>CM054134.1:108335095-108337595 GCA_028751875.1 Rapana venosa
AGGACCGCAATACGGCAACAGTCAAATGGAGAACATGTGGTGGTACTTATGTGACACTGTAGAAAAAGTAAATGCAAATAAAAGTCATCTGAGCAACATGCTGAAGGAGCAGCTCAAGGTGATGCATAGAGAAAAAAATTGCTTTCATCCGACATTGCCTTACAGAAAGATGAAATCGACTGACTTAAAGAAAAAATCACCCTTACACAAAGATGAAATCGACCGACATGAAGAAAAAATCACCCGGAAGGATAATCTGAAGTTTAATGGTGTTCCAGAATCCAAAGCGGAAACTGAAGAAGATAGCGCACAGAAAGTGATTGAAGTAATCAATGACATTTGTAACCCCAACAATATAGATATTCAATGTAGAGAAAGTAAGTTTAAATTTGAGTACTCTTTAGAGCCTTATTTCAGGTGCATTAAAAACAAGAGACTAAGAGATGTCTATGTGAGATTCAGACTGGGAATTAATTATATCAAAACTCATAAACTTCGTTACTCTAAAGAACACTTTGCAAATGTAAAATGTCATTTATGCAAAAACCAATGTGATGAAAAATTGTTACTTTTTATTCCACCGTACAGAAGAGCCTAGATTACATTACTTTCCCCCAGAAATCAACCAAGCGCCACAGAGACATCAATAGTTTGTTCTGAATACTGACAAATGCATGACTCGCATAGCGTGTTTTATCTATTACAGTTTCAAAGTGAGATCAGACAAGAAAGTAGTTTAAAGGATTTTTTTTTCTATCAGTTGATTTTGTGTTGTCTGAGTTGATGGCCCTATGATCATAACTTAGCTTTTAATCCTAGTGAACTCATTTTCGTGTACAAGGTCTGTGAGGGTTCGAAAGTTCAAGTGTACATTTGGATATTTGTACGCGCGAGCAGCCATGTGTATAGACACTTGGGCAATCGGTTTTGTGCTTATTTGAGCGTGCATGCGAGGTTCGGGCTGATGTATCTGCTCTCGCGCGCTTGTGTGCGTTCGTGCGCTTGCGAGCGTGCGTGCGTGCGTGTGTGTAGGGAGTTGTGAGCGTGCGCGCGTGCGTGCGTGTGAGTGTGTGTGTGTGTGTGTGTGTGTGTGTGTGTTTGAAGTAACAATTCACAAGTAACTCTCCACAGTTAGAACTTTTGTTTTTTTGTTTTCTTTGCTTGTTCAGCTATGAAGGAGGCACATTTATTTGTCTTATTTTTGTGTGTATTTTCCATGTCTGATTCTATTCATTGTAATTTGAGCAATTTGCTTAAGTCAGCAACTATTATTGATTCTATTCTGTTATTTTCTATTCACTCATTCATTCATACATCATATCTCATATTTCATTATTATTCATCATATCATCATGTATCATCTATCTATTATACAATCTCTAATACTCTATTACTACTATCTACTATATACATCATTATCACTATATCATATACTACTCTACTACTACTACACTACTCTACTACTACTATATACTACTACTCTACTAACTACTACTACTACTACTACTACTACTCTACTACTACTACTACTATCTACTACTACTACTACTACTACTACTACTACTACTACTACTACTACTCTACTACTACTACTCTACTCTACTACTACTACTACTTACTACATACTACTACTTACTACTACTACACTACTACTACTACTACTACTCTACTACTCACTTACTACTCACCTACTACTACTACTACTACTACTACTATACTACTACTACTACATACACTACATACTACTACCTTTACTACTACTACTACTACTACTACTCTACTACTACTATACTACTACTATACTACTACTACTACTCTACTACTACTACTACTACTACTATACTTACTACTACTACTACACTACCTACTACTACTACTACTACTACTACTACTATACTACTACTACTACTACTACTACTACTACTACTACTACTACTACTACTACTACTACTACTACTACTACCACTACCACTACTACTACTGGCTAATTTCGGCACTCCCTTCACCAAAGCACTGGCACCGCCTACCTGGATCTTGAAATCGTCTACTGCCTGAACATGGAACTCCCACGCAACAACGCGGCCTGTACGCGGTACGACAAAGCTGGTGGCCAGAAAGGTTCCAGCGCTGGTCCACTCTGCCAGACCGGTCCTCTGATTCTCCGGCACTTCTGGTCCAACGTACTTCACTGCTGGATCTGTGCACAAGAAAAAAACAACACACCCATACCACACGACAGATTGGAACACTGCTAACTATCACTATAGACACTGCTACTACTACTAACTACTACTAACTACTGCTACTGCTACTGCTGCTGCTACTACTACTACAGCTACTACTACTACTACTACTACTACTACTACTACTACTACTACTAGTAAGTAGTACTGCTGCTACTGCTACTGCTGCTGCTGCTGCTGCTGCTGCTGCTACTACTACTACTACTACTGCTACTACTGCTACTACTACTACTACTACTACTACTACTACTACTACT
>CM054134.1:108342595-108365095 GCA_028751875.1 Rapana venosa
TGTAACTGAGTTCAGCTTCATATTAAAAAAAAAATCAGAATACTAGCAGCTATTGTCTTCCTCCTCGAAGCCTCATCAGCATGTATAGAATGACATCAATAGTCAAACAACTTGTCAGACTTTTTACTTTACGATCTCCCAGATCAACTTCAAGTGCAGACCTACCAGTGCCTTCGTTTCCTTTCGTGTCTGTAGACATCCACAAGATCAAATAATTATGCATTTTGAAGATACCGTACTTCATGTCAGCGTTCGGTGGGTCACAGAAACACGAATATACCCAGCATACATCCCCGAAGTCGGAATGCAGCTACCTTCGTGGAAGGCTAAAACGGTCGAGTACGCAAAAATTCACCATTGGTGAAAACTCGGAGGTCTAAATGAGGACCGAAAAAGTATAACCATATCTATACATATCTCTCTCTATATATATCTATCTATATATCTATATCTATGTCTATATATATATGTATACACATACACACACACACACAAATCAAAAAGTGATTACATTCAAAAGTTGTTAATTACAACTACCGACTCTCGCCAAGTATGGAAAGCCATCAATACATTATGTAACAAACCTTTATCAAAAAGTCAACAGACAGTTAAAGATATATCAGCTGATGAATTGAACAACCACTTCTCAAACATTGCCGACAAAGTAATATCAAATGACAAGTCAAATGAAAATGATCTCCATTACTTAGAACAATATATCGAATCAAAAGAAATAAAATTCCCATTTAAACTACTGCTAATGACAATCACAGAAAGCTCAGCTGCATTGAACAGGTGGTCTGAATATTGTCAAGAACTGTACAACTACCCAATACAACCTGACAAGAGCATAATAGAAGAGAAAGCAGCAACATCAAGAGCACCCTCGCCATTACCTATACTGAGGGAAGAAGTGGAAGAAGCCATCCGCAGCTTACCAGTAGGAAAGTCCCCAGGAGCAGACAATATACCAGCAGAGCTGCTCAAGCATGGTGGCGAAACAGTCATCACATATGTTACAGCTATCTGTCAGAAGATTTGGGAGACAAAACAGTGGCCAACAGACTGGACACAATCACTCATCATACCCTGCCCAAGAAGGGGAATTTACGCCAATGCCAAAACTATAGAACAATCAGCCTCATCAGCCACGCCAGCAAGATCATGCTCAAAGTTATTTTGAATCGACTCAAGAAGGAGGCAGAAGAACACCTTGCAGAGGAACAAGCTGGGTTCAGGGCAGGCAGGAGCACAATCGAACAGATTTTTAACTGCCACATTATGATGGAAAAACATCTTCAACATCAGAGAGACCTGTTCCACAACTTCATCGACTTCAAGAAGGCTTTTGACAGAGTATGGCACGAAGGCCTGTGGCAGTCCTCAGAATGTTTTGGCATTGAAGAAGGACTAGTGCAAACCATTCAAGCACTATACAACACTGCAAGCAGTGCAGTCCTTCTGAACAATCAGGTCGGAGACTACTTCAAAACCACAGTTGGGGTCCGACAAGGATGCCTGTTATCTCCAGTCCTGTTCAATCTGTTCTTGGAAAACATCATGAGAGAGACCCTCCATGACTTCCACCCTACCATCTCCATTGGCGGCAGACCCCTCAACAACTTACGGTTTGCCGATGACATTGACCTCATGGGCGGAAGTAACACAGAGCTGCAAGATCTTAAACGACCAGACTTGAGAACAGAGCTGGAGCATATGGATGGAGGTGAGCTCGGAGAAAAGTAAAGTACTTGTGAACAGCACGAGCAATGCCACCGCTAAAATTTACATGAACGGCCAGCAACTGGAGGAGGTAGACGCTTTTAAATACCTCGGCGCTACACTCACAAAGGACGGGCGATCGACGACAGAAATCAAAGTCAGAATAGCCATGGCAACATCTTCCATGACAAAACTCACCACCATATGGAAAAGTAAAGAGATCAGTTTCCCAATCAAACTAAAGCTCTACAAAGCCCTAATTCAGTCGATCCTGCTGTACGGAAGTGAAACCTGGACATTGACTGCTGAAACAGCAAAGCGAATCCAGTCATTCGAAACAAAATGCCATAGAAAACTACTGGGCATATCCTGGAGAGAACGAAAGACCAACGAATTTGTCAAGAGTCAAATAACACGGCTGGCAGGTCCACAGGAACCCCTTCTCTACCATCGTCAAAAAGGAAAAAGCTGACATGGTTCGGCCACGTCACCCGCCAAACACTCTGCCCAAAACAGTACTGCAGGGAACACTCGAAGGTGGCAGAAGGAGGGGAAGACAGAACAAGTCATGGATGGACAACATCAGAGAATGGACCAGGATGAATGACTCGGCACTACTGCGCAGAGCCGAGGACCGAGATGGATGGAGGAGGCTTACCACGGCATCGTCTTTCATGTCTCCCCCACGACCGCCAAGGTCACGGGTCTGATGATGATGATGATGAATGACAATCACAGACGTCTTGGAAAGCCTGTCTCTTCAAAAAAGTTCCAGAACACGTGGTTTAGACAATCTAGATGGAAGAATAATTAAGCTTTGTGGTCAAGTTATAGCTTGAACACTGACATACTTGTATAACTTGTGCATAGAGAAAAACAACTTTCCTGTCATATTTAAAAAGGCAAAAATCATACCAGTCCACAAATCAGGTGATCCTGCTTGTCCTTCAAATAACAGACCAATATCAATTCTGTCTGTCTTATCTAAACCCATTGAAAAACATATCCAAAAATCCGTATATTCCTACTTTGTAAACAACAATCTATTAAATGAAGATCAGTCAGGTTTTCGTAAAAACTATTCCTATCACACAACTCTTACACAAATTACGGACAGTCTCCTACACAATATCAATGAAAATAAATATGCAGGCCTTCTTTTTGTTGACTTTGAAAAATCATTTGATGTAATCAATCATTCCCTATTATTGCGTAAACTTCACTTGTATAAACTAATACCAGAAATGATAAATCCTTTGAAAAGCTTTTTGTCGAATAGGCAGCAGCTAGTAACTGCAAATAATCAAACATCAGAACTAGTACCTATTAAACATGGAGTACCACAAGGATCAATATTGGGTCCACTTCTATTTTCAATCGATGTAAATGACTTACCCCAATTTCTAGAATGTAGCTGTTGAAATGTTTGCTGATGACACATCCCTCTATTGTAGTGACTCTGACCCCCACAGACTTACAATCAAACTTCAAAACAGTATTGACAGATTGGTTAATTGGACTCAGCTAAACCATATGTCCCTAAATACACGAAAAACTAAGTGTATGTATGTACTAGGAAGACAAAAGAGACAAAAAATGAAAGATAAATCCCAACCTCTGTTGATAGGTAAAAGAGTAATTGAAGAAGTTGACTCCCACAGGATTCTGGGTGTAATTATTGACAAAAATCTTACTTGGACTGACCATGTGATGGCGCTAGGAAAACGTCTCGCTTACAAGCTACTTCAGTTATCAAAAATAAAACATTTTCTGAATAACCACTCTCGCAAACTCTTTTTTTGCGGCCATATTTTGTCTATAGTTGACTATGCTTCATCTCTATGGGACAGCTGCAGTGATACAAATTTAAAATTGATTCATCGATTATATAAAAGAGCACTGAAACTTGTTCTACTAAAATCAAGCTCCCTAACCATCAACGATTATAAGCAAACAAATATCCTAACCTTCAAAAGCAGACTTTATCTAAATAAAGCTCTATTTGTCCAGAAAGTTGTCAATGGAAATGCCCCTCCAAAGATCACCAATAGCTTTAAAATCAATGAACACAGACATGATCATCTACTAACATTTCCGAGACCAAGAAATAATCTTTACAAAACAAGCTTCGTGTACTCAGGTAGTGATTTATGGAACAAGCTCCCCAAACGCTTAAAATGTATCAAAAACAAAAATCAGTTCAAGACACAGCTAAAAATCCATCTAATGCATGAATGCCTAGGAATTGACTAATAAGGCAAATCAACCTGACTAATACGACAAAATCAACCATACTTACATTTATCAGCACTAATGGCATTCCTTTAAAAAAATATCAAGTATGTCTTACTGTGACTAGAAATTCTACAGTCACACGCTGTATATGTGTGGAGGGAGGGGGAGGCAGGAAAGAGGCACACTAATTATGCAAAGAAGTAAGAGTAATCTATACAAGCTAGTAAATAATCTACAAATGTTAAAACAAGTGGAAAGGAGGAAATTTTTAAAAATATTTTTATGGTAGATCTGATAGCTTCATAGTGTGTACTCTCTCTCTCTCCCCTCCCTCTCTCTCTCTCTCTCTCTCCCCTCTCTCTCTCTCTCTCTCTCTCTCTCTCTCTCTCTATCTCTCCCCTCCCCCTCCCCCTCTCTCTCTCTCTCTCTCTCCTTCTCTCTCTCCTCCTTTTTCCTCTCCTCTCCTTTCCTCTCCTCTCCTTTCCTCTCCTCATGCCCTTTGTCTTGTCTAATTCAATAGACTTTATCGTGAATGTTGTTTTTATTGCAGTCAGAGATGAGATTATTAGTACTATTATAGTTTGATATTGTTTTAGTTTGATAGTCCAGTTGATTATGGGCTTTTGAATTTTGTAACATCTGGGGGTTCTACATGTTTGAATAATTGGTTTTTTTTTAATTATTAATTTTCTATTTGATTGAATGAGTTTTTTCCCCTTTCCCCATGATACTCCTCCCCCACCCCCATCCTTTCCAATGCTTTTCTGTTATCATCGTTATGTTGTTGTCTCATGGTGATGGGGATTATTTGTTATATTGTTGTATCATGGTGATGGGTGATTGTTGTTATTTTTGTGTCTCTATTATAATAATCATTATTATTGTCTTATTTGACTTATCCTGCTTGTTTGATAGTTATCGTGTGAATAAATTATTTGTAAAACGCGCTATTTGAAGAGTATGAGCGCATAAAAAGCACACGTTTGCTGGGTGGAGGAGAGGAAGGAGGTCATTGAAGGCAATATTGTCAGTAATGACGCAACGTATGCCTAGTATTTTCTAACGTTTTGTTCCTGTACCTTTTATTATCTAAAGCATAAACGTGTAAGAATGGATGAAACAGTAGGTGAAGTAATTTGTTTGTCCTGACGTTTTATGATTTTCTTTTTTTTAATTCTTAAAACATTTTTTATTTAAATGTGCGTGTGAGACGTGAGCGCGCACGCGTGCAGGTGTGTATGAGTATGTGTGTGCGTGTATATGTATCTGTGGTAATTTGTATTTTCAATGTATTACCTTATCGATTTTCCTTTTTTTACTGGTTTAATTTAATGGTAAATGATGCAATGATGTAGTATCTTAGTATTATCATTAAGAAATTTGTTCTTAGATAGATGGCTTGATGAAAAAAAGCAAATGCATTGCTTATTCAATGTACCATCTGGAAATAAAATTTTGACTTGACTTGACTTGACTTCACACACACACACACACACACACACACACACACACACACACACACACACACACACACACACACACACACACACACACACACTTTGCTAAAGGCTTTAGCAAGTCGCGTAAGAAATAGCAGAAGTGCTTGGAAGATTGGCAAAGAAGACAACTTTATGGATCACTAACACAAATTTCATGCGCCTCTGCAATAATGAACGAAAGAACGAAACTTAAATCTACTTCTTTTTACTTTTACAAGAGTAGCTGACAAACTATAACAAGCTTAACAGTAGCATATAGCAATAAATCATAATAATAATAATAATAATAATAATAAATAAAACATGGAATTTATATAGCGCTATATCTTATATATAACAACAACGGCAACAGAAATAGAAAGACGCAAAAAGCCAGCTAGATTTCGGAACAGCACTAAATCACAGAAGAGGATATTTTTTTGGACTGAGTGATTGATTCTTTTATTTGTTTATTTATTTATTTACCCCCTTTTGAAAACAAATCTATTTATAGGATATTGGAATGGAATGGAATAAGCATTCATTCATTTTTGTTTTTACATCCAGTCCTCGTGTTTGTGCCATTTTGTAATTTTTGTCATTCATTCTCACCGGCTCACCAATGGCTTACTCTTCCAATAAGTGGAACGAGTTTTAACGTGTGCGCAAGATGTTCTGCATGCGTTCACACACGAGGTCTCGATTTATAGTCTGGTCCGAAGGGCTATTGGGGGAAGCGGAGACGCCACTGATGCTGACCTCGGTGGAAGCAGCGAACAGCCTACAAGACCCCGAAGAAGCTCAGCAGGACGGAGCATTGCAGATGATCCATTATCAAAGACGCATGTAGGATACTGGTCACTGACAGCACTGAAGTTCTCAGCTCCTAGACAGAATACTACCAAACTGGTACAGCCACCAGGTACAGCCAGACACCATTATGCTGGAAGGGTTTAACGTCAGCAAGCAAACCAGACCTGCACCCAGCGCTGAGCGAAGAAGTGGTGGAAACAATGCCCTGTTTTGAACAGGATGACTACCAGCTGTCATGGCTCAGTGGCTATATCTCTAGTACATTAGGGTTTGGGCAGGAAGAGTGTGGGTACAGATCTCATATCTGCAATGGATACCTGCCCATTGTGGTATACCTGGCAACAAACAAGCTGATGAACTTTTTAAACAGGGGGGACAAAAAGAACAGTGCGAAAGCAGCCTTACCTTCCATGAAAAGAAGACAATCATCAAAAATAATCAATAGCCCGAACCAGAATAGAGAAGGACGACTGCAATCATCTCAAAAGAGAAGAACAAGTCAAAGTTCTAAGACTCTAAGACTCCGCGCTGGGCACAACAGGTTAAATTCCCACATGTCCACAAAGCTGAAACTTGTTCTTCAGGCAGTATGCCATGAGCAAGTTCCTCGGATAGAGAGAGCGAGAGAGAGAGAGAGAGAGAGAGAGAGAGAGAGAGAGAGAAGAGAGAGAGAGAGAGAGAGAGAATGACAATGGCAATGGCACTATTTTATTGTGTTAAGCTTTTTAAACCCATTCACAAGGGAACAGTGGGAAGGGGAATGGGCACAAAACACACATTGTAACTTAAGAGAAATGCACAGTTACTATAGCCCAAATGATCTCCATGGCATGGATACCACGTCACGGTGGATAAGAATAGGTTCAGATGAGAGAAGAGAGAGAGAGAGAGAGAGAGAGAGAGAGAGAGAGAGAGAGAGAGAGAGAGCGAGAGAGAGAAGACAGACAGACAGAGAGAGACAGACAGATAGACGGACAGAGACAGAGAAAAAGACAGAGAGCGACTGAGACAGTCACACAGACAGACACACAGACAGACAGACAAATAGAGAGATAGAGAGAGAAACAGAGAGAAAGAGATACAGACAGACAGACAGACAGATTGATGCACAAAGACAAAGAGAGAGAGAGAGAGAGAGAGGAGAGAGAGATTGAGAGAAGAGAGAGAGAGAGAGAGAGAGAGAGAGAGAGAGAGAGAGAGAGAGAGAAGAGAGAGAGAGCTCGAACTCGGGATGATTTAAACAAAAAGAGGCATTGGCCCAAATAATGAAGAGGGGTAGACGAACCGATTAGTATTTTGGTGGTGGGAGGTAAAAGCAATATGTAACGACAAAATGTTACTGTATAACAAAAAGTCACTGTAACAAAAATATGACTTAGGATAACAATATGAGAGAGAGAGAAGCCATGGCATGCCATGCCATGCCATGCCATACCATACCATACCATACCATGCCATGCCATGCCATACCATACCATACCATGCCATGCCATACCATGCCATACCATACCATACCATACCATACCATAGCCATGCCATACCATACCATACCATACCATACCATACCATACCATACCATGCCATGCCATACCATACCATACCATGCCATACCATACCATACCATACCATGCCATGCCATACCATGCCATACCATACCATACCATACCATACCATCCATCCATACCATACCATACCATAGCCATACCATGCCATGCCATCCATCCATACCATACCATGCCATACCCTCCATGACCATACCATACCATACCATGCCATGCCATGCACCATGCCATACCATGCCATGCCATACCATACCATGCATGCCATACCATACATACCATGCACATACCATACCATTCATACCATACCATGAAGGCCATACCATACCATACCATGCCATACCATCATACCATACCATGCATGCATGCCATACCATGCATGCCTACATACCATGCATACAATAGCCATACATACCATACCATACCATGCAGCACCATACCTGACATACCATACCATCCCCATACCATACCATACCATACCATGCCATGCCATGACCATACCAACCATGCCATACCATACCATACCATACAAACCATGCCATAATACCATACATGCCATACATACCATACCATACAATACCATACCATACCATACCATGCTTTTACCAACCATACCAAATGCCATTAGCCTGCCATACATGACATTGCCATACCATTAGTACTGCATGCCGTACATGCATGCTATACCATCATGCTTACTTACCTCCAACCATGCCATGCATACCATACCATACCATACCTTAAGCCATAACATCCATATCAAGAGCCATACCATGCATGCCCCTCATGCCATGCCATACCATCCATCCATGCCATACCAACCATTACCATACCATACCATGCCATGCCATTACATCCAGCCATACCAATACCATACCATGCCATGCCATACCCTTACATGCCATACCATAACATACCATACCATACCTACCATTACCATCCATACCATGCCATGCCATACCATACCATACCATGCCATACATACCATACCATACCATTGCCCCATACCTTGCCATACCATACCATACCATTACCATACCATACCATCCCATACCATACCATTCCTACATGCCATGCCAGGCCATGCCATACCATACTACCATTCCTTACCATTGCCAACCATACCATGCCATACCATACCATACCATACCATACCATACCTGCATCCATGCCATACCATGCTACCACACATGCCATACAATACCATGCCATACCCCACCATGCCATACCATGCCATGCCATACCATACCATACCATACCATACCATGCCATGCCATGCCATACCATGCCATACCATACCATACCATACCATACCATGCCATGCCATGCCATGCCATACCATACCATGCCATTACAGCCATGCCATGCCATGCCATACCATACCTACCTACCATCCCATGCCACAACCATACCATACCATACCATGCCATGCATGCCATACCATACCATGCACCATACCATACCATCCATACCATACCATACCATGCCATACTACCATCCCATCCCATCATACCATACCATGCATAACACCTGCCATACCATACCATGCCAACCCCACCATGCCATACCACGCCATGCCATACCATGCCATGCCATGCCATACCATACCATACCATACCATGCCATACCATACCATACCATACCATACCATACCATACCATACCATACCATACCATACCATGCCATACCATACCATACCATGCCATACCATACCATACCATACCATGCCATGCCATACCATACCATACCATGCCATACCATGCCATGCCATACCATACCATACCACGCCATACCATACCATACCATACCATACCATACCATGCCATGCCATGCCATACCATACCATGCCATACCATACCATGCCATGCCATACCATACCATACCATGCCATACCCCACCATGCCATACCCCACCATGCCATACCATGCCATACCATACCATACCATGCCATACCACACCATGCCATACCATACCATGCCATACCCCACCATACCACACCATGCCATACCATACCATACCATGCCATACCCCACCATGCCATACCATACCATGCCATACCCCACCATGCCATACCATACCATGCCATACCCCACCATGCCATGCCACGCCATGCCACGCCATGCCATGCCCTACCTGACAGTCAAAGTGACGGCTGTGTTAGTGGTGAAGACACCACGGGCCGGACTGCTGGCAACCCGGAGGTTTTGAAGCCGCGCCGTAGAGGGATAGACGCTGAAGAGACCGCCTCTGCCGCCGCACAGATGGCTGGACTTGCCGCTGCAGCGCTGCTGACACTCCTCGTTAGGCCGCAGCCGGGTGGCGGAGATGGTACGGTTGCCGCACAGGCAAAACCTGTTGTTGTTGGTGTTGTTGTTGATGTTGTTGTTGTTGTTGATGTTGATGTTGAGAGATCGTGTTATTTTTTTATCTGTTCTAGCTGTATTATTTGTTGTTGTGGTTGTGGTTGTTGTGGTTGTTATTGTTATCATTATCATCGTCGTCGTCATTGTCGTCGTCGTCGTCGTCGTCATCGTCGTCGTCGTCGTCGTCGTCATCGTCGTCGTCGTCCTCGTCGTTGTCGTCCTCGTCGTTGTCGTCGCCGCGTCGTCGTCGTCGTCATCGTCGTCATCGTCGTGGGCGTTCGTCGTCTCACGTCCGTCGTTCGTCGTCATCCCTCATCATCATCATCATCATCATTCATCATCATCATCATCATCATCATCATCATCATCATCATCATTTATCGTCGTCGTCGTTTGTCGTCGTCGTCGTCATTATCGTCGTCGTCGTCATTACCACCATGATGATGATGATGATGATGATGATGATGATTATGGGATACTGGATAATGCACGTGTTTGATGGATGATGAGTGTTTGTGTGTGTGATTTTGTGGTGTTGTGTTGTGTGTGTGTTGTGTGTGTTGTGCATGTGTTTACATCTAATCCCCGTGCGTATGCGTTTATTTGTACATTTTGTCATCCGTTTCCACCGACACGATACTGGCCTACCCTTCCAAAAGAGCGGAACAGTTTTTAACGTGTGCGGAAGATGTTCTGCGTGAGGTTCGCATATGGACCTTCAGTTTATAGTCTCATCCAAAAGACTTTTGGGGGGAGTGGAGTCGGCACTGATGTGAACTCCAGGGAGAAAGGGAGGGGGGGGGGGGGGTTGGAGAATCCCCTTGAACGGGATTGGAACCCGGGTCAGCAGATCACGAGCGCAATGCGCAACCCTCTAACCATGAGGCCACCCCCCCCCCCCCCTCTCTGTCCCCTATGTCATGAATATCGAAAATCACGTCAGTAGTAACAGGTCATTATGAATCAATATTAGCTATGAACAAAACGGTGCAAAGAATGGCAGCCAAAATAAGAAGAACACAGAACTACTGGTGCACTGGCAACCAGCTGGATTGACGTATTCATAAATCAGAGAGGGGAGAGAGAGAGAGAGAGAGAGGGGGGAAGAAGAGAGAGAGAGAGGAGAGAGGAGAGAGAGAGAGAGAGAAGACAGACAGAGACATAGAGACAGAGAGAGACAGATAGAGACAGAGACAGAAACAAAGAGAGAGACAGAGCCAAAGAGAGAGACAGAAACAAAGAGAGAGACAGTGACAGAGACAAAGGGGAGAGAGAGACAGAGACAGAGACATAGAGAGAGATATAGAGACAAAGAGAGAGAGAGACAGAGAGAGAGAGACAGAGACGCAGACACACACACACACTCACACAGACAAACACACATACAGACAGACAGACAGACAAGACAGACAGTCACACACAGAAAGACAGAGTGACAGACAGACGGACAGATTTGCTTTCTTGACCTGCCCGCGGTCAGTCCAGCGTAGAGATGGGAAAAAGCGCTGCATTTGTCCTGGCAGAGGGTCGGGGTCAGCTTGTCAGGATCGTAGTCCCCAGGGTTGAGCACGAAAGTCCTGTTGTCTGGGTCCTCTCTAACGCATGTACCTGAGGAAAACCCAAAAAAACCACCCCACAACAAACTTACCCGCAACAAAACATACAAAGATAGACAAACAAAACAAAAACGAACAAGCAAACACAATGAGCAGACAATCAATCAAACAAACAAACAAATAAACAGACCATTGTATTGTTTTGCATTAGTTTTGGTATTGCGATGTATTGTCTTGTCTTGTCTTGTTTTGTTTTGTCTGGCCTCGTCCGGCTTGTATTGTGTTGTATTGCATTGTACTGTACTGTATAGGACTTTCAAGCAAAGGCAGATTTCTCTGCATGAAATTCAGGCGAGCTTTCCCCAGGGAAGAACGCTTCGTCCCAAGAGCATTGCCACTCAATATGTTGGAAGGTATTCTTTTTTTATTGTTATTTATTCATTTTATTATTTTATATCGAGGATAATGGAATAATCATTCATGTGCTTTTTTCATCAAGTCCCCGTGTGTATGCATTTTTGTAAATTTTGTCATCCGTTCCCACCGGCACACAATGGCCTACTCTTCCGAAAAGCGGAACGGGTCTTAACGTGTGCGTAAGATGTTCTGCGAGCGTTCGCACACAGGACCTCAGTTTATAGTCTCATCCGAAGGACTTTTGGGGAGATTGGAGTTAGCACTGATGTTAACTCCGGGGGGAAAAAATATCCCCCTTGAACGGGAATCGAACCCGGGACCTCAGTTTATGTCGCTTTTTTGTTTTAGGAAAGTGCGCTAGCACTAAACCACTGACCCACAGGTAGCAAATAAACAAACAAACAAACAATAAACACGTTCTTTTCTTTTGTTTCTGGAATTTTCTCTTTTGTTGTTGGCTGATTGACTTTTCCGCTAGTTTTCTCCTGTATGCCTTATTTCGTTGTTCATTTCCAGCAAGTTTCTGTTGGCTCTGGCTCAGCTCCTTTCTATAACAGTTCACCGGGCCGAGATCCTAGACCGTGAACCTGTATGCAAATGCACTTATAGCATCGTGCATCCCCGAAGTCGGAATGTGGCTACCTTTAATGGTGGGCAACGCTCGCAAACGCAAAATCTCACCATAGCTCTGGCCAAAAAACGTAAATAAAAAATATTTTTAAAAAAGAGAAAAAAAACCCCACAAAGGACCCCACCTGCCATGTACACACGTTGAAACTCTTTCCATCTCTTCTGATTTATTCATTTATTCATTCCTTTATTCATTCATTTATTCCTTTATTCATGTATTCTTTATATCGAGGATAATGGAATAAGCACTTATGTGCTTTTTTTTTTACATCCAGTCCCCGTGTGTATGCGGTTTTGTCAATTTTGTCATGTTTCCACCGGCACACAATGGCCTACTCCTACGAAAAGCGGAACAGGATTTAACGTGTACGCAAGATGTTCTGTGTGCGTTCGCACACGGGACCTCGGTTTATAGTCTCATCCGAAGGACTTTTGGGGGGAGTCGAGTCGGCACTGATGTTAACTCCAGGGGGAAAATATCCCCCTTGAACGGGAATCGAACCCGGTCGTCAGATTGCGAGCGCAATGTTCTGACCCCTAGGATACCCCGTCTGCGGTGTAGACCAGTTTTGATCAGAGTTGATTTTAAATCCTGTTTTATTCTGTCAATATAGATTTTGTCGGGTTTAATCTGAGATTGAATATTTTACGAAGGTACAGCCTCTATCTTTGGGTCGGATCGATGGTCTAGAGGTAACGCGCCTGCCTAAAAAGCGAAATGTCCTGGTTCAATCCAGTTCTGGCCTGGATTCCATACCCGTTTGTGCCCGAACTGTCCCCCCCCCATCCTTCCTGATCTGCTAGACCGTGACTGATGATCTAGGTGCTAGTCTTTCGGATATGACGATGAACTGAGGTCCGTGTGCAGCACACATTTACCACACGAAAAAGAACCCACAGCAAGAAGAGAGTTGTCCCTGGTAAAATAAAATAAAATAAAAGCACACTCTGATAGAGAGACAGCTACACATGCAGACAGAAAACAGTTAAAAAAACAATGGGTGACACTGCACTTGAGTCCACACGCTGTCCCCGAGGAGAGCAGCCCGAATTTTTTACGTTGAGAAATATGTTGCGACGTAAAGACTTAATAATTATGTCTCAGGGGTCGGCGGGACTGACTATAAACAATACGATTCGATTGAGAACTATCTATCTATCTATCTATCTATCTATCTATCTATCTATCTATCTATCTATCTATCTATCTATCTATCTGTCCCGTAGTTTGACGACCGTGGGGGCACCCTCAAAGACTCAACAACCAGTTCCCTCCATTCCTCTCTCTGTTCTGCCTTTCTCAGGGTTTTGTTGAGTTCTAGGCCTGTCCATTCGCTGATGTTATCCTCCCAGCTCTTCCTTGGTCTGCCTCTTCTTCTTCCTCCTTGGACAGTGCCTTGTAAAACGTCTTTGCAAGTCCCTTTTGGGTCTTGTGACATGCCCATACCATTTAAGTTTACGTTTTTTCACGATCGTTAGAAGGTTCTCATAGGGTCCAATGGTTTGCTGGATTCTGTTATGCACGCTTTCATTGCTTATGTGGTCTTTGTAGGAGATGCCAAGGAGTCTCCGAAAGCATCTCATCTCCACTGCCTGTACTCTTCTCTCCCAAATCTGCAGTCAGGGTCCATGATTCACAGGCATTTCAGAAATATGGATATGACAAGGGAGCGTATTAGTCTGATCTTGGAGATAAGTGAGATATTTTTATCTCTCCAGATGGTGTTTAGTTTTGACAAAGCTGTTATTGTCTGTGCAGTCCTGCATACTACTTCTGGCTTGGATCCCTGGTCTGATACAATGGCTCCCAGGTACTTGAAGCTTTGAACTGTTTCCAGCTTCTGGTCATTAACCCTGATATCAGTGCTAAAGCCGTTGGTGTTATTAGTCATCAGTTTGGTCTTCTCTGCACTGATTTCCATGCCGTATGTTTTGGAGGCCTTATCCAAGTGTTCTGTTGAGTGGCAAGCTCTTTTTTGATCCTGCTATTCATTAATGTCATCTGCGAAGCGGAGGTTTGTGATCGTTCTGCCACCAATGCTGACTGATCCTTCATGATGTTCCAGTGCATCAGCCATGATTCTCTCAAGGAAGATGTTGAAAAGAGTGGGTGAGAGTAGACAGCCCTGCCTTACTCCAACTGTTGTTCGAAACCATTCTCCATGTTGTTGTTGTAGTACACTGCACTGGTGGCCTCGCTGTACAGCTGTTTGATGACTCTGATCAGGTTTGCATTGATGCTGTACAAATTCATGGTTGCCCACAAAGCTGCATGCCACACCCTGTCAAATTGCCTTCTTAAAATCGATAAATACGTGTTAAAGGTCTTGTTGATGTTAAAGGTACCGCTCACATAGTATTCTGAGGTTGAATATCTGTTCTGTTGTGCTGCGCCCTGCTCTGAAACCTGCTTGTTTCTCAGCAATAATGGTCTCTGCTTGTGGCTTCAGTCTATTCAATATTATCTGCAGCATGACCTTGCTTGGGTGGAATATGAGGCTGATTGTGCGGTAATTATGGCATTTATGTAGATTTTTTTTGAGAACTAGACCACGGAATTTCGGAATTGCACCCGAAGCTTGAATAGACCATTGGCTCGTAGATCGTGCGAAAGGTTAAGCATCTGCCACACTGAGTCCCTGGAAGTGGACAAAGCAATATGACATAGCATCTGCCTTAACGTCTCCGGGAGGCAGGGAGTCGTTCAAATTGTATGCCATAGATCTATGCACGATACTTTTCGCTCAATAGTTTCCTTAGGAAAGCAGAGAACCTAAAACCTGAGCGGAGGCAACAATTCCTGACCTCCTCATTTACATTCGAACTTGTACCCTATTATAGAGAGGTTGTTTATTTCATGACGGTCTTTTCATGGGCAGACGTAGAGGACTAGGCCTGTATTTTAGGGGTGCACTGCCATTGCTGAATTCTTTATAGCAGATTTCCATCTGGCTAGATGTCCACCGTAGGTAGCTGATGGTATGTATGCGTACGTGCATCGATAAATTTAAAGAAACTACATTCTGTCTGTCTGTCTGTCTGTCTGTCTCTCTCTCTCTCTCTGGCTCCTGTGCTTGCTCTTTGAACTTTACGGATTGTAAACTCTTGGGTTTTTTCATGAAAAAAATATGTCTTTCTTTTCATTGACTTTTCCTTTCTGTCTATCTTTATTTCCTTTTTAACATTTTTTCTATCTGTCTTCTTTTATTCCCGTTTTTATTTCATTCCATCTTATTATTATTATTATTATTATTATATTATTGTTATTATTATTATTATTATTATTATAAAAAAGTGGCTTCTTCATCTTATGTGACGTTCATGTCCCGCTCACTTCGGTCTCCCCGCTACAGCCATACCCAGATTTGTTACGTCGCATCCCCAGGGGCGAAGTCTACAGGGAGTCCATCATTATCAGGCCACCGTAGCGCCACCAGCCAGAAAGGCTCTGCCCTGCAGCTGGGTCACTTTGATGGTGACCAGAGGTGCCTGTTCTGAGTCAACATACGCAGGACACGACTTACTAAGCCCCCTAAAGACAGTATTAGTTCATTCGCGAAGCCAGACTGAGCAAGTCCCGCCCCCTCTCCCCCTTTTACTCAGTGAACCTCTAACCCCAAAGGCTTTGACACAAACTCACCACAGGCACAGAAGCATAATTATGGGGAAACTAAACCTGAGGTCACCATGAAACCAGAGCAATTGTTTCCACCGAATCAGAGGTACTATTTTATTGCAGGATGATCAATGATAAAGAGGATGGTGGATTAATGCTGCTATGGAAAGACATGTGCTAAGAGACAACTTGGCAGGGTCGTAAAAGAACATCTGGGGTATGTTGTGGCTATGGGGTCAAATTAGTCAGCATTTCCTTAGCCTTTCTAACATTGAGGTCGAGATACTTTTTTTTACACCAAAGGAAGATGTTTCAACTTACTCAGAATAAAAAAAAGATGTGTTCAACAAATCCTTTAGAACAAAATCATCAGAATATGTAATCAATGTTGTACTTCCAGAGCCAGCGCAATCATTGGTATAATTATCGAGTGAAAAGGATAGGAGACAGAACAGTGCCTTGTGGGGAACCCGTGGAAGTTGCCTTTTCGACTAATAAATCTTTCTCTAAATCGGAGGCTGTGCGTTCACTTTATCAACAGACTTGTAACCCAAACAGTTACCCGAAAACAATCATTTAGCAGGAGTAACTTGGTGCCAGAAAATGGGACAGGCTGGTGTTGAAGGCTGAGGAAAAGTCAATAGATAGAGAGGGGGAAAAGGCACCAGGTTTTTGTTCTTTACCCAGATGAGTGTAAGGGGTTGTGCTACAAGGTGATTGTAACGCCATCTACTTTTTGTTTGCTTTACGTGCAAATTGAAAAGGGTCTAAGTAAGAAAAAATACAGAAGAGTATATAATGATAATAGTAATAATAATAATAAAATAAATAAATAATAATAATAATGATGTATGGAATTTATATAGCGCCGAATCTTGTAAAGCAACAAATCAAAGCGAATAATGCCTTCAAAGCGTTACGTTACTATTGGAGTGAGAGCAAATAATCTGGATCGTTCAGAGACATAAGACTCATTATTCTTGGAAACAGCCTAAAGAATTGATTTTTGGGGAACAAGCTAAATAGACACACGGCAAGGTTTCAGCGATAGATAAAATAAGACGCTACCCCCCTCTCCCCCAAAACTTAAACAAAACCAAAAAGCACCCACGCACAAACACACACACAAACACACAAACACAAACACACCTGTATATCCTAGTGAGTGTTTATATTTCAATTACGTGTTTGTTTGGGTTTTAAAAAAATCTGTACATGTTTATTTTGTTTGTTTTTTCTTTGTGCCTTTGCTCTCTTAAAGCTGAAATTCTAACACAGCGTTATTAGCCGCACTCCTCCCTCTACGTCATGTCTCTTACCTCAGACAAGTGGCCAATAAAACATGGTCTACGAGTAGGCTACCTCAACATAAACAATGCAACCAATAAAAAAGATGACATTGCTAGCATACTATTTAATGATAGGAATGAGTTTCATTTATTTGGCTTTGCTGAATCCGCCTTTCTTCAAATATAATGACGCAGACATGCACTTTCCCGGGGATACCAAATATTTCGCCAAGATCCTTACAAACCAAAAATTTAAGGCTTATTAAAATTTTTCGCATCTTCATTATGCTGTCAAAGGCTATACAATTTTGATGTTATATGATATCGAATCGATTTGGGTAGAAATCAAATTAAAGCACAGTAGTCCACTTTTGATAGCATTCATATACAGAAATCCGTCAGAAACCACTAATTGGTTTGATAGATTCAATTCTCTAAGGGATAAAGTTGCACTCTTAAACTGTGAAATATTATTCTTGGAGATTTTAACATAGACTTACTCAAACCCTAAACCAAAAATGGAATCTAACTATATGATGCTTGGTTTCTGGAACAACAAATAGAAAAACCCACACGTATAACAGTAACTCAGTAACTTTAATTGATCATATATACACTAACGCAAAACGCACATAGCTGAAGTATGTGCTCCGTCATGTGGATGCAGCGATCATAATCCTGTCTGCTGTATTTGGGTTTTTAGCGTCGCATAAAAATTCCAAAAGTTGGGCATAAAACTATATATTACTGACAAATTCAAACACTTCTGTGAGGATAATTTTCTTTCGGACCTGATGAACTCACCATTACACGATGTATACCAAATCAGAGACCCCGATGAAGCTGCTGAATTTTGGGTTAACATATTTATCTCAGTGTATGACAAACATGCTCCCATTTTTAAAAAAAGAGTTAAAGAAAAAACCAAACCTCCATGGATAACAAAAGACATAGAATCTGAGATAAACTTAAGAAACCACCTGAAAACCCATGGTACACATGAACAATTTAGGACACAAAGGAATAAAGTGAATTCCATTAAACGCAGATCAAAGCGTAATTACTTTCAACAGTTGTTAATTACCACTAGTGACTTCGCCGATTTGGAAAGCCATCAATACATTTTTGTAATAAACATGTTTCAAAAAGTCAACAGTTCCTAAAGACATATCAACTGATGAATTAAACAGCCATTTTTCAATGTAGCAAATAAAGTTATAACATGTGACAAGTCAAGCAAAAATGATCTTCATTACCTACAACAATATGTTAACTCAAAACAATTAACTTTCCTTTAATCTCCAGCCAATGACAACCTTTGACTTATTAGAAAGCATAAAAATGAAAAACGAATTCTAGAACACGTGATCTAGACAAGTTAGATGCTCGGATTATAAAACTCGCTAGTCCGGTTATTGTTGAAACACTGACTATCTATACAACTTGTGTATTGAGAAAAGATTTTCCTCTCACGTTTAAAAGGCAAAAGTTATACCTGTCCAAAAAATCAGGTGATGCTTTTCTCCTTCAAAATTACAGGCCAATTTCAATTCTCTCTGTACTATCTAAAACCCATTGAAAAACACTTTACAAACATCCCTAAATTCTTACTTTATAAAAAAAAAATCTATTGCACGAGGATCAATCAGGGTTTCGTAAAAACTATTCCTGTCACACTGCTCTAACTCAGCTCACTGACAGTCTCCTACACAATATAAATGAAAATTTAAGTTTACTGGCCCCTTTTTGTTGACTTTGAAAAGCATTTGATGTGATCAACCTCTTTGTTATTGCGTAAATTAGAATTGTAAAAAATGCCACCTGAAGTTATCCAACACTAGAAAAATTTCTGTCCAATAGGCAGCAGCTTGTATCTGTAAATAATCAAGCATCAGAACTACTACCCATTAGACATGGGGTACCACAAGGCTCAGTATTGGGACCACTCTTGTTTTCAGTCTATGTAAATGATTTACCCTGTTTTATTAAATGTAACTGTGTAATGTTTGCTGACGATACCACTCTCTTTTGTAGTGATTCAGACTCCAGCAGATTAACTCCCAAACTTCAATACAGTATTGACAGATTAAGGACATGTGGTTTAATTGAGTCCAAATAATCAAGTATTGACAGATTGGTTTTTTGGACTCAATTAAACCACATGTCCTTAAATGCACAAAAAACAAAGTGTATGTACGTATCAGCAAGACAGAAAAAGGCAAAAAATGAATGATAGGTTTCAACCTCTGTTGTTGGATAACGGAATAGTTGAAGAAGTTGACTCACATAAAATATTAGGTGTTACCATTGACAAACATATGACTTGGACTGATCACATAATGTCACTAGGTAAACGCCTAGCTCACAGGCTACTTCAATTATCCAAAATAAAACACTTTTTAAATAATCATTCTCGAAAACTATTTTTTGCGGTCACATTCTACCAATCACTGACTATGCGTCAACTATTTGGGATACCTGCAGTGGAACGAACTTGAAATTCATTCATCGTTTATATAAAAGAGCAGTAAAACTTGTATTGTTAAAAAACAAGCACCCTGACAATTGAGGTTATAAGCAAAAAAATGTCCTGACATTTTCGAAAACCCACTTTCATTCAATAAAGCTGTGTTTATGCAAAAAGTTGTTAATCAAAATGCACCTCCCAAGATTACCAAAGCTTTCAAAGTTAACCAACATAGACACAACCATTTGCTAACATTTCCCGACCCAGAAATAACTATATAAATCGAGCCTCTTTTATTCAGGCAGTGACCTATAGAATAAACTCCCCCAAATTTGAAATGTATTAAAAGCAAAAATCAGTATAAAACATCTAAAAAGATATTTCCCTGAATAAAAATACCAGAACACGACTTGTAAATTTAAAAGGTGATTTAAGTGTCCCCTGACGTATTTTGTCATTAAAAAACAGATATGACCCAAGTTTTCATATTCATATGAGTACATTGTAAACTAAATCTATATATGGGTTGATATGATATCAACCCAGCACGCTCTGAATCTGGTGTGTGTGTGTGTGTGTATGTGTTGTGGTGGTGTTTGTTGTGTGTGTGTGGGGTGTGTGTACAAGTGTGTGAGTGCGTGTGTATTGTGTAATTGGTTCGGTTTTGGTTTTTTACTGTCTTGCTGTTTTGGCCTTTTTATGTTCTTTTGTATTACACATAAATATGCTGATTTATTTAGTTTTGTCGCTGTTAGTTTTCTGTTTCATTGTAGTAGATGAGCTAAATTGTTATTGCTGACGTTAGTACTGCTGGGTGGGTTTACATTGCCTGAATTTATTCTTTGATCGAAGGATTAACGTTGCTCTGCCTCAAACCAAAAAGCACATGTACATGAGTGTATATGACCCGGGGAAAGTGAGGGAATGGATGTCTTTGTTATACTTCTTTGCTCTGAATCCAATAGCTGTTGGTTTTTTCTTGTTTTCCTTATATATGAGTTATTATGTGGTGAAGAGGATATGGGTGAGGATGTGTATGTATATGTGTATGTAAGTGTTTAATGATACTCAGTTTTCTCTGTTTATATCCATTTGGTTGTTGTTGTTGTTATTGTTTGGGAGTGGTGGGGGTGGGCTTCTGCCTTTTGTTGTTTTGGGTTTAGGGTGGTTTTCTTGGGGGGGGAAGGGGGTATTTTGGACTTTTTTCTCGTCTTTTGTTAGTTCTTTATTGTTCTTCATTTGTCCTGGCTGTTATTCTTTGTCCTATGTTAGTTATTGTCGCTGTTGTTGTTGTGTATGTATATTTGTGTTTGTTTGATTGTTTTTTTCTGGTTGTGGTTGTTCTTGTTGATTCATTTTGTTGTTGTTTTATTCAGTTGTTTGTATGGTTTAAGGTTTGTGTGTATATGTGTGTGGGGGGGGGGGGGGGGGGGGGGGGGGGGAGAGGGAAGGGCGGGGGGGGGGTGGTTTTGGGACTGGGTGGGGCGTTGGTGTGGGTTTTTTTTATTTGTTTTGCTTGTTTTTTTGGGTTTTGGTTTTTTGTTATTTTTTTCATAGGATTTTTAGAATTATTTGATTGTATGGTTATATTTTCTGGGGTTTTTTGTTTTGTTTTAATTCACATATGCATATGTTATTTTTTTTTTTTTTTTTGGTTTTAAATTTTTATAGTTTACCATAGATTAGGTTTTTTTTCTATGTTGCTATACATTATCTTTTTTTTCTCGTTTTTTTTTCTTTTTTAGATAGATGACTTGATGAAAAAAACCAAATGCACGGTTTTCAATGTACCATCGAAAATAAAAGTTTGACTTTGTTTGACCCTTTGGGAAAAAATACACACATACACACACTAACACAAACATGCACACGCGCGCACAAAACCACTACACACAAACACGCGCGCCTGACGCACTTAAACAAAAACACAACAGCAACTAAACTTAATCTCTCTCACACACAGCACCCAACACATACCCACGCATGCAGCACGCACGCACGCACGCCGCACGCACACCACACACTCACACACAGACACGCGCGCGCCCCGCACGCACTTAAACATAATCACACAATGCACAATAATCTTAATCTTCTTTACACACACGCATTCGCACACACCATACACACACGCAAAGTACGCACGCACGCACGCACGCACACACATACACTAGACTCCCACGCACGCACTTTCACGCTTACACACGCGTTTCACGCACAATACATACACACGCACACACACACACACGCACACGCACACACAGTAGTTTCATCGGGTTATCATCGTCTTCATTAATATTTCTGGCAGTACTAATTGTCATTGTATTGCTATCGTCATCATTATCATCGTCGTAG
>CM054134.1:108375095-108382595 GCA_028751875.1 Rapana venosa
CAACCCAAAAACCGAAAGGGCACAACTATAGGTTTGTCTGGAAAAATAAAAAGAAAAACCAATTTTAAAACCGAAAACTCAGAACTTTAAATTGTCATTTATACACTAACGAAAAACGCACAAGCTGAAGATGTTCCGTCATGGGATGAGTGACCCTAACCCTGTTGTTATTGGTTTAAGCGTGGGCTAAAAATTCCAAAAGTGGGCTAAAACAAAATACCGCGATTAAAACCCTTTGGGGGTAATTTTCTTTCGGACCTGATGAACCCCCATTACACGATGTTTACCAAATCAGAGACCCGATAAGCTGCAAATTTTTGGGTTAACTATTTATTCGTGTATGAAACATGCTCCCTTTATAAAAAAAAGGTTAAAAAAAAAACAAACCTCCGGGTAAAAAGACATAAAATTGAGATAAATTTTAAGAAACCACCTAAAACCAGGTACCAAAACAATTGGGACAAAAAAGGAAATAAGTGCTTCCTTAAAGCAGATAAAAGGAAATTATTTAAAACATTTTTAATTCCCATAGGGCCCCTTCGCCAGTTTGGAAAACCCATCATCATTAGTAATAAACATGTTTAAAAAAGAAAAGTTCATTAAAGAATTAATGATGTTAAACACCCTTTTTTAATGTAGCAAAAAGTTAAAAACTGTACAAGTCAGCGAAAATGTCTTCATTACCAAAAAATACTTTAACTAAAAATTTAACTTTCCATTTAATTTCCACCCAATGACAACCTTTGATGTATTAAAAAACATAAAATGCAAACAAAATTCTAAAACCTTGATTAACAGTTTGATGCTCGGATTGTAAAACCTCCTTTTTCGTTTTATTGGAAACACCTGAAAAAATTAACTTTTATTGGAAATTTTTTCCTCAACTTAAAAAACCAAAATTAAATTCCCTTTTAAAACCAACTGCCTTCTCTTCAAAACACCTTTCAACCCCTCTGACACAAAAACCCATTAAAAACACATCCACCCTTTTTTATTTTTAAAAAAAAATTTTGCGGTCAACAGGTTTTCGTAAAAAATTCCTGCACCGTTACCGTATGAAATTTCCCTACAAAATATAAATACAAATTTTAGGCCCCTTTTTTTTGGACGGGGAAAAAGCCTTTTTTTTAAACCAAACTTTGTTTTTCGAAAATTAAATTTGCCTCCCTGAATTAACCTACTGAAAATTTTCTGTCCATAGCAGCAGCGAAAAGAAATAACCAGACAAAATTCTAAGACATTACCACAAGGCCCAGTTTTTCCATTTGTTTTTATTATTAAAATTTTTTTCCTTTTTTTAAAAGTAATTAAATTTTCTCGTAACCTTTTTTTTGGTATTAGCTCCCGCATTAACTCCCTTAATACGTATTGCGATTTTTATTACCCTCAAAAAAACAATTCCTTAATGCCAAAAACCCAAGGTAGTACTTATCAGCCAAGACAAAAAGGCAAAAAAAAACTAGGTTTAACCCTTGTTTTGGTAAGGGAATATTTGAAAAATTTGATCCATAAAATTTTGGTTTTCCCCTTTGACAAAAAAAATTTGATGAATCACATTAGCATGGTAAACGCCTAGCTCACGGTACTTCAATTATCCAAAATAAAAACTTTCTAAATAATCTTCTCAAAAACTATTTTTTTTGCGGTCACTTTTCACAATCATTGATATGCTCAATTTTTTGGGTACCTGCAGTGGAAACAACTTAAAATTTTATTCATCGTTTATAAAGAGCGAAAACCCTTGTATTTTTTTAAAAAAACACCCGGGGACAATTGAGGATTATAAGCAAATAAATTCCTGACTTTTCAAAACCCGATTTTCATTAAATAAGCGGTTTTTTTGAAAAAAGTTTTTAATAAAAATGCACCCCCCAAGATTCCAAAAGTTTTAAAATTTAACCACTAGACAAAACCATTGCAACATTCCAAGCCCCAGAAAAAAACCCTATAAAAATGGGCCCTCTTGTATTAGGCAGTGCAAGGGAAAAAACCCCCCCCAAATTTAAAATGAAAAAAAGCAAAATCAGTATAAAACACATCTAAAAAAAAATTTCATGAAAAAAAAAAAAATTTTTTAAAAAGGAAAATTAATTTTTTTTATTAAAATCAATTGACCCAAGTTTTAATTTAAAGAGACGGTAAAGATCATTTGGGTTATTGATTACCCAACCCCGGGTTTTTTTGGTGTGGGGGGGTGTGTTGTGTGTGTGTGGTGTTGGGGGTTTGGGGGGTGTTAAAGGGGGTTTTTTTTTTGGGTTTTTTTTTTTTTTTCTGTCTTTTGTTTCCTTTTTTTTTTTTTGTTTACAAAAAATTTTTTTATTTTTTGTAAAGATTTTTGGGGGCTTTGTATTGGAAAAATTTTTTTGCTGCTTTCTGGGGGGATTTTTTTAATTTTTCAAAAAGGGTTAAATTTTTTTTGCCCAAAAAAAGAAATTTTTTTTACCGGGAAAGTGAGGGTTTATTTTTTTTATCTTTTTTGAAAATAGTGGATTTTGTTTTTTTTTTATGATTTATTAGTGGTAAGGGGATTTGGGAATTTATTGTTTTTTTTTTAAAAAAAATTTTTGTTTTTGTTTTCTTTTTTTTTTTTGTTTGTTTTGGGGTTGGGGTTTTTTGGGGGGGGGTTTTGGCCCGGGGGGGGGAATTTTTTTTTGGGGGTTTTTTTTTTTGGGTTTTTTGGGGTTTTTGTTTTTGGGGGGTTTTTTTTTGGGGTTTTTTTGTTTTTTTTTGGGGGGTTGTTTGGGTTTTAATTTTTTTTGTTTTTTGGGGGGGGGGGGGGTTTTTTGGGGGTTTTTTTTTTTTTTTTTTTGGGGGGGGGGGGTTGGGGGGTTTTTTTTTTTTGGGGGGTTGGGGGGGGGGGGGGAAAAGAGGGGGTTTTGGGGTTTTTTTTTTGTTTTTTTTAAAAATTTTTTTTTTTTTTTTGGTTTTTTTTTTTTTTGGCTTTTTTTTTTTTTGGGGGTTTTTTTCAGGGTTTTTTTTTTTTGTTGGGCCCCCCTTTTTTTTTTTTTGTTTGTTTTTTAAAAAAAAGGGGGGGGGGGGGGGGGGTTTTGGGGGGGTTTTTTTTCCCCCCCCCCCCCGGGGGGGGGGGGTTTTTTTTTTTTTTTTTTTTTTTTTTTTTTTTGGGGGGGGGGGGGGGGGGGGGGGGGGGGGGGGGGGGGGTTTTTTTTTTTTTTTTTTTTTTTTTTTTTTTTTTTGGGGGGGGGGGGGGGGGGGGGGTTTTTTTTTTTTTTTTTTTTTTTTGGGGGGGGGGGGGGGGGGGGGGGGGGGGGGGGGGGGGTTTTTTTTTTTTTTTTTTTTTTTTTTTTGGGGGGGGGGGGGGGGGGGGGGGGGGGGGGGGGGGGGGGGGGGGGGGGGGGGGGGGCCCCCCCCCCCCCCCCCCCCCCCCCCCCCCCCCTTTTTTTTTTTTTTTTTTTTTTTTTTTTTTTTTTTTTTTTTTTTTTTTTTTTTTTTTTTTTTTTTTTTTTTTTTTTAAAAAAAAAAAAAAAAAAAAAAAAAAAAAAAAAAAAGGGGGGGGGGGGGGAAAAAAAAAAAAAAAAATTTTTTTTTTTTTTGGGGGGGGGGAAAAAAAAAAAACAAAACCCCAAAAACCCCCCCCCCCCCCAAAAAAAAAAACCCCCAAAAAAAAAATAAAACCCCCCCCCAAAAAAAAAAAAAACCCCCATAAAAAATTTACCAATACCGAAAATGGTTTTTTCCCATTAAGGTTACAAAGCTTTCAGGACGAAATACGTGAAAGATGTAAACTGCATTTGGGGGGAGAAGATCTCCAATAGTCATGTTTTTTTTGGTTGTGGACTTTTAAAAAAGCATTTTTACCTGTTTGTACCTAGTCTGTCACTGGATCAGATTCTGTCTGAACCATCGTTACTGTTGGACATTGTGTTAGGGTTGAGAAAAAGTCCGATAACTCAGTTTTTGTAGTATGTTAAAGTTGGTTTTTATTCATTACTGTTATGTAACATTTATCAGATATCGTTTGCTTTTTCTTGTTAGATTTTTCCCTGTCTAAAATCACTAAATGTGAATAGACGTTAAACTGAAGATATATATATATATATACATAAAACGGAAAGTTTGAGTGGTCTGCGACTGGTGTGTTGTTTTTTCTTTTGAGTTCTGTATTTTGCGCTGGTGTCCTGAAAAAAGGGAGTGTGGTCTTATTAAGTGATATTAGAAAGATAAAGGGACTGTATCCAGACCAAATGATCGTTTTCAGTTTGCTTCTTTTCCATATGCCCTGGAAAGAAGAAGTGCGGCAGGATGGTTAAGCCGTTCGCCCGACAACAAGTCAACCGTGAGGTTCTGGGTTCGATTCTCAGCCTCGCACTGTGTTCCCAGTTTGACGAAAAAATTCGGATTGAATGTCAAAGTTCTTCAGGTGAGACTACAAACTGAGTCCCTCTTGTGCGAACACAGGCAGAACATCTTCCGCACACGCTAAAAGCCCGTTTCGCCTTTTGAAAGAGTAGGCCATTGTGTGCTGCTAGGAACGGATGACAAAAAAGTATCCAGCATACACACAGGTGTCGTGTTTAAACACCATCCCTGAAGTCGGAATGCGGCTATATGTATGCCGCGGGAGAAGATATCCCGTGGATTAAAGAAAGATTCGGTACAAAACCGACATTTCGTTTTGCCTGGAACAGACCCAAGTTTGACTACTTTCAACTGTCTCTGTCAGTGCCCTCAGGGCTCTTAGTCTTTGTACTTCAAAATATCGGGAGCGTCTTTACACCAGCATGAGCAGATAGTCCTAGGGACAGTGTAGCTCCATCCAACCGCGCGAAATATTGGGAACAAACAAAGAAGCCAAAATTCATCATAATTGGAGTAGCCCTTCAATAGAAAAAGAATGGCTGTCGAGTTCATGCCACAAATATACCGTTTTAAGACTGTGGACACTATTGGGAAATAAGACTGTGGACACTATTGGGAAATAAGACTGTGGACACTATTGGGAAATAAAACGGTGGACACTATTGGGAAATCGTCTCATCAGCTTTGTGTGTGATTCTAATTAACCGATTGTGAGTCCTCCTTCAGAAAAGATCATTCAAAGTAGGTAATTAATAATAATAATAATAATAATAATACATGGAATTTATACAGCGCTATATCTTGCAAAAAACCCACCCCATTGATAGGTATACATCAGATTTCCCTCACCAGAAAGAAAAAAACAATCAGACGCTTGAAAGAAAAAAAACCAATCAGATCCTTAAAGCAGATGTTAAACATTCCTGAAATAGTATAATCATTTTAGCAATCGCCAGCAAATAAACTCATGCACAATGTTATTGGGCACAAATGTAGAAAAGTGAATCCTTGTAAAGGCCATTTTTACAGGTATAAATAGTCTCCACGACACTAAAAATCATCAACGATTTCATCTTCTGTCATTATCAGAAACACAGAAATTTATCAGTATGTTTTTTCTTTTAAGTTTGAGGATAGTGTAATCAGCATTCATGACCTTTTTACACCCTGTACGCGCGTACATGCGGTTTGTTAATGTTGTCATCCGTTCCCGTCGGCATGCAATGGCCTACTTTTACAAGATAATCTTGCAATATAGTCTGCGTAAGGTTGCACACGGGACCTCGGTTTATAGGATGAGAAGGACTTTCAGAACAGTGGAGTTAGGGATGATGTAAGCTCTAGGAAGAAAATTCCCTGAAACTGGCGTCTCAATGGTAGCTGGAACCCGAGCCGTCAGACCACGAGTGTAACGTGCAATGCTCTAATCCCCAGGCTACTTGGAAGCCCAGAGAACAAACCTCTTTAGGTACAGTTCCATTAACAGAGCAACTGTTTTTTACCCCCCACAGATATTGTAATGCCATTATTCCATCTATCATGATCATTGTCACCATCATCTTCGCTTCTACCACCATCGTCATCCCTCGTTTCTTGTTCATAGTCAACTGCAGTCATCAAAATTGCTCCATGGGCAACATGTGTGGCCTGTCACCCCCGCGGTTATCATGATGGTGACTAGCCCTCAAAGCAGAGGACCAGATATATGAGGGAGGAAGGCACATGATAGGAAGAGTGGACACACATTTACTTACCAGGACCAAGACCAGGAACAACCCCTCCACTGTCTTGGAAGCCATCACTGCGCACATGCTTAGGCCTCTGCACCCATGGCGCCACTGTCCCCTCACCAGCAAGCTCTAGGTCCTGCTGGAACCATCCATTTACATATTGACAAACCGCTCATCTCTGATTGGGTGAAATGGAGCCTCACATGACCGCGGCTGAGTGATGACTACCCAGGATAAGGAATGCCTTTTTTCATTTATCGATCAAACTTGTCGCTCTCTACTGATTTAGAAAACATACTAGCAATGTTGTTCAACTATGAGAGGTTCTCTTTGTGCGAGAGGCTTGAAACAACATGACAGTTGCCATGCTGTTTTTTCCTAAGTAAAGACACATAGTATGTAGTTTCCTTTGATTCAATCAAACTGTTTCATCTACAAGGCGACAATGTTGTCTTCAACATTATTTGAAACTCAGAAGAACCAAACAAGAGCAATTAACGAAAACAAACTTAGTGAAGATGAAGAGAGGAGAAACTAACAGAGTGGTATAACGTAAAGAATGTATATTGTTGGGTAATCCTCAAGTTGAATCGAGTATTCTCTTCGTCTTCATCATTATAATCATTCATAAAAAAGTGACACTTTTCTTTAACATCTTCGTTCTGATTATCATTGTCGTCGTCGTTATCGTCATCACTGTCTTCATCATTATCGTTATTGTTATTATCATTATTATTATATAATGATGGACTATCGCTGTCGTCATCATCATCTCTACCCCACCCCCACCCCCACCACCACCACCACCATCACCACCACCACCACCACCACCACCACCACCACCACCACCACACAACCTTCCTTCTTTTTTGCATCGTATTTGTCAAGTAGTCGTCATTTTATAGTATAGTATAGTATAGTATAGTATAGTATAGTATAGTATAGTATAGTATAGTATAGTACCGTATAGTATAGTATAGTATAGTATAGTATAGTATAGTATAGTATGGTATGGTATGGTATGGTATGGTATAGTATAGTATAGTATTGTATAGTATAGTACAGTATAGTATAGAATAGAAAAGTATGGTAAAGTATAGTAGAGTAGAGTACAGTACAGTACAGTACAATACAGTAGAGTATAATATAGTATAGTATAGCATAGCACAGCATAGCATTGCATAGCGTAGCATAGCATAGCATAGCATAGCATATCGCTGTAGTCTCCATCACTTCCATCATCGTCGTCATCTCTGTTGGCACGGTTGCTGTTGTCGTAGCGACACAGTGTTGCTGTTGTTCTCACACGTACAAACCGCTTCTAGTACACATTGCATTTGGATTGCGCGTCCTCAGTCAAGGTCACCCTACCACCCCACCCCCTCCACCTCCTCTTCATCCTACCCCTCCCTCCCCCCCCCCCTGTCCTCTCTCCCCCTCCTCTTTACCTTTT
>CM054134.1:108385095-108412595 GCA_028751875.1 Rapana venosa
CAACAACAACAACAACAACAGCAGCAGCAGCAGCAGCAGCAGCAGCAACAGCAACAGCAACAGCAACAACAACAACAACAACAACAACAACAACAACACACACACACACACACACACACACACACACACACACACACACACACACACACACACACACACACACACACACACACACACACACACACACACACCTCTGTTTAGCATCCAGTCATTTTCCTAGAAATCCTTGTAATGGAAATATAGTTTCAAAAGTTCATGTATGAAACATAACAGAGCAATACTTCCTAGTATTGTCTTTCAGTTAGATCATACGGAAAGAGAAGAGATACACACCTTTAATTATTACACCTGGTAGGTCACCAACAGATTCTCTTTATTATTTGACAGGAGCCCTTGTGGAAGCGTAGAGTATACTAGTAACTTATTTTTCGATGCGTTAGTATCTGTTCAAGTTTTCAAGTAATCGCGGTTTTATTTGTTTCTTGCGTATGACGGTGTGTATGGATTTTTCAATTATATTTTATATATTTTTTAAATATTTTATTCTTTTATATCGAGGATAATGGAATAAGCACTTATGTGTTTTTTACATATAGTCCTCGTGTGTTTGCAGTTTTGTAAATTCTGTCGTTTGTTCCCGCCGGCACACAATGGCCTACTCTTACGAAAAGCGGAACAGGATTTAACGTGTGCGCAAGATGTTCTGCGTGCGTTCGCACACGTGGCCTCGGTTTATAGTCTCATCTGAAGGACTTTGGGGGAAAGTGGAGTTAGCACTGATGTTAACTCCAGGGGAAAATATATCCTTGAACGGGAATCGAACCCGGGTCGTCAGATTGCGAGCAGTTCTGACCACTAGGCTATCCTGTCCCCGTGTGTGTGTGTGTGTGTGTGTGTGTGTGTGTGTGTGTGTGTGTGTGTGTGTGTGTGTGTGTGTGTATGTATGTCTGTGTATGTGTGTGTATGTGTGTATGTGTGTGTATGTGTGTATGTGTGTGTTGTGTGTGTGTGTGTGTGTGTGTGTGTGTGTGTGTGTGTGTGTGTGTGTGTTTGGCTTGTTTGCTTGGTTTGGATTTTTTTTTCTCGGAAGAATAGCCCATATTCCAAAGATTATCTCAACACCATCATATTTTTAAGAAATAATTTTATCTCGGTGAGATTTTAGACGTCGCTTGTTCACACTCCTGACGCTTTTTGCTTTGTTATTGTTGTTTTTTGGCGTTCCCCAGCTTAACACTCTGGGAGTCACCCAGAATGTACACTCTGACTCACTCATCCCATCTGGAAATCACTGTGCGATTGAATTTACTCACTGAATGAAAAGTTTGTATGTATGACTGGGTTGTTTTTTTTAAGAACCTCGCCATACAGGCAGCCATACTCCGACTTATGAGATTTTTTTTTTCTCCTTTAAAGGAGAGTGCAGGTTGTTATTTTAAGAGCCTGTCATGGCTGAAGGCAATCTCAACACAATATTTTACAACATAACAACATTTTAATGTAGGCCTTGGCAATATAAGCTGACATCTAAGTAACTGACACAACTTTTGGCCTGGGGTCAAGAAGTTTTTTTGCCTTACTTTTAATGATAATTATCTGCTATGAATGTGTTTTGTTTAGCTCGTGCATTAACTGAATACTTGTTTCTTTGTTTGTTTATTGACATCCCATTAATTTTGAGGAAATCAGCCGTTTTAAGGCTTTTATGCCGTGGATATGTTTTTACCAATCTTTTTAGCTTCAGGAATTCTCTTCCCTTTCTGCCTTTCTGTCTGTCTGTCTGTCTGTCTTCTTCTTTCTTTCTTTCTTTCTTTCTTTCTTTCTTCCTTTCTTTATTCCTTACTTCCTTCCTTCCTTCTTTCCTCTCTTTCTTTCTTTCTTTCTTTCTTTTTTCTTCCATCCCCCCTCCTTCCTTCTTTCCTTCCTCTCCTTTCCCTTCTTTGTTTCTTTCTTTCTGTCTGTCTGTCTTCCTTCCTTCCTTCCTTTCTTTCTTCCTTCCTTCCTTCCTCCCTTTCTTTCTTTCTTTCTTTTCTTTCTTTCTTTCTTTCTTTTTTTCTTTCTTTCTTTCTTCTTTCTTTTCTTTCTTTTCTTTCTTTCTTTCTTTTTGGTTTTTTTCCTTGTTATTTGTCGAGTGTTTAAGTTTTACTTTTTATATGTTGCTTTTCTCACCTCTGACCACGTCTACTTTCCTATTCCTCAACTATATTAAAGGTTGGTATTGCTTGTTGTTGAAACGCATCAAACTGAAGAACACACTCACATACATACACACACACATACATACATACACACATACACACGCGCGCGCGCTCGCGCGTACACACACATGTGTGTGTATGATTTGATTTGATTTACCATTTTCTGTAATGGTAAGATTTATCTACGTAAAATTCTGCCTCTCTCTTCCCCTCTCTCTCCCTCTCTCTCCCTGCCCCCCCCCCCCCCCTCTCTCTCTCTCTCTCTCTCTCTGGGGAGAGAGCGTCACCACAAGAGCATAATTTTTTTCCTAAATTTCTTTTGTATTTGATTTTCCATCAGAGTGATTTTTTTTGTTACGAAAAAATGTCAGGGACAATTTTTTTCTGTTACCCTAGATTTGTTTATGTGTGCTAGATGCGCTTGACATACGAAACCTCGGTTTATCGTCATATTCGAAAGACTAGCATCCAGACTACCACCCAAGGCCTAAATGATTGGGGGAGAGGGGACTTTGGGGGCTCAAGCGAGGAGCTGAACCTCTCTTTTCGTTTTCTAGGCAGATGTTTTACCTCTGCATCACAATATATATTACAAGCGCATGTGTATGCCGTAGATATTTGACACTGAATGACATCGCTAAAAAAAAAAAAGGGGGGTGATGTACGCTTTAACACATTTGATCTCAAATAGAATTGGATGAATGTGTAACTGGTGAGTAGCATGGTCTTCAAGAAGATGTCGAAACGAGGGGGAGAGAGAGAGAGAGAGAGAGAGAGAGAGAGAGAGAGAGAGAGAGAGGAGAGAGAGAGAGAGAGAGAGAGAGAGAGAGAGAGAGAGAGAGAGAATGATTGACAGTCAGACAGACAAATAGACAGACAGTCAGAGACATAGACAGACAGACAAACAGAAACAGAGTGAGTTATAATTTTATCAATCACCATTGGATAACTCCCATAGCAATTATCGCTGTGTGCCTTTAGTGCACCTGATTCAATTTTGCGTATCAACGTGTGCGGCCGCCAGTAATGTTATCGCTTGTCTTTTGTGTTTTTGGTTGTTGTTCCACGCTATCGCTGTCATTTTGCCAACTGTTATTGTTCTATCTTCTTATTTTCTTTTCCTTTTTTCTCCGATCCTCAGTTGGAGGTCCGAGGGTTACCGATAGTGAGACTTGGCTGAATCAAGGAGTACGACTTCGGGTGCTTTTCTCTCTAGATGACTACGTTCCATTGTTTCTGCTGATAGTTTCTGATAGTTACGTTCGATCAGTTTGCTGACTATAGTATCATCATTGGTATGTCTCTTTGCGAAGTCCTAACATAGCTCCTTGTTTATTCCATAACATGCTTAGATGTCGTATCTGTTTTAATCCCTTTCTCTCTCTCCCCTCTCTCTGTCTCTATCTCTATCTCTGTCTATGACTCTGTCTCTGTCTGTCTGTCTCTGTCTCTGTCTCTGTCTCTTCTCTTCCTCTCTCTCTCCTCTCTCTCTCTCTCTCCTTCTCTCTCTCTTCTCTCTCTCTCTCTTTGCTAAGTCCTAACATAGCTTCTTGTTCATTCCATAACATGCTTAGATGAACATGCTTTAAGTTCTTTGGATGAGACTATAAACCGAGGCCCCGTGTTCGAACACATGCAGAACATCTTGCGCACACGTTAAATCCTGTTCCGCTTTTCGGAAGAGTAGGCCATTGTGTGTCGGTGGAAACAAATGACAAAATTTACAAAACCGCATACACACAGGGACTGGGTGTAAAAAAATCACATGAGTGCTTATTCCATTATCCTCGATATAAAAGAATAAATAAATAAATAAACAAAATCTCTTACTCCTCCCCCCTCTCTCTCCCTTCTCTCTGTGTGTGTGTGTGTGTGTGTGTGTGTGTGTGTGTGTGTGTGTGTGTGTGTGTGTGTATGTGTGTGTGCACTTTGCACACTGTGACTTTTGATTTGAACCCCCCCCCCCCTCCCCCTACCCCCTTTCTCTTGTAGACGGACGTGTTTGGCTTGGCTAGGGCCTAACCTTCATAGTTTTGTTGACTTGAAGACGGATGAACGTTTCCTTGTAAGTGAGGAGAGTGTCGATAAGCTGTCTGGGCAACTCTTGTCCATCCCTATACATCTAGCTAGCTGGCCTTGTGGCTTGGGTCTTTGTAAACAAAAGAGTCCAAGAGTCTGCTCCCTCCCCATCCTCGTGTGATGCCTGCCTCAAGGGGCTAGCTGGGGTGGAGAGGTGTCAGTTAAAGCATTCTACTCCCAGTTGATTGTACCACATCACCAAGAGGTGGGGCAGGGTCTTGCTGGTATTTCCTCTGTCTCTTGTTGAAGGCTGCCCTGAGAATGTCAACCATCGCTAAGTAGATGTGGCTCATCAAGTCCCAAGGAATAGGTTGGTCACCTGCAGCTAGTTAAGCTCTGTCATAATCGCCAAACTGTCTGATAGTTTGCTTTACAGTTGGAGTAGGGCAGTCTAGCCTAAAAACACTTCAACGTGATTAAAGATGCTGTAAGCACCTATACCATACCTGAATGTTCGAATGACTTCATTCCCCCCACTTCTTCAACCCCCCCCCCCTCTCCCCCGCCGTCGCTCTCATCCCTCCTCTTCGCCCTCCCCCCTTCTTCTCTCTTGTGGTGTAGCTAGACTATTGGATAATCTTAGTTCCGAAAAATCTATTTGTTTGTCAGCTGATTCCAAGGTGTATTCAGGATTCATTAGTTCATGTTGCAAGTAGGTCCATTGGTCAGTGGGAGTCAGAGCCCTGCCACCAAAACTGTAATACAACAGGATGTGTGGCTGTTTTCTAAGTCATTCTCTTTGCTGTCTGGTGACAAGTCAGTGGTGATGTTTGCTTCTTCAAACTAGAGGGGCTGACTGACTGAAGTTCTACAACACGACTTAGAACGGAAACAGCTGTGTTTCTTCTGCTTGAGCTGTAAGTGAGAATTCTCTTCTTTTATTGATGTAGCAGTTGCTTGTTGGTTATAGAGAGTGCTCATTTAATGTAGTGTTTGTGACAGCAAAAGCAGTTAATTTCATTGTGTGTACTTACATAATATGTTAATAATTATTGATCATTTGGACCGGTTCGGTGAAAGTATGTGTAGTTGTTTTACACATACTAGATTTGGTTTAAGTCAGGAGACTTGATTTTAATAATAATGTGAACGTGGGTTTATTCTAATGATCACGTTAAAGTGGAATCTCGAGAGTAAGTAATCAATATTTGACATCTTTGCTATATTGAGATGAAGTATAAATAACATTGAGCACAGGAAGAAAATGTGGATCGACAACAAAGTTGTTGGGGTAAACGACTATGGAGTGAAGTGACTGTTAAAGAGTTGCAGACTTGAACGGTATGGTTTAAGTTCGGTAACGGACTAGGCCTAGCTGGGCGCCCTGTGGTAAGTACGATATTGAAGAAGTTAGGCTAGGAGCTAGTATGGGTGTGTGGTCAGTCATTTGCGTCGAAAGTTAACGATTTTGTATGTGATTTCTGTGACACTATAGGTTATGTTTGCTCTGTCTCTGCCCACCCACCCCCCTCTCTGTTTGTCTGTATGTATGTCTGTCTCTCCCTCTTTATCTCTCCCATTCCACCCCCCCCCCCTCTCTCTCTCTCTCTCTCTCTCTTATATATATCCCTCTAGTCCAGCAGGTGGACAAAAAACACGAACAGTCTTAGGTTCAATTCCAACCCAACACGCGCGCGCACGCACACACACACACACATACACACACACACACTCTCTCTCTCTCTCTCTCTCTCTCTCTCTCTCTCTCTCTCTCTCTCTCTCTTTCTCTCTGCCTCTCTTTGTGTCTTTGTGTCTGTCTGTCTGTCTGTCTCTCTCTCTCTCTCTCTCTCTCTCTCTCATATCCCTAAGGGCAGGGACTAGATGTAAAAAAAACCCCATGGATGTTTATTCATTATCCTCGAAATAAAAGAATTTGTCATTGTCATTGTCTCTCTCCCTCTCTCTGGTGCTACAATATCTATGAGGTATGATAGGGACCAATGTTATAAAAGAGATCTGAGAATAGACTAAGTTCTGTTGGATGAGAGTTTTTCGGATGAGACTATAAACCGAGGCCCCGTGTGCGAACGCATGCAGAACATCTTGCGCACACGTTAAACCCTGTTCCGCTTTTCGTGAGTAGGCCATTGTGTGCCGGTGGGAACAGATGACAGAATTTACAAAACCGCATACACACGGGGACTGGGTGTAAAAAAGCACATTAACTTGATTAAGCGCTCATTCCATTATCCTCGATATGAAAGAATAACATAAATAAATAAATAAAGATACACCCTTCCCACTCATTGCCTCACTGGCAGACTGGTAGACTGGCTGGCTGGCTGGTTGGCTTACTTAATTGGAGGGGGAGAGGGGGAATGTCATTGCTGATAGTGTTATCATTGTTAACACTATCAATACTGACGACAATGAATGCCTAGTATATTTTATCTTTTGTTCCCTATCTTTTGTTTTCTCTCTTTCTTTCTGTTCTTTTTCGTTCGTTCTTTCTTTCTTTCTTTTGTTCTTTCTTTCTTTCTTTGTTTTTTTTGTTTTTTTTAATATGAAAGAAAAGGAATGGCTTATATTACAACCTGATATAATTAGTTTGTTAGACATTTTATTATTTTTTTCTAACTCCTAAAAGTGTGTGCACGTGCGTGCGTGTTTGTACATGTGTGTGTGTGTGTGTGTTTGTGTGTGCGTTTTGCATAGTTTTGTTTTATTGTTTGTGTTTTTCTCTAATTAATAATAATAGTAATAATAAATTGAACTTATATAGCGCTATATCTTGCAAAGACAAATCAAAGCGCATGCATTCGACCTAATCTTACACAGTCATACAACCAATGACAAATAATCAATAGTTCAAACAGATATTACAAACATGGTACTGCAGACCAAATCTAAGAAATAAAATTGCATAAGTCAAATGTTTTTTTCAAAAGCACACACACACACACACACACACACACACACACACACACACACACACACACACACACACAGGTCATATACTTTAGCAGGGTGATAGGACATGGGTTAGTGAAGGGTGGGATAGTTCTGATATGAGACAGGAGGGGGGAAATCTTAGGTTTGAAATAAATATGTCTTGAGGCTTGATTTAAAAGTGTCATAGCTAGGCTTCTGGCGAAGAGAGAGAGGGAGCTCATTCCAGGTCGAGGGACCCGAAATAGAGAAAGAGCGGCGGCCAACAGTAGATTGGTTGAATCTAGGTATTCGTAGGCACAAGGTATCTGCAGCAGAGCGGAGGGAACGTGAAGGAGTGTACAGGTTAAGACATTCACAGAGGTAGGAGGGTGCAGTTTTGTGGAGACATTTGTAACAGAGGGTACTGATCTTATATTCTACTCTCTGTGGCACAGGCAGCCAGTGGAGAGATCGCAAGAGGGGGGTAATGTGCTCCGATTTTTTCTTTCTGAGAACTAGTCGAGCTGCGGAGTTTTGTATACGTTGAAGGGAGTGGATAGATGATGCTGGCAGACCAGACAAAAGAGAATTGCAATAGTCCAGACGTGAAAGAATGAGAGAAGTGACAAGTTTTGCTGTTGCGTCTGTGGACAGGTACTTTCGAATTGCACTAATACGCCGTAACTGATAGTAGCATGACTGACAGGTCTGGGTGATGAATTTTTGCATAGAGAGTGTGTTGTCGATAACAACACCTAGGTACTTCACAGCAGTGGATAGAGGGACTGATGCATTGCCAAGTTCTATTGAAGCTGTTGTAATGGAAGAGAGTTTGTGTTTGGTCCCTACAAGCATGGCTTCGGTTTTATCTGCATTTTGTTGTAATTTGTTCTGTGTCATCCAATTTTGAATATCTTCAAAGCAGTGGGCCATATCTGCCAGGAGAGAAGGCAGATTTTCAGGAGTAACACTGCTTTGAATCTGAGAGTGATCTGCATAAAAATGATGGTTGATTTGACGACGTTTTATTATATGTGACAGTGGGGCAGTGTAAAGAGTGAACAGAACAGGGCCTAGAACTGATCCCTGTGGGACTTCGCATTTCAGTTTGGCAGGTATTGGTACATTTTATTGTTAATGGTTGTGATGCTGTAGTAGTTAAATATCACTATGAAGTAGTTTTTGTTGCTAGATAGATGGCTTAATGAAAAAAAAGCAAACTGGGTTGTTTATTTGATGTACCATCTGGAAATAAAAATTTGACTTGACGACTTTACTTCAATTCACTCACTCACTCACTTACTCACCCACTATGCAAATTAGCAAACAAGCGTAAACAAGACGAAGCAATACCGAACAGAATAAATGAACAGATAAACCAAGGAATGAACGAGTCAATCAACCTAATCAGTCAATGAATCAACCAAACAATCAATCAAAATATAGAGATTCATTGCAGGTAAGAGAAGATTGAGATGGGACTAGGAGGACGGGCGGGAAGAGGTGGTAGGGTGTTGCTTAAAAATATTATTGTTTATACTAATCAGATAACTGCCGGGAGACGAGTGGAATGCAGAGAGGAGAGAGAGAGAGAGAGAGAGAGAGAGAGAGAGAGAGAGAGAGAGAGAGAGAGAGAGAGACAGACAGACAGACAGACAGACAGACAGAGACAGAAACAGACAGACATATAGACGGAACGAACAGACAAAAATAGACAGAGAGACAGACATATAGAGAGACAGAGACAGAGAGAGAGAGGCAGGCAAACAGAGAGAGAGACAAAGAGAGAGAGGGAGACAGACAAGCAGACAAATACAGAGAGAGAGAGAGAGAGAGAGAGAAATGACAAGAGAGAGAGAGAGAGAGAGAGAGAGAGAAAAGGAGACAGACAGACAGACAGGCAGACATAGAGTTCTAGAGAGAAAGAAAGAAAGAAAGAGAGAGAGAGAGAGAGAGAGAGAGAGAGAGAGAGAGAGAGAGAGAGAGAGAGAGAGAGAGGAAGAGAGAGAGAAGAGAGAGAGAGAGAGAGAGAGAGAGAGAGAGAGAGAGAGAGAGAGAGAGAGAGAGAAAGAAAGAGAGAGAGAGAATGAGAGATAACTCGAACTCGAAGAGAGAGAGAATTATAAAGAGAATGAGAGAGAAAGAGAGACAGAGAGACAGAGACAGACAGAGACAGAGAGAGGGTGGTGGTGGGTGGGGGGTGGGGTTGGGGGAGATAAGCGGCCATCTTTGCTTCATATCTCGCAGTATCCTGTTTGGGGTGAGTATATAGCCTTGACTGATACTGTCGACAGAAGCGGACAACAAGAGAGAAAGGCCAGAGGCTTCACTTTCCTCACTGGATCTGGGCTGATTCGCCTAACGGGCTGACCCTTCTAGTTGATTGACTGTGGTCACTGCTACGTACAGAAGGTCAGTAGCTCTGCAATCTATCTATCTATCTATCTATCTATCTATCTATCTATCTATCTATCTATCTATCTATCTATCTATCTATCTATCTATCTATCTATCTATCTATCTATCTATCCATCCATCCATCCATCCATCCATCCATCCATCCATCCACCCACCCACCCACCACCCACCACCCACCCGTCCATCCATCCATCCATCCATCCATCCATCCATCCATCCATCCATCCATCCATCCATTCATCTATCCATCTATCTATCTATCTATCTATCTATCTATCTATCTATCTATCTATCTATCTATCTATCTATCTATCTATCTATCTATCTATCTATATCTATATCTATATCTATATCTATATATCACAGAGAGGAACCATTTTGAAAAGAGATAAAGATAGGAAAAAAGAGAGATACAGAAATATACAGAGATTTTCAATTTAAAATTTCAGTTTCGTTTTTTTCCCCTATCTATCTCTATCTATTTGTCCCGTAGTCTGACGACCGTGGGGGCACCCTCAAAGACTCAACAACCAGTTCCCTCCATTTCTCTCTCTGTTCTGCCTTTCTCAGGGTTTTGTTGAGTTCTAGGCCTGTCCATTCGCCTATGTTATCCTCCCAGCTCTTCCTTGGTCTGCCTCTTCTTCTTCCTCCTTGGACAGTGCCTTGTAAAACTGTCTTTGCAAGTCCTTTGGGTCTTGTGACATGCCCATACCATTTAAGTTTACGCTTTTTCACGATCGTTAGAAGGTTCTCATAGGGTCCAATGGTTTGTTGGATTCTGTTATGCACGCTTTCGTTGCTTATGTGGTCTTTGTAGGAGATGCCAAGGAGTCTCCGAAAGCATCTCATCTCCACCGCCTGTACTCTTCTCTCCAAATCTGCAGTCAGGGTCCATGATTCACAGGCATACAGAAATATGGATATGACAAGGGAGCGCATTAGTCTGATCTTGGAGATAAGTGAGATATTTTTATCTCTCCAGATGGTGTTTAGTTTTGACAAAGCTGTTATTGTCTGTGCAGTCCTGCATACTACTTCTGGCTTGGATCCCTGGTCTGATACAATGGCTCCCAGGTACTTGAAGCTTTGAACTGTTTCCAGCTTCTGGTCATTAACCCTGATATCAGTGCTAATGCCGTTGGTGTTATTAGTCATCAGTTTGGTCTTCTCTGCACTGATTTCCATGCTGTATGTTTTGGAGGCCTTATTCAAGTGTTCTGTTAGGCTGGCAAGCTCTTTTTCTGATCCTGCTATTCCATCAATGTCATCTGCGAAGCGGAGGTTTGTGATCGTTCTACCACCAATGCTGACTGATCCTTCATGATGTTCCAGTGCATCAGCCATGATTCTCTCAAGTAAGTATGTTGAAAAGAGTGGGTGAGAGTAGACAGCCCTGCCTTACTCCAACTGTTGTTCGAAACCATTCTCCAATGTTGTTGTTGTAGTACACTGCACTGGTGGCCTCGCTGTACAGCTGTTTGATGACTCTGATCAGGTTTGCATTGATGCTGTACAAATTCATGGTTGCCCACAAAGCTGCATGCCACACCCTGTCAAATGCCTTCTTAAAATCGATAAATACATGGTAAAGGTCTTGTTGATGTTGAAGGTACCGCTCACATAGTATTCTGAGGTTGAATATCTGTTCTGTTGTGCTACGCCCTGCTCTGAAACCTGCTTGTTCCTCAGCAATGATGGTCTCTGCTTGTGGCTTCAGTCTATTCAATATTATCTGCAGCATGACCTTGCTTGGGTGGCATATGAGGCTGATTGTGCGGTAATTATGGCATTGTTGTAGATTTCCTTTCTTGGGGAGGGTGATGATGAGCGACTGTGTCCATGGTGTTGGCCATTTCCCTGTCTGCCAGATCTTGTTGCAGATTCTTAGTAGGGCGCTGATCATGGCTTCCCCTCCAGCTTGAACCAACTCAGCTGGAATGTTGTCAGCCCCTGCTGACTTCCCCTTTTTCAGCGATCTGACTGCTGTTTCCACTTCTTCTCGGAGGATAGGGTGACTGTCTGTGTCTTTGCTTGCGGGTACATTAAGGACTTCTGGATAGATAGATAGATAGTACAAGATCTCCTGAATGTGTCTGTACACGAGACCTCTGTTCACTGTCTCACCTCAAGGACTTTTGGGGGAGTGTAGTCAGCACTGATGTTAGTAGCTTCCGGGGAAAAAATTCCTCTGGAGAGGGCTCGAACCTGGAATATGGGGTTGCGTTGACAACGCTTTAACCACCAGGCCATCCCAGGAAACAGAAACATACATGCATACATACATGCATGCATATATCTATATCTATATCTATCTATCTATCTATTTATCTATCTATCTATCTATCTATCTATCTACAGACATACACACATACATACATACATACATACATACATACATACATACATACATACATACATACATACATACATACACATACATGGATTACATTACAGATGCACACATGCACACACAACACATACATACATACATACATACATGCATACAAACATACATACATACAAACATACATATATACATATATACACACACACATAAATACATACATACATACATACATGCATACCTACACAGACAGACAGACAGACAGACAGACAGACAGAGAAGCAGAGGACGAAATTTAAGGCTTAAAGTTAATTTTGATTGCTCTCTTATAATCATGTTCTAAATCGGTTTCGTTTATATTATATTTTACAGTTAATATTTTATTATTCCTTTTTATAAATTTTGGTTTACCAGTCTATTAATCAAATACGCCTGTTCACATGATGAGAGATAACGATGACTTTTTTTTTATACATAAGGAGCGATATCTGATAACGTTCCCTGCTGACACACACATACACACACGCACACACACACACACACCAGACACACACACACACACACACACACACACCAGACACACCACACACACACACACACACACGCGCGCGCGCGCGCACGCACGCACCAGACACTCACACACACAGACACACACACGCGCGCGCGCACACACACACACAGACACACACAGACACACACACACATGACAGTTATCTGAGCGTTGGGACATGTGAGAGCAAGTTACCTTTACACACAAAATGTGTCAAGTGGAAACAGTCAAAGCATTTTAAAGCAAAAGCCCCCAAACCAGCTTTGGGCCCAGAACAGATCAATGACAATGACAATGACAAATTCTTTTATTTCGAGAATAATGAATAAGCACTCATGTGCATTTTTACATCCAGTCCCCGCCCGTAGGGATACATCTTAGTAATAACCTATTACTCATACTCTCACACAGTAGAAACAAAGGGAAATATCCCTTCAAAAAACAAAAACAGAACAACCCCCCCCCCCCCCAAAAACAGACCAAACAAATAAAAGAAAACCCTCAAAACAACAATCCCCCCAAAAAACAACAACCAAATAAACATCCAAAACCCCAACAGAAAGATCCCCCCCCCCCCCCCCACCACCAACAAAAACCAAAAAAATCAATGGGGAAAAAACCAAACCAAACCAAAACAAAAAAAGAAGAAAGAGAGAAAAACAAACAAGTCACAGAGAAAGACTGACAAAGAGACATATCAAAAGTCCAGGTTCGTTCCTGCTCCAGGTTCGATCCCCGTCTGTGCCCGAAAGGTTGTTCACATCCACTACACCGTACATGGTGGGTTGGGTGCTAGTCTTTCGGATGAGATTATATGAGATGACATAAGTCGAGGCCTTATGTGCGAAACGTATTTATCGCACGTAAAATAAACCACGGCAACACGAGAGTCGTCCCTGGCTAAATTCTGTATAACAAAAATTTCGCTGTGATAGGGAAGCAAAATTGTGTATTTATTCATTCATTTGTCTATTTATTTCTCTTATTTCGAGGATAACAAAATAAGCACTCAAGTGCTTTTTTTACATCCAGCCCCCGTGTGTATACAGTTTGTAAATTTTGTCATCCTTTCCCACCGGCACAGAAAGGCCTACTCTCCCGCAAAGCGGAACAGGTTTTAACGTGTGCGCAAGATGTTCTGCGTGCGTTCGCACGCGGGACCTCGGTTTATAGTCTCATCCGAAAGACGTTTGTGGAGAGTGGAGTTGGCACTGATGTTAACTCCAGAGGAAAAAAGCCTCTCGAACGGGAATCGAACCCGGGTCAGCAGATCACGAATACATCACTCTAACCACCAGGCTATCCCGTCCTCGAGCATGGAGACAGGAAAAGAAACCAAACTAATGTGTGGCACAGCTCTTGTAGCAATGCGCTCTTCCCGGCGAAAACACCCGAGTTCTGCGATGAGAAATCTGTATACAAATATCATTGCATCGGTTTCAGCCAATAATAATGTAAAATGTCATGTCGCAACCTTGTGAACACGCACACACATGCACACGCACGCACACGCACACGCACGCACGCACGCACCCACGCGCGCATGTACACACATACATATTGCAGTGGCCCTGCTTTTGGGGCGACGCGCTCTCCCCTGTGAGAGCAGCACTAAATTTTCGTAGAGAAATCTGCGTGACTTAAAGGGCTATACAATACAATACAATACAATACAATACAATACACACACAGAACAATAAACACACAGAACAACACCCATACAGACACACACACAGACACACACACAGACACACACACAGACACACACACAGACACACACACACACACACACACACACACACACACACACACACACACACACACACACACACTTACACACATTTTACTCATGTGTGCACATTGTGTGTGTGTGTGTGTGTGACAATTTGTAGCTCGTCTAGTCTTAAAGAAGAAAAAAAATCCGAACACGTCAGTCTTCTTTTGCGATCTCTTCACTGGCTACCTGTCTCACAAAGAGTGAAGTATAAGATCTTTCTTTCCTCTGTGTCTCCACAAAGCTGCACCCTCATGAATCATTCTATCTATGTAACTGTCTCCACCTGTATATTTCATCTCGCTCCCTCCCTTCTGCTGCAGATGCCTTGTAATTTCCAACACCTTCACGTGAGACTATTAATAATAATAATAATAATAATAATAATAATAATAATAATAATGTATGGAATTTATATAGCGCTGAATCTTGTAAAGCAACAAATCAAAGCGCTCAGATTTCATTTCATACCACTTTAAGTCACGGCAGATTTCTCTCCGTGAAATTCGGGCTGCTCTCCCCGGGGAGAGCGGGAGAGCGCGTCGCCACAAGCGCAGCGCCACCCATTTTTTTCTTTTTCATGTCTGCAACTGTATTTTGTTTCCCTATCAGAGTGGCTTTTTCTAAGAATTTTGCCAGGGACAACTCTCTTGTTGCCGTGGGTTCTTTTACGTGCCCTAAATAATTACGTGTAACACACGGGACCTCGGTTTATCGTCTCATCCGAAAGACTAGCGCCCAGACCACCACTCATGGTCTAATGGATGGGGGAAAATTTTCCGGTCCAAACGGGGTACGAACCGCCGCACACTTCAGACCCGGACTTTTCGCTTTCTAGACAGGCGCGTTACCTCTAGACCACCGATCCACACCAGAACAGAGGTCCCGTGTGAAAATGCACGCAGAACATCTTGCGCACATGTTAAAACCTGTTTTACTTTTCGAAACAGTAGGCCATTGTGTGCCGGGAAGAACGGATGAAAACATTTACAAATCTGAAAACAAACGGTTACTGTATGAAAAAAATACATGTGTGCTTATTCCATTATCCTTGAAGTAGAAATGAGTAAACAAACACCCAGATTCAAACAATGCACTAAAGACAGTCGCTCTTTGCCTAGTTCCGGTCCATCCATCTGGAATGACTTCCCTCTCCCACTTCGTCAAAATCGTGGGGATGCCGGGTGCCTACCAGTAGAGACAGTATCCCCACCTTCTGGAAATTCTGTCCTCTTTTCTATCACTCTCTTTATTTCTGCCTTGTTCCTTTTCTTCTTGTCACTCCTTTCTCATCTATTTTCTGCCGCCTTGGTCTATTCTCGTTCCTGTTTTGTACAAGACTTAAAACATAACAATTCTCTCTTGTGCCGAAGTCGGATGCGCTGGGCCTGACTTGTCAGGCGCTTAACGGCAGCGTGACGCCTTTTCTCTTGTATAACAGACAACAATAGCTGCTGTCTGAGCGTTCGACGACGAAGAAGAAATCTGGACTCAAGACATGCCTGTTTCCGATCTGCAACCTTCTTCTTTAGTTACACCTTTTACCTGTTCCTACTTTCAATAGATATCTGCATCTCCACCACCCTACCTAAGCGGCGTGTGTGTGTGTGTGTGTGTGTGTGTGTGTGTGTTTGTGTGTGCGTGCGCGCGCGCGCACGTGTGTGTATGTGTGCGTGTGGGGGGTGGGGGTGCATACGTATATTATCTGTTAATCTTTTATGAACAGTTGCGTGCGAGTGAATGTTTTGAATACAAGCGCTTTTATTTGCTTGTTTTACAAGATTCAGCGCTATGCAAATTCCAGGTATCATTATCGATTTCATGCAGTATATTTTATTTCTATATTCTTCTGGGGTTTTTCCCTTGACTCTGTAGGTTCAAAGCAAGAACAGCACAATGACTGCAGACGTGAAGCTTCTGATCGTTGGTAAGTTAACAGTTTGTTTCGTTAATTAAGCAAACACTGAACAAAATATTGCTTGTACACGTGTGTGTACACGCATATGCTTATGTTTATGCGCGCCAAGCGTGAGTGTGTGTGTGTGAGTATGTGTGTGTGCGTGTGTGTTTGTGATTGTGTGTGCATGTCTTCAATTCTTCAATTTTACCGTCTTTCCACTTCAAGTGACACCAGGTTTGTTTGTTTGTTTGTGTGTGTGTGTGTGAGTGTGTGTGTGTGTGTGTGTGTGTTGTGTGTGTGTTGGTGTGCGCGCGCGCGCGTGTGTGTAGAAGTATTTATCATCTTAGGAGTGCGTGTGTGTGCATGTGTATACGCGCACGCGTGCGTGCATGCGTGTGTGCGTGCGGGTGTGTATGTGTATGCATACACGTGTGTGTATACACACATGTTTGTGTGTGTGTGTGTGTGTGTGTGTGTGTGTGTGTGTGTGTGTGTGTGCTTGGTGTGTGAGCGTGAATGAACTCGCAATTAAATGAGCACGAGCACATATTCTTGTATGTTAGCTATAACTTGTGAAAAGACATTCAGACTTGGTCTAGTCTTTCGAGTTGTTTCAAGATTATTTTTCTATCTAAAGTTACAGGATCCGATTCGCCTTCTGTTCATCACTGTCAAATAACCTTCTGTTTGCCTATGTTTCAGGCGTTCTTCTGGTGCTGATAGGTATGTGAAATACGTGTAATGTTCATTATGTACCAGCTGTCTGGTACTGATAGGTATGTGAAATACGTGTAATGTTCATTATGTACTACCTGTCTGGTGCTGATAGGTATGTGAAATACGTGTAATGTTCATTATGTACTAGCTGTCTGGTGCTGATAGGTATGTGAAATACGTGTAATGTTCATTATGTACTACCTGTCTGGTGCTGATAGGTATGTGAAATACGTGTAATGTTCATTATGTACTAGCTGTCTGGTGCTGATAGGTATGTGAAATACGTGTAATGTTCATTATGTACCAGCTGTCTGGTACTGATAGGTATGTGAAATACGTGTAATGTTCATTATGTACTACCTGTCTGGTGCTGATAGTATGTGAAATACGTGTAATGTCATTATGTACTAGCTGTCTGGTGCTGATAGGTATGTGAAATACGTGTAATGTTCATTATGTACTAGCTGTCTGGTGCTGATAGGTATGTGAAATACGTGTAATGTTCATTATGTACTACCTGTCTGGTGCTGATAGGTATGTGAAATACGTGTAATGTTCATTATGTACTACCTGTCTGGTGCTGATAGGTATGTGAAATACGTGTAATGTTCATTATGTGCTAGCTGTCTGGTGCTGGTAGGTATGTGAAATACGTGTAATGTTCATTATGTGCTAGCTGTCTGGTGCTGATAGGTATGTGAAATACGTGTAATGTTCATTATGTACTACCTGTCTGGTGCTGATAGGTATGTGAAATACGTGTAATGTTCATTATGTACCAGCTGTCTGGTGCTGGTAGGTATGTGAAATACGTGTAATGTTCATTATGTACTACCTGTCTGGTGCTGATAGGTATGTGAAATACGTGTAATGTTCATTATGTACTAGCTGTCTGGTGCTGATAGGTATGTGAAATACGTGTAATGTTCATTATGTACTACCTGTCTGGTGCTGATAGGTATGTGAAATACGTGTAATGTTCATTATGTACTAGCTGTCTGGTGCTGATAGGTATGTGAAATACGTGTAATGTTCATTATGTACTAGCTGTCTGGTGCTGATAGGTATGTGAAATACGTGTAATGTTCATTATGTACCAGCTGCCTGGTGCTGATAGGTATGTGAAATAGGTGTAATGTTCATTATGTACTAGCTGTCTGGTGCTGATAGGTATGTGAAATACGTGTAATGTTCATTATGTACTACCTGTCTGGTGCTGATAGGTATGTGATGTACATGTAATTTGTTTTTATTATGTTCTAGTTTTCTGGTACTCATGGGTATGTGAAATATGTGTAATTTTCGTTATATACTAGCTGTCTAGTGCTAATAGGTATGTGATGTACATGTAATTTTCATTATGTATTATCTGTCAGGTGCTCATAGGTATGTGATGTACATGTAATTTATTTAGGTTTTAGCTGTCTGGTGCTGATAGGTATGTGAAATATGTGTAATTTTTATTACGTACTAGCTGTCTGGTGCTGATAGGTATGTGATGTACGTGTAATTTGCTTATGTTCCAGTTGTCTGGTACTCATAGGTATGTGAAATACGTGTAATTTTTATTATGTACTAGCTGTCTGATACTTATATGTATGTGAAATACGCGTACTTTTTATTATGTACTAGTTGTCTGTTAATGACAGTTATGTTAAATAAGTGTACTATTTTATTATGTTCTAGCTGTCTGGTACTGAAAGGTATGTGAAATACGTGTGATCGTGATCTTTGTTATGTACTAGCTGTCTGGTACTGATAGATGTGTGGAATACGTGTGATCTTTGTTATGTACTAGCTGTCTGGTACTTATAGGTATGTGAAATACGCGTGCTTTTTTCTTTTATCATGTCCTAGTTGTCTGATAATGACAGGTATGTGAAATACGTGTAATTTTTCTTATGTCTTAGCTGTCTGGTACTTATAGGTATGTGAAATACGTGTAATTTTTATTATTTACTAGCTGTCTGGTACTTATAGGTATGTGAAATACGTGTAATTTTTATTATTTACTAGCTGTCTGGTGCTGACAGGTATGTGAAATACGTGTAATTTTTATTATGTACTAGCTGTCTCATACTTATATGAATGTGAAATAAGTGTAATTTTTGGTTATGATATCTTGGCTGTCTGGTACTGAGAGGTATGTGAAATACGCGTAATTTTTATTATGTACCAGCTGTTTTATCATTGCATCTGTGTTTCTTCTTTTGTCCATCCCTCTGCTTGTCTGTCTGTCTGTCTGTCTTTCTATTCTTCTATCTCTTCATGTCTTTTCTTCTCATTTTCTCTGTCTGTCAGTTAGCCTTTTTCTCTCCTTATTCTCTGTGTGTGTGTGGTTGTTGTCTGTCGTCCTCTCTCTCTCTCTCCTCTCTCTCTCTCTCTCTCTCTCTCTCTCTCTCTCTCTCTCTCTCTCTCTCCCCTCTCTCTTTCTCTCTCCCTCCCTCCCTCTCTCAAGCGTCAAGCGTGCCTGCGTACGTGCGCACCTATACTTTGTTTTCTTTTTTTCTTTCTTTTTTTCTTTCGTTCTTTCTTTCTTTCTTTCTTTCTTCCTTTTTTTCTTCCTTCCTTTCTTTCTTTCTTTCTTTCTTTCTTTCTTTTCTTTTTTTCTTTTCTTTAATTCTGAACTTTTCAGTTTCATGCCTCTATATTTCATTTCTGTTTTTTTTCCCAGGTACACATGACATTAAGGCTGTAGATGAAGAGGTCAATCCAGGAACAGGTACCTCAAGCACCGAGTTAAACCCCACTTTCTCGAGCAACTTCAGTGACTCGACACACTTCGAATCAAGTACCAAGGATGGACCTTCTGAAGGTTAGAAAGGACACACTTCTGGTAACAGTGACAAACCGCAGGCAAATCCCATGACAAACTGCAAGCAAACCCAGTGACAGACTGCATACAAATCCAGTGACAAGCTGCATGCAAATCCAGTGACAAGCTGCATGCAAATCCAGTAACAAGCTGCATACAAATCCAGTGACAAGCTGCATACAAATCCAGTGACAAACTGCAGGAAAACCCAGTGACAGACTGCATGCAAATCCGGTGACAAGCTGCATACAAATCCAGTGACAAGCTGCATACAAATCCAGTGACAAGCTGCATACAAATCCAGTGACAAGCTGCATGCAAATCCAGTGACAAGCTGCATACAAATCCAGTGACAGACTGCATACAAATCCAGTGATAAGACTGCATACATATCAAGTCACAGACTGCAGTCAAATCCGGTGACAGTGAGAAAACAGACAATCCAGGCTGTTGTGAGAAGACAGACAAACTTGGTTACATTAAGAAGACGGACAACCCTGGTTACATTAAGAAGACGGACAACCCTGGTTACATTAAGAAGACGGACAACCCTGGTTACATTAAGAAGACGGACAAACCTGGTTACATTAAGAAGACGGACAAACCTGGTTACATTAAGAAGACGGACAGACCTGGTTACATTAAGAAGACGGACAAACCTGGTTACATTAAGAAGACGGACAGACCTGGTTACATTAAGAAGACGGACAGATGAAAGAAAGAAAAGAAAGAAAGAAAGAGAGAAAGAAAGAAAAAGAGAAAGAAAGAAAGAAAAGAAAAGAAAAAGAAAGAAAAATGAAAGAAAGTTAAAACAAGAGAAAAGAAAAAAAACAGAAGACAGGAAAACCTAGTTACAGTAGGAAGACAGACAATCGGGTTACATTAAGAAGACAGGCATGCGTGGTTACATTAAAAAGGCAGACATACCTGGCTACAGTAAGAACACAGAAAATCCTGGTTACAGTTAGGAGATAAACCTAGTTACTTTAAGATTCAGAAGACAGACAAACCTTGTTACAGTAAAAAGACAGAAAAAGCTGGTTACATTAAGAAGACAGACTATCCAGGTTACATTAAGAAGACAGACAAATCTTTTTACAGTAAGAAGACATAAAAGCCTGGTTACATTTAGACGACAAACAGTCTAGGCTGCATTAAGTACGCAAAACTGGTTACAGTAAGGAGACAGAAACGTCTGGTTACAGTAACAAGACAAACAAACCTGGTTACAGTGAGAAGAGAGACAAATCAGGTTAGAATAAGAAAACAATCCTGTTTGTAGTGAGAAGACAGACAAACCAGGTTAGAATAAGAAGACAATCCTGTTTGTAGTGAGAAGACAGACAAACCAGGTTAGAATAAGAAGACAATCCTGTTTGTAGTGAGAAGACAGACAAACCAGGTTAGAATAAGAAGACAATCCTGTTTGTAGTGAGAAGACAGACAAACCAGGTTAGAATAAAAAGACAATCCTGTTTGTAGTGAGAAGACATACAAACCAGGTTAGAATAAGAAGACAATCCTGTTTGTAGTGAGAAGACATACAAACCAGGTTAGAATAAGAAGACAATCCTGTTTGTAGTGAGAAGACATACAAACCAGGTTAGAATAAGAAGACAATCCTGTTTGTAGTGAGAAGACATACAAACCAGGTTAAAATAGGAAGACAGACAGACCTGGTTACAGTGAGAAGACAGAAAAACCTCGTTACAGTAACAAGACAAACAAGAAGCACCCCCCTCCAAAAAGCAATAACAACAATACAAAACAACAACAAAAACCCCAAATCAATAACAACAAAAAAGATAAAAGATGTCCAACTCTGTAACAGATTTTTGTTCTTAATGTATGCTTACTTTGTCTGAAGCATCCCGTATACTTCGTCGTCGTCGTCGTCGTCATCGTCGTCCTCCTCTCTCTCTCTCTCTCTCTCTCTCTCTCTCTCTCTCTCTCTCTCTCTCTCTCTCTCTCTCTCTCTCTCTCTCTCTCTTTCTCTCTCTCTCTCTCTCTTCTCTCTCTCTCTCTCTTTTCTCTCTCTCTCTCTCTCTCTCTCTCTTCCTCTCTCTCTCTCTCTCTCTCTCTCTCTCTCTCTCTCTCTCTCTCTCCTCTCTTTCTCTTGTACTGAATTTGGATCATTGCACACTCGTTGTTGCCATGCCTTTGATGAGTAGCATAATTAAGTTGGGAATACAACTAGGTTTTACTTCGCAATTCGTAGCGTTTCGAGTGTACGTACTTTCACTTGCTTGTTCGTAACAGGGCTTGTTTTACTTGGATCTTGTACGCTAGCATGATGTAGATTGTGTTATGGTCTGGTGTAGCAAGGCGTGGGAGCAAAAACAGATGTGTATGTACTTTAAAACACATTTCCGAAGTATTGATCTAAGTTCTGTTTTTGACGAGCAAACCAAGTGATGCGTTGTTAAGGCTTGGAGCAGAACTTGTTTTAAGACTCAGCGGATCAAAATCACCCGGCACAAAACACTGCCACAGTCAGGAGCTTTCAGTTGCAGTTTCTGTACTGTGCTTTTGTTCTCCAAAGCACCACTTGCAGCACGTGCAGAGGGAATGCCATGAAACACAGTTACAAACACTTAGCACACCTCTCTGGGCAGGTAGTCTGGATGCAAGGACACGCTAAAAATAACATACCGACATAATGTGCGCTACACATTGGCTTTCTCACCCTGACATCATCTCTTGCACACCAATTTTCATTTACATGCAGGCACACAACACCAACCTGAGTTTGTTCTACTCACTTCTTTTTCTCTATCCATCCTCTATGTCACACCCAAACCCCTCAGTCAGCATACCTTGATGGATAGGCTACGGGATAGCTCAGGGGTCAGACACTCACTTTTCCCAAGCTAAGGTTAAGCAGCATTGATGGTAGTAACCCAATGGATGGGTGACCGTTTGTCGGCCTTGGCTTTAGTACAGTCCCCCAGTTCACCCAGCTGTAAATGGGTACTTGCCCTCTTTAGGATCAGGGAAGGTAAAGCAGCGAGGAAGAGGAGATGGGCACCACCCTCAGTATATGCTGGCTCCTGGAGAAGTTGAAGTCTCTGATATCTCACTTCCCAGCAACCGCGAGCGCATAGGCTATGAGAACTTTACCTTTGCCACCTTTACACCTTAATGACTCCTTAATACAGCAACACAAACAGAGTCTGCAGCCCTGCAGTTACCTCTTACGAAGTTCCACATTCTATACCCATCATACCTGATAACAGAACAAAAGAAGAAGAATGTGCAGAAGAATGAGAAAGAGAAGGAGGAGACGTAGAAGAACAAGAACAAGAAGGACAAGACCAAGAAGAAGAATGCGCAGAAGAAGAAGTAAGAAGAAGAAGAAGCACAACAAGAAGAAGAACAAAAGAAGAACAGAAGAAGTTAGTGTACATGCACACTTGCTATCCAGTGTGTTTCTAGTATCCTGAGATATGATGGAAGCTTCCGTGTTTATTGTCAGTGACTCCGGGATGCTTACTCTGCACAACGCTCAGCCAGAACAACAACAACAAGAATGATGACAACAAATTAATGTAGCCACATATATAAAATCAATGTAGACGCACACACATTAAAAAATATTTAAAGCAAAAGAACAGCCAGAGCAAGATGTAAAAAATAGGAAAGGAAATAACACTTTGATTATTGTTGCTATGTTCAATATGGTTGCGATAGGCTGTCGTTGCTGTCATAATTGTTGTTCTTGATGTCGTAGATGCTGTTTCCAACATACTTGTTCTATACATTCTTTCTTTCTTTCTTCCTGCAGCAACAACGACTGAAGATCTGAAAGATGACAGTCACAGTAGCATCCTCTCCACCTCTGGAGACATATATACAACCAGCGAAACAATGCCTGCCCATGAGGGAACTTCGGCAAGCCAAACCACGGAAGGCGCCACTACTTCTGGAGCACAGATTAGCTCTGATAGCAGTGAAGGACACGGGGGCACCACTACCTCTGGAGCACAGAACAGCTCTAGCAGTGAAGGACACGGGGACACCACACCCCCTGGAGCACAGATTAGCTCTGGCAGCGAAGAAAACGGGGACACCACTACCCCTGGAGCACAGAACAGCTCTAGCAGTGAAGGACACGGGGACACCACAACCCCTGGAGCACAGATTAGCTCTGGCAGCGAAGGAAACGGGGACACCACTACCCCTGGAGCACAGAACAGCTCTAGCAGTGAAGGACACGGGGACACCACTACCCCTGTGGTAAAGAACAGCTCTGGCAGCGAAGGACACGGGGACACCACTACCCCTGTGGTAAAGAACAGCTCTGGCAGCGAGAGTCAGCCCTCCAGTGTGGCCGGCCTTGTTTTGTGTTTGGCTGTGTTGTCATCATGATCTTGCGCCTCATTGTAGTGGTTGTCATTGCTTTGGTATAGTCTGTTGCGCTTCAGCCATGGCAGTTGTCTCTTCCTGAAGCTCGGAAAGTTCTCTTCAATGAGATTGTGTCACCACAAGAGCAGCGACACTTCTTTTTTAAAAAGAGAAAGTCATGCCTGTATGTGTATTCGCTTCACTACGAGAGTGGCTTTGTTTCTACAATATTTTGCCAGAGACGACTTCATATTTGCAGTGGGTTCTTTTACATGCACTGAATGAGAACTCACACGCGCGAGATATCGGTTTGTCTTTTTATCCGAAAGATTAGCACTCACACCGCCACTTCGAGTATTGAGGAAAAGTTTGGGTTCAAAAAGGGAGTTGAACCTCGATTTGTGTTTTGGACGGGCGTGTTACCAATAGACCACTGATCCAAAATGCTTACAGCTGATAGACCGGGATGAAGGTAAAGGATCCCCCCGCCCCTCCCCTCCCATGCCTCAAGACTTTCTTAACAACCATCACAAGTAAAACCCAAGGCGACTTTAAGTAAACATGTTTATTTTCAGTCCTCCCCCTCCCACCCCCACCCCCCCCCCCTTTTTCTTTAAACAAGGGTTGAAACCAAAATATCTAGAAAATGCACCACCACCAACCTTTTTTTTCTTTTGATCTTGGGTGAGTGAGAAACAGGTGAGCGGCAAAGAGAGGGTTTTTTGTTGAACCTCAAAGAACACTGTGTGTATCTAGTATCAAAATCTGATCTTTGATTGTAAACTTTTACTTCATGTTTTCTCTTCCGTGGAGATGCCGGCGCGGGAGCCTGTCGGTGTAAATAGCATCCTCGCCTTCTGGAACTTTTGTGTTCTTCCATCACTCTCTTTGTTTCTGTCTTGTTCCTGTTCTCCCTTACCCCCTTGTCCACCTCCTGTCTTCTAGGTCGGTTCTGCTACCTTTTCTCCAGAGAGACTGAAAAGATAACAGTTCCCTCCCACGCGGAAGTCGGATGTACTGGGCCTGACTTGTCAGGCGCTTAACGGCAGCACAACGCAGTCTTGCTCATAATATGACAGACAACAGTAGTTTCTGTCTGAGTCTTCGATGAAAAAGAACTTAATGCTTTCGTTCACCAAGATAGAAAAGTGAAAGACTCTTGTATGAAGATACACAGTACCAATACTTGTAAGAATAAGGAGTGGTCAATCTCATCTAAGAGCTTTTCAAGAGTTAACAGAAACAGGGCTGGTGCATGTATTTTCAATGATGATGTAAAGAAGAATGTCTGTCACTTTCTTATAGTGTTTTTCAAAGGTTAAGATGTGTCCACCACCACGAAAATTAGGCGGTTATCTGAACGATTTCAAAGAAAATGTTGGGTTTGGTTGTGTTGGGTTTGCAATTTGAAAGACACGAATTACATATGGATAAGCCTGTACAAAACCACAGATGAGAGTTTTAACGGTCGGCGTGTGTGTGTGCGTGCGTGTGTGCCTGCGTGCGTGCTTGCCTGCGTGCGTGCGTGCTTGTGTGTTCGTGCTTATGTATGTGTGTGCGCGCGCGCGCGCGCGCGCGTGTGTGTGTGTGTTGTGTGTGTTTTAGATCGGCTGTTACAAGTACACAACAAGTTGCAGCAACTCGACAGACTGCACACCTCCTCTCTCCGACATGACTGTGGTCAGCTGCGATTTAAAAAGCAAAGCCTGCATGGTAAGACTGTTTCCTGTTTTCTATCAGCACCAATAGCAGTGGTAGTGGTAGTGGCAGTAGTAGTAGTAGTAGTAGTAGTCGTAGTAGTAGTAGTAGTAGTAGTAGTTGGTAGTGGCAGTACTAGTAGTAGTAGTAGTAGTGGTAGTAGTAGTAGTAGTAGTAGTAGTAGTAGTAGTAGTAGTAGTAGTAGTCGTAGTAGTGGCAGTAGTAGTAGTAGTAGTCGTAGTAGTAGTAGTAGTAGTAGTAGTAGTAGTCGTAGAAGTCGTAGTAGTAGTGGTAGTAGTAGTCGTCGTAGTAGTGGCAGTAGTAGCAGCAGTAGTCGTCGTCGTAGTCGTCATCGACGTCGTCGTCGTCGTAGTGATAGTAGTAGTGGCAACAGCAGCGGCGGCGGCAGCAGCAGCAGTAGTAGTAGTAGTAGGAGTAGTAGTAGTAGTAGGAGTAGTAGTAGTAGTAGTAGTAGTAGGAGTAGTAGTAGTAGTAGTAGTAGTAGTAGCGGCAGTAGTCGTGTAGTAGCGGCAGTAGTCGTGTAGTAGTAGTAAGAACATAAGTCGTAGTAGGGTTGGTAGTAGTCGCAGAAGTAGTAGTAACACTACTACTACTACTACTACTACTACTACTACTACTACTACTGACAATGATGATAATAACAATAACAATAACAACAAATAATAATAATAACAATAATAATAACAACAATAATAATAATAACAGCAATAACAAAACAACAACAATAATAATAAAATAAAATAATAATAATAATAATAATAATAATAATAATAATAATGACAACAACAACAATACTTTATTAAATGTACTAAGCACTGAATCTTGTAAAAGTAATTTTTTTTAAAAGATCTCAAAACTCTCATGAGCAGTGCTTCATCCTCGTTTGCTCTGCCGAAAGGTCAAGGATGAAGAGAAGAGAGGCAGAGGAAAGAACACATTAAAAAAAAAAGCCCGGAACTAAAAATTTATTTTGCCGCCATGGCATCGGGTGCAGGGGCAGATAATAACGATAACTCTGTGCGGGCAGGTACACGCTCGGGTACATACGCACGTGTGCACACTCACACCCTAACACGCTAGGAGCGAAAGAGTGAAAGAGGAGCAAAGGAAAAGAAGAAGAGAGAGAGAGAGAGAGAGAGAGAGAGAGAGAGAGAGAGAGAGAGAGAGAGAGAGAGAGAGAGAGAGAGAGAGAGAGAGAGAAAACCCAGTGTGACGTGAAGTAAAAGATGTTGAAGTATGTTGCGGTGTGGTATGAAGTAAAGATGTAGAGTGTAGTCTGAAAAGAAGATGTAGAAGTGAATTGACGGTGTGGTATGAAGTGAAGATGTAGAAGTGAATTGACGGTGTGGTATGAAGTAAAGATGTAGAAGTGTGTAGTGGTGTGGTATGAAGTAAAGATTTAAAGTATAAACGTATATTGCAGTTTGGTATGAAGGACATATGCTGAAGTGTATAGTGGTGTGATATAAAGTGAAGGTATGGAAGTGTGTGGTGATATGGTATGAAGGAAAGATGTTAAAGTATGTTGCGGTGTGGTATGAAGAAAAGATGTCGAAGTGTATTGTGGTGTAGTATGAAGTTAAGATGTTGAAGTGTGAACAAAAATACCCACAACAAACTGTGAATATCCTAAGACGCACTCACTAGGAACGCTTTGAAAAATAAAGTCACAAGTGAATAAAACCACGGTTGCTGTAAGTTAATTCAGGGGGATTGATACTTGCTATGAGAAATCATCTAGGACATTGACAATAGGAGTGTGTCACAATCA
>CM054134.1:108417595-108420095 GCA_028751875.1 Rapana venosa
TTTCCACCGAAGTTCCCGCTGCAGAAAGGATCCCTGGAGTTAACATCAGTAGCTGCTTCTTCTTGGAACGCTCGGACAGCAACTATTGTCGTCTGTCTATGAGCGAAAATACGTCACGCTGCCCTTCAGCGCCTGGCTAGTCAGGCCCAGCGAATACGACGTCAGCGTGGGAAAGAACTGTTAAATTTTAAATCTTTCTGGATGGACAAAAGACAGGCAGGAGAATGAACTAAGAAGGCAGAAAATAGACAAGAAGGAGGTGACAAGGAAGAAACAGAACAAGGCAGGATCAGAGAGAAAAGAGGGGAAGTCCTAGCACAGAATTTGTAGAAGGTGGGGATGATTTTTTTATTCTGACAGGCTACCGCTCATGGGGAAGTGTTAGAACTGACTCCATTCCCGTTTTCTCTAAAAGTAATTGAGTCAGACTACAAACCAAGATCCCATTTAATAATGATGATATATGGAATTTATATAGCGCTGAATCTTGTAAAAGAAACAAATCGAAGCAATTGCACTCAATCATTTACACGCATGTTACTTTCCTCAAATAACATAAGATATTTCAAGTTTATGCGCGCACACACACACACACACACACAACTACACACACACACACATGTGGTGATGAAGGAGGTGAATGATGCTGTTGAAGAAGTAGGAACAGATATGAGGGAAAGTGTCGGGTAGGAAAAAAGTGTGTTTTGAGGCTGGATTTTAAGGCATCAAGTGAAGGCTTTTGGTGAAGTGAAAGAGGAAGTTCATTCCAGATGGATGGACCAGAAACAGAGAAAGAGCGACGGCCAACAGTGGTTTTGTTTGAATCTGCGAATACACCACACGGCATCTTTCCTACATATTGAAGCAGCATCGTTGTTTCACCGAAGAGTAGACTAGCTATAGCCAGTGGCTTGGATGATGACCATGTCTAACATCTCCCACCCATCTATCATGGTCACACATAACCCGAGAGGAACTCTTGATTCAGCGTACTACTAACGGACACACTATACAAGCATAGCGCCCAGACAACATATCAAGGAGGTGAAAGACAAGTTAAGACAATTCAACTTGAGCAGGAGAGAGATGGCATCACACACGCACGCACGCAGGCACCTACACACGCGCGCAGGCTCGCACAAACGCACTCACACACACACACACACACACACGCACGCACGCACGTATAATGTACACACAGAGGCACAGCCCAGTGGTCGGAGCACTCGTTTTCTCCAAGCCAAGGTCAAAGCACAATCGAACGTGGATATCAGTTGGATGGGTGACCGTTTGAGCAGCTTGAATTGAGTACAGTCCCCCAGTTCACCCGGATGTGATGTCCCCTAACCTATGTGGTCGTAGGGGAGCAAGGCATCAGAGACCTCAGTTCTCTAGGGGCCAGCATATTGAGGGCGGCGCCCATCTCCTCTCTCTCGCTGCTGTACCTTCCCTGACCCTAAAGTGGACAGGTACCCATTTACATCTGGGTGAACTAGGGGACTGTACTCAAGTCAAGGCGCTCAAACGGTCACCCATCCAATAATTGGTAACCACGCTCGATGCTGCTTAACCTTGGCTTGGGGACAGCGAGTGCTCCAACCACTGAGCTATCCCTGACACTGTTTTGACCATTGAAAAGAAACTTCAACAGAATCATTTGAACGACTAAGTCGTTACGTTACATCTTAAACAGTCAGCGCTCTGGCCTATCTATATTCGACAAGCCTGTATCATTGTTTGAACTACTCGTCGAAATCATGTGGTCATAACCGTAATTCTTGTCTTGCGAGCACACTGTAAGCTGTTTATGTGTTGTTCCTAATTTGCCTGCGCATTATGATATATTTCTTTAAGCTAAATTAACAGAAAGCACGCGAGCGAGCGCGCGCGCGCGCGCACACACACACACACACACACACACACACACACACACCACGCACACACACACACACACACACATGTATGAATGTAGACATGCGACCTACTGATCGAGTCGACAGTAGTTGTTAAGGAACTGGAGGTACTGATTAAGGTTGTCTCTGTTCGCGCTTGTTCCATCGCTGAGCTGATAATTGCAGTGACAGAAGACGTCGTGGTGTCATGTGCCTAGACACTGCGCATTAGGCTGAAAATCCTGAAACTACTCTTTTGGTCTATATACGATGCATACATCCCTTCTGTTATAGTGTATCGGTATCTATCTTATCTATCTATCAGTCTAATTTTCGTTTTGCAATATATTTACTGGCTGCTTATGCGTTTATTCTATATTGCTAGATCTGTTTATGGATATACTGGTTTATTCATTTTTTGAAGAAACCATCTCTCTCTCTCTCTCTCTCTCTCTCTCTCTCTCTCTATATATATATATATTATATATATATATATACACATATACATACATATATATATATATATATATATAATATATATTATATATATATATTATATATATTTTATATATATATATATATATTTAGATGTATATATGTGTGTATAC
>CM054134.1:108425095-108432595 GCA_028751875.1 Rapana venosa
CAACACTAGCCACCTTGGACAACCACTGTTGAACCTGCTTTCATGAAACTGGTCACTGTTTCCAACTCCAGTTCAAGGTTCCAGTCTGCACTGAAGTGTCACTTGCCGGTGATTTCATTTTTAACACCTCTGCTCCAGAAAGTTCTTCAGGTAGGACTGTAAACTAAGGTCGCATTTGGGAACAGAAGCTTCACATCATTTGCACGTTAAAAAACACCTCTACATCTTTTGTGGAAGTTTAGATCAGCTGCAGCCAGCGGCAAGGGTGGCTCGCCGATACCCAGCATGCATCATGCAATATGGGGCGAGGATTGGCCGCCGAACGTTTCAATTTACTGAAAAATGCCCAAGCGACGCATCAAAACGTTAAGGGTGGAAACATGGAATGAACTAGTTGAGTTAAAGATGCTGCTACATTTAACGATGTATTTTCCAGGTCTTCAGGTGTGTGCACTACCCCAGCATGTGACAGCAAACTCACCTACCTCAACTACCACCGCCCCCTCCACCCCTGCTACCACACTGGCACCCACTACTACACCAGCCCCTACCACACCAGCTCCTACCACACCAGCCCCTACAACACCAGCCCCTACAACATCAACACCAGCCCCTACAACATCAACAACAGTCCCTACAACACCAGCTCCTACAACCACACCAGCCCCTACAACACCAGCCCCTACAACCACACCAGCCCCTACAACACCAGCCCCAACAACACCAGCCCCTCAACATCAACACCAGCCCCTACAACATCAACAACAGCCCCTACAACACCAGCCCCTACAACCACACCAGCCCCTACAACCACATCAGCCCCTACAACACCAGCCCCTACAACCACACCAGCCTCTAATACACCAGCCCCTACAACCAGCACATCAGCCCCTAATACACCAGCCCCTACAACCAGCACACCAGCCCCTAATACACCAGCCCCTACAACCAGCACATCAGCCCCTAATACACCAGCCCCTACAACCAGCACATCAGCCCCTAATACACCAGCCCCTACAACCAGCACCTCAGCCCCAAACACAGCGAGTCCTACCACTGCCTCTGCTTCCGATGCCCCGACCTCAAGCAACTCTGGGTCTGGTACCATCGCCCCCTCCACCCCTGCTCCTGCCTCTGGTTCTTCCCCTGCTGGTGGCAGTCCTGGCACGACCTCTGGAGGGGCTGGTTCTGGCACTGGCTCCACTTCCCCAGCTCCGGTTAGTCCTGATTCCTACCTTTTGCTTTTCTCTGTGTGTGTGTGTGTGTGTGTGTGTGTTTCCCCTATTTGTTTTAGCCTTCAGCGCCTGGGTTTTATCACAGTTCTTGATTAAACCATTGATGCTGGGGGCAACAGCAAAATGAGAGGCTGTATGACCAGTGGCTTTCCCATTCATGGAACGCCACTATGCAGTTTAGTCTTTAGTGATCGACTATGACTCTCTGACTAGGAGGGTTGACTTGCACAGTCCTCAATATGTGCTACAGCCCTGGGGGGCTAGTTGGCCTTTGAGGAGCATCTCCAACGCTGTCTGTCCTTATGTCCAATTGGCCGAGATAGTGAGGATATAAGGTGGAGCAAGGCATCTCCACTATAATCAAATTGCTGCTCAGTTTCCGAAACAGCAGCTGTCTTCTCTGCTGATTTGGAGGTTGAACACGACGGACAAACATATGCATTCTCTCCCTTTGTGACCGTCCACTGAATAGGTAACAGAATAATGTCTTGTTGTTGGTCTTTTTGCTGTGTACGTATGAATGTACGTACGTACATGTATGTATGTATGTATGTATGTATGTATGTATGTATGTATGTATGTATATATGTATATATGTATGTATCTATGTATGTATATATGTATGTATATATGTATGTATGTATGTATGTATGTATGTATGTATGTATGTACCGACTGGAGCCAAAGACGTGGTTTATTATAATACCCATCTAATAGAGTAGCCGTGTCTTTCTGCGGTTTGTTCAATAATTAAAAGCATTTTAAAAAATTTCATTAAAAAAATGTTCTCCCCAGTGGTTTGTCCACTAGCTTTCGCAGTGGTGTTCTTTCAGATAAGATAAATGATCCATTCCTTTCTTTCTGGGCTTCCCTTCACAGGGGTGTCATCGGATGCAAAATATTTCATTTATTATGTTGCATTTAAAACTCACTGGCCTTGAGTGGAACGATTTACTACGGAGAGCAGAGGACCGCGGGGAGTGGAGGAAGCTGGTTGAAAATCTTAAGTGGTGCCCCCACGGTTTTCGGGACTACAGGATAGGCAAAGGAAGACAAGATCATCTACTTAGGTAGTAGTCTCTCACAAACTGTCTTTGTTGATTAAGTCAGCAGCGTAATAGCTAGATGCAGAATTTGCCTTAGCTCGTTGACGAAACAATTCCCAAGAGGGGTGTTGAGCAGTAGCTTACAAGACTGTAGGTTTTCACCCTATTTGGAATGTATGTAAAACACAGGATGTGCAAGCACAAGACAGAAATAAAGAAAGAAGAAAAGAACGAAAGAACGAAAGAAAGCGGGAGAGAGAGAGAGATAGAGAGAGAGAGAGAGAGAGAGAGAGAGAGAGAGAGAGAGAGAGAGAGAGAGAGAGAGAAAGAGATAGAGAGAGAGAGAGGAGAGAGAGAGAGAGAGAGAGAGAGAGAGAGAGAGAGAGAGAGAGTGAGAGAGAGAGAGACTCCATGTGACCTAACACTTGTCTCCGTTGTTCTTGCTTTAATGGGGTACACTAGTCTCTGTTGTTCTGCTGTAATGATGTACACTCATCTCTGTTGTTCTGCTGTAATGACGTACACTGATCTCTGTTGTTCTGCTGTAATGATGTACACTGATCTCTGTTGTTCTGCTGTAATGACGTACACTGACCTCTGTTGTTCTGCTGTAATGATGTACACTGATCTCTGTTGTTCTGCTGTAATGATGTACAATCATCTCTGATGTTCTTGCTTTAATGGGGTACACTAGTCTCTGTTGTTCTGCTTTGACACTGTATACTCATCTCTGTTGTTCTGCCTTAACAGTGTACACTCATCTCTGTTCTTCTGCTTCAATGGGGTACACGTGTCTCCATTGTTCCGCTTTAATGGGATACACCCACCCGTCTCTGTTGTTGTGCTGTGATGGTGGGCAGTCGATTCTCTTGCTCTGCTGTAACGGGCACACTGTGTCTGCAGAGCGGGTGCTACTACTTCCAGTGCCAGGGGGTGCTGAGTGAGACCTGCCTGACTGACCACATCAGCTCTCTGCCCGCCAACTCCACACCCCCGTCATGTACGGGCGAGTTTTGCAGGGTAAGCGGTGACCGCAGACTGGTCCACTGTCCGCAGCTGGACTGTGGGGACAGGACAGGCCCAGCTCAGTGGTCAAACCACTTGCTTTCCCCAAAGCTAAGGTCAAGTCTAGTCAAGTCAACTCCAGCCAGGTCGAGTTTTTATTTCCAGAATGTACATTGATCGGATAGCTCAGTGGTCGGAGCACTCGCTATCCCCCAGCCAAGTTAAGCAACGTCGAGCGTGGTTACCAGTTGGATGGGTGACCGTTTGCGCGCCTTGGCTTCAGTACAGTTCCCCCAGTTCACCCAGCTGTAAATGGGTACCTGCCCTCTTTATGGTCAGGGAAGGTAAAGCAGCGAGGGAGAGGAGATGGGCGCTGCCCTCAATATGCTGGCCCTAGAGAAGTGAGGTCTCTGACGCCTCGCTTCCCTACGACCTTATAGGTTATGGGACTCCTTTATCTTTTTTTTTTACATTGACTAAGCTGTGCATTTGCTTCTTCTTATCAAGCCGTCTATCTAGGAACGAAATATATAGCTTTTTTGTGTGAAGCAGCATTGAGTGTGGGTTACCAAGTGGATGGTTGAGCAATTGAACGCCATGGCTTTAGTACAGTCCCCAAGTTCACCCAGCTGTAAATGGGTACCTGTCTTCTTTAGGGTACATTAGCTAGGGGGGAGGGGGGGAGATGGGCACTGCCCTCAAGATGCTGACTCCTTAGAGAATCTGAGGCCTCTGACACCTTGCTCCACAGTGACTATATATTAGGTTGTGGCAACAACTTAACCGTTACCTGTCTATTTAATGTTGACTTCGAGAAAGGCCATGAGAGGGCAGTCAACTGCTTTGTTTTGAAAGTTCATGTCAACAATATAAGCCAAACACAAAGCAAACGCCGAAAACCAAAAAAACTACTATTCACAATAAAACCTAAGAACCATCACCACCCCACCCTAAAGAAGGGTACACATTTGTAAGTAGACACTGCATTCCATGTATCTTTTTGCTATTTCAATGATAATGAAATAAGCACTCATGTTTCGGATTTTTTCTTAACATCCAATCCCTGTGTAGCCTACAGGCGATTTGCTTCGATACACACGGCCTACTCTTCCGAAAGGTGGAGCAGGTTTTAACGTTTGCAATAGCTATTCTCTGTGTGTTTGCACAGTGAGTCTTAGTTTATACTCTCATCCACAAGACTTTCAGGGGAGATAAGAGCACGAGTCGGCACTAATGTTAGCTCCAGGTTAAAAAACAAAGAAAGCCTCCCCTTGAACAGGCGGCATCTTGGTAGTGGCTTGAATTTGATCTCGAACCCAGGCCATCACATCACGAACGCAACCCTGGAACACTTTAACCACCGGGCTTTCCAGTCCCTTTGATCGCTATCACTAGCAGCAAAAATAATCCCGTATCTTCACCACAAAAATTCCCCCAAAGATAAACTTGAAAGACAAGATCAAAAGAAACCATAGAATGAAGCAAATTAGGAAACCTGCAAACAAACGTGAAACAATTATAAGCCTGAAAATACCCCCCCCCCCTCCCCCCCACACACACTTACAAACGTACATAAAACACACACACAACCACACACACACACACGCACTAACACTAACACACACACACACATACTCACACTCACGCACACCACAAAACACAGACACACCCAACACTCACATCTCTTTTTCTCTTTGTTTTTATTTCAAAGATAATAGAACAGCCTTTCATGAGCTTTTTTTTTTTCTATATCCAGTCCCCCTTTGCATTCGCGATTTTATACATCTTATTATCCATTCTCACCTACAGACACAAAAAGGGGCCTACTATCGAATAACAAGAGTAACGATGATGATGATGTTGCAAATAATAATAATAATAATAATAATAATAATAAAAGCACCCCCCCTCCTCCTCCTCCTACTACTACCACTACCATCACTACTACTAGTACTACTACTTTTACTACTACTACTACTACTGCTGCTGCTGCTGCTGCTGCTGCTGCTGCTGCTGCTACTACTACTACTGCTGCTGCTGCTGTTGCTGCTGCTGCTGCTGCTGCTGCTACTACTGACTATAATGATAACGATAATAATAATAATAATAATAATAACAACAATAATAATAATGGTATTGATATAGCGCTGGATCTTACAAAGCAAACACATCCAAGCGCTCAGTTTCCTTGAAAGACGAAGTTAGGCCTAACAAGTTTTGCCACTTCCATCTTTCCACCCTTCCATCCTTCCATCCTGCCATCCTGCCATCCTTTCATCTCTCTTGCCTCCCTCCCTACAGATCAAGCTGAGCACGAAGGACTTCATCACCACGGTGACAGCCGACTGCGTGGCGGTGGAATGTCTGAAGGAGAGGAGGCCAGAGAAGGCAGGACGCCCCAAATTGTGGGTGGACTGCTGTAAGACTGCCCTGTGCAACACCGAAGACCTCTTGGCTGCTTCGGCTTTGGCTACGGCCCGTGTCTCTGTCGCCCTTGTTCTGCTGTCTGTTCTTCTCGTCCTCGCTTTCGTGTAAGGGAAGAGATGCTGTGATGGGGTGGCGGTGGGGGTGGAGGTGGGGAGGGGGATGGGTGGGTGGGTGGGTGGTGGGGGTGGGGGTGGGGGGTGTTAGGGTTTGGTTGGTAAGTCTTACTCTTTTTTGTGTTTTTGTTTCAGCCTGAAGAATTGAGAATTGTGGCGGTGTTTGGTGCTGTGTGTTGTTGTTGTTGTTGTTGTTGTTATTGTTGTTGTTGTATGCGTGTGTTTTTAATTTTTTGATTTTAAAAAAGTATTCATTTTGCTCTAGTTCCAGTATAATGGTATAAGCGTTCATGTTTGTTTTCGTGGTGTTTTTTTTTAACATCCAGTCCTTGTGTGTATGCCGTTTTGTAAATGTCATCTGTTCCCACCGGCACACACTGGCCTAAACTTCCGAAAAGCGGAACGGGTTTAAGCATGTGCACAAGATGTTCTGCATGCGTTCGCACACGGGACCTCAGTTTATAGTCTCACCCGAAGGCGTGTGTTGTGTTGTGTTGTTGAGGAGGGGGGGGGGGAGGAGGAGAGATTTGTTATTCTTTTATTTCGAGGATAATGAAATAGGCACTCATGCGCTTTCTTACAACCAGTCCCGTGTAGATGCAGCTTTGTAAATGTTGTCATGATGACAAAATGTGTGTGTGTGTGTTGTGTTGTGTGCGTGCGTACGTGTGTCTGTGTATGTATGTGTGTGTGTGCGCGCTCGCTCGAGCGCGCGCATGTGTGTGTGTGTGTGGATTGCTTCGTTTGTTTTGCACTGTTTTTTTCTAATATGATTGTTAATGAAATCATAACTTTCTTTGTCAGTTGGACCGTGGAATAATGATCAATAACACAGAATATTCAATTTATATCTGAACATTGTTTACGGAAGCATATACACTTAAAGCAGATCTATCAAACAGTTAACTGATCAATTAGTAAACCTGATATCTTTATGGGGGCTTCTAAATCCATCTGAACTTATTTACTGATAAAACACATAGTCATAATGGAAGTTTCCCAAAAGGCATCTGGGTCCCAAGCAGTGCAAGGAAAGCTACTATTAGATTTTCTTAAAACGTGGACAGTTCAAGTACGTTTTTATGCTCTCATCATAGCGTACTATGCATGCAGTTGGTGAAAGGTCTGTTGAGAACATCTGTTTGATGATGGAAAAGTAAAAGGTACAGGTGTTCCATAATCTATATCGTAGGGGACTGAGGCATCAGAGACCTCAACTTCTCAAGGGGCCAGCATATTGAGGGTGGCGCCCATCTCCTCTCCCTCGCTGCTTTACCTTCCCTGACCCTTAAGAGGCAGGTACCCATTTAAAACTGGGTGAACTGGGGGACTGTGTTGAAGCCACGGCGCGCCAACGGTCACCTATTCACGTGGTAACCACGCTCGATGCTGAGTAACCTTAGCTGGGGAGTGCTCTGACCACTGAGCTGTCCCTTCGCCTACACATTAGATAGAGAGTGGTGAAATAACCAAGGAAATACCCATGGAATCATGGTGATGATTTTTTCCTCTGCATTATAGGGCTGTTTACACCTTCAATTAAACGATTTACAGTTTGCAAACTAACTCAGTCTGAATCAAAGGCTTAGGCCGTGCGGTAAGAGACAAACCTTTCATTACTAACAAGCGCTTTGATCTGTGTGTTTTACAAGGTTCAGCGCTATATACATTCCT
>CM054134.1:108435095-108442595 GCA_028751875.1 Rapana venosa
GACCATTGTGTGCCGGTTGGATCAGATGACAGAATTTACAATACTGCATACACGCGGGGACTGGATGTAAAAAAACCACATAAGTGCTTATTCCATTATCCTCGATATAAAAGAATAGAATAGATTTGAACACACACACACACACACACACACACACACACACACACACACACACAACACACAAACGCCCGCCCGCCCACACACTCACAGACACACACAGACACACACAGAACACACACACACACACACATCTCTCTCTCTCTCTCTCTCTCTCTCTCTCTCTCTCTCTATATATATATATATATATATATATATATTATATATATATATATGCATACTCACATTACACCTTGTTTGATCCCATGATCACCGAAATAAAAAAATCATCATCATCATCATCATCATCAAATGTTACGTTTCCGAGGCAAAGACAAGCAGAAACGAGCAAACTGTATACGACTGAAAACAACATCAGCATCTTACCAACATCACATAAGCAAACAAAAAAACCTCAACGCTTGGCAAATTAGAGCCACAGACGGCTTTTGAATAATTAACGGGGGATACTCCTGCCAAATTCAGCAATAGTAATAACATCATCAACAACAACAACAACCTAAATGATTAACAACAAATACTTACATTCCTCCAGAAAGATATGCTATTATTATATTCATAAGCAACTATATCTGATGGCAGTACGTTTACTGATTTTTACACATGAATTTATGAAACATTTCACAGATATCAAACTTACACACACACGGCTCAACATCCAAAGCTTAAGAAAAGCGTTGTAAACTATTTTCTGCTCAGAGAAGCAACATTGGCAATGTTCTGTTCATCATTGACAGTCTCGTGTATATGAATAAAAAAAAAAAAATAAATAAACATGATGCATTCCTGTTAACTCATGTGGCATCAAAACGTGTGTGTGTGTGTGTCTGTGTGTGCGCGCGCGTGTGTGTTTGTTTGTTTTGGTTGATTAAGTCCTTGAAATGCAGTTGGTAGCACTTGTTTATGAAAAGAATTGTGTTTGTACTTTCTCTTCATTTATTTTGTTTTGTTTAGAAATATTTGTCTGTAATTTTTGGTAATGCAAAACGACAATTTAAAAGTTAATTTTTTAAAAAAGTTTTTGGAAATGTAGAGAAAAAAACGACTGTGCAAAATTATATATATATATATATATATATATATAATATATATATATATATATATATATATATATATATATATATATATTATATGCATACATATGTGATTATGAATAAAACAAATAGTAGATCATCACACAGGCAATTTATAGTACAATAAAAGAAAAAAACAGGCAAAAAGCCTGCACGTTGTAAGAGAGCAACATTAAAGCACATGAAAGCACATATGTAAGTAAGGCTGCTGTCCGACATAATGTGTGTGTGTGTGTGCGCGCGTATGTGTGTATGCCTGTATGCATGGATGGATGCGTGGATACATGTATGTATGTATGTATGTATGTATGTATGTATGTATGTATGTATATTTGTATGTATGTTTGTATGTATGCATGCATGTATGTATGCTTGTATGTATGTATGCATGTATGTATGTATGTATGTATGTAACTATGTTGTGTGTGTGTGTGTGTGTGTGTGTGTGTGTGTGTGTGGTGTGTGTGTGTGTGTTGCACGCCCGCGTGAATCTTACTCACATTTAACATAATTATTCAACGCCTGCTTCAATGGAAAAAAAACAACATCCTCCAGGATCTGTGACTTTTTCACCATCACTTACCTTCAAAAACCTATCTTGAAGAAAATAATGTCCTCTAGCATGAACAAAAAACTTGACAGACACTGCCATGAACAGAAATGAAACATGGACAAAACAAGGAAGGAGTGGAAGGTTTCATGAAGAGTTAAGCTGAAAGACATGGGCTCCACGTAATGTGTGACTTCGATACATCACTGTAAGAAGACAGGAGAAGAAACCAGCTTCAGTTTTTGCTATGTCCAGCTGCTCTCCGACATTCAGGGAATGATTTTTGTCTAGAAATACGATGCAGCCAAATCAGTCCAATTCAACCCAACCCAACCCGACCCATTCTTGTTGTTTACAGCCCCGCCGACCACAGAGGCCATATCGGGACTGTCACCTCGTAAAACGTGACATATCAGTTTGAAACTGTACAGCTATAATACACAATTATTAAAACAGGGCGAAAATCGGTAAAGAAAACACACAACATAGTTATTCAGGTAATAACATACCTAACAGACTTGGTACACAAACATGTTGATAAGATACTCAGATAACAACGGCAGAATACAAAATACATCGTTCGCTCCTGGTTTGGGGGAGGCGGGGGGGGGGGGGTGGGGGGGGGGTCTTAAAACGTATCGCGAGACCGTCAAAATGGCGACTATTCTCTTCGGTTTCGAAGCAAAAGGCAATTCAGCACAGGAAAAAAAAAACCCACATCGTTCTTTGGCATAATATTGTCACGCCCGGCTCCAGCCCGCCGCCACGCAGTCTCCACCCACAAAAAACAATCAAATATCAGTCGACTCACACTCGTCCAGGTCAAAGTCGACAGTAGGAGCCTCGCTGTGTCCGCCGTTGGGCAGTTGGCCGTTGACGCTGCTGGGCTTTGGACCTAACCTCCGGCCTCCAGGCAGGCCGTTCTTCAGGCGGTCGTGCTCGGCCAGAGCCTGGTCCAGGTAGAAGGTGTTGTCCTTGACCACCGGGCAGTGGTCAGCAGCGTCCTCCCCGTACAGGTCCATGGTCACCTCTTCTTCAGCCAGGCCCAGGGTGTTGTGCCCCGCCAGGGCCTCCTTCATGACGGAAAAGGTGTCCAGCGATACGTCCGAGTGGTGACTGGGACCAGACACGGGGAGATCATTAGTAGAGTGGAGTAGAGTAGAGTAGAGTAGGGTAGGGTAGGGTAGGGTAGGGTAGGGTAGGGTGGGGTAGAGTAGGGTAGGGTGGGGTAGAGTAGGGTAGGGTAGGGTGGGGTAGAGTAGGGTTAGGGTGGGGTAGGGTAGGGTAGGGTAGGGTAGGAGTAGAGTATTGTATAGAAGAGTAGAGTAGGGTAGGGTAGGGTAGGGTAGAGTGGGGTAGGGTAGAGTAGAGTAGAGTAGAGTATTGTAGAGTAGCGTAGAGAGGAGAGTATTGTAGAGTAGAGTAGAGGAGAGGAGAGTAGAGTATAGTATTGTAGAGGAGAGGAGAGTAGAGTAGAGTAGAGAAGAGTAAAGTATTGTAGAGTAGAGTAGAGTAAGTAGAGTATTGTATAGTAGAGTAGAGTAGAGTAGAGTATTGTAGAGTAGAGTAGAGTAGAGGAGAGGAGAGAGGAGAGTAGAGGAGAGTAGGGTAGGGTAGGGTGGGGTAGGGTAAGGGTAGAGTAGGGTAGGGTAGGGTGAAGTAGGGTAGAGTAGAGTAGGGTAGGGGAGAGTAGGGTAGGGTAGGGTAGAGTAGGGTAGGTAGAGTAGGATAGGGTAGGGTAGGGTAGGGTAGAGTAGGGTAGAGTGAGGTAGAGTAGAGTAGAGTATTGTAGAGTAGAGTAGAGTAGGTTAGAATACAGTAGAATAGAGTAGAGTAGAGGATAGGAGAGTAGAGGAGAGTAGAGTATTGTAGAGTAGAGGAGAGGAGAGTAGAGTAGGGTAGGGTAGGGTAGGTAAGAGTAGGGTAGAGTAAGTAGAATAGAGTAGAGTAGAGGAGAGGAGAGTAGAGTGTAGTAGAGTAAAGTAGAGTAGAGTATTGTAGAGTAGAGTAGAGTATTATAGAGTAGAGTAGAGTAGAGTATGGTATAGTAGAGTAGAGTAGAGTATGGTATGGTATGGTATGGTATGGTATGGTATGGTATAGTATAGTATAGTATAGTATAGTATAGTATAGTATAGTATAGGCGTAGAGGGATCCACTTTCAAAAATGGACAGAGAAAAAAAGGGGTTTCTAACATGTTGAAAGGTATTAGCAATCTACAGGAAAAGCGTGTCCCGTCATTTAGTGTTGTGGCTGTCATTATGATCATGATCATCATCATGATCATCATCATGATCATCATCATCATCATCATCATCATCATCATCATACCACCACCACCACCACCACCACCACCACCACTACCACCACCATCATCATCATCATCATCATCATCATCATCATCATCATCATCATCATCACTATCACCACCATCATCACTATTATATTATTGATAAGTATGTTCTTTCGAGCCAGAAGGCCCATAGAGCCGGAGCTTATCTCGGTTTCTGTAGCGTTAAGCGAACTGATGGTTTTTCACCACCCCTGTGACAGGACGCTAGTCTGTCGCCAGATACTTCCCCAGCAGAGCTGGTACCCACTTGTACACCTGGGTGGAGTGAGGAAAATAGGAGTAAAGTGTCTTTCCCAAGGACACAACACCGAGCCGAGCGGGGATCGAACCCGCGACCTCTGGATCACGAGTTGACCGCCTAAACCACTCGACCACGGTGCCTCCCATATTATTGATAGTATAAAGACAATTATGCTTTCATGTTTAAAAAAAATCGACGGATGGCTTGATGAAAAAAAAGCCCAAACATTTGATTGGCTTATTCAATGTACCATCTTCAAATAAAACATAGACTTGGAAAAAAACACAAAAAGACTGTGAACAGACACTTGAAAAGTGTTGTGGGTTGTTTTAATGTGAGCCCAGAATAGAGGCCTGTATGGAAGCATTGTTATATTGTTACATGATACGTTGAGATCTGTCTTCAGCCATAATAATAATAATGATAATGTATGGAATTTATATAGCGCTAGATCTTGTAAAGCAACAAATCAAAGCGCTCAGATGACTTTTTAAAAAAAGTTATGCGTGTGTATGCGGTTTTGTAAATGTTGTCATCTGTTCCCACCGGCACACAATGGCCTTTCGAACAGCGGAACAGGATTTAACGTGTGGCAAGATGTTCTGCATGCGTTCGCACACGGGGCCTCATTTATAGTCTCATGACACTCTCTTTAAATTGGCATGAATAACCTTTGCTCTCCTTCCAAGGAAAAGAAACAGATGCTCTGAAGTCGGTATAAGGATGCCTATAATCATGGTGAAGTATCCGAACACCGTCACACAAGGGAAGGTAACCTGTTATCTAGTGGGTACTTTCAGTCTCGCTGTGATTCCCAGGTGGAAGGTACGTTCGGTGTAACTCCCAGGGGTGTTCTGGTAAACATTCATCAACTAGCCAACCAACCAACCTTTTAACCAACCATCCAACCAACCGACCAACCATCCAACCAATCAACCAACCAACCAAACCAACCAACCAACCAACCAACCAACTAACCAGCCAGCTGACCAACCATCCAACCAATCAACTAACCAAATAATAAACCAACCAACTATTTAACCAACCTATCAACCAACTGACCAACCAACCAACCATTCAGCCATCCAGCTGACCAACCGATCAACCAACAAACCAACAAACAAACCAACTAACCAACCAACCAGCCAGCCAGCCAGCCAGCCAGCAAACCAACCAGAAGTGACCACGACACCCACCTTTCGCGATCAGTCTCCGTTTCTTGTGTCGCTAAGTCTTCTTCTTTGCCAAAGATGGGATTGGTTCTGTGACACACACACACATTATAGAAGGCACTTAATACGCAAACGGATAGAATCGAATGAAATATCTTTCCTGATGTTTCGTTTTTGTCTTCTGGGTCATTTGTCCAAATATTATATTTTTATCCTTTTGTTTTTTTGAAACATTTTAAAGTGTTGGTGATAGAAAATACGACGATTAATGAATAATACCGTTAAGAAGATAAGAAAAACAACAACCCACCTATTAGATTTAAATGCTGAATTCAAGGTTTTGCTGCAACTGTTATTACAACCATAAAAATGACTTTTGCAAATATGATACAATGTTATTACCAGATATTTAAGTGAAGTAAACAGTAAACAAAGAAAACCAACCAAACAAAAAACAACAAATAAAGAAAACCAGAACCTCACAGTTGAAAAAAAAGCCAACACAACTGAAACTGCAATACCCCCCCCCCCCCCCCCCCCCCCCTTCAAAAAAAAAGAAGAAAATTCCAGCGAATAAAACATAACAATAAGGGGGAATAGAAAAAAAAAAGAGAGAGAGAGAGAGAGAGAGAGAGAGAGAGAGAGAGAGAGTGAGATGAGAGAGAGAGAGAGAAAGACAAAGTAATAATGAAACGACAGTAATTATCCTAATGACCTCGAGAAGAAGAAGAAGAAGAATTATAATAATATTAATGATATGATGATGATGATATGATGATGATGATGATGATGATGACGACGACGACGAGGATGGTGATGATGGAGATGATAATGATGAATTGATGATTGTGACGACGGTTATGATGATGATGATGGTGGTGGTGATGATGATGAAGATAAAGTAATAACAGTAATGATAATAATAACCACAAAAAATAAAAAAAATAAAAAGTAATGACGACAACAACAATAATCACATTTATAACAATCATAACCATCCTATTCATGGAAACAATAATGTAGGTAACGACAACCATAATACATCGAACGCTGGACCTCGCAAAAGAACAAAGACGACAACGACAAATAATAATAATAATAATATATAATAATAAATATATATTAATAATAATAAACAATAATAGTATAAACAGGAATTTATGTAGAGTCATATCTTGAAAAAAACAACCCATATCAAAGCTATTACCAGAACAAAAGCAAAAAAAACAACAACAAGACGTACAACAAAACCGGTTACACCAAAACATCAACAACAACATCAACAACAAAACAAGAACAACAACAACATCATCATGGACATAGCACTCACTGGGGCGTCTTGAGTCCAGGAACAGCCTGCGCCATGCGCTCCCTTGTCATGGCTGCAACAGCATTGAAGGCACTGGACTGACTGCAGCCACGCTTCCACTTTATAACAGCCTACTAGTAGCCCCCAACACAAAACGCTTACCTCTTCTTCTCTTCTCTCCTTTTCTCTTCTCTTCTCTTATCTTGTCTTGTCTTGTCTTGTCTTGTCTTCTCTTCTCTTCTCTCCTCTCTCTCGTCTCTTCTCCTCTCTTCTCGTCTCGTCTCGTCTTCTCTTCTCTTCTCCCATCTCCCCTTCTCTTCTCTTCTCTTCTCTTCTCTTCTCTTAACCTATCTTCTCTTCTCGTCTCTTCTCCTCTCGTCTGGTATCGTCTTCTCTTCTCTTCTCCTATCTCCCCTTCTCTTCTCTTCTCTTCCTCTTTCTCTTCTCTTAACCTATCTTCTCTTCTCGTCTCTTCTCCTCTGTCTCGTCTCGTCTTCTCTTCTCTTCTCTTCTTTTCTCTTCTCTTCTCCTATCTTCTCTTCTCTTCTCTTCTCTACATTCCGTCCTTGGGGGAGATTGTGTTGCATTGTAGAACACCTTTTTATGTCAAGGCAGATTTCTCTGCGTGAAATGTTTGGCTGCTATCCTCGAGCATCGAGCGTGGTTACTAGTTGGATGGGTGAC
>CM054134.1:108447595-108450095 GCA_028751875.1 Rapana venosa
TGTGCAAACGCACGCAGAACATCTTGCGCACACGTTAAATCCTGTTCCGCTTTTCGAAAGAGTAGGCCATTGTGTGCCGGTGGGAACAGATGACAAGATTTACAAAACCGCATACACACGGGGACTGGATATAAAAAACACACAAGTGCTTATTCCATTATCCTAGATATAAAAGAATAAATAAATTAATAAAAACAAATACATACATACATACATATATACATACATACACACACACAAACATACATTCATACATATGTACACTACGAAGACAACAAGAAAATCATATTAAATTTTAAAACAAAGAAACGAAATTAATAAACTCACAAGAAAATGGCAGACAAAAACAACTTCACTAAGACGCAAAAAGAAAACCCTCGTAATTTTTTCTTCTTTCTTCTTCTTCAAATTTACCTGTTTTCTTATTCACTTTAAAAAAAATGGTAACTCGGTAGTTCTAAAACACAGTGTGATTTATATTTCCTCTCCTCCCTCAACAGTACCAGGTTTACACAGAAGAACACACTAAGAGGCAAGAGAGTAAATGTCTGTAATGTGATCGCCCTGCCCTCAATCCTCAGCACCGTGTTCAGTGGCACCGAAACTATGCTGGTACTTTCTGGCAGACTGTCCTGGACACGTGAAACCTGAGTTTATGGGGATGGGGTAGCCTGGTGGTTAGAGTGATGCTTCGTGATCTGCTGACCCGGGTTTGAATCTCGTTTAAGAGGACTTTTTTTTCTCTGGAGTTAACATCAGTGCCGACTCCACTCTCCCTAAAAATGTCTTTCGGATGAGACTATAAACCGAAGTCGAGTGTGTGTGAACGCACGCAGAACATCTTGCGCACATGTTAAAACCCGTTCCGCTTTTTGGAAGGGTAGGCCATTGTGTGCCGGTGGGAAACGGATGACAAAATCTACAAAACTGCATACGCACGGGGACTGATGTAAAAATAAGCACATGAGTGCTTATTTCATTATCTTCGAAATAAAAGAGTAAAAATAGAACCCAATGAAACCCTTCCCTTTCATAACTACAGAATCCAAAATAGATATTGAAGCATTATCACTATTCGATATTACCGCAATGCTGATAATTATATCAAACAAAGTAAACAACCACATCAACACGCAAATAAATGAAGAAATGAAGTATATCATATGACAGCAACACGTTGACACATAAACAAACAAACAAACAAACAAAGTAATTAATTAATAAATACACAAATAAACAACTAACTAACAAATTAACTACATAAATAAAATATAAATGATCATATGACAGATAAGGTGTAGATAACTCATACTCGGTCAACACAATTCGATAACAAATAATCGCACCAAATAAGTTGTCAGTATAAAAAGTCCACCAGAGACAAAAACAAACAAACAAACAAACAAACAACAGAAACACCAAAAGCACTGCTCTGAAGAAAGAGGTTATTCTCACTACTTCTTTCGCTTGTGTTTAGTCACTGTTCCTTTAAAAAACCAATCTTTCCTGAAAGTGCTTCTTGGACTGCCAGTTAATCTAGCGGTGCTGCACTCACCTCGATATTGTACAGCTTGTAGTGAGTCTTCAAAAAGTCGGTAGCATCAACTTGGTGGTCTAGGAAGCTGAAATCATTGAACAAACAGAACAGATAGGACATTGTACAGAACAAATTGTAGTAAAACGCAGACAGGACGGCAGTTATACAGAACAATATATAACCATACATACAAGCGCGCGCGCCACACACACACACACACACACACACACACACACACACACACACACACACACACACACACACACACACACACACACAAACCATATTCACACTCCCTCACACACACACAAAACACATTCACACTCCCTCTCCCTCTCACACACACACACACTTACACACGCGCGCGCGCGCACGCGCACGCGCACGCGCGCGCAGAGAGAGAGAGAGAGAGAGAGAGAGAGAGAGAGAGAGAGAGAGAGGGAGAGAGAGGGACAGAGACAGAGACAGGGAGAGAGAGACAGAGAAAGAGCGTGTATGGCGCGTGCGCGTGTGTGCGCGCGCGCGTGTATGTATGTATGTATGTATGTATGTATCTATGTATGTATATATGTGTGTGTGTGTGTGTGTGTGTGTGTCTGTCTGTCTGTCTGTCTGTCTCACTGTCTGTCCATGTTAGTCCTTCGATCTATGTCCGCATCTTTGTGACCAAATTACAGAAACAGGGTGTACAGTGTACGGTCAGTGACCTGAAGAGAGAAGATGATACTGAGAGGGGCAGAAGGAGGCAGTGCACTAAACCGATATTGCAGAAGAAAAAAAAAAAAAAAAAGGGTGAAAGGGTGGCGCAGCGCTAAGTGGCGACGCGTTCTCCCGCTTTCCCCGGGGAGAGCAGCCCGAATTTCACGGAGAGAAATCTGCCGTGACTTAAAGTGGTATGAAATAAAATCTGAGCGCTTTGATTTGTTGCTTTACAAGATTCAGCGCTATATAAATTCCATACAT
>CM054134.1:108457595-108460095 GCA_028751875.1 Rapana venosa
GTTATAATTGTATCGCTATTATAATAATCATTATTGTAATCTTATTTGACTTCTCTTGCTTGGATAGTTATTGTGTGAATGTCATTTTTTAAAAAAGCGCTATTTGAAAAGTATGAGCGCAAAAAAGCACACGTTTGCTGGGGGAAGGAGGAGAGGAGGGAGGTTATTGAAGGCAATATTGTCAGTAGTGACGAATGCCTAGTATTTTCTAACGTTTTGTTCCTGTATCTTTTTTGTTATCTAAAGTGTAAACGTGAAAAAGTGGATGAAACAGTAGGTGAAGTGGTTTGTGTGTCCTGACGTTTTATGATTTTCTTTTTTAATTCTTGAGGCATTTTTTATTTAAATGTGTGTGTGGACGTGAGCGCGCACGCGCTCAGGTGTGCATGAGTATGTGTGTGCGTGTATATGTATATGTGGTAATTTGTATTTTCAATGTATTTCCTTATCGATTTTTTCCTTGGTTTAATTTAATGGTAAACGATGCAATAATGTAGTGTCTTAGTATAATCATTACGAAATTTGTTCTTAGATAGATGGCTTGATGAAAAAAAGCAAATGCATTGCTTATTCAATGTACCATCTGGAAATAAAATTTTGACTTGACTTGACTTGACTTGACACACACACACACACTATAACACACACACACACACACACCCACCACACACACACCACCCACACCACACCCCCCCCCCACCCACACACAAACACACTACAAACACACACATAAACACACACACAACACACACTACACACACTATAAACACACACAACACCACACCCACACTACACACACACACACACAACACACACACACAGTAAACACAACCACCACCCACCCACACACACACACACACACAACACAACACACACAACCACACACACACACACCACACACACACTAAACACACACACAAACACACACACGTACACACACAACACAACCACTATAACACACACACACACACACACACACACACACACACACACACACTATAACACACACACACACACACCACACACACACACACAAACCCACACACACACCCCCCCCCCCCCCACACACACACTAAAACACACACTATAACACACACACACACACACACACGTACACACACAACCACTCACCCACCACCCACCCACCCACACCACACACACACACACACACACAACACACCACCACACCACCCACACACACACACCACCCACCCACCCACCACCACACACACACACCACCCACACACACACACACAACACCCACACCCACCCACCCACAACACACACGTACACACACACAAAAACCACCCACCCACCCACCCCACCACACACCACCACCCACTACCCACACACACACCACACACACACAAACACCACCCACCCACCCAACACACACACACACACCACACACACACACCCACCTACCCACACACACACCACCCACACACACAAACACCACCCACCCACCCACACCACACAACACACACCACACACACAAACACCACCCCCACCACCCACACACACACACACACACAACAACACACCACAACACACCACCCACCACCACACACACCCACACACACAACACACACACACACACACACACCCACCACAACCACACACACTACAACACACACACACACACACTATAACACACACACACACACACACCCACCCACACCCCCACCCCCACACACACAACACACACACACACAACAACACACACACACACACACACCACAACACACACCCACCCACCCCCCCCCCCCCCCCCACACACACACACACTACTACAACACACACTATAACACACACACACACACACACGTACACACACACACACACACACACATACACACACACACGTACACACAACCACGCACCCACCACCCACCCACCCACACACACACACACACACACACTATAACACACACACACTACACACACACACACACACACACGTACACACACACACACACACACACACACACAACACGTACACACACACACACACACAAACACCCCCCCCCCCACACACACACCACACACACGTACACACACACACACACACACAAACACCCACACACACACGTACACACACACACACACACACACACGTACACACACACACACAACACAAACACCCACCCCCCCCCCCCCCCACACACACACACACGTACACACACACACACAAACACCCACACACACACGTACACACACCCCACCCACCCCACCCACACACACACACCCACCCACCCACCTACCCACACACACCCACCCACACACACAAACACCCACCCACCCACCTACCCATACACACCCACCCACACACACAAACACCCACCCACCCACCCACACACACACACACACACACACACACACTACAACACACAACACACACACTACAACACACACACACACTACAACACACACACACACACTATAACACACACACTACAACACAAACACACATACACACACACACACCTTGACCACCACC
>CM054134.1:108465095-108477595 GCA_028751875.1 Rapana venosa
TGGGATTTATATAGCGCTGAATCTTGTAAAGTAAACAAATCGAAGCGCTTACACTCAAATCATTCACACGCATGCAACCGTCCACAAACATCAAGATAAAACAAATATCAAATGTATACACACAACACACTTAGGTGGGGGTGGTGGAGGTGAAGGTAGCTACTGAAAAGTAGGAACAGATAACAGGGGAAGATCTCAAGTAGAAAAAAAGTGCGAATGGGCTCAATGAAATCTTAGCCTGTCAAACATCCTTGTTTACCGTTCCTCGGCTAGAGCTCGAGGTTCACCAATGGAGAGATTTTCTATGTGCCTTTTTACCCCCACCCGCATTCCGACTTCTGGAATAGACTTTTTTTTTTAAACCTGAAAGTTTTTTCTTGAGAATCCGATCGTTATATGAAACTGACACAGGCCCATAAGAACTGTGTTTGAATGTTGGCACTTCCCTGTTATAACAATACTATGCCCTTACGCCAAGGTTTTACATTCCATAATGCTTTTGTTTTTAATACACCTATAAATCAGCACTTCCTACTTTCTAGATATCTTCTCTCCTATTCCAATGCACCGATGCTCAAGCAGGCATACACATATAATTATACACTGGGCATATCAAATTCAAATATGTCCGAAATTAGAAACCTACAGTCTGCTAGAGAATTATCCTCCATATTTGCGAATAATGTGGACTTGCTAAAGACAGAGTGCACACAACATTTTTTCAATGTGGTTGTGCAAGTAAGTCCCAGAAACAAGTTTCAGTTCAAATTTAGACTCTTTATTTCTTGTCATCCGTTTAGGGATATGGAGGATTTTAATACTGAAACAGAACCATAACTGAACAGCATACACGCACCATGTAAATATATATTTGAACACACCAAAAAGCAACTTGTTTCTGTTTGTATAGTTCGAATTCTATGAATATGGTTTATATGTTATTTCTGACAGTATCAATCTTTATCACAACATGCAACAGAATCGTCTTACTTGTTGAAGAGTTGTTGTTTTTAATACTTCATAGTAGTTAGACGTCAAATACTTCATAGTGGTTAGATACTAAGTGTAACATTTTGGTAACATTGTTAATGAGTTTTTATTCAACATTGAACAGGTGAAAAGGTAATAAGACCAGGAGAAGAGATAGCAGATACCTCAAACACGACAACCACACCAGACTCCTTTCTCACCTCCGGGATGGGTTTTATGTTGGTGTAGTCACTTATGAACTGTGGGTCATTGAGGTTCTGGTCCAGGACTTCGATGGTCAGGTTAGTGGACGTGTTCAGAGAGGGCTGGCCGCCATCAGCCACCGTCATGACATACCTGTACACACCCGCCCTCCCCTGAATGCTGCCGTTCACGAACACTTCCCCTGTGCCCGCATCCATCCTGAAATACTCCACTCCGCTTTGGGAGAGCAGGTGGAAGGATAAAGCCGCGTTGCTGCCTTCGTCTTGGTCTGTAGCCTGCACAGGTCCGGGCTGCATGCTCAGCACCTTGTCCCCGGGTCTTTTGGTTTCGTCGATCTGAGCTGTGTAGCCATCAGCTCCTGGGCCCAGGTTGAGGAACTGCGGGGCATGGTCGTTGACGTCGGTGATAGTGATGGTCACTTGCTGGACGGTGCGTCGTTTGACGTCCGTGGTTGGATTGTCTAGAGCGGCCACCCCGAAGGAGTACCTTGGCTGCGTCTCCCTGTCCAGAGCTTTGTGGACACGTAGTTCTCCCTGCAGAGACGCCAACAAGACCAGGGTGTAGAGAACAGCAGCAGCAGCAGCATCGAGATTAACACCAACACAACATCGTGATCTCCATAGCTATTTATTCAAGGCATTTTGAAACCCTATGTATTAATTTACGGCTACTTCTCATCTAAAAACAAGTCAGCAGTACAAGCATCAGAATTGTTCTTGATTGTTCACGACTTAAGTTTGACAAAATATCAAATCCTTCCCCCAAAAGAACTATATGGAAATTGAATAAAAAATATGCTAAAATGTAATAATACTAGTCCTTGTTCAGATTTAAATCCACCACCTGAAATTCAAGTGTAAACCAGCTTCGGCCTCTATCAAACTATTCTCCATTAATTTACTCTTTCAAGAATCTTGTTTATATATTCCATGCACAGTTCTCATTCGTACAAACTGAACTAGTCTACAAGTTCCCCCTCTGACAGCAGTCCAGTTTGTCTGCCTCAGCCACCTGTACTGACCGTGGTTTTGTTCAAGACGAAATCGAGGACGTAGTCAGCGAAGTCGAAGGTGACATTGGCGTTGGGACCCTGGTCCCTGTCTGTGGCGTTGATGGTCACCACCAGTGTGTCCTCGGGCGCATCCTCGGCTACAGAGAAGACATAGGAGGTGTTCTGGAACTGGGGGTCATTGTCATTGGCATCCAAGACGGTCACTGTGATGCTGACGTTGGAAGATAATGGTGGTTGTCCACTGTCCGTTGCTATTAGCGTAAATTGCACGGTTGGGGTTGTTTCTCGATCGATTTGGCGCTGTAGTGATAGCTTTCCTGTCAACACGTTAATCTGGCCATGAACAACAACATCAGATAAAGCCACAGAGAAACAGCAGGCAGAAGCATAGAATAGATTAGCATCTACATATAAATACAGGTGGAAAAAAAGATATTTCGGTATATGGATTACGAGGAGGGGATCATAGTCTGATTGAATAAATGGCAGCTGCAGTATGGATCAAGAATAGGCTGCCGTAATTTGGATTAAGAATGCGCATGTGTAGTAATGGAATAAGAATAGACAGCTGTAGTATGGATTAAGAATAGGCAGCTGTAGTATGGATTAAGAATAGGCAGCTGTTGTATGGATTAAGAATAGGAAGCTGTAGTATGGATTAAGAAGGGCAGCTGTAGTATGGGTTAAGAATAGGCAGCTGTAGTATGGATTAAGAATAGGCAGCTGTTGTATGGATTAAGAATAGGCAGCTGTTGTACGGATTATGAATAGGAAGATGTAGTATGGATTAAGAATAGGCAGCTGTTGTATGGATTAAGAATAGTAGTTTGGATAAAGAATAGACAGCTGTAAAATGGATCAAGAATAGGCAGCCAAAGTCTAAGACTTTCAATACCGATTCTCAAAGGAAGAGCTACTTGTTTGCAAAGAAGTTATTTTTTAGCAGAGCCATATACAATCTGACGCACTGGCGGAGTTTCGAGTGCTTGCCAGACATGTTTGTTTTGTTTTCATTCCCATCCCCAGCCCCTGATACTCTGATATAAATCAGAAAATGCGTATCAAATCTTCAACGTGTGTATACGTGCAACCTAAAAGGAGTTCAAGTCTTTGTAGCGAGAACTTTGACAGGTTTGAACATCCCCGTTCTTAACTTACTAAGCGCCGTAAAAACTTTAAAATAAAAAACAACAACAGTTTTTGTGTGTGTGTGTTGTTGTTTTTATACCACTTTAAGTCACGAGATTTATCTGCGTGAAATTCGGACTGCTCTCCCCGGGGAGAGCGCGTCGCCACAAGAGCAGCGCCACCCTTTTATTTCTTTTTTTCTTTCTTTTGGTGTGCAACTGTATTTGTTTCCCTATAAGAGTGGCTTTTTCTAAGAATTTTGCCAGGGACAACTCTCTTGTTGCCGTGGACTCTTTTACGTGCGCTGAAAATTTTGTGTAACGCACGGGACCTCGGTTTATCGTCTCATCCGAAAGACTAGCGCCCAGACCACCACTCATGGTCTAATGGATGGGGAAAAATTTCGGGCCCAAACGGGGTACGAACCACGCACACACCGACCCGGACTTTTCGCATTCTAGATAGGCGCGTTACCTCTAGACCACCGATCCATATGGTAGCCGTACTCTGACTCTTTTTGTGTGTGTGCAGTTCATGCGCGTTCCGGCGCTTAACCCCCTGGAGGTCACTCTCAATTCTACAGTCCTTTCACTCCTTCTACCTGGGAATCACTGTGAACATGTAAATACACATCGGATGAAAAAGTGTACACGTGTAACCCCTTTCAAGTCCCTCGCAGGCAACATATAGGTAGCCGTACTCTGACTTCAGATCCTTTTGTTTTTGTTTGTTTTACTTTAAAGGAAAGCACTCCTGTAAACGAGAGTGCAGGTTGTTAAGGGAAGACGCCGTTATGACTGAAGACAATCTCAGCATCGTCATCTTTAAGGTACAACATCAGGTTACTGTAGATGTTGGCACTTAGCTCACATCATTGACGGACAACGCTTTCGGCCACAGCAAACGAAAACCAGTGACCTTGACTTTTATAATAACTGAACGTCAAATTCATCAGTCGTTCGACTGCTACGGGTTATAGCTTCGTTATATTTTTCCCTAAGCATGTTGTGAAAGATACATTCTGCGATAACAGCTCACATCTTTACTAAGTAAATAGTCTGTTTTGACACAATCTTCTTAAACACACACAGACAAACACATAAACATACGCACACGCACACACAAACACATACATATCACACACGCACACACCCAAACATCCACACACATACATACGTACATACATACATAAATACATACATGCTTACACATATACGTACATATACACACGAACACAACCACAACCACAACCACACACACATACACACACACACACACACACACACACACACACACACACACACACACACACACACACAAATACACACATACATACATATACACACGAACACAACCACAACCACAACCACACACACATACACACACACACACACATACACACATACATACATACACATATACATACACACACACACGTGACCACACACACACACACACGCACGCACACACATACACACACACACACACACACACACACGAACACACACACACACACACTCTCTCTGTCTCTCTCTCTCTCACACACACACACACAACCACACACACACACACACACACACACACACACACACACACACACACACACACACACACACACACACACACACACACACACATTCACACACAAACACACACACAAACACACACTCTCTCTCTCACACACACACAACCACACACACACACACACACACACACACTCTCTCTCTCTCACACACACACACACTCTCTCTCTCTCTCTCTCACACACACACACTCTCTCTCTCTCTCTCTCTCACACACACACACACACACACACACACACACACACACACACACACACACACACACACACACACACAACACACACACAGGCTGCTCGCTTGCCTGCAGGAGAAATGCTGAAGAAGGCCTGACCCTCAGAGAGGACGGAGAAGGTCACCGTCTGATCGCGGTCAGCGTCGCTGGCCGTGTAGGTGGCCACCTCTGTGCCCACGGCCAAGGCCTCTGACACACGGAGCCGCTGGCTGCCACTGACCACTGGCCGATTGTCGTTCACGTCCGTCAGGGTCACCGTAAGTGTGGCTACACACACAGACACAGACATACACATACAGACACACACACACAGACATACACATACAGACACAGACACACACACACACAGACACACACACAGACACACACACAGACATTCACACAGGCACAGACATACACACACAGACACACACACAGACATTCACACAGGCACAGACATACACAGACACAGAAACAGACATACACACAGGCACAGACATACACACACACACACACACACACAGACACACACAGAGACACAGGCACAGACATACACACACACGCACACACACACATACACACACACAGACACACATACACAAACAGACACAAAGACACGCACAGACACACACACATACACACAGAGACACACAAACACACACACACACACACACATATTGTCAGTAATGACGCAACGAATGTCTAGTATTTTCTAACGTTTTGTTCCTGTACCTTTTTATCATCTAAAGTATAAACGTGAAAGAATGGATGAAACAGTAGGTGAAGTAATTTGTTTGTCCTGACGTTTTATGATTTTCTTTTTTTTTTAATTCTTAAAACTTTCTTTATTTAAATGTGTGTGTGGACGTGAGTGCGCACGCGCGCAGGTGTGTATGAGTATGTGTGTGCGTGTATATGTATATGTGGTAGTTTGTATTTTCATTGTATTACCTTATCGATTTTCCTTTTTTTACTGGTTTAATTCAAGGGTAAAGGATGCAATAATGTAGTATTTCAGTATCATCATTAAGAAATTTGTTCTTAGATAGATGGCTTGATGAAAAAAAGCAAATGCATTGGTTATTCAATGTACCATCTGGAAATAAAATTTTGACTTGACTTGACTTGACTTCACTTCACACACACACATACACACACAGACACACACACACACACACACACACGCACACACACACATACAAACACATACACACACAGACACACACATACACACACAGACACACACACACACACGCACACACACATACACACACATACACACACAGACACACACAGAAGCACACACACACGCACATGCACACACACACACAAACCACACACACACACAAACACACATACACACACAGACACACACACACGCACACATACACAATACCACACACACATACACACACACACACACACACGCACACACACATACACACACATACACACACAGACACACACAGACACACACAAACACACACACACACACGCACACACACACATACACACACATACACATACACACACAAACGCACACACACACAACACACACATACACACACAGACACACACACACACATACACACACACACACACATACACACACATACACACACATACACAAACAACAAACGCACACACACAGACACACACAAACACACACACACACACACGCACACACACACACATACACACACAGACACACACACACACACACACAAAACCAACACATACACACACACACATACACACACACACACATACACACACACACACACACCAAAACACACACACACACCACAGAGTAGTTACCTAGAGCAGTCTGCGGCAAGTGGAGAACGCCGGTGGTATCGTTGACTCTGATTTTCAGCACGATGACTTCGGCCAGCTCCCTGTCCAGCTCAGAATGAACAGTCACCTCCCCTGTTGACGCGTTCACTCTGAACCACGGCTGAACCCGAAGGGGGAACAAACAGGAAATCGGTCAAATGTCATCTACCATATGAAAAAAAAGAACTCTTTCTTTTAATAATAATAATAATAATAATAAATGAAATTTGTATAGTGCTATATCTTGCAAAGACAAACTGACCATCTTGTATTATCTGCGTGACTAAAAATGCTTTCTGGACAGCCGCTATCAACGCACTGTTTGGCGCGCTGAGTTACGGAATGAAAGGTGGCAGGTTCTAGTGCTATATATTATATTGTATTATGTGTCATAGGGTTTTTTGGGTTGAGGAGGCCGGCATCTACCCAGAGTGAGTTTGCCATGGGCCAGTTGGGAAGACTGGGACCTCACGGTCGTGCTTCATGTTCTTTTTTACCGGCACATTTTTTAGTGTTGTCTTCAAATTATCTGACCAACACTACAGGTGTCTGTATGTCTCGGCCCCAGTTTAGGCAATAATCGATCTACGTCATACTAGGAAACGTAGAGTACATCCCTATAAAGAGGCCTCAAAGCAGATGCAGCTCGATAGCAACATATCTGATCATTCTCATCACTATTGTTCATCATGCAATAACAGAAAACTGTCTCTGATTCAGAGGCCATGCATGGTTGCTCTGGTTCAAAGATGACCTCAGATTTTGCTGCCTGTCCACTTCCATGCTGGTGCTGATTAGGCGTCAAAGCTTTCGATGTTTGGATCTCACGGGAGGTCTGTGAGGGGAATTTGTCATGGTCAGCACCCCGCATGGGTGTATCGCTCAGTCTGGCTTAGTAGGGGGTGTCCTGCTCAGAGCCCTCCTCGCCTCACCTATCCTGCTGTCCCGTGGACCGTGAGGGCGCTGATGGAGATTTTGCTACCAGCTTCCTCCACTCCCCGTGGACACTCTGCTTTCCGAAGCAAATCGCTCCACTCAAGGCCAGTCCACTGTCTGATGTTGTCTTCCCATCGTTTTCTCTGTCTGCTTTTTCATCTCCCTCATTCTACTGTTTCCTATAGGACAGTCTTGGCAGGTCCAGATGTACGTGCGACGTGCCCAAACTACTTTAGTTTGCGTCTTTTCACTGAAGTCAGGAGCTCTTCGTAGGGTCCGATGGCGTTTTAATTATGACCTTCACTTTCTCATTAGTGATGTGATCTCTGCATGACACAGACACCACTAAACTCTACACTCGGCAGCAGTGCAGATCCCCTCCGGCTGGTAGTGCCATGGCGGCTTGATGTTGACAAGCTCCACGCAGACGCCTAGTTCTCAGGATATGACCTGACGAGCCTGAGCATTGCTGGGGTAGAGAGATTGAAATGGGCGGCAGACACGACCGTCACAGAGGAAGAAGCAGAGAACAACGCTCTCTCTTAGTTGACGTACTGTTGTTGGTTGGCTTGTTTGGTGATCTTCAGATTAACACACATGGATGTCACCCAGAATATGTTCTCTGCCTCTCATCACACTTTTCCAGAATTGCTGTGAAGACCGTACATACTGGGTGAGAAATGTGTGTGAATGAATGCTTGTAAGTACTACACCGGAGCTCCAAGGTGGTGTCAACCCGCACAAAGATCAGGCTGTTCAACTCCAACGTCAAGTCAGTCCTGCTATATGAAGCGGAGACATGGAGGACAACAAAGACCACCATCAAGAAAGTGCAGACCTTCATCAACAGCTGCCTGAGACGAATCCTCCAGATCCACTGGCCCGACACCATCAGCAACGCAGACCTGTGGCAACGTACCAACCAGCTGCCAGCCGAAAATGAAATCCGGCGCAGGAGATGGGGATGGATTGGGCACACCCTGAGAAAGCCAGCCAGCAACATCACAAGGCAGGCACTATCATGGAACCCCCAGGGAAAACGAAAAAGAGGAAGGCCAAGAAACACCTGGCTACGCAACCTTGAGGCAGAAACCAGAAAGACGGGATATACCTGGAGACAGCTGGAGAGAATAGCCCAGGACAGAGGACTCTGGCGGACTGTTGTCGGCGGCCTATGCTCCAGGGGGAGTGATGGGCCTAAGTAAGTAAGTAAGTACTACACCACATAGGCAGCCATACTTTGACTTTTTAGCGTCGCTTAGTTTATGTTCTTGCAATTGAAAATATCCACTCTGCATGTTTAGATAGAGAAACAACCGAGTTTTCAGTGCTGCTTGATCTAAACTGAAATGAAGAATTGTGCTGACTGGAGTCGGGAGGTACCGTAGTTAAAGACCGAACAGTTTGGTAACACCTTTTTCATATTTATTACAGTACAGGAAACAGTGTACTGATGTAATCACAGGGTGGAATTTATGTTTAAGGTGAATCGTCTGATCAGACTTTTTTGTGACGTCTTACTTTTGAGAAACATTGTTACTGAGTGAGTAACACTGAAAACACAAGGCTGTTCTAAAAGCGCAAGTTGCATCAACGTTAATACACAGCGTGTATACAAAATGCTGCATTAGAAATATTGACGGGAAGGAAAACAACTAAGAGCTAAAACAATACACACAAGTCAATCAAATCAAGAACATTCGCAGTATTCAAAAATTCTTAAAAGTTCAAACAACGATTTTTTCGGTGTGAAAATGCATTCGAACGCAGCATAGAGTGAACCATACCATTGCACAACCAGTGAGTACATAAGTCGTTAAAAATGTCTTGTAGAACAAGGTTATACATGAAGATTTAACCCCCAAAAATGAACCGAAAGAAAAAGAAACAAGACAAAAAATGAACAACTAAAAAATACCAGCTTGGCAGACAGAGACAACAGATAAAAGAAAGAAAGAAAGAAAGAAAGCAAGAAAAGCAAGAAAAGAAAGAAAGAGAGCAAGAACACAGAAAGAAAAAAGAAAGAAAGAAAGCAGAAAAAAGAAAAAAAGAAAGAAAGAAAGGAAAAGAAAGAAAAAAAAAGGATACACAAAACACAGCAAAAAAGTTGGGGGAAAACAGAAAAGAAAAACAAGTAATACACAATACCCAAAAGTCATACACCAGCACAACATATAAAAATATCACACACACACACATATACACACACACACTACCACCACACCACGACCACATCACACCACACCACACACACACTCACTCACCACATCACCTTCCTCCCCATCCCCCCTCCTCCCCCCCCGCCCACACACCAACTCCCTTCCCACCCCCTCCACACACACACCACACCACACCACGATCACACACCCCCCCATTCCCCCCCCCCCCCCACACACACCACACCACAAACACCCCGCTCCGCCCCCCCCCCCCCCCACAACCACACACACACATACACAACCCCCCCCCCACCACCCCACCAACCCACACACACGCACACATACTCAAAACCCAACCTTTTCCCCCCTCTGCACCACTGACCGAAACCAAGCTGATGTCAACGCGCACGTCCCTGTCCGTGGCAGCCCACGACTCCTCCAGCACCCAGCTGTACTCCAGCGCCGAGTCCTCATCCGGATCGGTAGCGGTCATCACCTCCACCACCTCCCCCTGCTCGGCATCCTCGCGCACACGGCCGCTCTTTCCCTCCTTGCTGAACACCGGCACCTCGTCGTTGATGTCCCGCAGAGAGACGGCAAAGACAGCGGAGGAGGATCGGGGAGGATCTCCGCGATCCAAAGCCAGCATCTTCAGGTGGAAGTCGTCGTCGGACTCTCGGTCCAGCTGAGCCCCCGGGCCGACTGTGACGACGCCCGAGGAGCTGTTGACGCGGAACTTGTCGGCGCCCCTGCCTGAATCCAGGACGTAGAAGACGTCCTTGTTGGGCGAGGTCCCGTCCCCGTCGGTTGCCGAGACTGTGCCGACGTACGTGCCTGCGAGGAGGTAGAAAACCAAAAAAAAACAACCAAAGTTGGAACGGATGATGTTAGTGGTGATGGTTGTGGTGGTGGTGGTGGTGGTGGTGGTGGTGGTGGTGGTGGTGTTGTGGTGATGATGATTATGTTGATGATGGTGGTGGTGGTGGTGGTGATAGTGGGTTTTTAGATTTTGTGTGTTCTGATTGTCTTGTCTGTCTCTGTCTGTGTCTGTCTGTGTCTCTGCCTGTGTCTGTCTGTGTCTCTGCCTGTCTGTGTCTCTGCCTGTCTTTATGGCTGTCTGTTTGTGTCTCTGTCTGTCTGTCTGTCTGTGTCTCTGCCTGTCTGTCTGGCTGCCTGTTTGTGTCTCTGTCTGTCCGTCCGTGTCTCTGCCTGTCTGTCCGTGTCTCTGCCTGTCTGTCTGTGTCTCTGCCTGTCTGTCTGTATCTCTGCCTGTCTGTCTGTATCTCTGCCTGTCTGTCTGTGTCTCTGCCTGTCTGTCTGTGTCTCTGCCTGTTTGTCTGTATCTCTGCCCGTCTGTCTGTGTCTCTGCCTGTCTGTCTGTGTCTCTGCCTGTCTGTCTGTGTCTCTGCCTGTCTGTCTGTGTCTCTGCCTGTCTGTGTCTCTGCCTGTCTGTTGTGTCTCTGTCTGTCTGTGTCTCTGCCTGCTTTTATGGCTGTCTGTTTGTGTCTCTGTCTGTCTGTGTCTCTGCCTGTCTGTTGTGTCTCTGTCTGTCTGTGTCTCTGCCTGTCTGTCTGGCTGCCTGTTTGTGTCTCTGTCTGTCTGTCCGTGTCTCTGCCTGTCTGTATGTCTGTGTCTGTCTCTGTCTCTCACTCTCTCTCTCAAACATAGCTTGACATTCAAAATGTGCGTGTACATAGATGTTCCTCATATTGTTGTTATTTCATTCAAAACAGTCATTTGTATGATATTAATTGTAGTAACGAATTTGAGTTAGAACTGAAAGAAAAACATAATTTCAATGCGCCAAAGTTAATCCTGAAAAGAAAACTTTTTTTTTGCTGCCTATTCTTCTGTGACGTTCCCCGTTCTGCTGTTCCCACGCCGCTCATTCCAATCCCCCGCCACAACCATACCCAGATTTGTTATGTCTCATCCTCAGGGTCGGAAGTCCACAGAGAGCCCATCACTATCAGGCCGCCGTAGGGCCACCAGCCAGAGGGGCCCTGCACTGCTGCTGGGTCACTTTGGTGGTGTTCAGTGGTGCCTGTTCTGAGCTAACATACGCAGGACACCACCTACTAAGCCCCCTACTAAAGACAGTACTAGCTCAGTCGCGGAGCCAGACTAAGTGAGTTGCCCACCCGAGATGGCAACCACTGCAACGTCCATCCAACGATCGTCCCCAGCGAACTTCCAACCCCAAAGGCTTTGACACAATCTCACCACAGACATAGAAGTGTATGGGCAAACTGAATCTGAGGTCACCATGAGACCAGAGAAACTGGAACCACCGAATCATAAACAATTTTTTAAAATTGCATGACGATCAATGACAATGAGGATGACGTAATGATGCTGCTGTGGAAGTGCATGTGCTTTGAGACTACATGACAGGGTTGTACTCTACGCTTACTATCATAATATATCCTGGCGTCAGCCGG
>CM054134.1:108482595-108522595 GCA_028751875.1 Rapana venosa
GCTGTGTTCAGTCAGGAGATGAACGATAACGATAACGATAACGCGATAACGACATTTTATTTTCTAAAGGTAATAGAAGAAGATTATAATTTTTAAAAAAAATCAGAGCTTTCAGTTTGGTCAAAGAGACATGACTGCATGTCGGGTAATTATGTGTCCTCTTTTTGTGATCGTGGCTACTGTGATTGCTAGGCGCTAGGCCTGCAGACAGAACACTGTCGATTTGTTGCTACCAGCGCTATTTTTTAAATTTTTTTAAAAAGTTTTATTTATGTTTTTCTTTATATATCGAGAATTATAGAGTAAGCGCTCGTGTGTTTTTTTTTAAACATCCAGTGTCCGTATGTATGCGATGTTGTCAATTTTGTCATCTGTTCCCAACTGCACACAATGGCCTACTCTTTCGAAATCTGGAACAGGATTTACTGTGTGCGCAAGATTTCTGACACTAGCAAAGTATGGAAGCACATGTGCGCCTATGCAAACTTACACCTTCACACCAGCCGCCATGGCGCAGTGGTTAGCGCCTTGGGTTACGGACTGGAAGGTCGCGGGTTCGATTCCCATAAGAGTCATAGGGATTTTTCGGACTCCGGCCGGCTCCTACCCAGAGTGAGTGTGCTGTGGGCTCAGTGGGAAGACTGGGACCACACAGTCGAGCTTCATCCACTTAACGGATGCGAGTTTGAGAGTGTTGCTCAAATTACCTGACCAACACTGCAGGTGTCTGTATCTCTCGGGCCCGGTTGACGCCGGGATATATTATGATAGTAAGCGTAGAGTACAACCCTGTCAAGTAGTCTCAAAGCATATGCACTTCCACAGCAGCATCATTACGTCATCCTCATTGTCATTGATCATCATGCATTAAAAAAATTGCCTCTGATTCGGTGGCCCGTTTTCTCTGGTCTCATGGTGACCTCAGATTCGGTTTGCCCATACACTTCTGTGCCTGTGGTGAGTTTGTGTCAAAGCCTTTGGGGTTGGAGGTTCGCGGGGGACGGTCGTTGGAGGGACGTTGTGGTGGTTGCCACCTGGGGTGGGCAACTCACTTAGTCTGACTCCGCGACTGAGTTAATACTGTCTTTAGTAGGGGGCTTAGTAGGTGGTGTCCTGCGTGTGTTAGCTCAGAACAGGCACCACTGAACACCACCAAAGTGACCCAGCAGCAGAGCAGGGCCCCTCTGGCTGGTGGCCCCACGGCGGCCTGATAGTGATGGGCTCCCTGTGGACTTCCGACCCTGAGGATGAGACATAACAAATCTGGGTGTGGTTGTGGCGGGGAGAATGGAATGAGCGGCGTGGGAACAGTAGGACGGGGGTCGTCAGAAGATGAGGCAGCAACAAAAAAAACAAAAACAAAAAAACTTACACCTTCACACACTTGTCTAAAATCGCTTGATGTGAATAGATGTTAAATCTAAAACATCACTTACCACCACAGGTACGCGTGTTTGCACACAATCTCTCCCCCCCTCCCCCACCCACCCACCCACCCACACGCACACACACAACACACATATACACCCACACATATAAACACACACACATACACTTAAACACAGACACAACACACTCACGCACACAACGCAACCACACACACCCACAACACACACATACAGAGTTCAGGTTTGCTTCTCGCATAACCTTAAAACAGTTTCTCTGACTGAGTAGTTTTGACAGTATTTAACTTGACTTGACTTAACGTGACTGGAAATGCCAGAGAGATGGTTAGTGTCCTTACCGGGCTGCATCTCCTTCCAAAGAGTATGTGATTTCACTGAAGGTTCCAGAGTCCTTGTCAGATGCCTGCAACAAAAAGCAAATTGATGTGTATGTGTGTGTGTGTGGGGGGGTGGGGTTGTTTGTGTGTGTGTAGGCGTTGTTGTTGTCTTCAATTTAACGTCTGTTCACTCTAAGTGATATTAGACGAGGGAAATAGAAAGTGTAATGGAAGTTAAAGAAGGGAGAGGAAGGAGTGGAAGGAGAAACGGTTAAGAAATAGCATCAGTGTTGGTATGTTTGTGTGAGAGAAAAAAAAAAGAGAAAAAAAGGAAGGATAATACTTTTAAAGTGTGTAGGCGTGTAGATGTGTGTGTTTATGTTTTTCATTCTTTCTTTTATTCATGTCATTCTTTTATACCAAGGATAATGGAATAAGCACTTATGTGCGTTTTTCCATCCAGTCCCTGTGTGTATGTGGTTTTGTAAAATTTGTCATCTGTTCCCACCGGCACACAATGGCCTACTCTTACGATAAATGGAACAGGATTTAACGTGTGCGCAAGGTGTTCTGCTTGCGTTCGCACACGGGACCTCCGTTTATAGTCTCATCCGAAAGACTTAAGAAGAGAGAGTGGAGTCTGAACTGATGTTAACTCCAGGGGAAAATGTCCCCTTGAACGGGAATCGAACCCGGGTCGTCAGATTGCGAGCGCAATGTTCTAACCACTAGGCTATCCCTGTGTGTGCATGCGTGTGTAAGTGTGTGTGTGTGTGTGTGTCTGTTTGTGTGTTGAGAGAGACAGACAGAGACAGAGACAGGGAGACAGGCAGAGGGAGACAGACAAACAGAGACAGATGGACTGGGCAGATGGACAGACAGACAAATGTAAGCCAACAGAGACATATAGACATACTGGCAGACACAGACACAGAGAGCAACATAACAAAGAGACAAAGTGAGACACGTAGCGCTCCAGAAATGATCGAATCAGTGATGTGCTTTTTGTCTGCAAACTTTGCAGGCTACAATACTCACTCGTTTTCAAGTAACACTAGCACCACATTGAGAGGTGTGCTTTTTTCCTTCATAAGATTGTGTTTGTTTTGTATTGTTTATTTGTGAGTTTTTGTTTTGTTTTGTTTTTTGTGGTTGTGATTGTTTTGTTTTCGTTTATTTTGTGGGTTTTCTTTTTTGAAAGCTAGCGTTTTAGTTGTGACCAAACTATTTCAAATTGGGATAGTGAAAACATTTTTTGTGTACGTAGTAAATACAGATGACTATTATATATTCTGTAATTTCGCCTAATAAACCATCGAACTTCTTGCAGACACTCATACGTTTTTGATAACAGACTGACAGGAGTTTTCTTTTTTTTTCTTTTTTTACACACTAGCTCTAACACTCAAGACCCAAGCAATTTCAAGCCGCAGAATCTCTAATGACGCGCGCGCGCACACACACACACACACACACACACACACACACACACACACACACAACACACACACCCCACACACACACATCCTTCGGATGAGACTATAAACCGAGGCCCCGTGTTCCAACGCATGCAGAACGCGTGCAGAACATCTTGCTCACACGTTAAATCCTGTTCCGATTTTCGTAAGAGTAGGCCATTGTGTGCCGGTGGAAACAGATGACAAAATTTACGAAACTGCATACACACGGGGACTAGATGTAAAAAATCACATGAGTGCTTATTCCATTATCCTCGATATAAAAGAATAAATAAATAAACATAAATAAATAAATAAATGAATAAATAAAATAAAACACACACACACATGCACACATGCACTCACACACACGTACACACACACACACACACACACACACACACCACGTACACACACCCACACACCCACACACAAACACACACCCACACACACACACACACACACACCCACACACACACACCCACACACACACACGCACACACACATACACACACACATACACACACACACACACACACACACACACACAAATCAGACAATCGCCGCTGCGAGTACCACCACCAACATACAGCAGTCATTAAAGTCACATGCATACTTCACATCTTGGCATGCACGCCAAAGCATCACACATCCCTCCCCCCCCATCCCCCCAACCCCCACCCCCCCATGACTCCCCCCGCGACCCTCTGACCTGTACTGTGGTAACGTTGGTACCGGGCGGGCTGTTCTCTTGCACTTCGGCGCTGTAATTGCCACTGAAGGTGGGCCAGTTATCGTTGACATCCGTGATGTTGACGATCACCGTCACCGTGTTCGTGAAGTGTTCCTCTGTCGACGTTTCTCTCACCGTCACCTGCACAGCACAGCAGAGCAGACCCACACTCTGACCATCGATATATAGCATACACCAGCGAGCTGAGAAGGTAACTCCGTAGTAAACCACAGGCTTTGAAGATGCTGCTTGTTTGTTTGTTGTATTTATTCAGTCTTTTACTTCGAGGATGATGGAATACACGCCGTAGTTAACCACAGGCTTTGAAGATGCTGCTTATTTGTTTGTTGTATTTATTCATTTTTTATTTCGAGGATGATGGAATAAGCACTCGTGTGCTTTTTTTTTAAACATCCAGTCTCCGTGTGTATGCGGTTTTGTCAATTCTGTCATCTGTTCCCACACGCCTACTCTTACGAAAAGCGGAACAGGATTTCACGTGTGCGCAAGATGTTCTGCGTGCGTTCGCACACGGGACCTCGGTTTTATAGTCTCATCCGACGGGCTTACAGATTGTAAGCAGTCTGTTCTGAACTGAACGTGGTTCTGAAGTCTAGCGGTGATTTGTTCATGATTTTTGCTTCTGTGGCCTTGTTTTCTTGGTTCTGTTGGGGGATGATTTTTGGAAGATGGAATTTGTACGTGCTTTAATCCGATTTAGCTTAAAGTTTCTTTTTTTTCTTATTTCATGAAGCAGCTGTTGCTTTTCATACTCGTGGCCAGGCTCCATAACCATACCTGCCGGTCCAGCGATCCACCCATCCACCCACACCACCCACACCCCCCACCACCACACCACCACCAGATATTATACTACTACTACACACGTACAACACTACAGACACACACACAACAGCTACACGCACTGCTAGCTACTCTGCATCACTACACTACACACACTACACACACACACTACTACACAAACTCTACACACACCTACTACTACTACTACTAACTACTACTACTACTACTACTACTACTACTACTAAATCTACTTCTTACAAAATGACATACACAACAACAATCTTGACTAGCTACTACTAATATACTACTACCTACTCACCTACATACTAACACACAAAGCACCCCAGACACGAAAGCACACCACACAGCATACAAACAACACAACACAACAACCACCACCTAAGCATGATATCTTATCAGTGTGCCTTCATTAATCCTGAAAACTACAACTACATAAACTGAGCCCCTAAGCATAAATGCCAAGATATCAGTGGTTAGCTACTACTACTACACAACAATAACAACAAACTGCACCACTATTTACTTTATACTTCTCATTTAATCTTACTACTACATATCAATACATACTAACACTACATCCTTTACATCCACTACTATTACTACTACCACTACTTGTCATCTGTTTCCACCAGCACCCCTAAACATGGCATGTCTGAGATTCATCAAGCAGTTTTAGCTAAATACTGACACAAAACGGCAACGGTAAACTGAACCCCTAAGCGTGATATTCCAAGATTATCAGTGTGCTTTTCATCAAATCCTGACTCAAAATGCAATAATAAACTGAGCACCCTTAAGCATGACAAACTGTGCCTGAGATTATCAGTGCATTAACGACTGCAATCCTACCTCTCCCCCCACCACACAAAAACAAACCAACACACACACACACACACACACACACACACACACACCACAACACCCAACAAAACAACAAAATTACAGTAATCAACTGACGTTGAAAGAAATGTTGTGTCTCTGTTCGTAGTCCAGTATGGAGCCATTGCGAACTCGGAGCTGCACGAGAGCGAAGGAGCGAGCTGTGCTGGGCTCTGCAGTGAAGTAAGCGCTGTCTGCTCCCTCCACCCTGATGCTGAACACACAGTTCTGGTCCTGCACACACAGTTCGAAACAAGCCGATATGCGGAGAGAATCCAGTCAAATAGAAAAGGTGAACATAACCTATGGGGTCGTAGAGGAGTGAGGCATCGGAGACCTCGACTTCTCTAGGGGGCCAGCATAATTATTGAGGGCGGAGCCAATCTCCTCTCCCTCGCTGTTTTACCTTCCCTGACCATAAAGAGGCAGGTACCCATATACAGTTTGGTGATTTGGGGAGCTGTACTGAAGCCAAGACACGCAAACGGTCACCCATCCAAATTGTAACCGCGCCCGATGCTGCTTAACCTTAGCTGGGGAAAGCGAGTGCTCTGACCACTGAGCTATCCCGTCCCCAATTCAGTACTGAGTTAATATAGCTATATTGCACAATCAATGTTATCTATGAAAAATCATTGCATAATCCAAGTTATCTAGTTAGAGATTGACATGCATTTATATAAACACGCTTGCACGCACGCGCACACGAACAAAGTGCGTCCAAACACACACACACACACACACGCACACACACACACACACACACACACACACACACACACACACACAAACACACAAAGACACACACACACCGCACGCACGCACACACACACCCACAATCTCTGTCTTTCTCCCTTTCCGTCTCTCTCTTTCTGTCTCTCTCTCTCTTTCTCTCTCTGTTCCTGCTTTTCTGTCTGTCTGTCTGTCTCTCTCCTATCATTTTTACCGTGTCGAGGTCAGTGACGGTCATGTGGTCAGCAGACACGATTTGCAGGACACTGTCCTTCACAGCGTTCTCAGCGATGTGGGCAGTGTAGCTGGCCCGGTTGAACCGCGGCTTGTGGTCGTTGACGTCCACGACGTTAATGGTCAAGTTGCCTGATGGACAAAACAGTGGACACGTTCGTTTCCTGCTCTGTCTATTGGTATTGATTTAGTTAGTTAGCTATTCTTTTATTTCGAGGCTAATGCAATAAACACTCATGTGTTTTTTTTTTTTAAACATCCAGACCCCGTGTGTACGCAGTTTGTAAATTTGATCATCCGTTCCCACCGGCACACAATGGCCTGCTCTTCCGGAAAGCGGAACGGGTTTTAACGTGTGCGCAAGATGTTTTACGTGCGTTCGCACACTGGACCTCGGTTTATATAGTCCCACCCGAAAGACGTCCAGTGATGGGGGCCGGGATAGCCTGGAATGTTAGAGCGTTGCACATTGCACTCAGATTTACCTAACGAGGTTCAAATTCTGTTCAAGAGGATTGTTTCTCCTGAAGTTAACATCCGTGTACATTCCACCTCCCCCCCCCCCACCCCAACTATCCTTCGGAGGACACTATAAACCAATTCCCCGGGTGCGAAAGCACGCAGAACTTCATAGGCACATGTTCAAACCTGTTCCAATTTACAGAAAAGTAGGTCATTGTATGCTGGTGGGAACGGGTGATAAAATTTACAAAACTGTATACACACGGGTATTGGATGTAAAAAAACACGAGGATGCTTATTCTATTATCATCTCAGAGAAATATTTAGATGATAACTGAATAAAAATAGTCACTGCGATCAAATAACTATCATCTATATCCCGGGGGGTTTCTTTTAAGTACATTTGAACCAAAGAGTAAAATCTTTTAAGGGCCTATCTGTCTAAATATATTTATCTGTGTGTGTGTGTGTGTGTGTGTGTGTGTGTGTGTGTGTGTGTGTGTGTGTGTGTGTGTGTGTGTCTATTTGCCTGTCTCCATCTAGTGTTTTTTTTTCTCTGTCTCTTTCTTGCTTTCATTTATTTTTTTCCTATTAATTATTTTATATTCAAGATAGTAAAATAAGCACGTATGTGCTTTTTTGCATCCAGTCCCTCTGTGTTTGCGGTTTTTGAAAATTCTGTCATCTGTTCCCACCGGCACACAATAGCCTACTTTTACGAAAAGCGGAGCAGGATGTAACGTGTGCGCAAGATGTTCTGCGTGCCTTCGCACACGGAGCCTCGATTTATAGTCTCATCCGAAGAACTTTTGGGGAGAGTGGAGTCTGCACTGATATTAACTCAAGAGGAAAATATCCCCTTGAACGGGAATCGAACCCGGGTCGTCAGATTGCCAGCGCCATGCTCTAACCACTAGGCTATCCCGTCCCCCGTGCTCGCGCGCGCGCGCGCGGGTGTGTTGTTGTTTTGTTTGAGCATAGTTTACATATTATTCCATTCCTTGGCATTGTATCCGTTTTCTTTTAATTTCTCAAAGAAATTAGCACTTTCCTTTAGCAGCCATATATTTGGCTTTAAAAAAATAAATTTGCGCATTTCTTTAGCAGACATATATTGTTTTTTTAATGTGTGGAATGCAAAAAGAGCACAAAAAAACCCCACTATAGGTATTACACTATAAGAAACATATATAAAAAACCCAAACACATCAGCATCATTCAGGTTAAGCAGTCATGTGCACCTGTGCTGTTCTGAGGAGCGCCTATGGCATTGAGGTCAGTGACATTGACCACGAGCAGGACACGGGACAAAGTCTCCCTGTCCAGTCTGTTGCCTCGAACCTTCACCTCCCCGCTACTGCCGTTCACCTCAAAGACCTCCTGAAACATCGGAAACATGGACAGCATCATCAGAGTTCATTTGCAATCGATTTATATTGATGTTGAGTAAAAAATAAGAGGGAGGAATGAGGGAGAGAGAGAGAGAGAGAGAGAGAGAGAGAGAGAGAGAGAGAGAGAGAGAGAGAGAGAGAGAGAGGGAGAGAGTGTTTGAGCGAGAGAAGAAGGGAGGGAGGTAAGGCGTGTGTGTGTGTGAGTGTGTGTGCGTTTATGTGCGTATGTGCGCGCGCGTGTGTGTGTATGTATGTGTGTGCGTGTGTGTACATGATTTCCATAGCGCAACAGCAAGTTGCATTGAATAAATCTATCGATATAAGGTCATTATCTAATCTAACCATCACATCAAAATTAATGACATTACCAGCATCTCAATCGGCAATCGTTTTCAGTCCATATGTGAACATGACTCTAATTCATCGACATCTCTAGGGACACAACTATTACATCTACATCTGTATATAATTATACTACAAGCCTTTCATCAACTTAAACAAAATTCATACACGCGCACGCGCGCACGCACACACATACACACGCAATATACACACACCATTACACACACAAATACACCCCCCCCACACACACACACACAACACAAACACTCACACACACACATCCACAAGATAACACCCCACCCCCATCCACACACACACACGCACACACAACACAAACATAACACACACACATACGCACACAAACAGAACACTAACACACAAACACAAACACACACACAACACACAAACACAACACACACACACACACACACACACACACACACAACACACGACACTAAACCTCCTCACAACACACAAACACAACACAAACCCTACACGCACACCACCACGACAACAACAAAACACCACACCACCACCACCACCACCAACAACAACAACAAACCCCCCTGACCTGCAAAACCGACACGTTCACTCTCTCCTGGTTGGGTCCGAACCCTCGACTCCTCGACCACTCCACCTCATAACACAGGCGACTGTCCAGGTCGGGATCGGTGGCCCACAAGGTCGCCAACACCCTGCTCGGATCACCGGGCCTCAGCCCATCACTCTCCGCAACATCCACGCTCTTAGACCTGGGGCTGAACTCCGGGGCCACGTCGTTCACGTCCAGCACATCCACGGTCACGAACGTGGAGGAGGATTTGGCCGGCGAGCCGCCGTCGATGGCGGTGAGGGTCAGGTTGTAGAAGCTGGTCGTGTCGCTGTCCAACTGGCCGGCGCGTGAGACGAGCCCCGAGCTGCTGTCCACTTTGAACTTGTCGCTGCCGGTGCCGGACATGACGTAAAACACTTTGTTGTTGGGCGCGTGGCCATCGCTGTCTGTGGCCTTGACCGTGAGCAGAGAGGTGTCTGGGAAAGAAAGGGAGGTAATGAACGAAAAAAAACCTCCACCCCACCCAATTATGGTAACATTAATTCTGTTCGGCGACTAGCAATCAGTGGTCTAGCCCTAACACATCTGGACCTGAAAGCCCGAACTCCAGGTTTGAGCCCAATTCCATCCTCGTTGCTTCCTGGAGTTTTTGCTCCCATCCACGACACCCCTGAGTGGTGGTTTTGGTGCTAGTATTTCGGGTGAGACGAAAAAAACCTTTGCGACATGCATTTGAAAGCATTTTGTGCATTAAGTTTCACGTAAAAGAACCCACAGCAGCGTGAGAGTTGTCCATGGCAAATTTCTGTAGAGAAAAAGCCACTCTGACAGAGATATAAATACACATGCAGACAGGTAAAGAAAAAGTAAAGAAATAATGAGTAGCGCTGCTTTTGTGGTGACGTAATCTCCCCCCAGGGGTGAGGGGGTGGGGGGAACAACCCAAATTTGGCACAGGAAAATTTGCAGTGACTTAAAATGGCATACCGATACAAAGAAAATAAAGAAAATACATAACACAAAGTTTGAATTATAAGAAGAAAATAAGAAAATGGAGAAGAGTACAAAAAAGGCTTTAAAATAGTTTTAAAAAACGGAATTAAACCTAACGAGAGACAAACAGACAGGCAGACACAAACAGAGACACAGACAGAGAGACAGAGACACAGTTACAGAGAGACAAAGAGACAGAGACAGAGACAGATTAACATCTTTCTGGCAACACCCTAGAACCCTAAACCCATTACTCCAGAATCATAAAAATGAGAATAAAAACTTAAAACTTTTTTGTACCCGGTAACAAGGGCAATGCTCAAGATCCTTCAACTCATATAATTCTAGACTAAGCTATTTCACAATGTTCTCTTAAAATCTACGTACCGAGTGCAGCAGTCTCTGAAATATTTCCGTGGTAAGACTGTTCGAATACTGGCCAGTTGTCATTCTCATCCTGCAAGCAGAAAACAAGGAAATAAAGTGTATATGTATATGCAGGTATGTAGCCACTCATGTACGCGCAAAACGTTCACACACAGGGATATACAGACAAATAGACACATGCAGAAATAAAACACAGACACAGACTAAGGCACGCACGCACACACACAGACACACACACACACACACAGACACCACACACACACACACACACACACACACACCACACACAACACACAGAATGACATATTAGACAGATAGACTAAACGAATCAGACACAGACCTACAGACACACAGCGAATTCCAGAGACCCAGACATGGACACAGACACATACTGGAGTGACGTTGCAGTATTTGCCGACCCCCCCCCCCCCCCCCCCCACCCCCCCAATACCTAGGAGGGCATCCCACTCAGTCCTCTTCGCGTTTGAGCTTTACTGGCGTTAGTTGAATGGGGCACAGTAACTGGGGAGGGGAGGTTTTTTAGCTCAGAACATGCACCACTGAACTCAACCAAATTGACCAAGCAGCTGTGCAGGGTCCCTCTGGCTGGTGGCCCCCACAGCGGCCTGGCTTTCCCGTGGACTTTTAGACCTCTAAGGATACGACAAAACGAATCTGGGTACGGTTGGGGTTGAGCGATTGAAATGAGCAGCATGGGGACAGCAAGGCATAAACGATACAGAAGATGAGGCAGCAACAAAACTAAAAATAATGAAATAGTAACAACAGCATCACGGGCTTCATCAAGCGCACTGAATCATCAGCCCATATCAAAGAATGGCTTATGGCGTGTAGCGGGATAGCCTGGTGGTTAGAGTTATGCGCACTGCGCTCGTGATTTGCTGACTAGGGTTTGAATCTCGCTCAAGAGGATTTTTACTCTAGTGTTAACATCAGTGCTGACTCCACTCCCCCTAAAAAGTCCTTCGGATGACACTTTGAACAGAGATCCAATGTGCAAACGCAAGCAGAATATCTTGCTGACACGTTAAAACCCGTTCCACTTTTTGGAAGAATAGACCATTGTGTGCTGGCAGGAACGGATGACGCAGTTTTCGAAACTGCATACACAGGGGGACTGGATGTAAAAAAAAGCTCATGCGTGCTTATTCCATCATCCTGAAAAAGATAACACATAACAATAATAATAAAATAAAAGAATTGACATAGCGCTATGTCTTGCAAAAACAAATCAAAGCATAATAATAATAGTAATAACAATAACAACAGACATGCGACCCTTGCAACTTACACTCCTTCAGAAGAAAAAAGAAGGGAAGCCACAAAGGAAAGCCTAGAACACTGCCCTACCCACCCGCACAGTCACGAGGACGGAGACGTTGGAGCAGAGAGAGGGGGTGCCCGCATCACACGCCACCACCACCAGGTGGACCACCCCGGAATCCCTGTCGGGCAAAGCCTCGTAGTCCAGGCCCCCTGAGCCCTGAAGGATGCTGAGCTGGCCCGTGACGGCGTTGATGGTGAAGTTGGCTGGCAGCTGGGAGCTGTTGGAGATGCTGTAGGTGATCTCCTTGTTCACGCCTGAATCACTGTCTGTGGCCTGTAGGGGGAAATGAACTGTCTTAAGAATGCGTGATGGTGCAATGATGGCAACGCTGAAACTAATAGTATGACATCAATAATAATGATTATAATAAAAACAACCACCACCACCACCACCACCACACCACTATCATCATCATCATCATCATCATCATCATCATCATCATCATCATCATCATCATCGTCGTCGTCGTCGTCGTCGTCGTCATCGTCATATTTGTCGTCGTCATATTTATCATCATCATTATTGTCGTCGTCGTCTTCCTCCTCCTCCCCCTCCTCCTTATCATCATCATAATCATCTTTGTCGTCATATTTATCATCATCATCATCATCGTCATCGTCATCAAGCAGCAGCAGCAGCAGCAGCAGCAGCAGCAGCGGTGGGGGCAATCTTCCTCTTCCATATCATTACCATCAAAAAGATAACACCACCAACTTCACTATATCATTAATACTATCATATTCACACTACCAGCTACTACAACAACTTTTTCACCACTGCTGCCGCTTTTACTACTGATGCTACTGCTGCTACTGCTCATAAAATAACACGAAAAAATTCTTTACTTCATCAGCTTTATCTAAATAAAACATCATTCCCAACAGTGTGTATATGCGTCGTTTTACTGGTACTAACTCTTTATTGAAGTCGTTTTACTAGTCTTTTAGAACGAGGGAAAGACAACCAAAATACTGTAAAAATAACAACCCAGTCACATACGCAAAATCTCATCATTGATGAGCATCGAAGTTCTAGCCGAAAACTGCAAGAAATTGCAAAACAAAACACACAAAGTTCAGATGTTTGGGATAATTTTTCAAAAATATTTTGGTTGTTCACCTCAATTTTAAAACGAACGAGCAAACAAACAAACAACAAACGAACGAACCGGCAAACAAAACCAAAAAAAAATCATAAAAAACCAGCTTTGTAAATATTGATATTGGAACACCGAAAGATGATGATCTCGATCCAACACTGAAACATCCTACATTTATTAAATTGATATTGATATTTTGCCCATAAACGTTGATTCTCAGACTTTTGTTCAAGTTCGTCTAGCATGAATCGTGTTACCGTTATCTCCAGCTCTCTCTCTCTGTCAAAGTGGGGCTGATTCTCCAGCACGAAGGCCTGGTACTGAGGCCTGACAAACTGGGGCCTGTTGTCGTTGAGGTCAGTCAGTGTGACGGTCAGGGACACAGAGTCCCTCAGTCCCCCAATGTCCCTGGCCTCCACCCTCAGCTGGTACTGCTGACGTGTCTCATAGTCCAGCTGAGCCTGCAGCACCTCCACCTCTCCTGTCGTGCCGTTGATGGAGAACCTGGAGCAAGTTTCAAACTGTGTAGGTTTTCTATAGCTACATACCTGTGCGTCACCAAGCAAAACAGAGTTTAAAAAAGCATCATGTTTAAATTGGAGAAAAGTAATCTCAAGCAGTTGTATGTTTAACATCAACATATTATAGCTAAGGTGACACACAACATTGAATATTTGACTTAGAAAATAAACCACACGTAAAGTCGATAGATAAAAATACACACGTAGAGTCTATGGCGTGACAGGATACTCACACTCCATCACCACCTTGAAGTGAATAGCTGATGGCATCATAAGGAGGCTGGTCTGCATCTGTGGCCTGTAAGAAACACATGCCAATGTATGATTATGCTGTTGCTGTTGTTGTTATTTTTGTTGTCGTTGTTGTTGTTGTCATTGCACGTTCTCTAGTTTAATAACCTGGCGGTTAAATAGAAAACGCGTTTGGCATACACTTTAGAATAACATTTATGTTGTCAGCCTCACCATAACTGTGATGATGGAAGAAGACACGTTCAGGTTTTCATGGGACAGACACGTTGTATGATGCTGCTGTAAACTTCGGGGTCTCATCGTTGATATTGATGATGTTCACACGCACAGACACGTTGGCGATGAAATTGCCGTTCCCCAGACCCTTTGCAACAACCTGCAATCATAACATTGACCAAACATTAGAGACATGTTGAGAAAAAAGGAAGCTTAACTTAAGTGATTTGAACAACAAGAAACCGGTTTATGTTCATGTCCTGCTAGGTCTCTTTTAAAAGCCTTCTCATTCAGTTTATATTTCTTAAAACAATTGAAAAACACAGTTTTAAAGAAAGCGTTTATCTATGAACATTTATCTCACTTATGTGTTAAGTGTGTGAGACTGGTGATGTTTTTGTTTTTCATAATCATCCTGTATCCATTATAATTATTTAAGTTCAAAGCTCTTAATGACCAACGAGCTAAACATTGCTTTTCATGTTGCAGACTGATTAGTTTGCTTGTTTAAGAGCAAGCGAGCGAATGACGAGAGAGAGAGGAGAGAGAGAGAGAGGAGGGCGAGAGAGAGAGAGGAGAGAGATGATCGTCATGTTGGTGATGAAGATGATGATGATGATGATGATGATGATGATGATGATGATAGTGATAATGATGATGATGATGATGATGATGATGATAGTGATAATGATGATGCTGTTGGTGATGCTGGTGGGGTGGTAGTGATGATGACGATAAAAACAATTGTTTTTATTTCCATAATTTGTAGGCAAATATTCATATACATTTTCTTCCAGCCCTTGCCTAGAAAAGAGAGAGAGAGGGAGGGATAGAGAGAATGAGCAAAACAAGAATGAATACATACATTATCTTATTTTCCTAGGGTTACAGAGTAAGTATTCATATAGTGTTTTTCATTTGGCCCTGTCCCTTATTAGAGACTATCAATAACATACACAAAAAATCCCAACAAAACCCCCAACTACAACAACATCAATACAGTTTTAACCTATGATTTCAAGAAATTAAAAAAAACTGTATATTCAACAAACACAATCATAATCCACATTTGACTTGAACATGAATGTCAAACGGATACATCAATTATTATTATTCTTAGAGAAGAGATAAACATGAGTTCAATAAACACGCAATCACCAACTGGTTTGAAGGTTAATATCAAAACATACATCGATTAAAATTAAACAATTTAGTAAGAGCAAGAGAGAGACATGACATGACATGACAAATTCTTTTATTTCGAGGATAATGAATAAGCACCCATGTGCTTTTTTACATCCAGTCCCCGCCCTTAAGGATATATATGATAATAAAATAAAATAAAGCCCATAGCAATACACTTTCACAGCTTACGGAAAAAATATCTACACAAAAATCTCCACAAAACACCTAAAGAAGAGAAAGAAAAAAAAGAAAAAGAAAAAAAAGAAAGTGCAACAAGTAAGAAAGAAGCAGAACAGAAAACACAGAAGCAACCGAAAAATAGCAAGAACCAAGAGCAAAACAAAACGGCAACAACAAGGGAGAGGGAACAACCGAAAGTCCCCCCTCAAAAAGCAACAACACCCCAAACCAAACCAAACAGAACCAACAAAGCAAACCTCCATAAATAAAGGGGAACAACTACGTAAATAGTTCATTTTGGCTAACAGAAAGAAACGTCAAAGATAGAGAGAGAGAGAGAGAGAGAGAGAGAGAGAGAGAGAGAGACAGACAGACAGACAGACAGACAGACAGACAGACAGACAGACAGACAGTAGGGTTTACCTCAAAGTCGGCGACAGTGTCTCTCTCATAGTCAAAGCAGGTGGAATCCGTGACTCGGATGAGCACTGTGGCCTCTGATCGAGCCCGTGAGGGCAGGACCTCCAGACAGTGGGTGTAGTTAGACAGCGACAGAGCAAAGGCCCCGTTTTCATTCTGAACACACAACATAAAACTCCTATAAGCCTCAAGTGGTTAAGAGAATGAGAGGGTAACAATTGCTAATTTTTTTTTGGGGGGCTAAGCACAGGTGATGAAATGCATTGAAGCAGGGAATATCAACTTACAATAGGTTCAGACCATTCATTGACAACATAAACTAAAAAGGACAACAGTATCCACAGAATAGCAGTAGCAACAACAACAACAACGACAACAACAACGGAAACAACATCAGCAATGGTTATTATTCTTATTCTTATTATTACTTTTATAAAAAAATTATTATCATCACTGTCATGACAGCAAGAATACACTATTTGGGCAGTGTGTCAAACAAGCGCAACTTAAACCTGACAAACCCCATCTTCCTTGAAGCAGCAGTGCACCTTGCTGGACATGCTTTTGTTATCCTGGCACTCATAACATAGCAGAGGCCTGGTCTTCTACTGGAAGCAGATGGACTGTTAACCTGTGTACAAACTGATGGGGTTTCATCGTGTGCGCACACAAGATGTTCTGCATGTGGTAACACATGCAAACTGTGTTTAGTGTTTTGGTGACAGTACAGCTCATGAGAGTGGACTGAATACCTCCGATATAAAGCCAGCAGAACAAGCCTCCGGATGAACATCAGAGTGGATACTTGTACCTTCTCTCTTACTTTCTGATAGATCTATTACTGCTGCTGCTACTACTACTACTACTACTACTACTACTACTACTACTACTACTACTACTACTACTACTACTACTACTACTACTACTACTACTACTACTATCACTGCTACAACTTTTTCTCCTTCTACTTCTGCCACTTCCACCATTTTTGTCACCACCAAAACCATCACTATCACAAACAAAGCAACATAACAAGAATATATTGTGATAAAACCGACAGTATTGATCAATTTTTTTTACAGGGCATCAACGGCAGAGTTTTTTCCCACCATGAGCGTACTTCTGCTGCTATCACCGAGATCTACGTCTAGCTTCTACTGGCACTGTAACCATAATGGTGTGGCAACTGTTGATAGAGAAATCTACATTCAAGGCTTCTTACAAGGTGCACACCATCAATGCTTAATAGCTGTGTTTGGAAATTGTGGTGGTGTTGTCGTTACTGTTGTTGCTTTCTTTTGGGAAGCAACACAGAGAATGGAGGAAGAGGTATAGGCTACCAGATAGGTTTTCCTGACAGTTTAGAGTACTATAGCATTATGTACAAGGCAAGGATATGTGGTAAAATGTCTAAAACCCACGAACTGCATTTACAAGTGTTTTGAGTTTTGCTTTAATAACTATGTTAGTGTGTTTATTACTAGATACTCGTTGACACATATTTTGAAGGAGAATTAATGTAATTAAGAGCCTGTCACTCTACAGTCACACATATATACCCAGAGAGAGAGAGAGAGAGAGAGAGAGAGAGAGAGAGAGAGAGAGAGAGAGAGAGAGAGACAGACAGACAGACAGACAGACAGACAGACAGACAGACAGACAGACAGACAGAGACAGACAGAGAGAGAATCCATAAGTTTCACCTTATCAAGGTCAGTCACATCAATAGGCATGTCAAACTGCAGTGGTGTGCCGTGGGGAGAATTCTCTGTCAGATTGGCGCTGAAGCTCTGTCCAGAAAATGTGGGTGGATTGTCATCCCTGTCCTCCACTTGCACAGAGACAGTGCCTGTCACACAAGGAAATAAAGGCAAACAAATATTACAAGTTACCCACATCTAAAAAATAAAAAAAACAATACTGGTTGACTGACTGGCTTATTGACACCCACTGGCTGTCTTGACTGAATGGCTAAGTGACTGCCCAACAAAGCTGCAGGCTGTCTGGCTGTCTGGCTGTCTGGCTGGCTGACTGTCTGGCTGTCTGGCTGGCTGACTGTTGGCTGAACAAGCAGGAAGCTGTTCAGTTCACAGATCTTATGCATCTGATGTAGTCTAGGTATTTGTGTTAGAGGGTATCAGCTGAAGAACATGGATTCAGTCATTTCTCTGTTGCATGCAGCTGTTTAAACTCAGCCTTCACTACAAGATCGCTTTGTGGCAGACAGTTGCACCTTCTCTTGTCTGCTGCACGGAAGGCAACTACAGTAGTCCAACACAACAAAATGGACACGGAAAAAACAACTTTTGAATGACATAGCGGGGAGGGGAGAGCAGGGGGACAGATGTGTTGACCACTTTAGTCATGCAGGGTTAGGTTAGGTAGGTGATGGCGGTGACAACTTTAGCAGAAAAGAAGAAATACGTTGCTGCTTGGGAAGGTATGGCTATGGTAGTCCAGCTTGTTTTGCTTTCTGCCTGCCAAGTAGTTTGCAAGCAATGACGTGGTTATAGAAAAAACTATGTCAGGGAAGATGAAACCTAATTAGACATGATATACTATGTTATCCATGATCATCGCCATACACCCTGGAGCATTGACACACTTCCTTTGAAACCAGCATTTTGTGGTGACCAATGAGTAAAGCAGTTGTCCAAAAGAGAAATAAGCCCTCATTCATGTGAAACAAAATCACAAGTTTTCAGCAATCATATGTGAAGTTCATTAATACGAGCAGCAATGGTAGCAGTATGAGTCATAAGGTTTACTGTAGGAACACGTCACAGCAGTCGTAGTGATAAAAGTAGTAGTAGGAGCAGTTGTTGTAGTAGTAATAGTAGTAGTAGTAGTAGTAGTAATAGTAATAATAGTAGTTGTAGTAGCAGTAGTAGCAGCAACAGCAGCAGTAGCAGCAGCAGCAGCAGCAGCAGTAGCAGCAGCATCAGCAGCATCAGCAGCATCAGTAGTAGTAGTAATAGTAGTAGTAGTAATAGTAATAGTAATAGTAGTAGTAGTAGTAGTAATAGTAATAGTAGTAGTAGTAGTAGTAGTAGTAATAGTAGTTATAGTAGTAGAAGTAGTAGTAGTAATAGTAGTAATAGTAGTAGTAATAGTAGTAGTAATAGTAATAGTAGTAGTAGTAATAGTAGTTGTAGTAGTAGAAGTAGTAGTAGTAATAGTAGTAGTAATAGTAGTAATAGTAGTAGCTGCAACTGAGGCAAAAAAAGTACCCACAGTTGCAATGGCACCTTCACCTTGTCGTCTTTCATTCCTTTGGTTTTCCTTCAAGTTTAACACACACCTAAAGGACCACCTCTCCGATTAATGTCATAAAGAAATGCCGCTTACAGGTGGCTGTCTGCTGGGTTCCAGGGGCCGCCTTGCTGTCTATGACCTGTATGTACAGGGTGGCCGAGTCCACCGCCTCTCTGTCCAGACCATGGCGAAAGTTTGTCACCACTCTGTCGCCTAACAAGGCAAAGTTGGTCTGCAGAGGAGACAACATACAAACAAGAATCAGGAACAGTTTTGTGCAACTATCTGTTGTTGTTGTTAAAAAGCAAGGAATCTACTTGTCAGAAATAAAGATGAAAATGTATCAAAACAGAATTTGTCCACGATAATGTTCTTATCATAGTTATTTCAATTCTTTTGTTATTCTTCAAAAAAATGTGCATAACACAGATGCATGAATCCTATCTGTGTGCACATGGGCACGTACACACAAAAACACACAGTTTAGAACAGTCTTCTGAAGTTGTTGTAAGTCCTTCAGTCAAAGAGGGGGACGGGATACATACTGGTTAGAGCATTGCGCTCGCAATTTGACAATCCGGGTTCGACTCCCGTTCAAGGGGATATTTTCTCCTGTAGTTAACAGTGCCGAATCAACTATCCCCAAAAGTCGTTCGGATGAGACTATAAACCGAGGCCCCGTGTGGGAACGCACGCAGAACATCTTGCGCACACGTTAAATCCTGTTCTGCTTTTCGTAAGAGTAGGCCATTGTGTGCCGGTGGGAACATGTGACAAAACTGACAAAACCGCATACACAGGGGGACTGGATGTAAAAAAGCACACAAGTACTTATTCCATTATCCTCGATATAAAAGGAATACTAATAACAAAGAAATCCTTCCTTTTATTAGAGACTACTTCTTTAAAGCGAATTTATGATCGTAAAAATGTGAAACTTTCATCAAATAAATATATACCATCTCTAAATCATATTTTAAGAAAAAATTGTAATCTTCAATATTCTATGCGAGACTGATTACCACGATTTCTTACAAAATACGACGTAATGCTCTCAGAACAAAGTTTTGTAAAAGTGTTAAGTGCATTTGTGGCAAACAATTTTCTCTGGAACTCTGTTTATTGTTTTGTCACAAGCTTCGTGGTTTCTTACCACAAAACCTTTTAGATAAAAATGGTTTGGAAGAAAATGTAGATGTAATTCTGTCGAATGAAAACATTATTTTTGCTATTTCAAAACCTCTTGTACATAGCCCAGTTTTTGCGTTTCTTTAAAGTTCTTTAATATTGTTTTTCCCTATTAGCATTTTAAGGCGTTACAGTGATGTTTGAATACCAATCTACATAATTCTCTTTCCGTCTTTCTTCTATTGTTTTTGCTGTAGGTTTGTTTTTTTGCCCCGTCTAACATTACTTATAGTGAACAGATGTTAAATACAAGAATGAACACACACACACACACACCACACACACACACACACACACACACACACACACACATACACACACCCACGCGCGCGCGCGCGATCAATCTCATCATATCAAATCTTAATTAAAATCTCGTTTACCTTCAGGACTTCTGTGGACACAGGCTGCTGTTGATCATCCAGCCCTGAGGACTGACTCCACAGAAGGGAGTACTTCAGAGCAGCATCAGCATCCCCATCTACAGCACGGCACGTGGCCACTGTGGCTCCGACATTTCTGGTCTCCATGAATGCCACTGTCTGTTGTGGAGCCAGAAACCTTGGAGGGTCGTCGTTGATGTTGTTGACGACGACGCTGACGGTGGTGGTGACGGTGAAGGCCGGAGATCCCCGGTCTATGGCCAGGACAGTCAGGTTGTAGTCGGCCAACTGCTCCCTGTCCAGAGAAGTCACCGTGCAGATGACCCCTGAAGTACTGTTGACCTGGAACTGGTCATTGCCGCCACCGGCCAGCACGTAGAAGACTTGGTTGTTGGGAGAGCTCTGGTCGCCGTCTGTGGCCTGCACTTGGGCTATGACGACGCCTGGAAGACGCCAGAGATAATCGTCACTTCAAGCCAGAAGTTTACAATAAGCAATCCTAAAGGGGAGGCTGGATAATGACAAGATCACCAGATAAACATGGTTCTGTATTTGTTTTAAAAACAATATTATTGACGTATTTTTAAAATCAGTGTGTAATCAGTGTGTGATTAGTGTGTGTTTGTGATAGTGTGTGTGTGTGTGATTGTGTTTGTGTTGTGTGTGTGTGTTTTGTGTGTGTGTGTGTGTGTGTGTGTGTGTGTGTGTGTGTGTGTGTGTGCTTTTATTCAAATCGTAACACCTTCTTGAGACAATCGTAGGATTCCACAGATAAATATTGCCTGATGGAGTTTATCATTTCAATGTTTGTGGACAGTATAATAAGGATGTCGGTGCCATCTCTATTACCATTTATACTTAGCAATTTCTTCGAGGCAAGAAAAATAAGGTTTTGACTAGTGTTTAAATGTTATGTTGTTGTTTCATGTATTAAATTAGCAATACCTTCAGCCTGAGGATTTGCATGGCAATGGAGTCAGAAATACAGGTAAATCCATGAGAAATATCAGTCTATACAGATCATTCAGCAACAAGCTGTAACAAATGACTTTTTAATGTCAATGTGTTTACATGCATAGGCATCATATTGTTATCAAAGGCATATTTAAAATTTCATGGATTTTTTTGTTCAAGAAGAAAACAAAAGTCTGTAAAAATTCACAATATCTTAATGTCCATCAGTTCGAAGGGTTTGTGCAGTGTATGTGTTTAGCAGCCTGCTAGCTATTTTGTTTCACAAGCAGAACTAACCTGATAGTTCGTTTTAGAACAACATCAACAAACGTCTTCCTTACCTGACTCCTGATTTTCTGTGACATTACCCGCGTAATTATCCTCAAGGAACACAGGTGGAACATCATTTACGTCCTGAAACATATCATTGTTTTGATAAAATTACAGTGAAAAGATCGGCAATGTGGAATCAAACCCTACTCTCTTTCTTAACGCATATCGCAAGTTTTCAAAATCTAAATCAGTTTATGAAGTATAAGCCCAGGTTAGAAACAAATCCATGTAAGAATTGTCTGATGCACATGGTCATGTACATGATCATGATGCACAGCGTGTGGGTTCTGCCTTAGCGCAGTTTGTTTACTATGCAGATAAAACAACGTACGTGGCTTTCTTTCTGTAAACATTGCTGGCGGTGTCTGTGTAAGGTCCAGATTAATTGATTGTAATCATAGAAGAATAAATCACCACCATTGGAATGCGGCTACTTTAATTGAGGGTAGAAATGGTCACATACACAACACTTCACCATTGGAGAAGCTCAGAGGTCTAGCCAAGGAACAAAAAATAAACAATAATGAAAAAAATAGGTGAGCTCAAACAGGATTAATAAACAAAAAGCTCTAAATGGCTATGTCAAAAATGTCTCACAATGCAGATGTTTTAATGTTTCTTTCTAAATTGGTCTTTCTATACATTGTTTTGCAAAAACGGTACAAGTCTTAAGTTGCTTAATTCTTATGTCACACACGGTTTTAAGAGCGTTCAATTGTACTGCTTTCACTTCAATGGATGTAACTGTATACAAATCTAGTTATTGTGCATCGTGGAAGCCAAAAAGTTACATCATGAATTTAAAAACACGACACATTTTTTTCTGAATGCAGTTAAGTTACGCTGCTGGGTTGAGCAAGTGACACGGATGTATTCTTACAAAGATGTTTTGAGCTGAATACTTCCAGTCTTTAGGATAGGAAGACAAACCAACACCCCATATACAACATTCGCTGGTGTATTCAGCGAAATGGCAACAACAGGCGTGCAGCCATATACTATTCGCAACTGTTAATCTTATTGGTCAGTTGCACCTCTGTGATGTCAACGTGATTCGATTCGTCACGAACAATACTACATTTAAAAGATCTCAATGCAATAAACTAGCTGAAATTCGATATTATAAACGCTGCAATAACAGCGCATGCAGATTCTTTAAAAAATTACCTGTACAGTAACAGTGACAGTGACAGAGCCAGTCAATGGAGGATGACCCTGATCCGTTGCCAAGACAACCAGAGGGATGACCCCGTCTTGCTGCCCCAGGGTCTCAGAGTCCAGAGGTGTGGTCAGCTGCAGGAGGCCGGTAGAGGCGTTGACCAGGAAGTGAGATGACCACTGGGAGCTGGTGGACAGGCTGTACTGCACGCCTCGGTTCTGCTCCGTGCCGTCTGCATCCTTAGCCTGAAAAACGCAGGTAGAAATCCAATGTTAACGCCTTTGTCTTCGGGTGATCACGAAATGTGCATTTACGAATCAAAAGCATTATAATATAAACACAGAAATATCAACACTTGGAAGGCAAAGAATTATACTTACACATCTTAAGAAATTATGAAGACGGACACAGTTAGATATAATGGAGACATACAAATAAAGCAAGAATACAATACAAACAACAAAAAAGATAAAGAACGAAGGAGTCTGATCATTGAAAAATGGGAGAATACAGGCAGAAGATGAACACACAGAAGCAGTTGAAAAGAGGAAATACATCAGCAGGGTGTGAAACATACAGACAGTAGCAAACAACACACAACGTACCTGCACTTGCACGGCCACCTTGAACTGCGTGTCTCCCTCCAGCACGAAGGCCTGGTACTGAGGCCTGACAAACTGGGGCCTGTTGTCGTTGAGGTCAGTCAGTGTGACGGTCAGGGACACAGAGTCCCTCAGTCCCCCAATGTCCCTGGCCTCCACCCTCAGCTGGTACTGCTGACGTGTCTCATAGTCCAGCTGAGCCTGCAGCACCTCCACCTCTCCTGTCCTGTTGTTGATGGTGAACCTGGAACAGTCCGCAAACTGTGAAGGCTTATGCTGGCTTCACACAAGAGTGTTCTTCTGAGAAAAGAAACGATTTTTTCTCTACATAAAACCAGAACAGAATATCCTTTTATAAAGCAGGTATATGCCATAACATAAACGCCAGACTTAGACAACCTGATCTTCGTGTGTAAAAACCAGCAGATGTATGCAGCAATATAATTCTTTGTGAGTTTCGTCAGCATAATCTTGAGCATTAAAATATACATCACATGTGGCATGTATCTGGTATTTCTACATAATTTTATACTATTTAGAAATTATAGAAAATTAGGAAATGTTCTTACACTAAAAAAACCCAAACAAATGTAGCCCATCTGAGAGTCTTAACACATACAATAATTGTGTAGAAAAAAGGTGTAAACATTATTTTTCCCACTTTAGATAAGTCGAATGATATTAAGTTTTTTTTACATTTATCCAAGATATGATGATAAACATTATTTTACAGCCACAAGCTTGTTCAAAACTCAATGTAGTAGTCCATTGTTTGGAACCAGGAACATGAATAGCATGTACTCACACTCCATCACCACCTTGTAGTGAGTAGACAACAGCATCATAGGGTGGGCTGTCTTTGTCTACAGCCTGCAGGAACAGAAGACAGATGATCCTTAAAATTCAGAAAACGGTTTCTTCTGTTGCTACTGTCAACCGTTCACTGCTTGTTAAACAGAAGAATGAACCAACAGATTGACTGGAAGTAATGGAAGGTGATGAAAAGAAAAAAGATAAACATCCTTCTACATAATTAAAAACAAATAATGCATACAAATTAATCTAATCAGTTCAATTAAAAGAAACTGAGGATTTTATTCAGTGAAGCCAATTTTTAAATTTCTAGAAAACAAAGGTAAAACCAGGGATAAAAGCTAACAATAAAGAAAAGGGAAAAAAATCTAAGTCACATTAAAAAGTGCAATAAAATATCAAAGTAGCAATGGTATAATTCAACTGGTAAAAAAACCTTTCTACAAACAAAGACCGTCATATATGCAAAATAACAAGGAGGAAACACAGACACAAGAAAACACTTAAGGTGCACACACACTAACACACACACATTGTGTGTGTGTATGTATACATATGCACATGCGCACAAACGCACACACAGGCACACGCAGGCACACACACACAAACACACACACAAACACACACAAACACACGCACAAACACACACACACACACACACAAACACACACACACATACACACACACATACACACTCACACACTCGATAACTGCCTGACTAAACAGAACGTTACCTTAACTGTAATGATAGAGAAGGACACATTGAGATTTTCAGGGACAGATTTTGTGTATGCAGGTGACATGAATCTGGGTGCTTCATCGTTGATGTTGACAATGTTCACATGCACTGATGTCTCTTCGGTAAATCCGCTGTTTCTCAGATCCTTTGCAACAACCTGAAACAGAACACACGATAGAACATTTTGTGGTGGGTTTTTTTTTTTTGGGGGGGGGAACTCAGGCTTATTTAATAAACTGAATTTCATCAGTTAGAATGAAGCCAACTAATAGGGGGCACAGAGAGAGAGAGAGAGAGAGGAGAGAGAGAGAGAGAGAGAGAGAGAGAGGGGAGAGAGAGAGAGAGAGAGAGAGAGACTTTAAAATGCATAAGCAATTCATTGTCATTGCTCAACTAGGCCTATTGACAAGGGAGGTAGGGCAAATATCTTTTCGGGAACCTGAAGCATGCATCGCAAAAGATCCAATCGAACACCACGGGAAATGTTTGACATGGAAACTATAACAGTTTTTTTAAACATTTGCTTTCAAATCAGAATTGACAATTCTTGTCAGTGATTGTCATGTTATGCGTACACATCAAGCAGAACGCTAGTCTATGGGAAGCAGCCGACGTCACTCCAGGTTAAACAGAGATGAGATCAGGGAAAGCCTGTAGTTTTCGCAGAGCAGGTGCTTGTGTGTTGGAGTATGCAGTTTTGCCAGCATGCTCTCTCTCTCTCTCTCTCTCTTCTCTCTCTCTCTCTCTCTCTCTCTCTCTCTCTCTCTCTCTCTCTCTCTCCCTCTCTTTTTGTCTTCTGCTTTTCTCCTTCTCTCTGTGTCTGTCTGCTCCTTCTCTCTCTCTTCTTCTCTATCTTCTTTCTTCTTCTATCTTCTTCTTTCTATCTATCTATCTATCTATCTATCTATCTATCTATCTATCTATATACATACAGAGTGAGACAGACACAGACAGACAGAGACAGAGACACAAAGACATAGAGAGAGACAAGCAGACAGACAGAGACAGAGAGAGAGAGAGGTAGGTACAGACAGACAGAAACAGAGACAGACAGAGAGGCAGAGAGAGAGAGAGAGACTGAGGGGTTTACCTCAAAGTCGGCGACAGTGTCTCTCTCATAGTCAAAGCAGGTGGAATCCGTGACTCGGATGAGCACTGTGGCCTCTGATCGAGCCCGTGAGGGCAGGACCTCCAGACAGTGGGTGTAGTTAGACAGCGACAGAGCAAAGGCCCCGTTTTCATTCTGAACACACAACACATACCTTCTTACTCGTGTTAGACACGTTATCAACATTCCCAATATGGAAAGCCGTGTGTATCAAATGTTAACAGGTGAAAAGTACAGTAAGGTACAGCGAGGTTACACTATATTATGTAAGCCCGTTTCAAATAGAGGAAAAAATGTAACAAATATAAATCAAATTTCAAACTAAAGACATAAATGTCGAAGCATGCTTATGATAACAACGACATCAAATACTACTACTACTACTACTACTACTACTACTACTACTACTACTACTACTACTACTACTACTACTACTACTAACTAACAATAATAAATATAATTTATTAGCGCTATATCTTGCAAACACTATCAAAGCCTTTCATTCATCTAACTCTATTACACTACTGCTAGCCTGTACAAATTCAATGTATACACAACGCTGCGCACTGCATGCTACATTACGCGTGCATGCACACTACACAACACACTCAGAATGCACTCACCCATCACACCCCACTATCATAAACAAAACTGCCTCCGTCACAAATAAGGTTTTACAATTTACAGGTGATGGTTTTGGCTTGTTGAGGCCAGGTCAAAACTTGAATGAACATAAGAGGGGGGGGACAATCTAGGTTTGAATAAATGTGTCTTAGTCGGATTTAAAAGGTCATATGAAGCTTTTCCAGGAAGGAGAGTGAGGTCTTCATCGATGGACCTAACTGAAACATGCGAGGCCACGTGACTGTTGATCTAGTATTAAGCACAGGTCTGCAGCAGAGCACTCACTGCCCTACACTATACACACTACTACATCTCGTTACTACATAGACACTTACTAGTACTACTACACTTCTACTCTATACTACACTATCTACTGATACTTTACATCTTATTACTGTATACATCAGATAGTATAAGTACTACTACAGATTAGAAATGTATGTGTGTAGCGCTGTTATATAATGGTGTGTAATACTGTTGACGCTTTGTTACTAACGGAAGTATGTACTGTATCAACTCCTCATAAAAAGAAAGGTTTATATATAATTATGTCTAATGTGGCTTCTCTTTAGAACTTAGAAATGTTTTCAGTGAAGTCTTTATCCTGTTCTTACATCATCATTCAGGCAGTTAAGAGCAGCAGCTATTCCATGCACCATAGAAATCTTGTCTTTATACGATTATGTATATACAAGAAGCTCAAAGTCAAGAGAATCAGAATTAACATCCAAGGTATAGGTCTATCACGTATATGCTTGACAAGTCAGAACAGAAACTGTTATCAATGCTTGACAAGTCAGAACAGAAACTGTTATCAATGCTTGACAAGTCAGAACAGAAACCACGCAGCACCACTGCACTATGCAGCAGTTCATGTTTGTTTGTTTTCAAAGCTGCAGCTTCTGAGCAGACTTATAGTGATAACTTTTCACAAATAACAAATATGGGACTGTGCCCAAGAATGAACGTGGGGTGTTACTGTACAGCAATCATACAGACGGATGAGAAGTTACTGCGAAGCAAAGCAAAACATTGCAAAAAGTGTTCATTAGTAGAATAAACATGAGAAAACAAAAATATAAAAAGACAACCGAGATGTGTACTTTCATTTACACGCATAATACACAGAGAGGAGATAGAGGGAGGGAGGGAGGGAGAGGAGAGAGAGTGAGAGAGGAGAGAGAGGAGAGGGAGGAGAGAGAGAGAGGAGAGAGAGAGAGAGAGAGAGAGAGAGATTCCAGAACATTCACCTTATCAAGGTCAGTCACACCAATAGGCATGTCAAACTGCAGTGGTGTGCCCTGGGGAGAATTCTCTGTCAGATTGGCGCTGAAGCTCTGTCCAGAAAATGTGGGTGGGTTGTCATCCATGTCCTCCACTTGCACAGAGACAGTGCCTGCAAATCGCCACTGGCTTGAGCTTCACTGACTATTTAGACAACTGCATCAATGATAAACTTAATGACGAGCTCAGTGAATAATCAGGCTGGCTTTGTGTTAAGCAGCCGTGGTCTAGTTGGTGTGTGTAAAGGAGAATCAGCGGAAAATGTTTTAGTTAGTCCCTTTTGGGGTACACTGTATTAACATCTGGTCATGGTAATACTGGAGGGCTACTTTGCGTATGTGATTGCCCATGCAAGTGGTTATGTCTGAATTGACTTAAAGTAGGGTCTAGGTGTTACAGCATGGGCTGCTCACAGTTTTAAGTTCATTGATAACACTTGGTTAGCATGACTATGTGTTTTCTTACTTCAGGTAACGTGATGTGTTGTTGTTTTCGATTGGTGCAGGCATGCATGCAGGGATGCATGGGAATACTGATGATGGGTGTTCTTCCTTTCAGTTTTGTTGTTATTGATTTACACATCTCGGATTGATTTCAATATTGCTCTTTACATGAAAATTGGTTGGCAGCAAGGTAGTCCGAGAAAGAAACTGTAAAACACAAACCCATTGCTATAGTCTTAAACATAATTGATCCCTTTAGTGCTATCAGTATCACCCTGGTTGTTAATGCAATAGATAAAACTTCTTGTAAATTTCACACCCAACATGTCTTCGCATTTTCTACTGTGGCACATCAATTTTTAGTAAGCAAGTAAGCAACAAATTTGGTAACATAATGTATGTAGTTCTACATCAGCAACAGCAGCAAGAGAAAGCAATAGAAAGGTAATTGTAGCAATATTAATATGAATAACAACAGCATTGGTATAAATTAGAGAAGAAGAAGAAGAAGAAGAAGAAGAAGAAGAAGAAGAGAAGAAGAAGAAGAAGAAGAAGAAGCAAAAGAAGCAAAAGAAGCAAAAGACGAAGAAGCAGATTTACAGTCAGTATTATTATTCTCATTTTCATAATTACTATTTTGGCTATGATGAATATTGTGATAATAATGATTATTACAATTATGATCATCATCTTAACATTATTGCTTTAATGTTGATATTATCACCATTACCATTATTATTACCATCTTTACTATTAGAATTTGCCGTAGTACTAGTAGCAACTGCAACAGCAACAGCAGCAATGGCTGCGGTATTAAAAAGAAGAGGAGAATGAAGAACAGTAGCGGCATCCACAACAGCAACATCAGCATCAGCAGCAGGAATAGAACTAGTAGAAGTGGTGGTGGTGGTGGTGGTGGTAGTAGTAGTAGTGGTAGTAGTAGTAGTAGTGGTGGTAGTAATAGTAGCAGTAGCAGCAGCAGAAGCAGCAGTAGTAGCAGCAACAGTAGTAGTAGTAGTAGTAGTAGTAGTAGTAGTAGTAGTAGTAGTAGTAGCTAGTAGCAGCAACAGCAACAGCAGCAGCAGTAGCAGCAGCAGCAGCAGCAGCAGCAGCAAAAGCAGCAGCAGCAAAAGCAGTAATAATGTTAGTACTGGTCATGCTAGCAAACCAGCGTCATCAGAATGTGGAAGTAGATGGCTACTGCTGTATTTTGCCTGTGCTTTTATCTTGCCTCAGTATGTGAACGTGTAACACTGTCAATGGAGATAACTTCCATGCGCAAAACTGATTAGCATGCGCTTACAGGTGGCTGTCTGCTGGGTTCCAGGGGCCGCCTTGCTGTCTATGACCTGTACGTACAGGGTGGCCGAGTCCACCGCCTCTCTGTCCAGACCATGGCCAAAGTTCGTCACCACTCTGTCGCCTAACAAGGCAAAGTTGTTCTGCAAAAACAAGCAAGAAAGATCACATGTATCCTCAGTGGTGGTGAAAACAAGCGAAATGACAAAATACAGTGATGTTTAACCGTTCTACACTGTTTGGGAACTACACTTTCTTTTCACTGTAAGCTTTTCTTTCGTAAAGAATATACTCTAGATATTTGCCACTGAATGGTAGTGAAAGCTATTTCTTCCAGGAAGTCATATATGATAACTGTTTATGAGTTGAGTAAACCTTAGCAGATCTGATGCTTTGGATTCAAAATAACTTAAAATACGATGTATTTAATTTTGACATTCGAAACAGATTGTTTTCTTTATCAGATCATAAAACATACACACACGCGCGCGCGCACACACACAAACACACACACAAGCATATTACTAAGCAATGTATGTGAAGGAAGATTTCTTACTTTCAGCACTTCTGTGGACACAGGCTGCTGTTGATCATCCAGCCCTGAGGACTGACTCCACAGAAGGGAGTACTTCAGAGCAGCATCAGCATCTCCATCTACAGCACGGCACGTGGCCACTGTGCCTCCGACATTTCTGGTCTCCATGAATGCCACTGTCTGCTGTGGAGCCAGAAATCTTGGAGGGTCGTCGTTGATGTTGTTGACGACGACGCTGACGGTGGTGGTGACGGTGAAGGCCGGAGAGCCCCGGTCTATGGCCAGGACAGTCAGGTTGTAGTCGGCCAACTGCTCCCTGTCCAGAGAAGTCACCGTGCAGATGACCCCTGAAGTACTGTTGACCTGGAACTGGTCATTGCCGCCACCGGTCAGCACGTAGAAGACTTGGTTGTTGGGAGAGCTCTGGTCGCCGTCTGTGGCCTGCACTTGGGTTATGGTGACTCTGGGAGGGAAGATGGGATCATGAGAGGAAGTGGTGCTGAAGACAAAGCAGCCAGTTTATAAGTGCACCATAAATTAACTTACTGACTGACCGCTGACTGACTGACTGACTGTGTAACTCCTTGTCAATGACTTGAGGACTTTTGTTAGGTTGAAAATGATAGTTACTAAACAGCCTTTTCTTCTTGTTCTTTTATTTTGATACTGCAGGAAATGGTTTTGGCATAGCATTGAAAGGCTGTTCACCAAACATCCCTTCAAATATTACTGCTATCCATATTCCCTTCTATTATGCATTCATTGTCAGCCCATAATTGTTAACCTGCCCCTCTGTCTACCTAACAGACAGCTTCCTGTAGACTAGGTTTTACCAGGCCTTTGAATCTTCTTACGTGCTATACCAACGTGTTGCTTTTACTGATGTTAGCAGATCTTCATAAAAATGAAATTGTTTTATCTTTGCAGGTTTTGCCACTCTGAGCTTCGGTAATATGTTGCGTGTAAATCGTTGTTAGCATCTTTCATACCGCTTTTCATAGAGCTTAGATATTTTTCTAACTTATTTTTTTCTGCTGTTACTGCCAATATACCGCATACACAGACAAAGCTGGTAACACTAGTAAGCACAACAGCGTTTTCTTGTATTGCAACTTTTCAGACATGGTGGGAAGACATATCTTGATATTCTAACTGCCATTGGAAACTAAGTATAGAGCAAACAAAATTGTTTTAGTATAACTTTTTAAAGCATAAAAACATGTTCATGTAGGCCTTGGCGTGTCGCTTCAATTGACAGCTCACACAGCTTCGGACTTGGGCCCAAAACAACAAAGGAGAGAACAGAGCTAGAACTGTGTTACCTGGACTTTGGTTCTCCGTGATGTTGGCTTCATAATGCAGGCTTGAGAAGACAGGGGCCATATCGTTGATATCCTGAATTTAAAAAAAATGAAAAAAGAAACCCGCTGTCATTGTCATGTTAACTGCATTCATTGTCTGACCAGCTTGTTAGCAACGCAATATTTACCTACACATTTCTAACGGTCAGCTATCCCAAAACATCACTCTGTGCCAACATGAAGGTTTAAAATTGACCAGATTCATGGTTGTTTTAGTAAAAAAACATGCTAAAATGTAAATAATGATGGAGATTTCCTGATATACATTTAGAGCATTTACATTGCAAAACATGCCTGCAAAAACAGGTTTCATGTACTTGTCACAGGTTAAACATCTATCGAAGTTTGAAACATTTTGTTTCGCGGCCATATTGGATTGTGTTCATGCCATCAGTGCATACAACTGAGTAATTCATATACTTTCAGGATTTACAAGTGATATCTTTTTAATATCTGGTTCAATTTTTAACATAAGCTTTCAAACAACATTTATCAGTTTCGATCCTCATGTCCCACCCTTACTTCTACCTGCAAAGAGCCGTAACTGTAAAGTTGTGGTCCAATGACTGCCTGCATAGTAGGTAACTTTTACCATAAGGATATTCAAACTTTTTAGCAGCATAGCTGCAGAAACAATACCAGTCTGTCCATCGCTTTTGTAACTGTACTTTTTTCTCTCTTTGCGTTGATATTAATATCAAGGATCAGTAATACTTTGTAGAGGAATTATTTCAACCAGGTAGATATCGAGGGCTAAAACAGTTAGCAACATTTCTGTCTTCACTTCACACGCAGCATTCTAAAACCAAGTGATGTTGTGGTTGAGACGTCTGGGATTCTGTAGCGGAGACGTGCTAAGTGTCACCTCAAATGTGCACTGTATTTCACTTAGCACACACGAGAAACGCTGTGAGAGAACACACTGTATGAGAAGTTCACGTGTATGAGATTTTCAGATGCCTTGCCATATTCTAGGCAGCCATCATCCTATTTCAAAAGCTCCCCCCTTCCCTCTCGTGTGTGAAGGATACAGGCTGCTATGCTAAAGGAGCATCATGGATGAAGCAATTCCACATGTGTTTTACAGCATAGGAAAGTTCAATGCAGTTAGAGTGTTGCCATTTTGCTTGCACAGTTAATACCTGACGACGCTGTCGACTCAAACAAAAGTGTCCCTAATTCCAGTCCATGTTAGTAGCTTAGTGTATACACACTTCCCCACAACTGAAACAAAACAGAAATACTCTAGCAAGATAAATAATGTACACACAGTGACGCATGTTGTTTTTTTTAAGAGGAAAACGCCCAAGCTGTTCACCTGTACAGTAACAGTGACAGTGACAGAGCCAGTCAATGGAGGATGACCCTGATCCGTTGCCAAGACAACCAGAGGGATGACCCCGTCTTGCTGCCCCAGGGTCTCAGAGTCCAGAGGTGTGGTCAGCTGCAGGAGGCCGGTAGAGGCGTTGACCAGGAAGTGAGATGACCACTGGGAGCTGGTGGACAGGCTGTACTGCACGCCTCGGTTCTGCTCCGTGCCGTCTGCATCCTTAGCCTGAGACAGAAGGAAGGTGGCAGGATGGTTAAGACGTTCGCCTGCCAACAAGTTAACCGTGAGGTTCTGGGTTCCATTCCCAGCCTCGCCCTTTCTTCCCAGTTTGACAAAAATATCGAACCGAATGTTAAAGTCCTTCGGATGAAACTATAAACCGAGGCCCCGTATTCGAACGCATGAAGAACATCTTGCGCAGACGTTAAATCCTGTTCCGCTTTTCGGAAGTGTTGGCCATTGTGTACAGGTGGAAAAAGATGACAAAATTTACAAAACCGCATACACACGGGGATTGGATGTAAAAAAGCACATGAGGGCTTATTCCATTTTCCTCGATATAAAAGAATAAATAAATAAACAAATAAACAGATATACACACATACGCACACGCACACACACACACACACACACACACGCTCGCGCACGCACGCTCGCGCCTACATGCACGCACACACATATACACAAATGCGCACACATGCACACACGCAGACAGGTAGGGCAGAGAATGTGAATAGAAAAGTAAACAGGAGTACCATAGGTAGCATGTTTGCCTTGCAAACTAAAACAAAACAAGTAAAACAAGAGAAAGAAAAACGCCACAAGAAGTAGGAGTGGAAACCAAATAAAAGCAAACAAACAAAAGAAGAATGAAAAGACTGTTTCGAAAGCCCTTGTTTCTCAAACGCTCGGCTGCAGACTACCAGTACTCTCCACCTCAGAACAGAACACATTGAAGATATTCCTGTTTGGAGATAAGCCGCTCAAGTTAGGCAAACAAAAGTTTTGCATGAAGTTTTAGACATGTCTAGGTGATTTTAAGGCATATATATAGATATATATATATATATATCTATATATATATATATATATATATATGTATATATATATTTATATATTCAATCCCAAATTAACAAACAAAACACAGATAAATTAACTTTGAACAAGCTAACAAATAAGCAACAACAAAAAAGAGAATTCCCAAGGAAAAGAGGGAAGAACAACAGCAACAAAACTATCGACAGATAAGAAAAAAGCAAGACGCTGGCGACATCAAACAGAAGCAAAGGAGCAAGGTCTCCAATGAATACAAATAAATAAGAGAAATAAGATAAATGCACAGATTTGTTAGCATCTATAAGGAAAACACTACTGTGGTACTTTTTAAAAGTAGATTTTACAAATAATAATAATATACAATAAATGAGGACAATATTAGTCCATCCAGAGAGAGAAAAACGGCAAAATGGAAAGAAACCCAGAATAGGCAACAAGCATAAAAAAGGACAAAATAACAAACAGTATAAAAAGAAGGCTTCAATATATAACGCAGAGCAAAAAACAAACAAAAGAAAAGACAAAAACAACAACATGAGAAGAAAATAGATCATTTAGAGAGAGCGAGAGGGAGAGAGAGAGAGAGAGAGAGAGAGAGAGAGAGAGAGAGAGAGAGAGAGAAGACAGACAGACAGACAGAGACAACACACAGGCACGCACGCACACACACATAGACACACACACATACATACATGTACACGCACAGACATAGAAATAGAGACAAAAACGGACAGACACACAGACAGACAGATAGATGGACAAACAGACACACACACACAAACACACACACAAACACCACACACACACACACACACACACACACACACACACACACACACACAACACGTCACACACAGAGGCAGCGAAAACGCCAATACAGACAGACAGAGCGAAAGGCCACACACAGCCGCAAGATCAGACAGAGACTTGGTGTACACGTATGCAGCACACCTGCACTTGCAGGGTCCTCTGGAACTGCGTGTCTCCCTCCAGCACGAAGGCCTGGTACTGAGGCCTGACAAACTGGGGCCTGTTGTCGTTGAGGTCAGTCAGTGTGACGGTCAGGGACACAGAGTCCCTCAGTCCCCCAATGTCCCTGGCCTCCACCCTCAGCTGGTACTGCTGACGTGTCTCATAGTCCAGCTGAGCCTGCAGCACCTCCACCTCTCCTGTCGTGCCGTTGATGGAGAACCTGGAACCGTCAGCTCAAGATGCTGAGTCATTCTTTGGCATGCCAGAATGTTCTCGTGTGTGTGGGGGGGGGGGGGGGGGGTTCCCCCGAGATATTGTACTTTCTCTCTCTTTCTCTGTCTCAGAGTTCTCCCTCTGTCTCTGTCTGTATGTCTGTGTGTTTGTGTGTCTGTCTGTCTGTCTGTTTGCCTCTCTCTCTCTCCCTCCCTCCCTGTGTGTGCATGCGTGTGCGTGCGTGCGTGCGTGCGCGCGCGCGCATGTGTGTGTTCTTTATTTCTTATCCCCTGCCCATTGTTTGTTTTAAGGGCTCTGGCATTTTCGCATGTGGGTCCTTATGGCCAGACACTGGCCGGTAAACTGATAGAATATCATTTGTATTGCTTTGAATGGGTGTTGTTGTTTCAGATGTATCACATACCTCTTGAAAACAATGTTAAAAAACCCAATCAGTTTGATTATGTATTATGGCCTTCTGTTGCTTCGGAAACTAACTCAAAACGGCCAACAAACAACTCACTTTGAAAGAGCAAAACGTTACAAATGAATCTATTGTATTCCTTTTTTTTCTTAGATCAGGTTTTTACTGATAATTACCCTATTTCTACAGATTCATTTTCATATTAAAGAGTTTAAAAAAAAAATTCTGTGAATTTCTCTTTTTTTTCATGCAATTATGTCGCAAGTCTAACTGAATACATAAGTCCCTATTGCTATAACTTTAGAAATAATTCATATAAACTGAAATATATCTGTAGAACTTTGGATCATAACAAAAACAAAAATGTAATAAGATTCAAAATTTCAATACTATGTCACTTGTTTTTTGTAAAAGTGTATATTCTTTTTAAAAATCTACTAGGCAGTAAAACAGAAAAACTGATAAAACGCGACCCCCCCAAAAAAAAAAAAATAATAAAAAAACTTCAATAATAAGGCTTGGGTGTTATCTTTATTGACTGATTATTACGCTTTTTGCGGCTTTTTTTAGCTAGGAGAACAAATACGGGACATGCAAGTAGACTTGCATATAGTTCATTTTCCACACAAAGCGAAAATGATTAAAAACAATATCATGATTTTTCACCAGAAAATCTTACTCGTGTGTAATCCTTATGTTGCTGTTGTGGTAAGATTATTTTTGGTGATATGAAAATGTCATTATGATCATATCAAGATATTGCAAGAGCATACTATCTACTCACATGCCGTCGCCGCCTTGCAGAGAATAGACAATGGAGTTGTATGGTGGGCTGTCTTTATCAGTGGCCTGGACACAGAAAACAATGAAAGGTGATTGTTCCATTTCAAGCATTTTGTGTTTACTAATTATAGTTACTGGACATAAGAGGGACATTAAATGTATGAGCAGAGAGAGAGAGAGAGAGAGAGAGAGAGAGAGAGAGAGAGAGGAGAGAGAGGAGAGGAGAGAGAGAGAGAGAGATGAGAGAGAGAGAGAAGAGATATATAATATATATGGAGTGTGAGAGATATTGGGAGTTAGTGGTGTGTGTGAGTGAGTGTGTGTGTGTGTGTGTGTGTGTGTTTGTGCTTGCGTGTTTGTATGTGTGTATGTGTGTGTGCGTGTTTGTATGTGTGTGCATTTTGTGTGTGCGTGTATGTATGTGTATGTGTGTGTATGTGTATATGTGTGTGTTAGGTCAGGTTTAATATCACTGGAAATGTCCCAACTAGTTCTAATCCACAGGAAAACAATCCCTGACAACCGCTTAGATAAAAATACTGTCGAAGTCATCAACGTTACCTTTTTTTAGTGGAGAAGGGAACTGTCGATATTCTCCAGTGAAAAGAAATGTAGTGTTGCCAGTAAAGTCACACCTGACCTGACCTGACCTCAGCAGGACAGCACATACGCCTGTGTGATTTAGCGTCACTTCTCAGATACTGTATCATATTGTATTGGTCCCGGCAACTAGACATAATCAGTATGTCCACCAAGACTGATTTATACAACTATGCTTATATGTAAAGGTAAAGGTAAAGGAGTCCCATAACCTATAAGGTCGTAGGGAAGCGAGGCGTCAGAGACCTCACTTCTCTAGGGCCAGCATATTGAGGGCGGCGCCCATCTCCTCTCCCTCGCTGCTTTACCTTCCCTATGCTTATATGTCTATGCTTATATTATTTCCATTCAATATGATTATTGCTAGCACTGGTAAGGCTTCTTTCACGAGCTATATATAATAACTGGTATCTGATGTCTATATACGTTATTAACATTTGAGCAATCCTTCGTGATTTTAGTAGCATGCAATGCTTATAACAGAAATCCTAAAAATACGTGTCATCGTTATCGTCGTCGTCATTGTCATCATTATCATCATCATCGTCGTAGTTCTCATCTTCTTTTTCGTTATGATCATCATCATCATCATCATCATCATCATCAGCAGCAGCAGCAGCAGCAGCAGCAGCAGCAGCAGCAGCAGCAGCAGCAGCAGCAGCAGCAACAACAACAGCAGTTGCGGCAGCAGCATTGCCATCATTGCAGTAATGAGCATCACTAAACTGTTAATGTACATATTTAAAATGTGTGAGAGACAAAATAATAATAAATCTAATAGAAAAGCATAGAAAATACTGAAAATGTTGTTGTTATCAGCGCAGAGCACACATATACAGACATAGATACAGACACACACACAACCACACACACACACACACACACGTGCGCGCGCGCGCATCAACACACAGGCATACCCACATCAACACACACACGCACACCACACACACACACACACACACACACACCACCACCACCACCACCACCACCCCAACCCACAACCACCACCACCACCACCACCACCACCACCACCACCACCACCACCGCCGCCGCCGCCGCCGCCACCACCACATCCATCACTACCACTACCATCACCACTTCCACCACTAAAAACAACAACAACACCAACACCAACAACCAACCTGCTCAGTAACAAACAAATAAAAGCAAACAAACGACCTTCACTGTGCAGACCACGGTGGAAACATTCAAGTTCTCTGGCACGTCAGTCGAATAGGCTGGCTGATCAAAGTGAGGAGTCTCGTCATCGGTGTTGTTGATGTTTAAATGCACTGAGGTATTTGTGGTGAAGTGGCTCTGTCCTCCTGATGCAAATATCTAAGGAAGAAAACCTAGGGTAACTTCATTCAATACAGGCCAGGTGAAATCGATTTCATGATACAGTGAGAATTAGGTTTAGTCTCAACTGAATACTGTCCTCACGAAGTTCTCTATTTCTTCATAAACATATATCCTTCAGCGCCTGGGCTTTATCACAGTTCTTGATGGAACCATTGACGCTGGGGGCAACAGCAAAGTGAGAGGCTGTGTGATCAGTGGCTTTCCACTCATGGAATTCCACTTTACAGCTTAGTCTTTAGTGATCAACTATGACTCTGACTAGGAGCCTTGACTCGCACAGTCCTTATGTGCTGCAGCCCTGAGGGCTAGTTGGCCTTTGGAGAACATCTCGAACGCTGACTGTCCTTATGCCATCTTGACCGAGAGAGTGGGGGATATACTGTGGAAAGTCATTTCCACTATTATCAAATTTCTGCCCAATTTCCGAAGCAGCAGCTGCCTCCTCTGCTGTTTTGGAGGTCATCGTCCAACATGACGGACAAACATCAACAGAGAAAAAGCGACAGGAACTTAGATACAGAGACAAAGATACAGAGAGACAGAGAGAAAGAGAGGCAGAGAGGCAAAGAGGCAGAGACAGACAGAGACCAAGGAAGACAAAGATAAAGAGATTCAAAGAGACGCCAAGACAGGCAAATAGACTGACAGCGAGGTAAATGAGTTAGCGAGCATAAGTATTCTCGCTCACCCCCAGACACTCAACAACAAGAACAACAACAACAACATCATGAGCATCATCAACAACAACAGCAAGAACAACATTAATAATAACAAATTTAACAACTACGAATACTTCTTTATCATCATTGAATACCTCATTTAAAAAAACATTTCTTAATAATACTTCTTCCTCAACACATACACACACATACACACACAACACACACACACACACACACACACACACACACACACACACACCACAACACACACACACACACACCTATCCTCTCCTGTGTCTCTCTCGCTCTCTCTGTCTCTCTCTCTCTCTCTCTCTCTCTCTCTCTCTCTCTCTCTCTCTCTCTTTCTCTCTCTCTCTCTCTCCTCTTTCTTGCACATGCTCATGCATGCACACACTTCGCTTCCTTTTTTTTCTACCTTTCTCATAATCCTTTTCCCTATCGCCTAATATCACTTTAAGTGGAAGGACGTTAAAGCGAAGACCACTAATCCAACACCTCATCATCAACAACAGCAACAACAACACTAACAAACAACAGCAACAACACCAACAACGAAGACTTCTTTATC
>CM054134.1:108532595-108560095 GCA_028751875.1 Rapana venosa
ACCCTCAGGACGTCCGTGTCTGGACAGTGGGAAGGGTCAGGGTGATTTAGAAAAAAACAACAACAACAACCAAGAAATACCCCCAAACCTCCATAGCAACTTGGCATATAAACATTTCAATGCAAAAATAATGTTTGTGTTATTTAGCCGCTTTCGTTTTGGTTACTTGCTTCTCTGGTTCTGTTTTTTGTGTGTGTCTTATTTTGTCTTTGCTTCTGTAGGTTTATTTATGTTTCCAGTTCAGTCATTGATAAGACTTTTGAATTTGTTACGACAAACATTTGGTGTTTAATGTTAATGCAAGCAAAACTAGCAAACAGAAACTCCCATATACAGAAACAATCTGAAAAATAACAGAAACATTGACAACAACAGGCAAACCACAAAAATCTAACGTAGAATCGAAAGCAGCCAACGTTCACCAAATGAAAGGGTTTCCATCACCACAGCAAAGAAAGCCTACTAGTTCACCAAAAAGTCCCCAGTGGGAAGGCCAGGAACCTGTCAGTATAAACAGCATCCCCACCTTCTAAAACTTCTGTGCTAGAAATTCCCTCCTTTCTATCACTCTCTTTGTTTCTGCCTTGTTCTTTTCCTTCTTGCCATTTCTTTCTTGTCTACTTTCTGCCTTATTGATGCATTCTCCTGCCCTTTTCCAGAAAGACTTACAAGATAACAAATCTCTCTCATGCTGAACTCGGATGCACTGGGTCTGACTTGTCAGGTGTTTCACGACAACGCAAAGCCTTTTTGCTAATAGAGCTGACGACAACAACTGCTGTCTGAGTGTTCAATAAAGAAGATGAGGAAAACAAACAGAAATCAGAAGGGAACAAGTAGACAAATGACTTACTTGGAAGTCCTTCTGTGACATTTCCAATGTAGGCAGATTGTTGGAACACTGGTGCAAAGTCATTCTCGTCCTGAAAGATCCACAGACACAAGCACTATCAGCCCCAATGTTTTCAGTGAATAACTTTGGCCAGTGCATGTCCGTGTGCATGACCTCGAAGCAATGATTGGTTTCAATAATAATGTCTTTGAAAGTAATATACAGTGTGTATGTGTGTATGTGTGTGTGTGCATATGCGTGTGTGTATGTGTGTACGTGTGTTTATTTGTGTTAGCGTATATGTGTGTATGTCAGTGTGTGTGTGTGTGTGTGTGTGTGTGTGTGTGTGTGTGTGTGTGTGTGTGTGTGTGTGTGTGTGTGTGTGTAAAAGGGGTAGAGATAGTGAGATAGAGACAGAGAGACAGCATCTTCCTCAAGCTGAATAAGTAAATGACAAAAAGGGATCTGAGGGTCGCTGTTCTATTTTCACGCAAGGGCGTTGCCAGAGAGACGTGCAGTATCTCTAGTATGCTGAAAAGACAGGAAGGTGGCAAGACTGGTTAAGACGTTTACCTGCCTAACAAGTAATCTGTGAAGTTCTGGGCTCGATTCCCGTCCTCGCCCTTTCTTCTCAGTTCGATGGAAAAAAAATCGAACTGAATGTCAAAGTCCTTCGGATGAGACTATAAACTGAGGTCCTGTGTGCGAACTCAAACATCTCGCGCACAGGTTAAAAACCCGTTCCGCCTTTCGCAAGAGTATGCCAGTTCGCGCCTGGAGGAAAGGTTGATAAAATAAAGAACTAGCCGCATGCACACAGGTGTCTCGTTAAGACACCTCCCGTGAAGTCAGAATGCAGCTGCCTAAATGGTGAGGGAAACAATTCGCTGACACAAACATCTCGCCACTGGTGAACGTCAGGGCTGAAGCTGCGGACCATAGCCAGGTGATCACTGCACTGACTGTGACACCATCGCGCAAAGAAGCGACCCTCTCCTGGTTCATTCCATAGCTGTCCCTGCTTTTCAACAGCCCCAAACTCCATCACCCTGCCAAAGTGTATAAGCTGTTGTGTGTGTGTGCGTGTGTGTGTGTGTGTGTGCGTGTGTGTGTGTGTGTGTGTGTGTGTGTGTGTGTGTGTGCGTGTGTGTGTGTGTGTGTGCGTGTGTGCGTGTGTGTGTGTGTGTGTGTGTGTGTGTGTATGCGTGTGTGTGTGTGTGTGTGCATTTGGACTTGTTAGAACTATTACTTGCTATCGGTTGCATGACTGTGTAAGAATGGATTGAGTGCAAGCGCTTTGATTTGTCTGTGCAAGATACAGCGCTATACAAATTCCATTTATTATTATTATTATGATCATTACCATTATTTTTACTCTTCTTCTTCTTCGTCTTCTTCTTCTTCTTCTTCTACTTCTTCTTCTTCTTCTTCTTCTTCTTCTTCTTCTTCTTCTTCTTATGTGACTCCGTTTTCTTTGACGTCTTTCATTCCAAACTGACTAGTACTTTATCAACGTGACCCCTCAAGCCTACAACTGACCTGCACGGTGATGGTCACCTGCACAGAGCTGTTGAGAGGAGGTGACCCTTTGTCGGTGGCAATGACGGTCAGAGTGACCGCTCCCTGCGTCACAGCTTCGTAATCCACTGGCCAGCGGATGGCCAGCTGCCCGCTTGTGGCGTTGATGGTGAAATTGGAGGGGTGGAGGAGGCTGTAGAAGACCTCGCTGTTGGGCGTGTTGGGCTGGTCGTTGTCGGTGGCCTGCGTGAGGTGAGGACAGGTGTGGAGCAGTGACATCAGGAGGGAGACAGTGATAAGCCAGTACAGATAGTCCACTCGTGAAAAAAGACAATGGTCGATAAAGGAAGAAAGACAACAACAACAAAATAAAAAAAAACTGATGGTAACAATAACCGATGGAAATATGTATCGTAATAATTGGAAGAAATAAAATAATATCACAATCATGATGATCATAATCCCGTTATTATATTATACTGCTATTTTTATTTTTATTTTTATTTATTCTTTTATATTTTATTTATTTATTCTTATATATCGAGGATAATGGAATAAGCACTAATGTGCTTTTTTATATCCAGTCCCCGTGTGTATGCGGTTTTGTAAATTCTGTCATCTGTTCCCACCAGCACACAATGGCCTACTCTTACGAAAAGCGGAACAGGGTTTAACGTGTGCGCAAGATGTTCTGCGTGCGTTCGCACACGGGGCCCCGGTTTATAGTCTCATCCGAAGGACTTTTGGGGAGAGTGGAGTCTGCACAGATGTTAACTTCAGGGGAAAATATCCCCTCGAATGGGAATCGAACCCGGGTCGTCAGATTGCCAGCGCAATGTTCTAACCACTAGGCTATCACGTCCCGAAGTGACATCAGGAGTAGACAGTGATAAGCGAGTACAGATAGTCCACTTGTGAAAAAAACCAATGGTCGATAAAGGAAGAATGACCAAAAAAAAAAGAAAACTGATGATAGCAATAACGATGGAAATATGTATCGTAATAATTGAAATAATTATAAGAATATCACAGTCATGATGATCCTAATCACGATATTACATTATACTGCTATGTGTCAGTGAGCATGAAATCTTTCATTGCGCGACACAGAGAGAGGGAGGAGAGAGAGAGAGAGAGAGAGAGAGAGAGAGAGAGAGAGAGAGAGAGAGAGAGAGAGAGAGAGAGAGAGAGAGAGAGAGAGGGCGAGCGAGAGAGAAAGAGAGTGAGAGAGAGAGAGACTATCTAGCTACATTAAGTCATTAACAAACACCAAAAAAAAAAGACTACTTTCAGTCTCAATACAATAGTACACTCGCACAAGCCAACACAAGATATAAACGAATACAACCAACCAAACAAACAAACCAGCCCATAAACAATCCAGAACTCACCTTGACCGTGACCCCCTTATCGAAAGCGAGGGCGTTTTCCTTCAGAAAGGCGGAATACTCGGGCCGCTGGAAGACGGGCCGCTCGTCGTTGATGTCCTGCAGGATCACCTGAACACGGGTGGTGGTCGTGGCTCCCCCTCCGTCCCTGGCCATGGCCGTCAGATAGAACTCGGGGGTCTTCTCAAAGTTGTAATGCTCGGCCGTCGCGCTTGTGAGGATCACTCCGCTGGTGTTGTCCACGGAAAATCTGAAGCCGAAGAATGGGATTGCACAGTAGTAGGTGCCTACTGTAACTGTGGACTCCGTCTATGTTTTGTATTGTATTCTTATGACGAATAGGCCTGCCTGAAGTCGGATTGCAGCTACCCTCATAGTGGGCAAAAACGGTCGCATTCGTAAAATGTCACCATTGGCGAACATGGGAGTTCTTGCCGAGGAATGAGAAACATCAGTAACATTCAGGCTGCCTTGAGATTAGAGGGGTTACCATGGCGACAATTTATGTGTAGTACTAAACTGTCATTAACAGGTTTTGGTTTCGAACTAGCATGATCAGGTTCCTTGCTGTCTTTGGAATTTCGCCTATCTGTCTGTTTTATTTTCGGTTTAACTCTTTGTCTGTGTTCGTCTATCTATCGATCTGTCTGTCTGTCAGTCTGTCTGTCTTTCTCTCTCTTGTCACTCACCGACTCTGGTTCCCTCTCTGTTTCTCTGTCCGGGTGTTAAAGCAGCTGTCTGTGTGTCAGTCTGTTTGTCTTACTCTTTTTCACTCTGTGTGTACTTGCTTGCTTGTCCCTCTCTTGTATAATAAGAAGAAGAAGAGGAGGAAGAAGAAGAAGAAATTTAATTTATATAGCGCTATATCTTGCAAAGACAAATCAAAGCGCTTGCAATCAACCTATTCTTGCACAGCCATGCATCCAGTACATCTAGTCCCGTGTGTATGCCGTTTTGTGAATTCTGTCATCTGTTCCCACCGGCACACAAAGGACTACTCTTCCGAAAAGCGGAACAGGATTTAACGTGTGCACAAGATGTTCTGCGTGCGTTCGCACACGGGGCCTCGGTTTATAGTCTCATCCGAAGGACTAACTGGCTAGCTAACTAGTTAATAAACCAATTGACGAATTAACTAAACAGTTATCTAACCGAGTGACTCACTGACTGACTCACTGACTAGCTAATCGATTAACTAGATTAATGAGTAGCTAAATGGCAAACTAGCTAACAAACTAGCTAAATGACGAACTAGCTAACAAACTAGCTAAATGACTAAATAGCTAACTAACTAGCTAAATGATGAACTAGCTATTAAACTAGCTAACAAACTAGCTAACTAAATCACTAAATAAAAAGGTAAAGGTAAAGGAGTCCCATAACCTATAAGGTCATAGGGGAGCAAAGCGTCAGAGACCTCACTTCTCTAGGGCCAGCATATTGAGGGCGGCTGCTTTACCTTCCCTGACCCTAAAGAGGGCAGGTACCCATTTACAGCTGGGTGAACTGGGGGAACTGTACTGAAGCCAAGGCGCGCAAACGGTCACCCATCCAACTGGTAACCACGCTCAACGCTGCTTAACTTGGCTGGGGGAAAGCGAGTGCTCTGACCACTGAGCTATCCCGTCCCGGTTATCACTAACTAGCTACCAAATTAAATATTCAACTAACCAACTAGCAAGTAAAATAATGAATACTCACAATGTGTTCTGTCCAAGAATGGAATAGCTGACATCTCCATAAATACCGCTGTCGTTGTCTGTAGCCTTCAGAAATTACCACACACACACACACACACACACACACACACACACACACAACACACACACACACACACACACCCACAGACACACACGCACACACGCATGCACATATCATGCATGCACGCATACACGCACACACACATACACACACACGCAGTTAGATTAAAACATTTAATCACTTATATTCATTCCTCTCAATGGTATTTGCACGCTTCAGATTTTCTTTGAAGGTGCCAAAGAAACCTATCAAGTACAAGCATTTTATGGGGTCATTATAATGGCCTAGACATAATAATATGTATTTCTCTCTCCAGTATTCTTGCCAGGCTATGACGGGGCATTGTCGTGGTTCTGATCACCATAATATCAGTCCCTGAAGACGAAGTGCTGCTGCCTTAGCGGTGGGTAAACTGCTCCAATACTCAAGTCTCGCTGTTTGTGAACCTCGGAGCTCTAGCCGAAGAATGAAACACACATACACACACATGCGCGCGCGCGCAGGCGACGCACGCCCGCGACGCACGTGCGCGCGCACACACACATGCACACACACACATATATACACACACACACACAAGTGCGCATACTGGAACGCCAAATACATATAGTTTAATCCCGAGAATAAATTCAAAATATACGACATTTTAAATCCATAGTGATCGCTGAGAAGTATGTTAAGCAATATCATGATTCTTTGAGACAAGCGTTGTGCAGCATAACAAACAGTATGACGTTTGTAAGGACAAATATACATCAAAATACACATTACCAACAACAAAGCAGTCAAGATAGTAACACAAAGAAACACAACAAACGCGAACAAACAATAAACTAATTAGAGCAACAAACCTGGAAGATAGCTTGATACAGGAAGGGCAGTGTAAAATGAAAAAGCGAAACTATTAAACACAGAAATATAGAAAGAAAACAGATAGAAATTAGACATATAAACAAACAATGAACCAGGAAAAGAAACCTTGAAGATAGCTTGAGGCAGGAAGCCTAGAGTAACTCAACATTACGGGCAATAGTTACGCTAACCTTCCACAACAAAAAGATAAAAAAGATAAAGGTGCATAAGGTCGTAGGGGAGCGAGGCGTCAGAGACCTCACTTCTCTAGGAGCCAGCATATTGAGGGCGGCGCCCATCTCCTCTCCCTCGCTGTTTGTCCTTCCTACCTACTCCCTACAGAGGCAAGTACCCATTTACAGCTGGGTGAACTGGGGGGGACTGTAGTGAAGCTAAGATGCGAAAACGGTCACCCATCCAAAGGGTAACCATGCTCGATGCTGCTTAACCTTGGCTGGGGGGAAGCGAGAGCCCCGACTACTGAGCTATCCCACATCAACTTGTTAGTTATTTCCACACATAATTATAACTGATCGAAGAAGATTTAGTTTTTGAGGTGACAGCTAGCCGTGATGAGTCTTAGTACTCACTACAAAGAGTTGTATCTGTTTTTCATATTGGACTCGACTTAAACTTGACTTTGACTTCTGGAAGAGTCGTGGGAACGCCGCATTGACCAAGCATCTACAGAATGCGTATTGAGCCTTTTTCTGCTTCAGTAACCCACCAACACCGACATGAATTACTGGGGGTCTTTAATGCACGTAATGTGACCTTCTACACGTGTATATAGCCTACACGATGGAAATGAAGGCACTGGCAAGTCTGCGCTTTAGCTTGACCCTGGAAAACGTACAAATCCCCATTCTTAATAGTTCACAAGACGCCGTTACAGAGATTCGATCCCGTACCTTCATAGGATGACAAGGAGGATAGTCACACGGTATATCCATTCAGGTGTGGCATCTGACATGTCTACCACTACACTCTTAACCCTTCCCCACCCCTCCCCCTTTCTTATCCTTATGTCGAATAATTCCAAGATCCTTGGCGGGACTGTTCTACCTGGACTGTCGTCACGCTGGTTCCTCGGTGGCTGGATTCTTGGATGTGGGCAGTGTAGACAGACTGTTGGAAGCGGGGCAGGTTGTCATTGAGGTTGTTGATATGCAGCGTCACGTTGCAGTATGTTGTCTGCTCGGGGTTCTTGGTCCCCTCCGCCCACATCTGTCCAACGTCAACAGCGTAATAGAGAAATAAAGAAGAGATGCATTGACTGAACATGCTACAAGTAGGATCGTTGGTATACCACTGGTCTTATGGCAGGTGGTGTGAGACTGGTTATCTATCTGTTTTTGTCTAAATGTCTGTCTTTCTACCTAACAGTCTGGCAGTGCTTCTATCTGCCTGTCTGTCTGTCTGTTTGTGGGTCTGTCTGTCTGTCTATCTGTCTGTTTGTTTGCCTCTGTCTGTCTGTCTATCTGCCTGTCTTTCTATCTACCTGTCAGTCTGTCACACACACACACACACACACACACACACACACACACACACACACACACACACACACACACACACACAACACACACACACTCTCTCTCTCTCTCTCTCTCTCTCTCTCTCTCTCTCTCTTCTTTTATAATTGCCCCCTTTGACTTATGGGCTTGTAGCGTTTGTCAAATTCATTCATTCATTCACTCACTCATTCATTCATTCATTCATTCATTCATTCATTCATTCATTCATTCATTCATTCATTTATTCATTCATTCATTCATTCATTTATTCATTCATTCATTCTCCCCCCCCCTCTCTCTCTCTCTCTCTCCTCTTCCTCTCTCTCTCTCTCTCTCTCTCTCTCTCTTTCTCTCTTGTTTTTGGACGTGCAGAGCTCTGTGTGTATAGCCATCTACAAGTACTGCACACACAATCAAGCGCAAACACCCACCCACATATTTACAAACCCACCCACATTTACAAACACTTACACACACAGACTCACACACACACGCACGCATCGCACGCAATCACACACACACAAGTATAAACACACATCTATCCCAGCCCTCAACCTCCCATTAAACAACCCCTCCTTCCCCTCCCCCGTCCCCACCCATCCCCCCCTCAACACAAACCCACTCATCCATATCCAAGCTCCACTCCCTTCCACTTCTCCCCCCCCTTTCCCTCCGCCAGGCAATCACCAGTGGCTAACATGTTGTCTGTATAGATGGTTACATGCTGACTGATGGAGGACGGGGTAGCCTGGTGGTTAGTGATGCATTCGTGAATGCTGACCCGGGTTTGAATCTCGTTCAAGAAGATTTTTTCCTCTGGAGTCAACATCAGTGCTGACTCCACTCTCCCAAAAAGTCCTTCGGATGAGACTATAAACCGAGGCCCTGTGTGCGAACGCACGCAGAACATCTTGCGCACTTTCGGAAGAATAGGTCAGTGTGTGCCGTTGGGAACGGGTGACAAAATTTACAAACATGCATATACACGGGGACTGAATGAAAATAAACGCATGGCTGCTTATTCTATTATCCTCTAAATAAAAGAATAAAGGTGAAGGTAAAGGTGTCCCATAACCTATAAAGTCGTAGGGGAGCGAGGCGTCAGAGATCTCACTTCTCTAGGGGGCCAGCATATTGAGGGCGGCTCACATCTCTTCTCCCTCGCTGCTTTACCTTCCCTGACCCTAAAGAGGGCAGGTACCCATTTACAGCTGGGGGAACTGGGGGAACTGTACGGAAGCCAAGGCGCGCAAGCGGTCACCCATCCAAGTGGTAACCACGCTCGACGCTGCCTAACTTTGCCGGGGCAAGGTGAGGTTAGCTCTCTAAGACACGACCAACCTGGAAATGTAGCGTGGGGTTGTGTTCGTAGTCCAGCAAGGCCTTGTCAGCACCCACCCTCATCACCACCACTGTGGAGCCAGTGGCTGTGGACGGCACCACCTCTATGGTAGACCTCATCTCTGCCGACACCCTCAGTGTGAACTCTGCGTTTTCGCCCTGCAGTAGTCGAGTCAAAGTCTAGTTTTTGTATTTTCTGATTGGCATATTGGATAAGCAGGGCATTTGGCTGTTTTTGTTATTCAGACAGCCATGTAGAAAAAAAATGAATCCACACAAACGAAGAAAAATTAAGGTTAGAAAGAATATAATATTTGAGTAGAAAAGTGATATAAGATTTTAAAAAATCAATATAACAGAAAAAGAAAAGCAACCAAACAGTAAAGTAAATATAAAAACATCAATGCAATATAATGCCTCTGTATGTGACCTTAGAATATAGCATCTAAGAAAAGAAATATATTAAAATATTAACCAAAAAACAAAAAATAAATAAAAGTAAAGCAAACAAACAGTAAACCAGCTAGAAGAAAATATATAACACAACATGACTCTCATGTATGTGACCTGGGAACTAAAAGCAAGCAGTGGTTGCATTTTTGTGTGAGAGTTGATGAATATGATATAGTTATTAGCTGTCATGCTTTGCTGCTTGCTCTTTTGTTGCTTTTTCTGTGGTTGGGTTTTAACATTTATTTTTCTAAAATGTTTTAAAGTCTCATCATTGACTATGTGATATCTCCTTGTTACTGTTGGCTCTTATGTGGCGGTTTTGCTTTTTCGTTTGTTTTCGGTTTTGATTTTGCTTGTTGTTGTTTGCTGTTGTTATTTGTGACCAAATGCTTATTTGTACCCTAGAAAAGTGAGATTATTCAGTTCTTCATTCTTCCTCTCTGGTACCTGGTCAGGATCGGTCACGGTGATCTGAGGCATGGTGATGGGCACGCCCTGGGCAGCGTTCTCGTCCACAGACACTGCCACAGTCTCCAGGCTGAAAGTGGGAGCATTGTCATCCACGTCCAAGATGAGGATACTCACCGTGCCTGACCAACAGCAAAGAATAGTGATATGTCTTTTGGATAGTCTGGGTCTCATCAGTTGTGTGCCTATCAGTGTTGCAATTGTTCTTTATGTGATGATTATAGTTTTTTCAGTTGACTAATAGCGATTATTGATCCATTGTTATTTTGCAGCGTGCGCGTAAACATGTATGTATGTATGTGTATATGTACGTATGTATGTTTGTATATATGCATGTATGTATGTATGTATGCACGCATGCATGTATGTATATAATTATGTATGTATGTATATATGTATGTATGTATGTATGTATGTATGTATGTATGCATACAGTTTCATATCATGTATGATGTATGTATGTATGTATGTGTATGTATGTATGTATATGATGATGTGTATGTATGTACCATGTATGCATGTATGTATGTATGTATGTTATTGTATGTATGTATGTATGTAGTATGTATGTATTATGCATGTATGTATTATGTATACACGCATGCATGCATGTATGTATATAATTATGTATGTTATATATGTATGTATGTATGTATGTATGTATGTATGTATGCATGTATGTATGTTATGTATGTATGTATTGCATGCAGCATGCATGATGTATGTATATATATTATGTATGTATATATATATAATATATATATATATATATATATATATATATATATATGTATGTGTATGTGTGTTGTGTATGTTTGTATGCATACATGTATGCATGTATGTATGCATGTATGTATGTATGTATGTATGTATGTATGCATGTATTGTATGTATGCATGCATGTTGCATGTATGTATTGCATGTATGTATCTATGTATGTATGTGCATGTATGATGTATGTGTTGTTTCGTATGTGCATTATTACTGTTGATGTGTTGCTGTATGTTGAGTATGTTCTTTTTGTGCATGTATAACTGTATGTTGTGTGCAGCTACGCGCGCGGCGTTTACTGTACGTATGGTTGTTGTGAGATATTTTTTGTTAGTAAAGTTTTACTGCAACTACTATATTTAGTGTATTATTTAGGGTGTGAGGTTAGTAGCGCTTTACAAATAGAGTGTTGTTATTAGCAGTCACTGGCAGCAAGTATAGAGTCAGCAGCAGCACAGTAGTAATAGTAGTAGTAGTAGAGTAGTAGTAGTAGCAGTTATAAAAGCAGTAATAGATAGTAAGTACAGTGGCAGCAAGCACAGTATTGATAGTAGTAGTAGTAGTAGTAGTAGAGTAGTAGTAGTAGGTAGTAGGCAGTAGTAGAGTAGGTAGTAGTAGTAGTAGTAGTAGTAGTAGTAGCAGTAGTAGTAGTAGCCGTAGTAGGAGTAGTACAAGTAGTACAAGTAGTAGTAGTAGTAGTAGTAGTAGTAGTAGTAGTAGTAGTAGTAGTAGTAGTAGTAGTAGTAGTAGAGCGTAGTAGTAGTAGTAGTAGTAGTCCGTAGTAGTAGTAGTAGCCGTAGTAGTAATACTGGTACTAGTAACACTACTATTACTGTTACTGTCTTCACCATTATTACCATCATCGATTTCATCATTTTCTACCTGTAGCAGTCTGGGGACCAGTTTGTGACTTTGAGTCCTGTACTTTCACCACCACCACGGCATGGGCTATGGTTTCCCTGTCCAGCGCCCCGTGAACGCTTAGAGCTCCTGTGGATGGGTTTATCCGGAACAAGTCCTGTGGCAGAGAACAAAACAAAACAAAACAACCCTGAACTAATTGTGATTGCGACACAACAGTTCAATTACGTCTTTGACAATGAGAGTAGGGTTAATGTAGAATTAGAAAATGAGTTCACATAGGGAGAGCCAGACAGACGAAGCTAGACAGACACACAGACAGGCAGACGGACAGACACAAAGAGAGAGAGAGAGCGAGAAGAGAGAAGAGAGTGAGAGAGAGAATGAAGAGAGACAGAGAGACATAGACACAGACAGAGACAGAGAGAGACAGAGAGAAACAGAGGGGCAGAGTGAGATACAGAGAGCGAGACAGACAGACAGAAACAAAAGAGACAGAGACAGCGAGACAGACATGAGAGACAGAGAGAAACAAATGGACAAGAAGAGAAGAGAGAGAGCAGACCAACAGGAAGATAGAGAGACAGAGAGCGAGACAAAGAGACAGACAAACAAACAGACTGACAAAGCTTTTCTTCTTCTGGTACCTATTCTACGAAAAGTTAATTTCTAAATCGCTTTCAAAACAAACACACAAATAACTAACTAACCCCTAAACAAAGAATCACAAAAACTCACAAAACTAACAATTATAGCAGTCCTCCCCAAAACAAGCACACAAAACTAAAGCCAAAAACATAACAACACCATGCATGAACTTTTCTGTTGCAGCTGTTGCTCTTTATTGTTGGGTATTTTCTTTTTTGATTTTGTTTAGGTTGCTATTGTTGTTGCTGTTGTTGGTTTTTTTTCCTTTTTTACCCTGAATACTGGCATCATTACCTAAAGCTTTATAACCTGGTATTATTTTTGCTTTTTGAGGTTAAAACCGCTGAGGTCCATAATGAACTGCTAATGTAAATGAGGGGACGGGATGGCTCAGGGGTCAGAGCACTCGCTTTCCCCAGCTAAACTTAAGCAGCATCGAGTGTGGTTACAAGTTGGAATGGGTGACCGTTTGCGCGCCTTGTTTCAGTACCACTCCGAAACCCCCCAGTTCACCCAGCTGTAAATGGGTACCTGCCTCTTAGGGTAAAGCAGCGAGGGAGAGGAGATGGACGTCGCCTTCAATATGCTGGCTCCCAGAATAAGGTGCGGTCTGTGATGCCTCACTCCCCTACGACCACACAGGTCATGGGACACCTTTACCTTTTAATGTAAAAGTGTTCCGACTTCGAGCGATTAGAGTATTATTTCGAAAGTGTATTGAAGTTCCTCTTCTAAACATTATTGTGGCTTACATTCTTTCCTAGAGTTTATGCAGAAAGCTTAGGATCGCGTAATTAGGTGAGTATGTGTGTGTGTAAGTGTGTGCGTTCTTGCGCGCGCGCATGTTTGTGTGTAAATTATGTGTGTGTAGAAGTGTGTGTGTGTGTGTGTGCGCCCGCGTCTGCATTTGTGTACAAAAAGTATGTGTATGTGTAAGTGTGCGCGCGCGCACGCGCGTCTGCATGTGTGTGTATGTGTAATCCCGTGCGTGCATGTATGCGTGCAGCGCATGTACCTGTGCGCACGTGTGTGCGTGATTGTGTGAGTGGAAGGGGGAGAGGCGGATATGCTCCTAACAATGTACATGTCTTCGGAGGCTGAAACTCACAGAACAAAGGGGGAACGGTACCGTCACCAAAAGCAACAAAAAAACCAACCCATAAATAAATAAATAATAAAAATCCTCATCCAACTGGCTGACTCACTCCGTCATTCTGGACGATGGTGTACTGCAGCTGATGATCCACATCTGCATCCGTTGCGTTCATCGTGTACACAGCCCCAGCCGTGTCCTCCCTCACCTCGATGGTCACAGAACTCTGAACAAACTCGGGCGCCACGTCGTTCACATCAGAGACCTCCACAGCCAGCGTGGTGGTGCCAGTATTCTGCGGAACTCCGCGATCCAAAGCTAGCACCACCAAGGAGTAGTGAGAGGCTCGCTCCCGATCCAGCTCACGTGACACGGTCAGGTGACCTTGCTCGTCCAATGAGAACTGATCGTTGGCGCCGCTGCTGATGAGGTAGGTGACGTCATTGTTGGGCGAGGTTGTGTCGGCGTCTGTGGCGTTGAAGGTGTAGACCAGGGTGCCTAGTCAGAGAAGTGGAGTGAGGATGAAGGTAGTGGTTGGGTTTTGTTGGTGTTGTTGTTGTTGGTGTTGTTGCTGTTGTTGTTATTGTTGGTGTTGTTGATGTTTTTGTTATTGTTGTTGTTGGTGTTGTTGTTGGTGTTGTTGTTGTTGCTGTTGTTGTTATTGTTGGTGGTGGTGGTGGTGGTGGTTGTGGTGGTGGCAGTAGTGGTGGTGTTATTATCATCATCACACCACCACCACTACTACTACTACTACTACCAACAACAACAACAGCTGCCTGAGACTGACGGTTGTTGTTATTGTTGTTGTTGTTGTTGGAAGTAGTGGTGGTCTAATTACTATCATTAATGTTTTTAGATGATGATGATGGTGATAATGATGATTTCATTATAAGAATGACTACTTTGATTATTACAATTATTATTGATGATGATGACGATGATGGTGATGGTGGTGGTGGTGTTGATAATGATGATAATGATGATGATGACGATGACTAACACTACCATCATTATTGTTATAATTCCTTGCTTATTGATATAATACTGATATGTGTGCGGCATTCCCACGGGTCTACTTTTGGAAACCACGAAGATAGCTATTCAAAGGCCCTGATCAATGAAGTCCATCACCATCAAAACAAGAACCAATACAGAAACTAAACAAGCTGACAGCCAGTCTGTATTCCAGGCTTTTGCAAGGAATAATAATGTGGCCTGCCAAAAAGACTATTAGCTGTGTATGACTCTGGTGCATGTTAACGTTAAGAAATGTCTGATTCGCACACACACACACACACACACACACACACATGCCTAATTCATGATTACGCGACCAGCCAGCTAGCTAACACATCAATCAATCAATCATGAAACAAACAAACCGACTTCACTGATAGACCAAGCTATTTATCATACCGGCTGGAGCATCAGCTAGTTATACTACACGCGGATTTGACAAATTGATCGGTAAGTTGACGGGCTGACTGACCAACTGGCTGAAGGAAGGACTACTGTACTGGGTGGTGTAAGCACTGATGAACAGTCCATCTGGTTAACTCAAGAGGTACATACAATGGGAAAACAACTATAATGTTTGTAAATTTCAGCCATCTAAGAAATTTACCATGCTCAAAATTAAATCATAAAAAACTAGTTACCTCTCCCCCCAACTCCCCCGCACACACACATACGCAATCACTCACCTGCATTACCAATAATGATCTTCTATGTCCCTCCCTTTCCTAAACGCACGCGCGCACGCTCACACACACACACACACACACACACAAACTGTGAAATTGTGAAAGGTCTTTGTCACAGTTCCATAGGACATTTGTTATAGTTACATTAACGTTAATGACTTTTTGTTTGTTTGTTTGTTGTTGTTGTTGTTTTAAATTCCTGTTGCATTGCCAAGTTTCTTTTCGAGATTTTTTTTTGAAACAACACATCCACATCTCCCGGGTTTGTTTGTTTGGGGTTTTTTTGGGTGGGGGAGCGTCTAATATCACTTAAAGTGAACAGACGTAAAATTGAAGTCAACAACAACACACACAAACACACACACACACACACACTCACATTCACCCCCCCCCCCACACACACACACACGCATACACACACAGAGTGAGTAGCAAACAAAAAACTGGCACAATAGAAAATCAGAAAAAAACGTATTACAGGCATACAAATAAAAGCATATGAAAACATACAACCAAAAATACACACATTCCGAACATAACATGCACAGATTCTTACCAGTGTATGCTACGGCTTTGCAATTCACTATGCATTCAAATGTACATACAGCTTCCAAGGATATGCAGCCAATGTCTTTTGTCACGTGTATACTATGTGAATCTACCAGATAAAATGGCTTATTACTACAACCACAGCATAGCTCAGTAATCGGAGCACTCGCTTTCCCCCAGTCAAGTTAAGCAGCGTTGAGCGTGGTTACCACTTGAGTGAGTGACCGTTTGCGCGCCTTGGCTTCAGTACAGTCCCCCACTTCACCCAGCTGTAAATGGGTACCTGCCTCTTTAGGGTCAGTGTAGGTAAATCAGCTAGGCAGAGGAGATGAGTGCCGCCCTCAATATACTGGACCCTAGAGAATTGAGGTCTCTGAAGCCTCGCTCACATACGATCTGATAGGTTATGGGGCACCTTAACATTTTCATACTGCAACAACAGAGACATCCTTACCAACAGGAGCGTCTTCCGGCACAGAAGCCATTCCTGAGGACGAGGAAGACTCAGGAGGAAACGTGGGCACGTGGTCGTTGACATCCACCACATGAATCTTGGCTGTGACCTTGGAGGTTAACCCGTCTCCATCCTCGGCCTGCAGGGTCAAGGTGATCAGGTCAGAGGTCAAGGACTCCAAGTCTACCGCGGTCACCACCTGCAGGACTCCGGAGTAGGGGTCAGGAACACGGAAGCTGGAGCTGAGGTGTCGGGGCCGAGTGTCCACCAGGCGGTAGGTCACGTTGCTGGCCGGAGTAGCGGGCTGGTCTCCGTCCACCGCCTTCATCATCACCATCATCACCATCATCATCATCATCACCGCCATCATTATCATCATCATTATCATCATCATCACCATCATTATCACCATCACCATCATCATCATCATCACCACCACCACCACCATCACCACCACCACCGTCATCATCACCATCATCATCATCACCACCATCATCACCATCACCACCATCATCGTCGTCATCATCATCATCATCAGCGTCATCATCATCACCACCACCACCATCATCATCACCATCATCACCACCACCATCATCATCATCATCATCACCATCATCACCACCACCACCACCACCACCACCATCATCATCATCACCACCACCACCATCATCATCACCACCACCACCACCACCACCACCACCACACCAACACCAACACCATCATCATCATCATCATCATCATCATCATCATCATCATCATCATCATCATCATCATCATCACCTTCATCGTCCTCTTCTTGTTATCAATATTATTATCGCCATTATCATCGTCATCTTTATAATTATTATTATTATTATTATTATTATTATTATTATTAAAATTATTGATTATCATTGTCGTTATTACCGTTACTGACGTTCTCGACGTTCTCGTCATCATACCTGTCGTGGTCATTATTGTTGTCATCGTCATGCGTTGTCTTCGTCTTTGTTATTGCGCTGTTCTCGTCATCATCATGACTATCATCGCTGGTGTCGGCATAATTGTCATCGTCGTGTTTGTCGTTGTCAGTGTTTCACCATCATGATTTTGTTGTCGATATATCTTAAGTTTTGCTAACATGGCCGACTCCACTCTCCCCAAAAGTCCGGATGAGACTATAAACCGAGGTCCCGTTTGCGAACGCACGCAGAATATCTTGCACACACGTTGAATCCTGTTTTGCTTTTCGTAAGAGTAGGCCGTTGTGTGCCGGTGGGAACAGATAACAGAATTTACAAACTGCATACACATGGGGACTAGATGTAAAAAGGCACATGAGTACTTATGCCATTATCCTCGATATAACAGAATAAAAGATAAATAAATAAAATAACCTGACCGGTGTGTCTTCATGTCATGGTCATTGCTGTTGCCATGACTACAATTAATCCGCCAACCAACCAACCAACCAACCCATCAATCAACCAATCAACAAATCAGAGCTAATCAGCGAACCCGCTAATTAACATACTAACCAACGAAAACACCAAATAACAGCACAGAGAATAATGAGGTCTAAGCAGTTATGAACTATGAAAACAACGAAAACAGTGTGGCGTTTTGTATTGTTTTTCCTTATGTGGTATTGCGTTGTATTGTATCACATTGTATTATATTGTGATTGTTCGACAATGTACGGTACTTCACAGTAATGAACCGTGTTGTATTGTAATATATTGTAATGTGTTGTACTGCAAAAAGGTAAAGGTGTCCCATAATCTTTAAGGTTGTAAGGGAGCGAGGTGTCAGAGACCTCACTTCTCTAGAGCCAACATATTGAGGGCGGCGCCCATCTCCTCTCCCTCGCTGCTTTACCTTCCCTGACCCTAAAGGAGCAGGTGCCCATTTACAGCTGGGTGAACTGGGGGACTGCACAGAAACCAAGGCGCGCAAACAGTCACCCGTCCAAATGGTAACCACGCTCGACAATGCATAACCTTAGCTGGGGGAAAGCGAATGCTCCGAGCACTGAGCTGTTCCGACCCCTGTACTGTATTGCATTATAATGTAGTGTTTTGTACCCACTATTCTGGACTGTTATGCATTGCGTTGCACTGCATTGCATTGTCTTAGATTGTATGATATTTTGTTGAGCTGCAATGGATTGCATTTTTAAAAAATCTGTTATTGTATTTTACTGTTCACCATTGTACTGGACTGCTCTGTAGTAAACTGTGTTTGACGATACATCTCTTTCTGCTTTTTTCCCCTATCATATGCGTACTCTCTCTATCAATCTATCTATCTCTGGTGGCGGGATAACCTGGTGGTTAGAGTGATGCGCATTGCGCTCGTAATCTGTTCACCGTGATTCGAATCTCGTTCAAGAGGATTTTTTTCTGGAGTAAACATCAATGCCGACTCCACTTCCCCTAAATGTCCTTCAGATTAGACTATAAACTTAGGTCTCGTATGCGAACGTACGCAGAACATCTTGCGCACACGTTAAAACCCGTTCCGATTTTCGCAAGAGTAGGCTATTGTGTGCTGATGGGAACGGATAACAAAATGTAAAAAAACCTGCATAAACACAAGGGCTGGGTGTATGAAACAGCATATGACTGCTTATTCCATTATGCACGAAATAAAAGAAAGAACAAATAAACTATATATATATATACATATCTTCTTATAACTTTCTTCGACCTGCCCCCTTTCTCACTCTTCAACCCTTTTTCAATTGTATTGATCTTAATTTTTTTCCCCAGCTGCATAATTATTGTATGTGCTTGATGACCATGAAAACTCATTGACGTCTCCCTCCCTGAGCATCTTGTTTCTAACACTTCAGAAATGTACTGCGTATCCTCATAGCTACCCGCAATTACTGTACACCCTTCACACCACCACCACCACCACCACCACCCCCACCCCGCCTCCCCCCCCCTCCCTCCTCCCCCCTCCCCCACTCCCCCCAGGCTCACGTGGACAATCAGCGGGGTCTCAAAGTCGGTGTGCTCCTCTTTCAGGGTGGCGGAGTACTGGCCACGGTCGAATTGCGGGGTCAGGTCGTTGATGTCCGTCAGGGTCACCACGAGCAGAGCGTTGGCCCGGCGACCTTCGTTGTCCGAGGCCAGCACGGTCAGTTGGTAGGAGGTGGGCGGCGTGTCGTAGTCTGTAGCGTTGGTCAGCAGAGTGACCACGCCGGTGGTGGAGTTGATAGCAAATCTGCAACAGAGATGGTGGCGGTTTTGGGGGGTAGGGGGGTGGGGGTGGGGTATTTTTGTTTTGCTTTCTTGTATGTCCAAACCTGCTTAGTTCCTTCATAAAATGCATCAGTTACTGTATCGTGTATCTTAGTTTAAGGAGAGATATCCTGCTTGGGCGTAAACGTATGCTACATTTGTGATACAAGGAAAAAAAAGAACTCACATAACTATGTGACCCTGAAGCACGAAATGACTTGCACTGCACCTGACCCACTTTTCTGCTAGGAGCCATTTTAGGTAGGGGTTGGGGGAGGAGGGGGGAGCTAATCTCCATTCTGAGATATTTTTTTAAAATTATAAAATCGTAGGGTTTCTTCTACCTTGTCCTGAAGCATCAAGACGTAACTGTGTTTCCTTTTGCTTAAAAAAAGAACAAATTTTGATCCGACGTTCGCAGATGCAAAATTTATTACCGGAAACCAAACAAAGTTTTCAGTCAATAAAATGATGCCATTGCTTGGAAGGAATATCATCATAGGCCAAATGCACAAAACATGAGAGTGTTTAAAATGGACATATCGTCTATGCAGATTACTAAGCGTGTGGACATACTATAGGCAAAAAGGTTATTGAGAGATGAGGGTACCAAAAGAAAAAGGGGAATCTTGATACGGTGAACAAACCTATATCATTGTAATTCTTGATTTTCCGTCTTTCTCTCTGGTCGATATTGCACTATCTCTCTCTCTCTCTCGCTCTCTCTCTCTCTCTCTCTCTCTCTCTCTCTCTCTCTCTCTCTCTCTCTCTCTCTCTCTTATATATATATATATATATATATATGCGTGTGTGTGTGTGTTTGTAGGGGAAATGGGTCTATTTGTGTGTGCACATATGTGTGTATGTACGAGTGTGTGTGTCTATTTTTGTGTGTGTGTGCCATCTCCGTGAGTGTATGTGTGTATGTGTACATGTGCACTCGTGTGCGTGTGTGTGCGTGTGTGTGCGCGCGCGCGTGTGTATGTGTGTGTGTGTCTATGCACCTGTTTGTGTATCTTTGTCTGTGTGTATATGAGCGTTTTCGTATACATTTGTACACGCGCATGCATGAATGTGTGTCTATCTGTTTCTCCCTCTGTGTGTGGTGAGGAGGGGGGTGGGGGGCGAGGGTTAGATAACAAGAACGGCATGGCAGCCCAGTCACTTACATACTCTCAGCCCCCTGAAGGGAGTAACTGACGGTGTTGAACTGGGGACTACCATCCGCATCTGTAGCCTGCTGGGCATTCAACATAGAACATCGTTGACACGAAGAACACATGCGTGATGGTGTCTATAACAATGCTGATGACATTGATGATCATGATGAGACGACGACGACGACAATGATGATGGTGATGATGGTAATGGCGATGACAAGAAGAAGAAGAAGAAGGAGGAGGAGGAAGAGGAAGAGAAGGAGGAGAAGGAGGAGAAGGAGGAGGAGAAGAAGACGGAGAATAAGATGATGATGATGATGATGATGATGTTGATAATGATGATAATAATGGCGACGATTTTGATGTCACTAGCAGACAAAGGACATTCAGGGTTACAATGACAAGACGAAGATAAAGAAGACGAAGACGTAGACGACGATGAAGAAGAAGATGATGATGATGATGATGGTGATGGTGATGAAGAAGAAGAGGAAGAAGAACTACACACATACACTCACACAAACACACATACACCCCCCACCTTCCCACCCAGCTACCCCCACCCACCCACCACCCCCACACAACCCCTCCGACGTCCATTCCCCCTACACACACACACACACACACACACATACACACACACACACACACACACACACACACACACACACACACACACACACCACACACACACACACAACACACAAACACCCTCGTAAAAACCAAATGCACACACAACATCCCCCCACCCCTCCCACACACACAATCACACATAATCACACCCTACCCCACCCTCCTCCCACACCACGACCCACACAACACCCATCACCTCCGCCCCACCCACCCACAACCACACACACACACACACACACACACACACACACACACACACACACACACACACACACACACACACACACACACACACAAAATTGGGATAGCCTAGTGGTCAGAACATTGCGCTCGCAATCTGACGACCCGAGTTCGATTCCCGTTGAAGGGGATATTTTCCCCTGGAGTTAACATCAGTGCAGACTCCACTATGCCCAAAAGTCCTTCGGATGAGACTATAAACGGAGGCCCCGTGTGCGAACGCTCGCAGAACATCTCGCGCACACGTTTAATCCTGTTCCGCTTTTCGTAAGAGTAGGCCATTGTGTGCCGGTGGGAACAGATGACAGAATTGACAAAACCGCATACACACGGGGACTGGATGTAAAAATAAAAGCACATGAGTGGTTATTCCATTATTCTCGATATAAAAGAATAAAATAAAATAACAATAAAATAACATTTTAAAAAAACCTCACACACAGACACTCACACAGCCTCACACAGCCTTACAGTGATTCTGGTGACGGTGGTTGCAGCGGGCTGGGCTTCAGCAATGGCCACTTGGTAGGTGTCGTGGTCAAAGTGCGGGCTGTGGTCATTCTCATCCTCCACCCTCACCTCAATCCTCACCTGGCCGCTGAGGTGACTGCTCGTGTTGGTTTCTTTAGCAAGAAGCTGGAAACAGTATGTAACACTTTGCTTGTCGGTGATGGTGTTGGGCATTCCTCAGCTCTGCGCTATATCAGTCACCTTGCAGGTATATATAGTTTATTTTCGACTTCAGGCTTGAGAAGAAATGAGCTGCCTTAAGAATAGCATAATGTGACTTCTGATTGAGACATTATATCCGAAACAGTGAAATTAGTTGGGTTTTTTTTAATTTTTAGTTTTAGCGAGGAAAAACACAAAACCAGCTGAGAACACAGGCAGGTGATGTGACTGCTTTCTGAAAGATACGCCCTCCCCCCACCTCCCTGAAAAAAACCAACCAAACGTGTAAAGAAAACGAAGGATCCTAGAAGATAGCAGTTAGCAACATGCTTGTACTGGAAATAGTATGAGCTTCTTGAGAGAAGAACGATGCGTGCAGAACATTAAATGCAATCTTTTACTCATTATCTTTCTTCATAGCAGGTGTTGCATAGTTATGTTTCAAATTGCTTGGATAAGGTTTTCAGCAACAATATAGTGCTGTGTGAAATCGCGTTGGCGTTAAAGCAGTGTCCTATTAGAAATCTCCGGTAGCATGATTATGTGACGTCATTCAACAGACTGCCTTTCCTAGGCAAGGACATTTGCCCATCTGTCTCTTATCTCAGAACAGTTGTAGTTGATTTCTAATAGTTTGATTAAGAGTTTTTTTGTTTGTTTACGTGATGTTGACTACATTGTTATGTAGATAGTTCAACAGTTCCATTGTTACATAACTTTCCTACAGTTCATACCTCTCTCTCTCTTGTTTAATATCACTTTGTGTGAATAGACATGAAATCGAAGAAACACACACATATAATCACACACATACAATCACACACATACACAATCACACAGACACAGACACAAACACGCACGCACACAAAACACACACACACACACACAAACACACACACACACGTACACACGCACTCTCTCCCTCTCTTTCCCTCTCTCTCTCTCTCCCGTATTTCCCAACACACACACACACACACACACACACACACACACACACACACACACACACACACACACACACACACACACACACACGTGTGTATATGTATGTGTGTGTAATTTGTATTTTTCAATGTATTATCTTATCGATTTTTCTCTTTTTACTGGTTTATTTTAATGGTAAAGGATGCAAAATGTAGTATTTCAGTATAATCATTAAGAAATGTGTTCTTAGATAGATGGCTTGATGAAAAAAAGCAAATGCATTGCTTATTCAATGTACCATCTGGAAATAAAAATTTGACTTGACTTGACTTGGCACACACACACACACACACACACACACACACACACACACACACACACACACACACACACACACACCACACACACACACGTTTGACACACACACACACACACACACACACACACACACACACACACACACACACACACACACACACACACACACACACATCAGACCTATGAACACACGCATTTCCCAGAGGTTCATACCGTTATACTGAGCGAGGGGTGACGCTCATAGTCCAGTATACTGTTGTTTCGGACAGTGACCTGAAGGTCCGCTGAAGACTGGACAGTAGTGGGCAGGACCTGGAAGTAGGGACTGGACTCCCCGGTGACCATCACTTCAAACAGGCTGTTGACTCCCTGGTCATGAAAGACAGCACTCTCTCTTTGTATAGCATGTCTACCACAGTGGTAGAATTATCACCTTCTTCTTCTTCTTCACAGCAAGAGAGAGAGAGAGAGAGAGAGAGAGAGAGAGAGAGAGAGAGAGAGAGAGAGAGAGAGAGAGAGAGAGAGAGAGAGAGAGAGAGAGAGAGAGAGAGAGAGAGGAAGGGAGGAAGGGAGGGAGGAGACAGATACAATATAGTGAGAGAAAGATGATGGTGGTGGTGATGATGATGATGATGATGATGATGATGATGATGATGATGATGGTGGTGGTGATGATGATCATCATTATCACCATCACCACCACCACCATCATCATCATCATCATCATCATCATCATCATCATTATCACGCTGATATCTAAATGGTTTGTTTTGCAATACTTTTTTTAATATTGGCGAAGCCAACACTCATCTATCTCTCACCTACCTCCCACATGCATACCTTCACATCTTCTCTTTCCCTCTCTCCCCACACACACACACACACACACACACACACACACACACACACACACACACACACACACACACACACACACACACACACACACACACAACACAACGCACACACACATACACACTCACGCTCACTCACTCACTCACTCACTCATCACGACGACGACAACACCAATGAAACCGATTCCAGTTCTAACGTTGGCTACAGATGCCGACTGGACAGACGCAATAGCCGAGTGAATAAGACTGTACGACTTCAATCCTATGGGTCATAACGTGGTGGGTTCGAATCTCGGCAGCATCTTGTGAATTAAGGGTTAGGATTTGTACGATCTCCCAGATCAACTTCAAGTGCAGGCCTGCTAGTGCCTTAATTACATCAGTGTGTATACTCATGCAGAGGATCAAATATTACGCACGTTATATACCTCGTCATTCATGTCAGCGTTCAGTGGGTCACGGAAACACGAACACATCCAGCATACATCCCCACGTCGGAATGCGGGTACCTTCGTGGTGGGCAAAAATGCATCAGCAGCATCTCACCACTCTAGCTCTAGCCGTGGACTGAAGAAAAAAGAAAAAGAAGGAAGACACTGACCTCATCCAGGTCCAAGACTCTCAGAGGCTGGGCAAAAGTCAGGGCGGTGCCAGTGCCCATGTTCTCTCTGATGGTGGCCGGTACAGGGCCCGCGGGGGAAAACTCAGGACTGTGGTTGTTGATGTCCACCACGCTGACTGTTAATGTTGCTGAGGACAACAACAAAAATAATATGAAAGAACGACATAGGTAAGGCTATACATTCGTGATGAAGGAATGAAGGGATGAATAGGTGAATAAATTCAACCATATGTTTATACATGACATACATGCATACGTTTCCCAAAGTCCAACCCCTCGTCCACGTCGTGGGAAACGGAAACAGGTCAAGCTGGCTAACGGGGCTCTGGTGAAGCTGTGACTGGCCTAGCAAGCCGACAGTGGATTTATCAACCGCTAAGAAAACTGAAAAGAGACACAAACGGACGGATACCAACGGAAAACGACCTCGCAATGGAAACGGACATAGAGATAGGAACAGTGACTACATTGGAACATGGAACATCTGCGGCCTAACAAACAAGGAACCAGAAATTGTGGAATTCATGACCAAAAGAAAGATCTCCATCATGGGCATTTCAGACACTAGGAAGAAAGGAGAAGGATCGAAAGAAATCCATTCAAACTTTGTTCTCATCTGGAGTGGAGTCAGGAAAGACCAGAGAGCAACGCATGGTGTGGGATTCATCCTACACCCAGACATAGCAAAGAATCTCATGAGTACAGAACACATATCAGAAAGACTGATTAAAATCGGTGTAAGAAAGTCCAACAAAATCGTCTATTATATCCAAGCATATGCCCCGTGTAACGATTCGTACTCAGAAGAGGAGAAAGACTCATTCTATCAAGAGCTCTCCGACCTCATCAACAGCACCCCTGACAAAGAGGACCTGTATGTCATGGGTGATTTCAACGGCAGAGTTGGTGAGAGAAGAAACCCGTGGACAAAACATCTTGGACCCCACAGTGACCACAGAACACCTTGCAATTACAACGGGAACCACGTGCTGGAACTATGTGCAGAGCATGATCTGATCATCACCAACACCTTTTTCCAACACCGAGCCTCCCAAATTTACACCTGGTACAAATGGAACGATCTCAACATCTCGTCTCAAATCGACTTTATACTTGCAAGATCTAGAACACGTTACGCCATCAAAGACTCAAAAGCCATCCCCAATGCCAACCTTGATACTGACCACAGGCCTGTCATTCTAGCCTCCAGTACTCAGAAGAAGAAAATAACAACTGCTAGGAAGAACCAGCCTGAAAAGATCAACCTCCTCAAACTGGAAGAGAAAGAAGTGCAAGAACAGATTCACAGTGCTATCAAGGTGAAACTTGACTCCATTGATACAACACCTCTCAACATGGAGCAAGTCTGGGACACCTTCAAGCCAGCTCTCTTGAACACCTTAAGGGAAGTTTGCGGGACAAAGAAATGTGGAGGTAAAAACAGGAAAGCTACAGCCTGGTGGAACCAAGAGGTGAAGGAAGCCATCAAGAAAAAAAAGCAGCTATATAAAGCTTGGGCCAAGACCAAGACAGAAGAGGACTACGCCAAGTACAGAATCGCAAGAAGACATAGTAATCGTGTTGTGAAAGCCTCCAAAGAAAAATCTTGGGCGATTTATGGAGAGAAGTTAAGTGAAATTTGCAAGAACTCCCCAAGAAAATTTTTCAAAAGTGTGAAGACGATGAGAGTAAGAGATGAGCCATTCAATCCAACAACAGTAGTGAATGATGCAAATGGAGAGGCACTGCACAAAGAAGAGGAAATTCTGAAACGATGGGAAGATTATTTTAAAGATCTTTTAAACCCATCTGGAGTACAAGCTTCCAGCTCTCAGTTCTCACCACGCTATAAAGACCAGTTAGAGCCCCAAATCCTTGAAGCTGAAACAAGAAAAGCAATTAAGACCAGCCCAAAGGGCAAAGCGGCAGGTGATGACGGCATAACAACTGAAGCCATCCTTGCATGCGGAGAAACGGGAGTTAAGTGGCTCACCATCATCTTCCAGAAAGCATGGGAAGAGAGGAAAGTACCAATGGACTGGCAAAATGCAATAGTGGTGCCAATTTGGAAGAAGAAGGGCAGCAAGAGAGACTGCAGCACCTACAGAGGCATTTCACTTCTCAGTCATGTAGGGAAAATGTATGCAAAGATTCTGGAACAGCGCACAAGAGCCAAAGCAGAACACCTACTGAGCAATGCCCAGTTTGCCTTTCGGAAAGGAAGAGGGTGCACAGATGCCATTTTCGCACTCCGACAGCTGTGTGAAAGAGCCATCGAATACAACCAAGACCTGCATACAGTATTCGTTGATCAAGAAAAAGCTTTCGACCGAGTCAACAGAGACAAGCTCTGGAAGATCCTGGAGCAGTACGACGTGAAGGGGCAGTTGCTTGATAACATCAGAGCAATCTATGCCAACAGTATGAGCGCAGTCCGAACAGCCAGTGGAACATCCGACTGGTTCCCGGTTACATCAGGGGTCAGGCAAGGCTGCGTACTCTCTCCCCTTCTCTTCGTGATCTACATGGACCAGATTACAAAGGAAGCCAACCCAGATCTTGAGGCCCTGAACGAACTATTATTTGCTGACGACCAGTCCCTGATGAATCTGAACAAAGCAGCTCTTCAAGATCACACAGA
>CM054134.1:108565095-108567595 GCA_028751875.1 Rapana venosa
GGTCAACAGATCACGAGCGCATCACGCTAACTACCAGGCTATCCTGTGGCAAGGAATGTGAGTGTGTGATGAGAAAAGTACTTATGATTCTGATTCAACAGGTAACTCGATAAACACGCAGTTTTAAGTCATCAAGATCCTCAGTTCTATAACCTAGGGGTTGGTCATGGGTACATGAAGGATGCGTTGTGGAAGGTTTTCTCCAGGCTGCTCTGTTTTCAGCCTGATGCAGCAAAGGTCATAGCAACTCCAACTCAACTCAACTCAACTCAACTGTCTCCATCGCTGCTGTCGTATGTAGGAGCTCCACGCTATGCCACTAGGGTTCGTCGTCTCTGAGTGTGTGTGTGTGTGTGTGCGTGTGCGTGCGTGTGTGTGTGTGTGTCTGTCTGCTGAGTTTCAAGATCTCTTGTAGCCCTCCCAGACCACTGATCTCAGTGATGTTGGCGGTGTAGGATGTTGCTGGTCTGCCTCTTTCCCTTCTGTCATCATCCTTACCTTTGGAGAACTGTCGTCATCAGATTTGTCTGTGTGTTTCTGTTTCAATGACCTGCACATCTTAGTCGGCGCCTAGTAGTGTCAGCCCCCATGTGTTGTTGTATTGCTACCTCGTCAGGAATGACAAACCACTGATGTGAAACTCTTTGCCAAAAACTCTACACACGTTGCAAGAAAAAAAGGGAGAAGCCATGCGGAATCCAGTCTTAATTAACAAATAAATTAATGCATCAATAATATATCAATATAAAATAAATACACAAACAAACAAATAAATGAGTCAATAGACAAATAAATAAACACATAAACAAATGAATAAATAGACATAAGTAGATGAATAAGCAGAGGATAGACACAATAAGCATAAAAAAGATATAAATAGGATAAAACAAAAAGCAGAAAGGAATATAGAATTATACTAGATAGATAGCCAGAGAGAGAGAGAGAGGGGAGAGAGAGAGAGAAGAGAGAGGAGAGAGAGAAGAAGAGAGAGAGAGAGAGAGAGAGAGAGAGAGAGAGAGAGAGAGAGAGAGAGAGACGGACAGACAGACAGATAGCTAGCTAGATTAAATAGACATATAAACCGAAAGACAGATATGCAGAAATAGTATAATTATGTATTGGTGTATATATTTTCATACAAATAAAGGTATCATATCGCAACGCAACACAAGAAACTCACGTACTTCACACACACACACACACACTCACACACACACACACACACACACACACACACATACACACACACACACACACACACACACACACACACACACCACTACATGCGCGCGCGCGCCTACACACAAACACCCATACACACAAACATACACAAACGCGCGCGCGCGCGCGCTCGCACAAATGAATGACCACACACAAACACACACACACACACACACAGAGGTATACAGACAGTTAGACAAACAGATACACAGATATATAAAGTGGAGTAAGATAGTGAGTGAAAGAGAAAGGCTTCTATTACGTGTTTGTTTACACACACACACAACACACACACACACACACACACACACACACACACACACACACACACGCACACACACACACAAACACACACACGCACACACTCACGCCTACACACAAATACCTTCCCCCCCCCCACACACACAGACACACACACACACTGTGCATACATACTTTCAGGACTTCCTTCCTCAATAGATAGCGTGTGGGGCACATTCTGAAGAACTGGTGTGTAGTCGTTTAGGTCCTGCAAAACAGTTGTAGAACGTTACCAGAGAAACGATCATCGCCATGTTTGTTTGGGTGTGTAGACATCTTATTGTTATGGCTTGTAACCCGCATGGGAAAGGGAAAGGATAGCTCAGAGGTCAGAGCACTCGCTTTCCCCAAGCTAAGGTTAAACAGCATTGAGCGTGGCAACCAAGTGGATGAGTGACCGTTTGCACGTCTTGGCTTTAGTACAGTCCCCCAGTTCACCCAGCTGTAAATGGGCACCTGTCCTCTCTAGCGTAAGGGAAGGTAAAGCAGAGAGGGAGAGGAGATGGGCACCGCCCTCAATAAATATGCTGGCCTCTGAAGAAGCTGAGGTCTCTAACATCTCGCTCCCCAACGGCCGCATAGGTTATGGGAGCACCTTTACTTTTGCTCTTTTTTGTTAACCCACATGAATTCTCTCTGTCTGCTGAGATAATAAAGTATTCATATTGGTGTTCGGCATCAGAAACCAAGGCGTATAAACACACAATTGTAGGTGTTGTCATCGTGTGTTTCCCAGTGTAACACTCAGAAGGTGACTCGGACTACGCACGCTGACCCACGTATCCTGTATGTAATCCCTGTGAGAATAATGGAATAAGCACTCATGTGCATTTTTACATCCAGTCCCCGTGTGTATGCGGTTTTGTAAATTTGTCATCTGTTTCCACCGGCACACAATGGCCAACTCTTCCGTAAAGCGGAACAGGATTTAACGTGTGCGCAAGATGTTCTGCATGCGTTCGCACACGGGACCTCGGTT
>CM054134.1:108572595-108577595 GCA_028751875.1 Rapana venosa
TTGGGGGGCTGTGGAAGTGGTGCAGATTAGTTTTGGGATGGTGGTTATGGTGGTGGTGCAAGTGTGGTGGCGTTGGTGGTGTTGGTGGTGGTGATGATGGTGGTGATGGTGGTGGTTGTAGTGGTGGTGGAACAATACAATACAGTACAGCACAACAAAGCGCAGCAAAGCACAACAGAGCGAAGTACGGCATAACACAGTGAGACACAACACAGCACAGCACAACACAGCATACAGAACAACACAGCACAGAACAGTACAGTACAGCACAGCGAATACAACACAGCACAACACAACACATCACATCACAGCACAGCACACAAAACAGCACAACACAGCACAGAACAGCACAATACAACACAGCACAGAACAGCACATTACCAAATAACACAACACTGCACAACACTGCGAGGCACTTCACAACACAGCACAGCACAACACAGCACAGCACAGCATAGCACAGCACAACACAACACAGCACAGCACAGCACAGCACAGCACAGCACAGAACAGCGAACACAACACATCACAACACAACACAACACAGCACAGCACAGCACAACACAGCACAGCATAGCACAGCACAACACAGCACAGCACAGCACAACACAGCACAGCACAGAACAGCACAACACAGCACAACACAGCACAGCACAGCACAGCACAAACTTACAGTCCCCTAGCGTTGTTCAAGCTGTATTTGATTTCACCGTAAATCCCAGCATCGCCATCTGTCGCCTGGAGGAAAAAAAGGTATGTCGAGATATAGAACACATAATTATACTTCATAGCGAGCGAGAAAGAGACAGACAGAGAGAGAGACAGAGAGAGAGACAGAGAGAGACAGAGAGAGAGACAGAAAGACAGGCAGACAGGAAGACAGACAGATAGACAGAGACAGACAGACAGGGAGAGAGGCAGAAACAAACAGAGATACATACACACATACAAACCAAGAGAGAGAGAGGGGGGAGAGAGAGAGAGAGAGGGAGAGAAAGAGAGGGAGAGAGAGAGAGAGAGAGAGAGAGAGAGAGAGAGAGAGAGAGATAGAGAAAAAGAGAGAGAGAGAGAGAATGACGATGACAAGGGCAAGATCAATGGTTTATTGTGTTAGGCAAATATACCCAATCACAAAGGAGAGAGAGAGATGAGCGGTGGGGTGGAAGGCAAAGAGACAGAGACAGACACAGAGAGACACACAGACACAGATAGAAACAGAGAGAGTCAGAGATAGATACAGACAGACAGACACACACGCAAAGACAGAGAGAGAGAGAGAGAGCGAGAGTACTAGGTACAAAAACAGAGAGACAAAATGACAAGGGAGACAGAGTGACACAGAGACACCCACATTCTTCAAGATTCAAGATTCAGTTCGCCTTTGATCCCTCTAGGGGCAAGGGGGATGTCAGTGAACAAAACCAACTGTGAAGTCTATCACTGACTTCAACAACAACACATATTTACAACACTGCATGTGACAGACAATAACAATGCCATCACCATGTTTCATCAATGTCACACAACTTTATACTCTTGACTTTAAAAACTAATTTTGCCCAGGTTTAAATTACGCCTTTTGTGTCAGAAGAGAACATTATCTTTAGGTCGTAAGTGGTTACCTGCTCTTTGTTTTCCTCCACTACTTTATCCTCATTTAGAGAACAAAAATCTACAAACTGTGGACAGAAGAGATCTTGGATACAGATGTCCATGAGGATGGCCACACTTCCGAAAGCTCAGAAAACTGGGAGCATGTCCATTGTGAAGTGACGCTCATATCCCCGCCTTTGGTCAGTCCTTCACTTACGTGGACAGAGGTGACGGGGGTGCCGGGGGGACTGCCCTCCGGAACAGAAGCTGTGTAGGCTGACTGCGTCAACTGCGGGCTGAACTCGTTCATGTTCGTCACTGCCACTGTCACTGTCGCTGTCACCGGCCTGTGCTGTGAGGGCACTGTGTCCCTGGCTTGGATCTGCAATTTAATGAGGGGGTTGGGGTGCGGTGGGAGGGGGGGGAGGGGTGGAGGGTGGAGGGGGAGGGCACGAACATTTTTGGGATAGATTAAAAAAATTTGTAGAAGAAAATCAAGAGTAGACTAGTTGAGGGGAGAAAATTTGGAATAGGAGAGAAAGAGAGAGAGAGAGAGAGAGAGAGGAGAGAGTGAGAGAGAGAGAGAGAGAGAGACAGAGAGAGACAGAGAGAGAGAGAGTGAAAGAGAGAGAGAGAGCGAGAGATAGAGAGAGAGCGAGAGAGAGAGATAGAGAGAGAGAGAGAGCGAGAGAGAGAGAGCGAGAGAGAGAGAGAGAGAGAGAGAGAGCGAGAGAGAGAGAGATAGAGAGAGAGAGATAGATAGAGAGAGAGAGAGAGGAGAGAGAGAGAGAGAGAGAGAGAGAGAAAGGTGAGTTAGATCAGGTTGCGTGTGTGTGTGTGTGTGTGTGTGTGTGTGTGTGTGTGTTGTGTGTGTGTGTGTGTGTGTGTGTGTGTGTGTGTGTGTGTGTGTGAGTGAGTGTGTGTGTGAATGTAGGAGTGATATCTTCAGTTGTGTAAGTGTGTGTTTATATGTAAGTGTGTGTGTGTGTGTGAGCGAAAGAGAGAGACAGAGAGGAGAGAGCGGAGAGGAAATGGAGGAAAAGAGAAAATGAGAGAGAGAACAGACAGACAGACAAACAGACAGACCAGAGAGACAGGCAGACACCAGACAAACAGACAAAAAGGCAGGAGAGAGACAGACAGACAGACATACAGACAGACAGTCAGACCAAAGAGACAGGCAGGCACAAGACAAATAGACCACAAGACAGGAGAGAAAGAAAGAGAGAGAGAGCAACAGACAGACAGACAGACAGGTAGACAGACAGAGAGAAAGAGATAGACAGACAGACAAACAGACAGAGACAAAGAGAAATAAAGAGAGAGACATACAGAGAGATAGACAGAGAGACAGACAGAGAGAGAACTAGACATAAACAGAGATAAAAACAACAGATTGCAAGACAGAGACAGAGAGAGAGTAAAAGTGAACAAGAAGAAGAAAGAATCCGCAAACGTAGTGTCAAAAAGAGACAACAAAGTCGGCAAATTAGAAGAAAAAAACCCAGTCAGAGACACACAAAAACCCAAACAGACGAACAAACAATCAAGCACACAGACCAAACCATTAATCAAGAGACAGGCAAACACACACGGCTAGACAGGCACAGAGATGCCTTCAGAGCATGACGCCTACCTTCACGGTGAGGGTCTGAACTTGTTCATAGTCCAGTCGTGTGTTGTTCCTCACTCTCAACTGTACTGGACCGTTGGACTGGACACGGGGAGTGGTCAGTTCGAAGGTGTCGCTCTCCGTGACCAGTGAAAGCTGTATTACGCTGTTTGACCCCTGAAATCAATCAGTCCATGTTGAATATACTAAGCAGTCCTCCCGGAGGTCGGAATGCAGTCACCTTAATGGTGGGTTAAACGGTCGTGTTCTGTAAAATCTCAATCCTCGGTAAACCTCAGATTTCTAGCATGGTGTAAAAACGTCCATGCCAATGACTACAGATGCCTCATAGTCTATAAACTATTGGCCAACAAGAGTAGTTTTTGGCTTTCAGCCCGTCACCTGCGTAAACGGGGGAATTGTGTGAATAGCTCTACAGTGCAGTTCTACAATGATTTGTCAATGTTCCGAGAGGACAGGGGGAAGATGTCCGGCAGGATAAAGGATAAGTACATGTCATGGTTCTCTATTTTAACGAAACATAGTTATGGTGTGAAGACACGAATACATACAACCACGTTAGTACTGGTACATTGGTATTCAGATGCAGCCTATGGCACACACACACACACACAGACACACACAAAACACGCACACACAAAACATACACACACACACACACACACACACACACACACACACACACACACACACACAAGAACACACACAAACACACACACACACATTTCCGTTTAAATGCTCTTCGCACAAATTACTGCAAGAACATAATATGCATGTGTGGAAAACAAATTAGCGTCAGGTATCTACTTACTGGTTGTCCTAGAATTAAAGAAATAGTTTCTATGACACTGAAAGATCCCTTACTTTTAGAATCATCTGTAACGCTTAAAAGCATCCTAAACAATGATATACTTCTTTGCAAAATTCTGAATGTCTGCTACAAAGCCCAATCGGTATCTTCCTGTGATTGATCATATTGTTTTAAAGTTTATCATTTAAATGAATGTTCTGTAAACCTCGCTTAATGCCCTTTGTTTTTACCCCCTACTTTGTGCTAATATCTACGTTCCCAAAGTCCAAAGTTTTTGGCTAGTTTATAGTGTCTATTGTTAGTTTTCAGAGTTTTTCTTGTTCTATTTGTTATCCATGACTGGTTGAAGCTTTAGAAACATGTTCTTGATTATTACGCTAAAGGTTTGGGGTTTTTTTTAGTTGTTTTTTTTTAGCAAGGCCCTAAGTTTTGTATAACTGTTTGTTGCTTAGGTCTTTTTACTGGCACACACACACACACACACACACACACACACACGCGCGCGCACACACGCACGCAAGACCGCCACACATACTTGCATGTTCACACGCAAACAAGCGCGCGCGCGCGCGCACACAACACACACACACAACAAACACACACGCATACACACACAAACACACATTATATACATACATACATACACGCACGCGTGCACTCACGCACACACTCACACACACACATACAGGAACACACATACTAACACAATTTTCTGATATTTTACTTACTCAACGAGCGCGCGCGCGCACGCACACACACACACACACACACACTCTCTCTCACACGCCCATTTTCACTCATATACTCATACTCATTCACACACACACAAACACTTACACACACACATAAACACACGCACGCACGCACATACACACACACGCACACACTCATACATCACACACATACATGCACGGACGTATACACACTCTCATACACACACTCATACACACACATACACGCACA
>CM054134.1:108582595-108585894 GCA_028751875.1 Rapana venosa
ATGTATCCCCCCTGCCCCCCTCCTCCCTCAAGCCCCGAGTTACTCAATTAAGCCTTTAAGTTAAAGTCCCGAATACGAACGCATACCTACTTGGTAAAACAAAAAAAGTAAAGGTAAAGGTGTCCCATAACCTATGTGGTCGTAGGGGAGCGAAGCTTCAAGAACCTCAACTTCTCCAGGGGCCCCGATATTGAGGGCGGCGCCCCTCTTCTCCCTCGCTGCTTTACCTTTCCTGACCCCTTTTGAGGAGGTACCCATTTTCAGGGATGAACTGGGGGATGTAGTGAAACCCAAGGGGGCCCAAAGCACCCCTCCAAATGGAATCACGTCGCGTGCTTAACTTGGCTGGGGGAAAAAAAATTGCTCCGACACTGAGACCACTCTCCCCCTCCATTTTTTCTTCTTCTTCTTTTCTTCTTCTTTTCTTCTTTTTCTTTTTCTTCTTCTTCTTCTTTTTCTTTTCTTTTTCTTTTCTTCTTTTCTTTTCCCTTCTAATGTTCTATTCCCACTTCGAGATGTTGGAAGACGACACCCCGATGATGATGATGTCTGTGGAGGGTGATGGGGAGATATGATGATGTTGATGATGGGGTGTGATGATGATGATGATGGGTAATTTTTTTTTTTTTTTTTGGGGGGGGGGGGGGGGGGAGGGGAAAAAGGGGGAGGGAGGAAAAAAAAGGGGGGGGGGGGCGACGACGAAAAGAAAAGACGACGATGATGACTGATGGAATTTTATGATGATATGTATCATTTTGATGGGGGATGATGTGTCATTGGAGATGATGATGATATGATGATGATGTGATGAAAAAAATTTTTCCCTCTCATTTCCCTCCCCCTTATTCCCCTTTCATCCCTCCCCTGGACGACGACGTGACGTGGATGAGAAAAATTTAATATCACAGTGGGTCAATTGTTAAACACTGGGTTAGGAAAAGCACGGCCTGGCCACTGCTCTGACAGTCAGCACAGATGTCATTTGCCCAATTGTATTCAACTTGGACAAAACATCGGGGGGTGGGGTGTGTGTGTGTGTGGGGGTGTGTGGTGTGTGTGTGTTTGTGTGTGTGTTGTTTTGTGTGTGTGAGTGTGGTGTGTGGTTGTGTTTTGTGTGTGTGTTTTTTGTGTGTTTGTGTGTGTGTTTTTGTGTGTGTGTGTTTGGGTTTTTGTGTGTGGGTTTGTTTTTTGTTGTGGGGTGTGGTGTGTGTTTGTGGTGGGGGGGTGGTGGTGGAAACCTTTAAGGGGGAAAGGGTTAACTTGCGATTGACCTCACCGGTTTTACCCCCCTCCGGAGCTCTTTCAATCACCCCTTCCATCTCCTCCCCGTTTAGTGAGTGGGGTGTGTGTTTGGGGTGGGTTTGTGTGTGTTTTGTGTGTGGTGGGGGGGGGGGGGTGTGTGTGTGTTTGGTGAGAGAGAGAAGAGTTTGTGTGTGGGGGGGGTGTGTTTTTTGTGTGTTGTGTGGAAAGTGAGGTGAGTGTGATTGGCGTGTGTGTGACTGTAGGTGTGTTGTGTGTATGGTGCAGATAGTTTTTTAGTTAGTTAATTCATTTTTTGTGAAGTAAACGCGATGATTTGTTTGCTTTTCAGATCAGCGCTTTTAAAATTTTAGCGCAGCAGCAGCAGCAGTAGGTAGTTTAGTGTAGTAGAGTAGTGTAGTTTGTGTAGTAGTAGTATAGTAGTGTTTGCCCAAAACCTTCTTTGATACCTTAAAAAACCCAAACCCTTTAAAACACATTATTTCCCACCCGGGCTTTCCCTCATATCTGTCCCCAGATACAGCTTCTTCATCTCCTTCATCACCCCCTAAGTGTTTTCGCGGCGCGCGGCCCCGGCGGGGTGTTGTGTGTGTGTGTGTGTGTGTGCGCATGCGGCGGTTAAATTGAAATCAGAATTTTTGGGGAAAGTTGCATGAGTATAAATGTTTTTTTGCATGTGCTTCGATTGCTTGTTTTTCAAAATTCAGCGCTTTATAGATTAATTTATTATTTTTTTAGTAGTAGTTAGTAGTAGTAAGTAGTAGAGATAGTAGTATAGTAGAAGTTAGTAGTATAGTAGTAGTAGTAGTAGTAGAAGTAGTAGTAGAAGCTAGTATGTAGTAGTAGTAGTAGTAGTCAGTAGTAGTAGAAGCAGTAGTAGTAGAAGTAGTAGTAGTAGTTAGTAGTAGTATAGCAGCTGTAGTAGTAGAAGCAGTAGTAGTAGTAGTAGTAGTAGTAGTAGTAGTAGCAGTAGTAGTAGTGCAGTAGCAGCAGCAGCAGCAGTAGTAGTAGTAGAAGTAGTAATAGTAGTAGTAGTAGTAGTAGTAGCAGCAGTAGTATAGTAGCAGAGTAGTAGTAGTAAAGTAGTAGTAGTAGTAGTAGCAGCAGTAGTAGTACAAGTAGTAGTAGTAGTAGTAGTAGTAGTAGTGCCTAGAGAGTAGTAGTATAAGTAGTGTAGTAGTAGTATAGTAGTAGTGTAGTAGTAGTAGTAGTAGTATGTTCTGTTGTTCTTGTTGTTCTTGTTCTTGTTGTTGTTCTTGTTGTTGTTGTTGTGTTGTTCTTCTTCTTCTTCTTCTTCTTCTTCTTCTCTCTTATTATTATTATTATTATTACTATTATTATTACTTCTACCATTATTAAGTTTCCCTTAGAGTCAGTCTAAATACCCTGTGCTTCTCTTCCAAAATCTATCCAGATACCCCTCGTCACTTTCATTTTATTTTGGTATTACACTTTCTGATGTTAAATTGAACACACACGTACACACACACACGCACACACACACACACACCACACACACACAACACTCACGCACACACACAAACACACATAAATACATACACACTCACGCACACACACAAACACACATACATACACACACATACACCGCGAGCGCGCACAGACACACAAACATATGTATCTGTCTATCATCTATCTATCCATCTATCTTTATATCTATATTCTATCTATCTATCTATCTACAGATACATATATATAATAACATATATTTGCAAAGAGAGAGAGAGAGGAGAGAGAGAGAGAGAGAGAGAGAGAGAGAGAGAGAGAGAGAGAGAGAGAGAGAGAGAGAGAGAGAGAGAGAGAGAGAGAGAGAGAGAGAGAGAGAGAGAGAGAGAGAGAGAGAGAGAGAGAAAGCATATTGCGCACACATTAAAACCCGATCCGCCTTTTATAAGATACGGCCGATGTGTGCCGGTGGGGAAAAAACGGCACCATTAATTTTTACAAAACTGCACTAATAGGACGACTGAATGTAATGGGGATAAAGCTACCCTGGTCATTCATTTAACTCCCAAAAAAAA
>CM054134.1:108586394-108593894 GCA_028751875.1 Rapana venosa
GGTGTGTGTGTGTCTGTGTGCGTGGTGTGGTGGCGTGTATGTGTGTGTATGAGTGTGTTTATGAGAGTGTGTATACGTCGTGCATGTATGTGTGTTGTTGTTGTTGACTTCAATTTTACGTCTGTTCACTTTTAGTGATATTAGACGCCCCCCCCCCCCCCTAAAAAAAAAAACAAAAAACAAAAAACAAAACCCAAAACAAAACAAAAACAAAAAACCCGGGAGATGTGGATGTGGTGTAAAAAAAAAAAAAAAAAAAAAAAAAATCTCGAAAAACTTGGCAATGCAACAGGAATTTAAAAAAACAACAAAAAAACCCCAACAAGTCATTAACGTTAATGTAACTATAACAAATGTCCTATGGGACTGTAACAAAGACCTTTCACAATTTCAAATGCCAATTTTAAATTACTGAATATGCTGGTGAGGGAGTTTTCAGAAAAATGGGGCATGAAAGGTTTTACACTCTGGCAGTCAAAAAGTATATGAGTATTAGTGATATTCTCACCACACAGGCATTTACCATTTTTGCTGAATTTGGTTATCAATGCATTTAGTTTCATTCTATAGAATAAAGTATTAATTCTCCTTGACGTAAAAACACTTGTACTGAATGGTTCCCCACTGTTAGATTATGGGTATTGATTGCAGTTCTAGTTAAAAGTCTCTCATTTTGCTGATTACTATCAGTGACCTTTCTCCATGATTTTTGTTCTAGTAAGCTATCCCCTTCTTGTAAGGATAAAGGCACATGCAATTCTATTGCATCCCGTCCATGTTTTGCACCCTTTTTGGCAGCTCTATCCGCCCACTCATTTGGAAAGAACCCAGTGTGTGAAGGCACCCAACAAAAATTCACACTTATGCCCTTTACGGTTAAGAGATGTATGACATGCTTAATCTCTAATATGATTTTCGAAGTTTTCTTGTAACATGGCGATTTTAAAGCATACAATGCCGATTTAGAATCAACGCAAAGAAGAATTTGAAATATACCCAACGGCAAATCAAAGATATAAGTAAGACCCATTAGTATTGCTACAAGTTCTGCTGTAAATATCGAGTGATGTTTACCAATGTAATATGATTTTTCAATTTTTAACGCTGGTATAACAAAAGCAGAACCTGTTTCTTGATTATCTAGGCGGGATCCATCTGTATAAATTTGTAAATGGTCAAATATTTATGATGGATGTGGGATCGGACATCAGCAACCATTATATTCTGGTTGTCATTCTTGTTTTCATTAGACACCTCCATATCAAAGTGTGCTTTATTCATCCCCCATGATGGGCAAGGTAAGATTGCTTCTCGTGTGTCCATGCTGTGTTGATTGACTTCAGAGTTTTCTACCAGATCAGACACATATGTACTTATGGGCATTAAAGAGGATATATATTTCGCTCTTTTAGGAAAATTAAACTCTGATTTCACTTCTATTTCTTCTGAAATAAAGTTTTCTGTCGTTTTGTTTCTAAGCAAATATTTAGCACATGCCAGTTGACGGTAATCATTAAAGGCAATATGCCGACTTCGTTATATGTTCCCAGGGCTGAGGCGTGATAAGGCACACCAAGAGCCAGTCTGTATGCTTTGCAGTCTATACTTTGTAACTTTTTAAGTAAATACTTAGGCGCACTGAAAAAGACCTCTTGACCATACGATAATTTTGAACGAATAAGGGATGTAGCTAAATATTTCATATTTAATGTGTCTTGGCCCCAGAACTGTTTACTTACCATCTATGTATGTGTGTGCATGTATGAGTGTGTGCGTGTGTGTGTATGTGCGTGCGTGCGTGTGTTTGTGTGTGTGTGTAAGTGTGTGTGTGTGTGAATGAGTGTGAGTATATGAGTGAAAATGTGGGCGTGTGAGAGAGTGTGTGTGTGTGTGTGTGTGTGTGTGTGTGTTGTGCGTGCGCGCGCGCGCTCGTGAGTAAGTAAATATATCAGAAAAATTGTGTTATGTATGTGTGTTCCTGTATGTGTGTGTGTGAGTGTGTGCGTGAGTGCACGCGTGCGTGTTGTATGTATGTATGTATATAATGTGTGTTTGTGTGTGTATGCGTGTGTGTTTGTGTGTGTGTGTGTGTGTGTGTGTGCGCGCGCGCGCGCTTGTTTGCGTGTGAACATGCAAGTATGTGTGGCGGTCTTGCGTGCGTGTGTGCGCGTGTGTGTGTGTGTGTGTGTGTGTGTGTGTGTGTGTGCCAGTAAAAAGACCTAAGCAACAAACAGTTATACAAAACTTAGGGCCTTGCTAAAAAAACAACAACTAAAAACAACCCCAAACCTTTAGCGTAATAATCAAGAACATGTTTCTAAAGCTTCAACCAGTCATGGATAACAAATAGAACAAGAAAAACTCTGAAAACTAACAATAGACACTATAACTAGCCAAAAACTTTGGACTTTGGGAACGTAGATATTAGCACAAAGTAGGGGGTAAAAAACAAAGGGCATTAAGCGAGGTTTACAGAACATTCATTTAAATGATAAACTTTAAAACAATATGATCAATCACAGGAAGATACCGATTGGGCTTTGTAGCAGACATTCAGAAATTTTGCAAAGAAGTATATCATTGTTTAGGATGCTTTTAAGCGTTACAGATGATTCTAAAAGTAAGGGATCTTTCAGTGTCATACAAACTATTTCTTTAATTCTAGGACAACCAGTAAGTAGATACCTGACGCTAATTTGTTTTCCACACATGCATATTATGTTCTTGCAGTATTTTGTGCGAAGAGCATTTAAACGGAAATGTGTGTGTGTGTGTTTGTGTGTGTTCTTGTGTGTGTGTGTGTGTGTGTGTGTGTATGTTTTGTGTGTGCGTGTTTTGTGTGTGTCTGTGTGTGTGTGTGTGTGCCATAGGCTGCATCTGAATACCAATGTACCAGTACTAACGTGGTTGTATGTATTCGTGTCTTCACACCATAACTATGTTTCGTTAAAATAGAGAACCATGACATGTACTTATCCTTTATCCTGCCGGACATCTTCCCCCTGTCCTCTCGGAACATTGACAAATCATTGTAGAACTGCACTGTAGAGCTATTCACACAATTCCCCCGTTTACGCAGGTGACGGGCTGAAAGCCAAAAACTACTCTTTTTGGCCAATAGTTTATAGACTATGAGGCATCTATAGTCATTGGCATGGACGTTTTTACACCATGCTAGAAATCTGAGGTTTACCGAGGATTGAGATTTTACAAAACACGACCGTTTAACCCACCATTAAGGTGACTGCATTCCGACCTCCGGGACGACTGCTTAGTATATTCAACATGGACTGATTGATTTCAGGGGTCAAACAGCGTAATACAGCTTTCACTGGTCACGGAGAACGACACCTTCGAACTGACCACTCCCCGTGTCCAGTCCAACGGTCCAGTACAGTTGAGAGTGAGGAACAACACACGACTGGACTATGAACAAGTTCAGACCCTCACCGTGAAGGTAGGCGTCATGCTCTGAAGGCATCTCTGTGCCTGTCTAGCCGTGTGTGTTTGCCTGTCTCTTGATTAATGGTTTGGTCTGTGTGCTTGATTGTTTGTTCGTCTGTTTGGGTTTTGTGTGTGTCTCTGACTGTTTTTTGTGGGGGGTTTTCTAATCTGCCGACTTTGTTGCCTCTTTTTGACACTACTTTTGCGGATTCTTTCTTCTTCTTGTTCACTTTTACTCTCTCTCTGTCTCTGTCTTGCAATCTGTTGTTTTTATCTCTGTTTATGTCTAGTTCTTCTCTCTCTGTCTGTCTCTCTGTCTGTCCCTCTTTGTCTTTGTCTGTTTGTCTGTCTGTCTATCTCTTTCTCTCTGTCTGTTACCTGTCTGTTTGTCTGTCTGTTGCTCTCTCTCCCTCTTTCTTTCTTTCTCCCCTGTCTTTTGGTCTATTTGTCTTGTACCTGCCTGTCTCTTTGGTCTGACTGTCTGTATATCTGTCTGTCTGTCTCTCTCTCTCCTCCCTTTTTTGTCTGTTTGTCTGGTGTCTGCCTGTCTCTCTGGTCTGTCTGTTTGTCTGTCTGTCTGTTCTCTCTCTCATTTTCTCCTTTCCTCCATTTCCTCTCCGCTCTACCTGGTAGTCCTAGCCTTGCCATTCTCCCTCCTCTCTGTCTCTCTCTCTTTCGCTCACACACACACACTTACATATAAACACACACTTACACAACTGAATATATCACTCCTACATTCACACACACACACACACACACACACACCCCACACACACACACACACACACACACACACACACACACACACACACACACACCTACACACCTACACACGCAACCCTGATCTAACTCATCTCTCTCTCTCTCTCTCTCTCTCTCTCTCTCTCTCTCTGTCTCTCTCTCTCTCTCTCTCTCTCTCTCTCTCTCTCTCTCTCTCTCTCTCTCTCTCTCTCTCTCCTATTCCAAATTTTCTCCCCTCAACTAGTCTACTCTTGATTTTCTTCTACAAATTTTTTTAATCTATCCCAAAAATGTTCGTGCCCTCCCCCTCCACCCTCCACCCCTCCCCCCCTCCCCCCCTCCCCCCTCCCCCTGTTTAAAATTGCAGATCCAAGCCAGGGACACAGTGCCCTCACAGCACAGGCCGGTGACAGCGACAGTGACAGTGGCAGTGACGAACATGAACGAGTTCAGCCCGCAGTTGACGCAGTCAGCCTACACAGCTTCTGTTCCGGAGGGCAGTCCCCCCGGCACCCCTGTCACCTCTGTCCACGTAAGTGAAGGACTGACCAAAGGCCGTGATATGAGCGTCACTTCACAATGGACATGCTCCCAGTTTTCTGAGCTTCGGAAGTGTGGCCTTCCTCATGGACATCTGTATCCAAGATCTCTTCTGTCCACAGTTTGTAGTTTTTTTGTTCTCTAAATGAGGATAAAGTATTGGAGGAAAACAAAGAGCAGGTAACCACTTACGACCTAAAGATAATGTTCTCTTCTGACAAAAAAGGCGTAATTTAAACCTGGGCAAAATTAGTTTTTAAAGTCAAGAGTATAAAGTTGTGTGACATTGATGAAACATGGTGATGGCATTGTTATTGTCTGTCACATGCAGTGTTGTAAAGATGTGAGGTTGTTGAAGTCAGTGATAGACTTCACAGTTGGTTTTGTTCACTGACATCCCCCATGCCCCTAGAGGGATCAAAGGCGAACTGAATCTTGAATCTTGAAGAATGTGGGTGTCTCTGTGTCACTCTGTCTCCCTTGTCATTTTGTCTCTCTGTTTTTGTACCTAGTACTCTCGCTCTCTCTCTCTCTCTGTCTTTGCGTGTGTGTCTGTCTGTCTGTATCTATCTCTGACTCTCTCTGTTTTTTATCTGTGTCTGTGTGTCTCTCTGTGTCTGTCTCTGCCTCTTTGCCTTCCCCCCCACCGCTCATCTCTCTCTCTCCTTTGTGATTGGGTATATTTGCCTAACACAATAAACCATTGATCTTGCCCTTGTCATCGTCATTCTCTCTCTCTCTCTCTTTTTCTCTCTCTCTCTCTCTCTCTCTCTCTCTCTCTCTCTCTCTCTCTCTTCTCTCTCTCTCTCTCCCTCTCTTTCTCTCCTCTCTCTCTCTCTCTCCCCCCTTTTCTCTCTTGGTTTGTATGTGTGTATGTATCTCTGTTTGTTTCTGCCTCTCTCTCCCTGTCTGTCTGTCTCTGTCTATCTGTCTGTCTGCCTGTCTGCCTGTCTTTCTGTCTCTCTCTCTGTCTCTCTCTGTCTCTCTCTCTGTCTCTCTCTCTGTCTGTCTCTTTCTCGCTCGCTATGAAGTATAATTATGTGTTTCTATATCTCGACATACCTTTTTTTCCTCAGGCGACAGATGGCGATGCTGGGATTTACGGTGAAATCAAATACAGCTTGAACAACGCTAGGGGACTGTAAGTTTGTGCTGTTTCTGTGCTGTGCTGTGTTGTGCTGTGTTGTGCTGTTCTGTGCTGTGCTGTGTTGTGCTGTGCTGTGCTGTGTTGTGCTGTGCTATGCTGTGCTGTGTTGTGCTGTGCTGTGCTGTGTTGTGTTGTGATGTGTTGTGTTCGCTGTTCTGTGCTGTTTCTGTGCTGTGCTGTGCTGTGCTGTGTTGTGCTGTGCTATGCTGTGCTGTGCTGTGCTGTGTTGTGCTGTGCTGTGTTGTGAAGTGCCTCGCAGTGTTGTGCAGTGTTGTGTTATTTGGTAATGTGCTGTTCTGTGCTGTGTTGTATTGTGCTGTTCTGTGCTGTGTTGTGCTGTTTTGTGTGCTGTGCTGTGATGTGATGTGTTGTGTTGTGCTGTGTTGTATTCGCTGTGCTGTACTGTACTGTTCTGTGCTGTGTTGTTCTGTATGCTGTGTTGTGCTGTGCTGTGTTGTGTCTCACTGTGTTATGCCGTACTTCGCTCCGTTGTGCTTTGCTGCGCTTTGTTGTGCTGTACTGTATTGTATTGTTCCCCCACCACTACAACCACCACCATCACCACCATCATCACCACCACCAACACCACCAACGCCACCACACTTGCACCACCACCATAACCACCATCCCAAAACTAATCTGCACCACTTCCACAGCCCCCCAACCCTTCACACCCGCCACCCCAGCCACTACCACCACACCACCCCACCCCCAGCTTAACCCTCCCACCAGCACTGCAAACAACTACCAAACATTCGACTGTTTGCAAGCAGCAACAACAATAAACAACAACAGAAACAACAACAACAGTAACAACAACACCAACAGTAACAACAACAAATACGACAACGACCAATAACAAACGCAAACATGAAATCATTGCCACAAGTCGCCAATACTAACACCACCACCAATTATTACAGTAACACCACCACCACCACCACCACCAACAACAACAACAACAACTCTAGCCCCCCCAAAAAACAACCAAAAAACCGACAATACATAACAAGTACACGTAAACTGTTAGCATTATTTGTTGTTTATTGTTGTGGCGTTTCATCCAGCCTGAAACCCCGGAGGTAAGCTAGGTAAAGGTAAAGGTAGAGGAGTCCATAACTATAAGGTCGTAGGGGAGCGAGGCGTCAGAGACCTCACTTTTCTAGGGCCAGCATATTGAGGGCGGCGCCCATCTCCTCTCCCTCGCTGCTTTACCTTCCTGACCCTAAAAGGACAGGTACCCATTTACAGCTGGGTGAACTGGGGGAACTGTACTGAAGCCAAGACGCGCAAACAGTCACCCATCCAAGTGGTAACCACGCTCGACGCTGCTTAACTTGGCTGGGGGGAAAGCGAGTGCTCCGACCACTGAGCTATCCCGTCCCTAGCTCAGGAGGTCAGCTAACCGTTGCTTATTCTGTCTCGTCATTCGTTCTATAGATCTCTGTGTCACTGTGAGGCCGCAAGTATGCACGCCGTGATCAAAGCTGCCTGTCTAACTGTTGTCAACTACCTCACCGTATACAGGCAGCTACATCCCAGTTTCAGAGGATGTTTCTCCTTTAAATTTAAAAGAGAGTAAAAAGTTATGTTATGCTGTGAGCTGGTCTTAGATAAAGACAGTA
>CM054134.1:108598894-108654388 GCA_028751875.1 Rapana venosa
ACACTAAGCTACTAACATGGATCGGAAACTAGGTAAACTGTTGTTTGAGTCGACAGCGTCGTCAGGTATTAGCTGTGCAAGCAAAATGGCAACACTCTACCTGCATTGAACTATTCCTATGCTGTAAAACACGTGTGGAATTGTCTTCATCCATGATGCTCCTTTAGCATAGCAGCCTGTATCCTTCACACACGGAGAGGAGGGGGGGGGGGGCTTTTGAAATAGGAAGATGGCTGCCTAGAATATGGCAAGGCATCTGAAAATCTCATACACGTGAACTTCTCATACAGTGTGTTCTCTCACAGCGTTTCTCGTGTGTGCTAAGTGAAATACAGTGCACATTTGAGGTAACACTTAGCACGTCTCCGCTACAGAGTCCCAGACGTCTCAACCACAACATCACTTGGTTTTAGAATGCTGCGTGTGAAGTGAAGACAGAACTGTTGCTAACTGTTTTAGCCCTCGATATCTACCGGGTTGAAATAATTCCACCACAAAGTATTACTGACCCTTGATATTAATATCAACGCAAAGAGAGAAAAAAGTACAGTTGCAAAAGCGATGGACAGACTGGTATTGTTTCTGCAGCTATGCTGCTAAAAAGTTTGAATATCCTTATGGTAAAAGTTACCTACTATGCAGGCAGTCATTGGACCACAACTTTACAGTTACGGCTCTTTGCAGGTAGAAGTAAGGGTGGGACATGAGAATCGAAACTGATAAGTGTTGTTTGAAAGCTTATGTTAAAAATTGTACCAGATATTAAAAAGTATCACTTGTAAATCCTGAAAGTATATGAATTACTTAGTTGTATGCACTGATGGCATGAAAACAATCCAATATGGCCGCGAAACAAAATGTTTTAAACTTCGATAGATGTTTAACCTGTGACAAGTACATGAAACCTGTTTTTGCAAGCATGTTTTACAATATAAATGCTCTAAATTTATATCAGGAAATCTCCATCATTATTTACAATTTAGTATGTGTTTTTTTCTAATAAAACAAGCCATGAATCTGGTTGCTTTTAAACCTTCATGTTGGCACAGAGTGCTGTTTTGGTATAGCTGACCGTTAGAAATGTGTAGGTAAATATTGCGTTGCTAACAAGCTGGTCAGACAATGAATGAAGTTAACATGACAATGACAGCGGGTTTCTTTTTTCATTTTTTAAAATCAGGATATCAACGACATGGCCCCTGTCTTCTCAAGCCTGCATTATGAGGCCAACATCACGGAAAACCAAAGTCCAGGTAACACAGTTCTAGCTCTGTTCTCTCCTTTGTTGTTTTGGACCCAAGTCCGAAGCTGTGTGAGCTGTGAATTGAAGCGACACGCCAAGGCCTACATGAACATGTTTTTATACTTTAAAAAGTTTTACTAAAACAATTTTGTTTGCTCTATACTTAGTTTCCAATGGCATTTAGAATATCAAGATATGTCTTCCCACCATGTCTGAAAAGTTGCAATACAAGAAAACGCTGTTGTGCTTACTAGTGTTACCAGCTTTGTCTGTGCATGCGTATATTGGCAGTAGCAGCAGATAAAATAAGTTAGAAAAATATCTAAGCTATATGAAAAGATACCGTTTGCTCGCCTTGGCTTCAGTACAGTTCCCCCAGTTCACCCAGCTGTAAATGGGTACCGGCCCTTTTTAGGGTCAGGGAAGGTAGAGCAGCGAGGGAGAGGAGATGGGCGCCGCCCTCAATACGCTGACCCTAGAGAAGTGAGGTCTCTGACGCCTCGCTCCCCTACGACCTTATAGGTTATGGGACTCCTTTACCTTTTACCTTATATGAAAAGCGGTATGAAAGATGCTAACAACGATTTACACGCAACATATTACCGAAGCCCAGAGTGGCAAAAACCTACAAAGATACAAAAATTTCATTTCTATGAAGATCTTCTGACATCAGTAAAGAGCAACACGTTGGTATAGCACGTAAGAATATTCAAAGGCCTGGTAAAACCTAGTCTACAGGAAGCTGTCTGTTAGGTAGACAGAGGGGCAGGTTAACAATTATGGGCTGACAATGAATGCAGAATAGAAGGGGATATGGAGAGCAGTCATATTTGAAGGGACGTTTGGTGAACAGCCTTTCAATGCTATGCCAAAACCATTTCCTGCAGTATCAAAATAAAAGAACAAGAAGGAAAGGCTGTTTAGTAACTATCAATTTCAACCTAACAAAAGTCCTGAAGTCATTGACAAGGAGTTACAGAGTCATTCATTCAGTCAGTCATTCAGTCAGTCAGTCAGCGGTCAGTCAGTAAGTTAATTGCATTGCACCTATAAACTGGCTGCTTTGTCTTCAGCACGACTTCCCCTCATGATCCCCATCTTCCCTGCCAGGCGAGGTGCTGACCCAAGTGCAGGCCACAGACGGCGACCAGAGCTCTCCCAACAACCAAGTCTTCTACGTGCTGGCCGGTGGCGGCAATGACCAGTTCCAGGTCAACAGTACTTCAGGGGTCATCTGCACGGTGACTTCTCTGGACAGGGAGCAGTTGGCCGACTACAACCTGACTGTCCTGGCCATAGACCGGGGCTCTCCGGCCTTCACCGTCACCACCACCGTCAGCGTCGTCGTCAATAACATCAACGACGACCCTCCAAGATTTCTGGCTCCACAACAGACAGTGGCATTCATGGAGACCAGAAATGTCGGAGTCACAGTGGCCACGTGCCGTGCTGTAGATGGGGATGCTGATGCTGCTCTGAAGTACTCCCTTCTGTGGAGTCAGTCCTCAGGGCTGGATGATCAACAGCAGCCTGTGTCCACAGAAGTGCTGAAAGTAAGAAATCTTCCTTCACATACATTGCTTAGTAATATGCTTGTGTGTGTGTGTGTGTGTGTGTGTGTGTGTGTGTGTGTTTGTGTGTGTGTGTGTGTGCGCGCGCGCGTGCGCGCGCGCGCGTGTGTGTGTATGTGTTATGATCTAATAAAACACCAATCTGATTCGAATATCTAAATTAAATACATCGTTATTTAAGTTACTCTGAATCCAAAGCATCAAATCTGCTAAAGTTTACTCAACTCATAAACAGTTATCATATATGACTTACTAGTAGAAATAGCTTTCACTACCATTTCAGTGGCAAATATCTAGAGTATATTCTTTACGAAAGAAAAGCTTACGGTGAAAAGAAAGTGTAGTTCCCAAATAGTGTAGAACGGTTAAACATCACTGTATTTTGTCATTTCGCTATTTTTCACCAACAATGAGGATACATGTAATCTGTCTTGCTTATTTTTGCAGAACAACTTTGCCTTGTTAGGCAACAGAGTGGTGACGAACTTTCGCCATGGTCTGGACAGAGAGGCGGTGGACTCGGCCACCCTGTACGTACAGGTCATAGACAGCAAGGCGGCCCCTGGAACCCAGCAGACAGCCACCTGTAAGCGGCATGCTAATCAGTTTTGCGCATGGAAGTTATCTCCATTGACAGTGTTACACGTTCACATACTGGGGCAAGATAAAAGCACAGGCAAAATACAGCAGTAGCCATCTACTTCCACATTCTGATGACGCTGGTTTGCTAGCATGACCAGTACTAACATTATTACTGCTTTTGCTGCTGCTGCTGCTGCTGCTGCTGTTGCTACTACTACTACTACTACTACTACTACTACTACTACTACTACTACTACTGCTACTACTACTACTACTACTACTACTACTACTACTACTACTACTACTACTACTACTACTACTACTGTTGCTGCTGCTACTGCTACTGCTACTGAGGCTACTGCTGCTTCTGCTGCTGCTACTGCTACTATTACCACCACCACCACCACCACTACTACTACTACTACTACTACTACTACTACTACTACTACTACTACTACTACTACTACTACTACCACTACTACTACTACTACTACTACTACTACTACTACTACTACTACTACTACTACCACCACCACCGCCAACACCACTTCTACTACTTCTATTATTACTGCTGCTGCTGCTGTTGCTGTTGTAGATGCCGCTACTGTTCTTCATTCTCCTCTTCTTTTTAATACCGCAGCCATTGCTGCTGTTTCTATTGCAGTTGCTGCTAGTACTACGGCAAATTCTAATAGTAATGATGGTAATAATGATGGTAGTGATGATAATAACAACATTAAGACAATAATGTTAAGATGATTATCATAAATGAATTAATCATTATCATCATAATATTCAACATAACCAAAACAGTAATTATGAAAATGATAATAATAATACTGACTGTAAATCTGCTTCTTCTTTTGCTTCTTTGCTTCTCTCTTCTTCTATCTTCTTCTTCTTCTTCTTTCTTCTTCTTCTTCTTCTTCTTCTTCTTCTTCTTCTTCTTCTTCTTCGCAATTCTTCTTCTTCTTCTTCGCAATTCTTCTTCTTCTTCTTCTTCTTCTACTTCGCAATTCTTCTTCTTCTTCGCAATTCTTCTTCTTCTTCGCAATTCTTCTTCTTCTTCTTCGCAATTCTTCTCTTCTTCTTCTCTTCTTCTTCTTCTTCTTCTTCTCTTCTTCTTCTTCTTCTTTTCTTCTTCTTCTTCTTCTTCTTCTTCGCAATTCTTCTTCTTCTTCGCAATTCTTCTTCTTCTTCTTCTCTTCTTCTTCTCTTCTTCTTCTTCTTCTTCTTCTTCTTCTTCTTCTTCTTCTTCTTCTTCTTCTTCTTCTTCTTCTTCTTCTTCTTCGCAATTCTTCGCAATTCTTCTTCTTCTTCACAATTCTTCTTCGCAATTCTTCTTCTTCTTCTTCTTCTGCTTCTTCTTCTTCTTCTTCTTCTTCGCAAATCTTCTTCGCAATTCTTCTTCTTCTTCGCAATTCTTCTTCTTCTTCTTCTTCTTCTTCTTCTTCTTCTTCTTCTTCTTCTTCTTCTTCGCAATTCTTCTTCTTCGCAATTCATCTACTTCTTCTTCTTCGCAATTCTTCTTCTTCGCAATTCTTCTTCTTCGCAATTCTTCTTCTTCTTTTTCTTCGCAAGTCTTCTTCTTCGCAATTCTTCTTCTTCTTCTTCTTCTTCTTCTTCTTCTTCTTCTTCTTCTTCTTCTTTCTTCTCTTCTTCTTCTTCGCAATTCTTCTTCGCAATTCTTCTTCTTCTTCTTCTTCGCAATTCTTCGCAATTCTTCTTCTTCTTCTTCTTCTTCTTCTTCTTCTTTCTTCTTTTCTTCTTCTTCTTCTTCTTCTTCGCAATTCTTCTTCTTCTTCTTTGCAATTCTTCTTCTTCTTCTTCGCAATTCTTCTTCTTCTTCTCTTCTTCTTCTTCTTCTTCTTCTTCGCAATTCTTCTTATTCTTCGCAATTCTTCTTCTTCGCAATTCTTGTTCTTCTTGTTCTTCTTCTTCTTGTTCTTCTTGTTCTTCTTCTTCTTGTTCTTCTTCTTCTTCTTCTTCTTCTTCTTCTTCTTCTTCTTCTTCTTCTTCTTTTTCTTCTTCTTCTTCTTCTTCTTCTTCTTCTTCGCAATTCTTCTTCTTCTTCGCAATTCTTCTTTTGAATTTTTCTTCTTCGCATTCTTCTTCTTCCGCAATTCTTGTTCTTCTTTCTTCTTGTTTTTTTGTTCTTTCTTCTTTTCTTCTTCTTCTTCTTTTCTTCTCTTCTTCTTCTTTCTTTCTTCTTTTCTTCTTCTTCTTTTTTTTCTTCCAATTCTTCTTCGCAATTCTTTTCTTTTCGCATTTTTTCTTTTTCGCATTTCTTTTTTCTTCTTTTCTTTTTTTTTTCTTTTTTTTTTTCTTCTTTTTTTCCTTTTTTCCTCTTCTCTTCTTCTTTTCTTTTCTTTTCTTTTTCATTTTTTTCTTCTTCGAAATTTTCTTTTCTTCGCAATTTTCTTCTTCTTCTTCTTCTTCTTCTTCTTTTTTTTTCTTTTCTTTTCTTCTTCTTCTTCTTCTTCTTTTTCCCTTTTCTTCTTCTTTTCCTTTTTCTTCTTCGAAATTTCTCTTCTTCTCTTCTTCTTCGCAATTTTCTTCCTTCTTCTACTTTTCTTCTTCTTCTTCTTCTTTCCTCTTTTTCTTCTTTTTCCCTTTCTTCTTCTTCTTCCTTCTTCGCAATTCTTCTTCTTCTTCTTCGAAATCTTCTTCTTTTTCGCAATTCTTCTTCTTCTTCTTCTTCTTCTTCTTCTTCTTCTTTTCTTCTTCTTTCTTCTTCTTCTTTTTCCCTTCTTTTCCTTTTCTTCTTTCCCTTTTCTTCTTCTTTTCTTTTCTTTTCTTTTCTTCTTCTTTTCTTCTTCTTCTTTTCTTTTCCCTTTTCTTCGTTCTTCTTCTTCTTCTTTTCTTTTTTCTTCTTTTTTCTTCTCCAATTCTTCTTCTTCTTTTTCCCTTTCCCTTCTTCTTCTTCTTTCTTTTTCCCTTCTTTTTTCTTTTTCTTCTTCTTCTTCTCCTCTTCTTTTTCCCCGCAATTCTTCTTCTTCTTCTTCGCATCTTCGCATTTTCTTCTTCCTTCTTCGCAATTCTTCTTCTTCTTCTTTTTCTTCTTTTTTTCTTTTTCTTCTTTTCTTCTTTCTTCGCAATTCTTCTTTTCTTTTTTTCCCTCTTCTTTTTCTTCTTCTTCGAAATTCTTCTTCTTTTTCTTCTTGAAAATTCTTTTTCTTTTTTTTCTTTTCTTCGAAATTCTTTTTCTTCTTCTTCTCGCAATTCTTTTTTTCTATTTTTCTTCTTCGCAATTCTTCTTTTCTTCTTCTTCGCAAGTTTTTTCTTCTTCTTCTTTTCTCTTCTTCTTCTTCTTCTTCTTCTTTTTTTTCTTCTTTTTCTTTTTTTCTCTTCTTCTCCATTTTTTCCCTTCTTCTTCTTCTCTTTTTTTCCTTCTTCGCAATTTTTCCCTTCTTCTTTTTCTTTTTCTTTTCCTTCTTCTTCTTTTTCTTTTCTCTTCTTCTTCTTCTTTTCTTCTTCTTTTCTTCTTCTTTTTTTTCTTTTTTCTTGCAATTCTTCTTTTTCTTCTTCCTTTCTTTTCTTTTCTTCCCTTCTTTTTTCTTTTCTTTTCTTTTTCTTCTCTTTTTCTTTTTTCTTTCTTCTTTCGCAATTTTTCTTCTTCGCAATTTTTTCTTTTGTTTTCTTCTTGTTCTTCTTCTTCTTTTCTTTTTTGTTTTCTTTTCTTTTCTTCTTCTTCTTCTTCTTCTTTTCTTCTTCTTCCAATTTTCTTCCTTCTTTTCTTTTTCTTCTTTTTTTCTTTTTCCCTTCTTCTTCTTCTTCTTCTTCTTCTTCTTCTTCCTCTTCTTCTTCTTCTTCTTCGAAAATTCTTCTTTTTTCTTCTTCTTCTTCTTTTCTTCTTTTTCTTCTTCTTCCCTCTTCTTCTTTTTTTCTTTTTCCTTCTTCTTCTTCTTTTCTTCGCTTCTTCCAATTCTTCTTCTTTTTCCTTCTTCGCAATTCTTCTTCTTTTTCTTCTTCTTCTTCTTCTTCCTTCTTCTTCTTTTTCTCTTCTTCTTCGCAATTTCTTCTTCTTCTTTTTCCTCTTCTTTTCTTTTTCTTATTCTTTCTTCTTCTTTTCTTCGCAATTTTCTTCTTCTTCTTTTTCTTCGCAATTCTTTTTCTTCTTCTTTTTCCCAATTCTTCTTCTTCGCAATTCTTTTTTTCTTTTCTTCTTTTTTCTTCTTCTTCTTTTCTTTCTTCTTCTTCTTCTTCTTCTTCTTCTTCTTCTTCTTCGCAATTTTCTTTTTCTTTTTCTTCCTCTTCTTCGCAATTCTTCTTCTTCGCAATTCTTTTTTTTCTTTTTCGCAATTCTTCTTCTTCGAAATTCTTTTTTTTTGCAATTCTTTTTTCTTCTTCTTTTTTCGCAAGTCTTCTTCTTCTTCTTTTTCTTCTTCTTCTTCTTCTTTTTTTTTTTCTTCTTCCCTTTTCTTCTTCTTCTTTTTCTTCTTCTTCTTCTTCTTCTTCGCAATTCTTCTTCGCAATTCTTCTTCGCAATTCTTCTTCTTCTTCTTCGCAATTCTTCTTCTTCTTCGCAATTCTTCTTCTTCTTCTTCTTCTTTCTTTTCTTCTTCTTCTTCTTCTTCTCTTCTTCTTGTTCCCCGACGCCCACATCACTATGAGTGGCATTGTTCCTGCCAGAGGAACCCGTCACCTGAACAACGTCATCCTGCCTTCAAACCGTAGTCTGTCTGCAGCCTCCTCCCGCCTGAAAGTCGACTTCATCAGCCACGAGGCATCCTTTGCGTCCCGATTTGGATAGAGTCTGTACACAGACCACATCCATCTGAACAAACGGGGGACCACTCAGCTGGCTACCAACTTGAAGACGTCTGAGGGCATTGAGCAGCATAAGGAGAAACCCTTGTTTCCCCCCAAAAGAGAAAATAAGTTTAAAAACCAAAAAGTTAATTTTCATTACAAGCGTCGGAACACTTCTGATCTGTCTGGCCATCTAAATCATGACCACTTTCAGCATCATAGGAATATCTACAGCCACAGATTTGACTTTGCCAAACGTTCTCGTCAGCACGCATATCCCTACCTTCCTTCAGCCTCTGTCTTCCCTAACTTCTCTAACCACAGGGACAGCATGTATCGTCCCACAGAAACTCATCATTTTCCATCCTACATCCCTGCTCACCCACACCAACATTGGCAGCCCCCCTCTTACTCACCAAACAGAGGAATGGAAAGTCATTTTACTAGCTTCCCACAATACCCCCACCCACATCACCATCACAGATATGCAAAAGAAAATTATCAAAATATCAATGCAAATCTGTTCACAAGAGAACCAGCGTTTTTTCACACACGGCCCTCCTCCTTTATCGACAGACAGTTTCCCCCTCTTAAACCTCGTCCCCCTTGTTCACTCACTTGTAAACTAACCCTTTTCTTTCTGATTATTTGGTAATTTTGTGAAACTGTTGTTTACTTTCTGATAGGAAAACCATAACATTCCTTTCATCGTAAAGTATCTTTTGTTGTAAAGGTTTTGAAAATATCAATGTAATAATGCCTCCTAGCTTTTAGATCTACTTAGTTATATTGTGTACTTAATTCCAGGTAGAATTATCTCTTTAAATTAGTTAATGGCTATTCGTAACAACGTTTCAAACTGGCCTTGTAATGATGGACTGCGAGTAGGTCACCTTAATATTTGTCATCTTATGAATAAAATATCTGACCTGTCAAAAATTATAACAATGAAAACAAACCATTCCATATTTTTGGTGTTTCAGAAACATGGACAAACAGTCGTATAACAGATAGTTCAATTTCTATTCCAGGGTACCATATCATTCGGAGAGACCCTAAAAGATCCCAGCAAACTGGTATTGTCGTGTACATCCAAAATAATATCTCCTATAAACTTCGTGAAGATTTGTGTCATTTCAACATGGAATCAGTATGGATAGAAGTTTGTTCTTCTAAAAAATCGATTACTTCAGTTCTTGTGGGTTTCATTTACAGACATCCTAAGAGCACCACCAGCTGGTTTGATGACTTTTGTGAAATGATGGACAATGTTTGGCTTTTAGGAAAAGAAATATTATTACTAGGTGATTTCAATATCGATCTATCTCAATCCCACCCGCAGTGGCACAGTATCTTTACGTCCTTTAACCTTTTGCAGTGTATCACATGCCCCACCAGAGTGACGTCAAAATCTAGTACTCTTTTAGATCACGTTTATTCTTCTGACATCACATCTCTTAAAGACATTTGTGTACCCACTGTCGGAATTAGTGATCATAATGCTATTTGTGTCACCTGGAGCAAAGCTGGCTTCAGAGTGCCTAAAATGAAGCATCTGAAAATTACATTTCGCTCATTTAAAAATTTCGATTTGCATGCATTTTCCTCTGACCTGGCTTCTGCACCCTTTTTCAATATTTTAGTTACACTGATGCAGACGATGCCCTTTCCTTTTGGACATCAGTTTTCTTAAGCATTGTCAACAAGCATATTCCTTTAATTCAAAGACGTGTAAAGTCAAAAATTTTACCTGGCTGGTCATCCAAGAAATTTTGCTAGCAATCAACCACAGAGACGACTTAAAGAAACGCGGGCTTCATGAGGAATACAAGAAAAAACGTAACATAGTTAAGTTTATGATTAGAAATCAAAACGTTGTTTCTTCCAGAATTTAATTCAAGATAAAAGCAATGGAAGATTAATCTGGTCTGCTATTCGCCAGTTTCTCTAAACCTGGTACTTCACATGACGAATGTTGTATTCCAGTAGATGTTCTCAATAATCACTTTGCTAGTGTTGGAAGTAAACTCATTGATAACAACACCAGAACTTTTGATTCAAATATTTAAAGCCTTTTGCGTAGGAAAAGGATACAAAAACAAAATTTTCTGTTCCCTTATTGTCTGTTCATGAAGTTTTGTCCTATTTAAAATCTTTAAAAAATAAAAATTCATGTGGCTTTGATAGTATTAGCCCTAAAATACTGAAACTATCTGCATTTTACATTGCAGACTCTCTCACTTATCTTTATAACTTTGCTTATCTAAACAGTGCTATCCAAAGCATTTAAATACGCTAAAGTAATCCTTTGCACAAAAAAGGGAACATAGAAGATGTAAATAAATTATAGACCCATTTCACTTCTATCTAGTATATTAAACCTCTTGAACAGCATGTCCCCCATCATTTATCATCTTTTATTGAATGCAAGGCCTTTTGCATACCCACCAGTCGGGGTTTAGAAAGCACCCCTCCTGTGAAACAGCACTATGCAGGATTACTGATTCATGGCTGCGTGAAATTAATAACAGAAAGGCAGTCGGTGTTATTTTTATTGATTTAAGAAAGGCCTTTGATTTGATTAATCATAATATCTTATTACATAAGCTTCGGTTATATGGTTTAGATGAAAACGCCTTACTATTTTTTAAATCCTATTTGTCAAACCGAACTCAGTCTGTTTATGCTAATGGAGTTACCTCTTCCAAAAAAATTGTTCCATGTGGTGTACCACAAGGTTCAGTATTAGGTCCACTCTTATTCTCTCTTTACATTAATGATCTTCCTTTAACCATTCAAAATGTTGTTTGTGATTTATTTGCAGATGATATAACTCTACAATACGCTAGTCATGATATTAAGGAAATCAATCATTATTTAAACCTTAGTATGAATTCAGTCAAAATTTGGTGTGAGACTAATGCTATGCTGGTACACCCTGACAAAACAGAAGCTATGCTAGTTTGTGCGCGTCAGAAAAGGCAAACATTGAGGCAAACTCATTTACAAATAAAGTATAATAACAACAACATAAAGCAAGTTAAAACGCACAAATTGCTTGGGTAGTCATTGACGAAAGCCTCCTTTGGCAGGATCATGTTCACAATATTACTAAAGAAATATCATCCAGTGTATTCCAGCTTTCACAAATTAAACACTTTCTAGATAAACAATCAAAAAAAATTTTCTATTTTGCTTTTATTCAGTCTCGCCTAGATTACTGCTCTGTTGTCTGGGGGAAGTGTGCTCCATCTAACCTGAAACCTCTGAACTCTCTTCAAAAGCGAGCCATTAAAGTATAAATATAATGAGTTAGCAAATGCATCAAATAATAATTTATTTAAACACTTTGAGATATTACCACTTTGCTTGCGCCTCCGCTTTAATGTTTTAGCTCTCATGCATAAGGTAGTTTATGATGCTTGCCCTGGTTATCTAAAAGCAATGTTCTCTTTTCAACATCATCACGAATCAGACAGAGCTATTGTCCCCAAAGCAAACTTAGATCTATTCAAAACGAGTTTTTCTTTCAATGGCAGCAGAGAATGGAATGCCCTTCCACCGATGTTTCTTTAGAATACCAGAGCACTCTACATTTAAGACAGAAATAAAACAGCTGTTGTTTGATACGTGTGACTAACAAACTCGCAGTCAACACACACAATGAACTCCAATGTGTATGAACATAATTGGTGCCTATATTGACTATATCAAAGACATATGGTGTGCACTTCTTTGTGTGTGTGGGGGGGGGGGGGATGCGTGCGTGCGTGTGATTATGTATGTAGAGTCGAAGAATGGTGTATGTGTGTGTGTGTGAGGGGGGGGGAGGCGTCCGTTCCTGCGTGTGTACATTTGTGTGAGTGTGTGTGTGCGCGGGGGTGAGGGGGAGGAGGGAAGGAGTAGTATATGTACGCGCATGCGCCTGTGTGTAGATCAGGAGTAACCATTGGGTGTACTGTGAGAGAATCTTGGCATTATGTGTGTGCTTGAATGAAAGAATGAATAAATGCGTTAATGGGAGGGGGAGGGGGGGCAGGGGGGAGGGGGGGGGAGGCGGTGAAGAGTGAGATGGGGTGAGTGTCTGAGTACGTGTGTATGCACATGCCGCGCATGAGTGTGTGCGTGCGTGCGTGATGCATGTGTGTGTGTTGTGTGGGGTGTGTGTGTGTGTGTGTGTGTGTAACTTGGCGGATGTTATAATAATGTTGCATTCAGTTTAATGGGCTTTCCCCCCAAGTCTTTCTGAATTTGTTAATTTGTTCAAGGTAGAGTTTCCACCATTTTTTGTCTGTTGTTTACGTTTTCTTTTGGTTTTTGCTTTCTTTTGTTTTAAATTACTTCAAGTTTGTTTTTTTTTTTTGGGCAGAATTGTAAAAAGGCCTTTATTGCGCCTAATTCTTTACCCATTAAAGATTCAATCAATCAATCAATCAATCATCTTCTTCTTCTTCTTCTTCTTCTTCTTCTTCTTCTTCTTCTTTTCTTCTTTTTTCTTCTTCTTCTTCTTCTTCTTCTTCTTCTTCTTCGCATTCTTCTTCTTCTTCTTCCTTTTCTTCTTCTTCTTCTTCTTCTTTTCTTCTTCTTCTTTTTCTTCTTTTTTTCTTCTTTTCTTCTTCTTCTTCTTCTTCTTCTTCATTCTTCTTCTTCTTCTTCTTCTTCTTTTTCTTTCTTCTTCTTCTTCTTTTTTCTTCTTCGCAATTCTTCTTCTTCTTCTTCTTAATTTTTCTTCTTCTTAATTCTTCTTCTTCGCAATTCTTCTTTTTCTTCTTCATTCTTCCTTTCTTCTTCTTCATCTTCTTCTTCTTCTTCTTCTTTTCTTCTTCTTTTTCTTCTTCTTCTTTTTCTTCTTCTTCTTCTTCTTCTTTCTTCTCTTTCTTCTTCTTCTTCTTCTTCTTCTTCTTCTTCTTCTTTTCGCAATTCTTCTTCTTCTTCGCAATTCTTCTTCTTCTTCGCAATTCTTCTTCTTCTTCTTCGCAATTTTTTTCTTCTTCGCAATTCTTCTTCTTCGCAATTCTTCTTCTTCTTCTTCTTCTTCTTCTTCTTCTTCTTCTTCTTCTTCTTCTTTTCTTCTTCTTCTTCTTCTTCTTCTTTCTTCTTCTTCTCTTCTTGCAATTCTTCTTCTTCTTCGCAATTTCTTCGTTCTTCGCATTCTTCTTCTTCTTCGCATTTTCCCTTTTTCTTCTTCTTCGCAATTCTTCGCAATTCTTCTTCTTCTTCTTCGCAATTCTTCTTCTTCTTCTTCTTTTCTAATTTATACAAATGCTGTTGCTATTCTTATTAATATTGCTAGAGTTACCTTTCTATTGTTTTCTCTTGCTGCTGTTGCTGATGTAGAACTACATGCATTATGTTACCAAATTTGTTGCTTACTTGCTTACTAAAAATTGATGTGCCACAGTAGAAACTGCGAAGACATGTTGGGTGTGAAATTTACAAGAAGCTTTATCTATTGCATTAACGAACCAGGGTGATACTGATAGCACTAAAGGGATCAATTATGTTAAGACTATAACAATGGGTTTTGTTTTAAAGTTTCTTTCACGGACTACCTTGCTGCCAACCAATTTTCATGAAAAAAATGCAGTATTGAAACCAACCCGAGATGTGTAAATCAATAACAACAAAACAACAATACAGGAAGGAAGAACACCCATCATCAGTATCCCTATACATCCCTGCATGCATGCCTGCACCAATAAATTAAAAAATACCCATCACGTTACCTGAAGTAAGAAAACACATAGTCATGCTAACCAAGTGTTATCAATGAACTTAAAACTGTGAGCGGCTCACGCAGTAATACCTAGACGCCTACGTTAAGCTAGTTCAGACATAACTACTCGCATGGGCAGGCACATACGCAAAGTAGCCCTCCAGTATTGTCACAACCAGATGTTATTACAGTGTACCCCAAAAGGGACTAGCTAAAACATTTTCCGCTGATTCTCCTTTACACACACGCAACTAGACCACGTCTGCTTAACACAAAGCCAGCCTGATTATTCACTGAGCTCGTCAGTAAGTTTATCATTGATGCAGTTGTCTAAATAGTCAGGGAAGCTCAAGCCAGTCGCGATTTGCAGGCACTGTCTCTGTGCAAGTGGAGGACAGGGATGACAACCCCCCCACATTTTTCTGGACAGAGCTTCAGCGCCATCTGAAAAGAGAATTCTCCCAGGCACAACTATGCAGTTTACATGCCTATTGGTGTGACTGACCTTGATAAGGTGAATTTTTTGGAATCTCTCTTCTCTCTCTCTCTCTCTCTCTCTTTTCTTCTCCTCTCTCTATCTCTCTCTCTCTCTCTCTCTCTCTTTCTCTCTCTCTCTATCTCTCTCTCTCTCTCTCTCTCTCTCTCTCCTCTCTCTTACTCTCTGTGTCTTATGTGTGTAAATTAATGTACACATCTTGGTTGTCTATTTTTAGTTTTTGTTTTATCATGTTCATTCGACTAATGAACACTTTGTGCAATGTTTTACTTTTCTTTGCAGTAACTTCTCACCCGACTGTATGATTGCTGTACAGTACACCCCACGTTCATTCTTGGGCACAGTCCCATACTTTGTTATTTGTGTGAAGTTATCACTATAAGTCTGCTCAGAAGCTGCAGCTTTGAAAACAAACAAACATGGACTGCTGCATAGTGCAGTGGTGCTGCGTGGTTTCTGTTCTGACTTGTCAAGCAGTGATAACAGTTTCTGTTCTGACTTGTCAAGCATTGATAACAGTTTCTGTTCTGACTTGTCAAGCATTGATAACAGTTTCTGTTCTGACTTGTCAAGCATTGATAACAGTTTCTGTTCTGACTTGTCAAGCAGTGATAACAGTTTCGTTCTGACTTCAGCATTGATAACAGTTTCTGTTCTGACTTGTCAAGCATTGATAACAGTTTCTGTTCTGACTTGTCAAGCATTGATAACAGTTTCTGTTCTGACTTGTCAAGCAGTGATAACAGTAACGACTTAGAGAACCATTAACTTTATCCTTTCTGGGATGGTAATCATTCGTGCATCTCTCCCCTAACAGTACCCATACATTTCCTAATCTGAGAGACTTTACTCTCGTATCATTACACATCAAAGTCGCTACATAAGAGCCAAACCAGATGGTCTTCTTCAATGGGCGTACTGGAGATAGCCTGGCTTGGCTCTTAACATAGCCCTGAATGATAGTAAGGTATTGAATATCTTCACGGGGAAAAGGCACCAAAGACTTCACTATGAAAATAATGAATTGTTCTAAATGTTCTAAAGGGATAGGAAGCTCAACATTAGATGAAAATAAATGTATAATTAGATAAAACTATTGCAACACCATTCTTGTTAGATAAAATGAGTGAATGCAGTAGTGACAGTAGCATTCACAGGTAGTAGTAACAGAAGCAGCAGCACCAGCAGCAGCAGTTTTAGTAGAAGTAGTAATAGTTAGTAGTATTTGATATTGTTGTTATCATCAGCATGCTTCGACATCTATGTATTTAGTTTGAAATTTGATTTGTATTTGTTACATTTTTTTTCCTCTATTTGAAATGGGCTTACATAATATAGTGCAACCTCGCTGTACCTTAATGTACTTTTCCCCTGTTAACATTTAATACACACGGCTTTCCATATTGGGAATGCTGATAACGTGTCTAACACGAGTAAGAAGGTATGTGTTGTGTGTTCAGAATGAAAACGGGGCCTTTGCTCTGTCGCTGTCTAACTACACCCACTGTCTGGAGGTCCTGCCCTCACGGGCTCGATCAGAGGCCACAGTGCTCATCCGAGTCACGGATTCCACCTGCTTTGACTATGAGAGAGACACTGTCGCCGACTTTGAGGTAAACCTCTCTGTCTCTCTCTCTGCCTCTCTGTCTGTCTCTGTCTCTGTATGTCTGTACCTCTCTCTCTGTGTCTGTGTCTGTGTGTTTGTCTCTCTCTATGTCTCTGTGTGTCTGTGTCTGTCTCACTCTGTGTATATATATATACATATATATATATATATATATATATATATAGAGAGAGAGAGAGAGAGAGAGAGAGAGAGAGAGAGAGGGAGAGAGAGAGAGACATATAGACAGAAGCAGAGAGAGAGAGGAGAGAGAGAGAGAGAGGAGAGAGAGAGAGAGAGAGAGAGAGAGAGAGAGAGAGAGCATGCTGGCAAAACTGCATACTCCAACACACAAGCACCTGCTCTGCATAAACTACAGGCTTTCCCTGATCTGATCTCTGTTTAACCTGGAGTGACGTCGGCTGCGTACCATAGACTAGCGTTCTGCTTGATGTGTACGCATACAATGACAATCACTGACAAGAATTGTCAATACTGATATAAAAACAAATGTTAAAAACTGTTGTAGCTTCCATGTCAAACATTTCCCGTGGTGTTCGATTGGATCTTTTCGATGCATGCTTCAGGTTCCCATTAGATATTTGTCTTGCCTCCCTTGTCAAGAGGCCTAGATGAGCAATGACAATGAATTGCTAAAGCGTTTTAAACTCCTCTCTCTCTCTCTCTCTCTCTCTCTCTCTCTCTCTCTCTCTCTCTCTCTCTCTCTCTCTCTCTCTCTCTCTCTCTCTCTCCTCTCTCTCCCTCTCTCTCTCTCTCACTCTCTCTCTCTCTCTCTCCTCTCTCTCTCTCTCTGTGCCCCCTCTCCACCTCCTTCAGATCTCCTTCAAGCTTGTTTGTTCAATGTGCAGTCTGTCTGTCGAAATTGAAAAGTCGACTACATTTCTGATTTCATCTCTGAAAAAAAATTGACTTAACCTTCCTCACCGAAACTTGGCTTAAACCACATGGCCATGAGCCAAAAATAAAAGATCTGACTCCTCTCTGTTACTTTCTGCTGCCTTTACCGTCCACCTCCGAACCGTAAAAACAATCTGACATCTTCTCTTGTTCACCAAGAATTCCATTCACTCCTCGACCACTACAGCCTCTCTCCCACTAAAGTTACAATCCTTGGTGACTTCAACTTCCATTTTGACAACCAGTCTTCTCCAGATGTCAAACGTCTTTGTCTTTCTCTGTCCAACCATTCTCTCTCTCAACTGGTAAACGAAGCAACGCACAGATCTGGTCATATTTTAGACTGGCTGATTACCAATGCTTCATTTAATCTTGTCACATCTGTTTCTGTCACCGACGAACTGCATTCTGATCATTCCGCCATTCTTTTCCATCTCAACATTACAAAACCTGTCAGAAAGAAAAACATATGTCACTCGTCGCAATCTTAAGGCCTTAGACATTCATGCCTTCTCTTCACAAGCTTCCGAACGTTTTTCACAAACCTCTGACTACACTGACCTCTCTGATTACTGTAACACTATTCTCCGCCAACTGCTTGATGAGCATGCACCTCCCACTGGCCATCTTCTCCCTGACAGACCCTGTGCGCCATGGTGTACCCAAGACATCTTGATAGCCAAGTGCAAACGCCGGCAACTAGAACGGCAGTGGCGGAAGTAAAAAACCGAAATCAACAAACAGCTCAGCTTTTCCGAAAACAAATAAATAAAGTCAAACTCTTTATCCATTCAGCACTGACAGACTACTACTCTTCCCAAGTTATCTGTGCTATATCCATAAAGTCTCTTTTTCCCTCACCTCAGATCTCCTTGGATCTGCAAAATCAACTTCCTTGCTTAACACTCACAGCCTGTCTGAACTTCCATCCATCTTTTCTGCCTTCTTTTCAGACAAAGTTCGAAACATACGCTCCAGACTGGATCAGACTCAATTCCAGCCTGCGCTTCCTGATCCCCAGTTCACTGGCACTCCTCTCTTTTCTTTCCATCCACAAGTGAAAAAGAAATCATGACAATTCTGAAGGAAATGACTATAAAATCATGCAACCTTGATCCCATACCTGCTCCTGTTTTCTCACAATGACTTCCACAACTTGTACCTAATATCACTAAAATAGTAAACTCATCTCTTGTTTCAGGAAATCTTCCATCAGCTCTTAAAACAGCGATAGCCACACCTCTACTGAAAAAGCACGATCTCGATTCCAACATTCTGAAGAATTATAGGCCTGTCTCAAACTTACCCTTTGTCTCTAAGTACCTGAAAAAGTTGTTCTCAAACAGCTCAACAGTCACCTTCATTCCAATGATCTCCTTCCCACTTTTCAATCTGCCTAGCGCCCCAACCACAGCACCGAAACCACCCTAGTCCACACTTTAGATACACTTCTACTTGCTTCTGATGCAGGAAAAATTTCCCTCCTCACTCTTCTTGACTTATCTGCAGCCTTTGATACTATAGATCACTTAATTCTTCTTTCTCGTCTCCAAAATACGTTTGGTATTAACGGCAAAGCCCTCACCTGGTTTACTTCATACCTCACAGACCGGTTCCAGAAAGTTATTGTAAACAAAATTAAATCAAAACCTGTCAAAATGGAATGTGGAGTCCCGCAGGGATCAGTCCTGGGCCCTGTCCTCTTTACTCTCTACACTGCTCCACTCTCACATTTAATAAATAACCACCATGTTGATCATCATTTCTATACCGATGATACTCAGCTTCAGTGCAGTGATACTGCTGAAAACTTGCCTTCCCTCCTGACGAATATGTCCTACTGCCTTCAAGACATTCAAAACTGGATGACAAAGAACAAGTTACAACTTAATGCTGATAAAACCGAAGCCATGCTCATAGGGACCCAACATAAACTTTCCTCTATCGCAAAAACTTAAATGGAATTCGGCAATACGTCAATTCTTTTTTCCAACTCTGTGAAGTATTTAGGAGTAGTTCTTGACAACACACTCTCTATGAAAAAACTCATCACTCAAACCTGCCAGTCTTGCTACTATCAATTACGGCGCATAAGCGCGATTCGCAAGTATCTGTCCACTGATGCAACTTCCAAACTTGTCACATCTCTCATTCTTTCACGATTAGACTACTGTAATTCTCTTTTGGCTGGCATACCAGCATCATCTATCCACTCTCTTCAACGCATACAAAACTCTGCAGCTCGACTGGTCCTAAGAAAGAAAAAATCCGAACACATCACTCCTCTTCTGCGATCTCTTCAATGGCTGCCTGGAGTATAAGATCAATACCCTCTGTTTCAAATGTCTCCATAAATCTGCACCCAGATTCAAACAAACCACTGTTGGCCGTCGCTCCTTCTCTGTTTCTTGTTCATCCACGTGGAATGACCACCCTCTTTCACTCCGCCAAAAACCTTCACTTGACGCCTTCAAATCCAGCCTCAAAACACACTTATTTCCTACCTGAGACTTTCCTCCCACATATCTGTCCCTAATTTTCAACAGCATCTTTCACCTCTTAAGTGTGTTCCGAGTGTGTGTGTGTGTGTGTGTGTGTGTGTGTGTGTGTGTGTGTGTGTGTGTGTGTGTGTGTGTGTGTGTGTGTATGTGCGTGCGTGCGTGCATACGTGCGCGCGCATGGAATTTGAAATCTGTTGTTCATTATGTTTAAGGAGAGTCATGCGTGTAAATGATTGAGCGCAAGCGCTTCGATTTGTTTGTTTTTTACAAGATTCAGCGCTATATACATTCCATATATTATTACTGTTATTATTATTATTATTATTATTATTATTATTATTAGGTGACTTCTTTCTAACTGATGAAATTCATTTCATTAAATAAGCCTGAGTTACCCCCCCCTCCTCCCCCGCAAATGTTCCATCGTGTGTTCTGTTTCAGGTTGTTGCAAAGGATCTGAGAAACAGCGGATTTACCGAACAGATTTCAGTGCATGTGAACATTGTCAACATCAACGATGAAGCACCCAGATTCATGTCACCTGCATACACAAAATCTGTCCCTGAAAATCTCAATGTGTCCTTCTCTATCATTACAGTTAAGGTAACGTTCTGTTTAGACAGGCAGTTATCAAGTGTGTGAGTGTGTATGTGTGTGTGTATGTGTGTGTATGTGTTTGTGTGTGTGTTTGTGTGTGTGTTTCTGTGTGTGCATGTGTGTGTTTGTGTGTGTGTTTCTGTGTGTGCATGTGTGTGCGTGTGTGTGCATGTGCATGTGTATATATGCACACACACACTGTGTGTGTTTGTGTGTGTGTGGTGTGTTTCTGTGTGTGCATGTGTATGCGTGTGTGCGCATGCGCATGTGTATATATGCACACACACAATGTGTGTGTGTGTGTTTGTGTGTGTGCACCTTAAGTGTTTTCTTGTGTCTGTGTTTCCTCCATTTTATTTTGCATATATGACGGTCTTTGTTTATAGAAAAGGTTTTTTTATCAGTTGATTTATACCATTGCTACTTTGGCATTTTATTGCACTTTTAAATGTGACTTAGATTTTTTCCTTTTTTAAATGTTGATTTTTATCACTGGTGTTGCCTTTGTTTTCTAGAATTTAAAAATTGGCTTCACTGAGTGAGATCTTCAGTTTCTTTCAATTGAACTGATTAGATTAATTTGTATGCATTATTTGTTTTAATTATGTAGAAGGATGTTTATCTTTTTTTCTTCTCATCACCTTCCATTACTTCCAGTCAATCTGTTGGTTCATTCTTCTGTTTAACAAGCAGTGAACGGTTTGACAGTAGCAACAGAAGAAACCGTTTTCTGAATTTTAAGGATCATCTGTCTTCTGTTCCTACAGGCTGTAGACAAAGACAGCCCACCCTATGATGCTGTTGTCTATTCACTACAAGGTGGTGATGGAGTGTGAGTACATGCTATTCATCTTCCTGGTTCCAAACAATAGACTACTACTTTGAGGTTTGAACAAGCTTGTGGCTGTAAAATAATGTGTATCATCATATCTTTGATAAATCGTAAAATAATCTAGTATCATTTGACATGTCTAAAGTGGGAAAAAGAATGTTTACACCTCTTTTCTACACCATTATTGTATGTGTTAAGACTCTCAGATGGGCTACATTTGTTTGGGTTTTTTAGTGTAAGAACATTTCCTTAAGTTTCTATAAATTCTAAGCAGTATAAATTTTAAAACAGAAACATTGTCACACTGGAAACCAAAACGACGGTAAGGAAGATTCATATAACCAAACACTTTTAGAATGGTGTTGATATGCACTCAAGAAAATATAGCACACTTGTACTCATCCATGACGAACATACACAACTTGCTTGAAGTTGACTAGATATCCTAAACATCAGATAAACAAAATAAAAAATAAGAAAACTAAGCTACAGTAAAACAGCTCCCCCATCCCCGTTCATTAACTAAGAGCTCTGTGTTTCAGTATTGGTAGGAGATTCCGTATGTGATGGTTTGCTAGGTAGCTGCATTCTGACTTCATGGATGATATCTATACATAACATTATTGTCCATGCATCATTTTTGGGGGTCTAAAACTCCATCAACCTTTCATACTGGCGCGTAATGCGGAACGAGTTTTAATGTGTGCGTAAGAAGTCCTACGTGCATTCTGACATTGGAATTTTCCCCTTTTCTGCTTTAAAAACAGTTTTATATGAAGGACCTTGTGGAAGTGGGATCAATACTGATATTGACTTAAAACAAAATCCCTTCCAACGGGAGTTTAGATGGTGGTTCGAACCCGCGCCGTCAGATTGCGAGCCCAGTTTTCTAACCGCAGAGGCTCTCTCGCCCCACACTGCATCTTCACTGAGTTGTAACAGGTAGCGTTCGATCAAAACGCTCATGTATATTGAACAGACCTGAAAGTAATAATTGAGAAGGAAGGCCCCAAAAAATGAACAACAATTGAATGGGAAGACAAACCTGAATAAACGGGAAAAAAGCCCCATCGAACTAGGAAATCAGGACGGTTAATAATAAAATAAAACACGATTTTGCAAAATATTTCCTTTCAGGTCAAGCTCTCTGAATATTAGGACGGGGTAGCTCAGTGGTTAGAGCACTTGTTTTCCCCCAAGCTAAGGTTAAGGAACATCGAGTGTGGTTAGCTGGTGGATAGGTGACATTTTCTTTTTCTTTTGCTCAGTACAGTGGGCGGCGGTGTGGTAGTAGTAGTAGCAGTAGTAGTATTGTGGTTGGGTGGTGGTGGGTTTGATGGTGGACTATATAGTGGTGGTGTTTGGTAGTAGTAGTAGTAAAAGAAAAAAGTAGTTACTTGTAGCAGTTAGTAGGCAGCAGTTAGTTTGTGTGTAAGTAGTAGTAGTAGTAGTAGTTGTAGTAGAAGGTGAGTAGTAGTAACAGTGGCGGCTGTGGTGGTGGTTGGTGGTGGTAGTAGTAGTAGTAGTAGTAGGTGTAGTAGAAGTAGTAGTAGTAGTAAAATGAAAAAAAATAGTAGTAGTAGTAACAGTGGCGGTGGTGGTGGTGGTAGTACTAGTAGTAGTAGTAGTAGTAGTAGTAGTAGTGATAGTAGTAGTAGTCGTAGTCGTAGTCGTAGTAGTGGATCGGTGGTCTAGAGGTAACGCGCCTGTCTAGAAAGCGAAAAGTCCGGGTCTGAAGTGTGCGGCGGTTCGTACCCCGTTTGGACCGGAAATTTTTCCCCCATCCATTAGACCATGAGTGGTGGTCTGGGCCTAGTCTTTCGGATGAGACGGATAAACCGAGGTCCCGTGTGTTACAACGTAATTATTTAGTGCACGTAAATAAAACCCCGGCAACAAGAGAGTTGTCCCTGGCAAAATTCTTAGGAAAAAAAAAGCCCACTCTGATAGGGAAAGGGGAAACAAAATCAGCTGCCGGAAAAAAAAAGAGGTGAAAAGGGTGGCGCAGCGTAAGTGGCGAGTCCGCGTTCTCCCGCTCTCCCGGGGAGAGCAGCCCGAATTTCACGGAGAGAAATCTGCCATGACTTAAAGTGGTATGAAATAAAATCTGAGCGCTTTGATTTGTTGCTTTACAAGATTCAGCGCTATATAAATTCCATACATTATTATTATTATTATTAATAATAGTAGTAGTAGTAGTATGCACCCTATCTGAGCAGCAGCAGAAGGAATGATTTTACTACTACTACTACTACTACTACTACTACTACTACTACTACTTATACTACTACTACTATACTACTACCACCACCACCACACCCACCACCACCACCACCACTACCACCACCACCACTACTACATACTTATACTACTACTACTACAACTACTACTTACTACTTATAATACAAATAACGATGATAATGCAAATAAACAGAACCATGCGTAATAATAAATATATTTATTATTACATAGTACATTGTCATCGTCATTATCCTCATGATTAGAAGCATCATTTTTTATCATTGCTACTCTCATCCATCATATCATCATCCATCATCATCATCATATCGTCGTCGTCGTCGTCGTCTTCATCATGATCATCATTCATCATCATCAACTTCTATTCTTCATCCTCTCATCATCTTCATCATCTCCTCATCTTATCTTCATCGTCGTCGTCGTGATGTGAGACTATGATCATTAACATGTGCCTCATCAGCCCTGGCATACCAGCGTGTGAGTTTCCACGCTCACGGTTTGCGCAACGCTCACCCTGCTCAGGGCTCAGCGCTCATTGTGGACAACGTGGTCATCAACCAGGGCCAGGGCTACAACGGAAGCACAGGCATCTTCACCGCCCCCCTCAATGGTCAGTCTGTCGGTCTGTCTGTCTGTCTGTCTGTCTGTCTGTCTGTGTCTTTATTGTGGACAACGTGGTCATCAACCAGGGCCATGGCTACAATGGAAGCACAGGCATCTTCATCGCTCCCGTCAATGGTCAGTCAGTCTGTCTGTCTGTCTCTCTAACTGTCTGCCTGTCTGCCTGTCTGTATGTTTGTGTGCTTGTTTGTCTGCATGTCTGCTTACCTGTTTGTCTGTGGTTTTTTTGTAGTGTGTACCAATGGGTCATTCAGCAGGGATATGGCTACAACCGAAGCACACAGGCATCTTCACGCCCACCTCATTCATTTTTTTAATATTTCTTTCTCTCGAAATAATGAATTTAAGCACTCATGTGCTTCTATGTGTCTATTCCAGTCCTCGTGTGTATGGCGGTTTTGTAATTTTTCATCCTGTTTCCACCGGCACACTATTGGCCTACTCTCTAAAAGCGGAACAGATTTACGTGTGCGCAAGATGTTCTGCATTGGTTTCGACACAGGGTGGCCTCGGTTTATAGTCTCATCCGAAGGACTTTGACATTCAGCTCGATTTTTTTGTCAAACTGGGAAGAAAAGGCAAGGCTGGGAATCGAACCCACAACCTCACGGTTTACTTGTTGGCAGGCGAGCGTCTTAACCATCCTGCCACCTTCCTTCCTCAATGGTAAGTCTGTCTGTCTGTCTGTCTGCTTGTCGGTCTGTCTGTCTGTCTGTGTCTGTATTGTGGACACTGCGGTCATCAGCCAGGGACAGGCTTACAACGGCAAGACCGGCACCTTCACCGCCAACCATCAACGGCCAGTTCGTCTGCTTATCTGTCTGTCTGTCTGTCTTTTGTCTGTCTTTCTGTCTACTTATCTGTCTTCCTGCCTGTGTTTGTGTTGGACACTGGGGTCATCAACCAGTGTCAAGGTTACAACGGCAAGACCGGCACTTTCACCGCCCCCCCCCCCCTCAGTGGTTTTACTTGTCTATCTATCTTCTGTTTTTTCTATCTATCTATCTGTTTTTCTATCTATCTATCTATCTATCTATCTATCTATCTATCTATCTATCTATCTATCTATCTATCTAATCTGTTTTTTTCGATCTATCTATCTATCTATCTATCTATCTATCTATTATTCTATCTATCTATCTTATCTATGTATTCTATCTGTCTGTCTTCTGGTCTATCTATACTATCTATCTATCTGTCTGTTCTGTCTGTCTGTCTGTCTGTCTGTCTATCTGCCTTTATGCTTATGCCTGTTTTGTCTGTCTGCTTACCTACCTACACGGTCTTGTCTATATGGCATGCACGCAATAGTAACAGCCTAAGGCAAATTTAGTCGCATGTGAAGGTTTACTTGTGTTTATCCTAAGGATATAACTTGAACATTACGTTGTACCAAAATGCATCAAACAAAACTAATAATCCTATGAGAACTCAAAACACAAAATAACAAAACCACCACCCATCACCTTCACAACGACAACCCTACACCGCAACATCCTCTCCCCTCCTCCTCCCCATCATCATCATTAGTATCATCATCAACATCATCATCAACATCATCAACAACAACAACAACAAAATACAGCAAACAAAACCCAACAAAAACGAAAGGTTCACAGATCATATCAGTAGCAAAGAAACACGACATGATATCGAACTCTCTCTGCTGTAAACAATGTTTGTGCTTCATAGCAGGGATGGGATGAAGCTCTCATCAGTTCGTTTCTTGGTTTCTCTAACGCCTGTCTGTTGTTCTCCAGGCAACTACTTCTTTACGGGCAGTACAGAGCTCTGGACCAGCAGCCACAGTGGTCAGCTAACTCTGAATGCAGATGACCAGGTCATTGTCTTGGTCAACAGCAAGTCCCATGGACCCCTGGAGGCCGTGTCCCTGCACGGGATAGTCCATCTGCGCGCTGGAGAGCAGGTGTGGTTAAGGGTCAGCTCTGGTGTGGAGTTAAGCGGCGCCTCCACGTCTTTCACTGGCTACATGATCAGTGTGGATCCTAATTAATCTGTGAGAAAGGAGATGGAGCGGTGTGCTGTGGTGGTAGTGTCTTGTTTGTAGGGTAACATGTTAGTGTTGACAGGTTTTATTTTTCGTTTACAGTTTTGGGAATTTATTAGTAGGCAAAAAAACACGTTCACAGATATCTTGTTACTTTAAAGAGTACCCATGTTAGGGCTGTCTATGGGGGATATGCATTATTTGCTTGTGAAGACCCATGAATGGTATACAAAATTATTCTAAAGCTATACTGGATTTGTTTCATAACTTGTTATGATTCAAGAAAATTGTTCCACGGTTAAAACAAATGAAAGTAAACACTCGTTCTTGTTTGTTTTATTTTTGTTGTTAAAGGCTTAGTAAAAACTATTGGTTTCCTATGAAGTAGATATTGGATAATTATGTTTCCAAAGCTGGGTTTAAACTATAGGGTGTAGTTTGATCCCGTTTGTTGTCCGAAACATTTCCCCAATCCACTAGACCGCTAGTGATGGTTCTGGGTGCTTAGTTTTTCGGACGAGACGATTAAAACGAGATCTGTTGTATAAAGGCATATTCTCACTGTAAAAGAACCCACGGTAACAATGGGAGTTGTCCATGGCAGCGTTTGTAGAAAAATGGCACTCTGATAGGGAAACCACGATGAACAATGCAGGACAGAATAATGGGAAAAGATAATGGGTGGTGCTATTTTTGTTGGTGACGCGCTCTACCGCGGAGAGCAGCCCAAAATTTCATGAATCGAAATTACTAGACTTTTAATGGTATGCAATGAAAATGATGGGTTTACCATGGTAACATTTTCTTTTCGATTATAGGTTTTATCCGCTCATTTTTATAGGGAAAGTTTTCAAATACAAGTAGTCGTAAAAATGTTTTTCTTTGAGATAGATTTGGAAAGCGGTAATTTTTTCAATCTTAATTACACTGCTTTAAAAGATATCTCCATTTCTTTTTTTGTTCTTTGCTGTTAAGATCCCTGTGTTGCTGGTTGGCGGTGTTTTATGGTGATAGTGATGACGTTTCCCACCTTCACATCCCTGTGTGTAGGTTGGCGGTGTTTATGGTGTTAGTGATGACGTTTCCCAGCTTCAAATCCCTGTGTGTAGGTTGGCGGTGTTTATGGTGTTAGTGATGACGTTTACCAGCTTCAGATCCCTGTGTGTAGGTTGGCGGTGTTTATGGTGTTAGTGATGACGTTTCCAGCTTCAAATCCTGTGTGTAGGGTTGGCGGTGGTTATGGTGTATTAGTGATGACTTCGTTTACCAGCTTCAGATCTGTGGTAGGTTAGGTTGGGTGTTTATGGTGTTTAGTGATGACGTTTCCAGCTTCAAATCCCTGTGTGTAGGTTGGCGGTGTTTATGGTGTTAGTGATGACGTTTACCAGCTTCAGATCCCTGTGTGTAGGTTGGCGGTGTTTATGGTGTTAGTGATGACGTTTCCCAGCTTCAGATCCAGGAGGTCACCAACACTTTGCATTCTGTTCTGGTCGTGGTAGTGGTAGTAGCAGAAATAAAATATAGAAGCATAAATAGAATATAGGAGCATAAATAGAATATAGGAGCAGAAATAGAACATAGTAGCAGAAATAGAATATAGGAGCAGAAATAGAATATAGGAGCAGAAATAGAATATAGTAACAGAAATAGAATATAGTAGCAGAAATCGGATATGGAGCGAAATAGAGTCTTGGAGCAGAAATAGAATTATAAGGAGCAGAAATAGAGTATGGGAGCAGAAATAGATATATAGTACCTGAAAATAGTGTGTAGAGAAAGAAATAGAATATAGGGAGCAGAAGTAGAATTTTATAGCAGCAGAAATAGAATATTGCAAGCAGATAAGTAGAAGTATGCAGAGACAGAAATCAATAGAGTAGCAGAAATAAAGTGTAGGCGAAAGAGAGAAATAGAATATAGGAGCCAGAAATAGGAGTATTGCCCGCAGAAATTAGATTATAGCAGCAGAAATAGAATAAACAAAAAATGCCAAAATAGGGCAATGCTTTCACCTTTCTGAGAGAAGATTATGGCGATATTTTGTCAGTGAAGGCTTTACATAATATTATAACCAGTTGTGTATAAAGCTTGACACATGTCCTATTTATCGTGAAACGTTTGCGGTAGTTATAAACTTGAACTTGAACCAAGATGTTTTGAAGATGGAGGCATATTCAAAGAATTTTTTTTTTAAAATGGAGGCGACACGAGGCATTTACTACTCTGTTTATGTATGTATAGCATCACAGTGTTAACATTACGTTGAAGAAGAAGAAGAAGAGAAAGAAGAAGAAGAAGGGAAGGTGAAAAGAAGAGGGACAGGAAGAACGCAAGAAGAAACAAGAATGAACAGAAGAACAAGAGAAGACAATGAGAACAAGAAGAGAAAAAAGACTGTGTATAGCGTTATATCTTGCAAAGACAAATCAAAGCGCTTTTGCATTCACTTTAAAAAACATCTGAAAAAAACCCTAAATGAACAGTCCCAATAAGCTTTTTGACAATACATGTAACTTTTCCTGAGCTTGTCCTTTTTGAAGACAAATAATAATCCAACCATATTGACTCTGATGGTGTACTGATTATGTGTCGTTTGAAGCATTTTCCTTGTATTTGAAGCATTTCACTCGCATATGAACCACTTCACGTGTATTTTCTGTCCTGCTGTGTATGGATAATTACTGAAAGTAATACACTTTTGGTTCATTAAAGATTGGTTTCAAACGTGTGACTCGGATTAATGTGTTTATTGTTAAATTGTTATTGTTTCTTTTCTCCTCCTCTCTCTTCTCTCTCTCTCTCGCTCTCTCTCTCTCTCTTCTTTCTCCTCTCACTCTCTCTCTCTCTCTCCTCTTCTATCTCTCTCTCTTTTCCTATTATTTTCCTTTGTCTGTCCGCCTAAAAAAAAAGCGGATTCTTTTTGTTGTAAATGTTGTCGTTAGTTGTTTTAATGATATCGTGTAGTTTTCGAGGTGAAGGGGGGGTTTGTCGCACTGGTTATCGATTTCGTCAGTGTATCCCACCGTGCAAATAAATATGAAAATTGTGGCTTTGACTGATTGATTAAACCTTAGCAATAGTATGCTGCTGGTAAAAGGTTCAAGAACAAGGACCATCCCGGAGAAATTGATGTCTAAGGTGCATGTGTTGTTCCAACCAACATCCATCTGGGCCAAATTGAACGCCTCTATGACGACGATATTGGTTGTATGATGATGCTGATGATGATGATGTTGATGATTGATGATGAATGATGATGATGACGACGACGACAACGACGATGTTTTGTTGGTGACGACAACGACGACGACAATGACGACGACGACGATGATGATCGATGGTGGTGATGATGACGACGACGACGACGACGACGACGATGATGATGATGATGATGAAAACGATTTGTTTGTGCAAGATATAGCGCTATATAAATTCCATTTATTATTATTATTACTATTATGATTATAATCACTATTATTTCTTTATTAAAGGCTTACGATCGCATTACAATTTGACCATTAGTTTTGATTCTGAAGAATATAATTATAGAACATAATTCTATTTTCATCGAGCTGTTAGATTTGGCTGGCTGGTTAGTTTTGAGTCTTCGTTTCTGCGTGTGATGTGTCTCTGTCTCTCTGTCTTGGTCTATGTATCTACAGTGATCTGTCCATACTCTTATCTGCTTGTCTGTCTTGTCTTTTTGTCTGTCTGTCTGCGCGCCTGACTGACTGACTGCTTGTCTGCTTGCTGATCTATCTGTCTGTGCGTCTCTGTCTCTCTTGTGTCTCTGTTCGTCTTTCACTCTCTCTTTATGGCTTTGCCCTTGTTTGTTTGTTCTTTGTTTGTTTGTTGTTTTTTTTAATTGCGAGGGATAAGGGAATAAGAAACTCGTGTGTTGGTTTTTTTCAAGCAGTCCCGTGTGTATGCTGTTTGTAGTTAGTTTTTGTCTATCCGTTCCCACGGACACAGTGGCCGACTCTTCCGAAAAGGCGGAACGGGTTATTAACGTCCGCGCAAGATGTTCTGCGTTTTTCTGTTTCTTCTATCCAAACTTGCAAATTAAACACGCATCACTCCAATACACACACGCGCATTATAAATAGTATATATATAATATATATATATATATATATATTTATATATATATATATATATAATATATATATATATACAGAGATACAAACACAAACATACACACGCACACACACACACTACACACACACCACACACCTCACACACACACACACACACGCACGCACGCACGCACGCACGCACCCCCTTCCCGTTTTTTGTTAATGTAAGAGGAACTTATTACGTAAATGTCGCACTGAATTAAGCTCTACCAGCCTATAATTATCCACTGTACATAGCTAGGGTCGTAGATTTTGTTTTGTGATTGCTGTTATTTCTTGTTGCGTTGCTTAGTTCTGTGCATTATTGTTCTGGCGGACTCGCAATTGTGCGTTCTGCCTTATCTATCATACCTGGAAATCCCACTGTAAGTGAGGGGGGCGGGGTAGCCTGGTGGTTAGAGGGATGCACATTCCGCTCGTAATCTGCAGACCCGGGTTCGAATCTCGTTCATGAGGATTTTTTTTCCTATGGAGTCAACATCAGTGCCCTACCTCAACACTCCCCTACATTTCCCCCCCCCCCCCCCCCCCCCCCCCCCCCCCCTCCCCCCCCCCCACCCACCCCCCCCCCCACCCCCCCCACCCCCCTCCCCCCCCCCCCCCCCCCCCCCCCCCCTCACACACACACCAACCCTGCAAAAAAAATAATCTGCTGGATGAGATCGAGACTATAAACTGATGGCCCTCATGTTGCAAAACAAAAAAAAAAAAAAAAAAAAAATAAAAAAAGAAAAAAAAAAAAAAAAAAAAATAAAAAAACAAAAAAAAAAAAAAAATACGCACGAAAAACATCTTGTGCACACGTTAAAACCCGTTTCGCGTTTTGGAAGAGTAGGCCATTGTGTGCCGGCGGGAAATGATGACAAACTTTACAGAACTGCATGCACACGGGGACTATATGTAAAAATACACACACGAGTGCTTATTCCATTCTTCTTGAACTACAAGAATAAATACAAGAATAAACATATAGAAGTGTTCTTCGGATGAGAAGGTTTTGCGTATGACGATTTTTAAAGTACCTCGCCATGTTGGCATCCACACTCTGGGACTTCGGAGGGTTTTTTTGCTTATTCTTAAATGAAAACATTCTTTATTACTGTCAAATTTATGAGTCTTGTTGTGGATGAAAGCAATCTCAAAATCAATATTAAATATTTCCCCTGTAAGGATGCTGGGGCCCTGTCAGTATAAATATCACCCCTACCTTTCCGGAGTGTCTGTGCTAGGAATTCCCTCTTTTCTATCCCTCTCTTTGTTTCTGTCTTGTTCTTTGTTTTCCTGTCACTTCTTTCTTTTCTATATTCTGCCTTCTTGGTCCATTCCCTTGCTTTTTCTCCAGAAATAACAAGTCTCTTCCACGCCAAAGTCTGATGCGCTGGGTCTGACATGTCAGGCGCTTAACGGCAGCGCAGCGCATTTTTGCCCGTATAACAGACAATACTTGTCGTGCGAGTAGTTAAACTCCACTCTTGTGGACAAACACACATACATCACGCGTGAAAGCAAGGTTATGAAAAAGGTGGGATCGGATTGTGGCGACTCATTCTCCTCAGAAAAAAAAATTCTCCCAAATGCCGCATAGAACATCTGTTCTGATGGCAATTCAGTGTACCACGAATTAAAACTCGGAAAGTGTGGTACGGTTGCCTTACTTATATGGGAGACTATTTGCGTCAAAAGATCTCTGCTGTATTGTTTGCCACAAGGTAGGTCAATCGCTGGTTGACAACTGTTGAAGGTAGCGCTGTTTTGAACAGGACAGCCGACCAGAAACAAGTGCAGGGAAAACTGTGGAGTCAGTGTTTAGGAAAGACGTGGGCTGCATTATAAAAGAAAGTACATTTCACACTGGAAAGGATTCTTCATTTCATGAACAGAGTAGCTGTATGCCAATATTGATAACAACAAGCTAAAACGTCTCTGACACTGGTTTGCTCATGACATCTTAGGCTCCCAAAGAAACAGTACTTCTCATATACGCTCATATACGTAACCATACATACTCCCCATTATAGCTTCTGACCCAAGCAATCTCACATACAGCAGTTCTTCTCATTGGGCTTAAAACATATAATCTCCAATACAGAAACTCATCTCCACTAAGGGGAGTACAACACAAAATAATTAATTAACAGAAGAGGCATCACTGTCAATTTCGACAAATCATTCACACAATTTTGGACAGAGTTACAAGGCACGGACTAAAGACACTTTTTTATCGGTTTCCCTAACCCACCAACACGCCACTCTCTCTCTCCCCCTCTCTGGCTGAATCAGGGATCTACGCTGATCATGTAGCCACTGAAAGACGTGACTTCGCTGCTGAACTCCACACCATAGCTGATCCCTAGCCAGGCTTGCTGACCTACGCGCAGATGGGATATCCCGTGCACAGAGACAGCTTCCACGGGCCCTTGGGTGCGAGTGGACACGAAAGCGATGACCTGGCCGTCCACGATCAGACTGAACTGACTGGCCTGGCTGCTGCTCCAGGACCCCGTCGTGCCGATAATAGTAAGTGCCTGAGAGAAGTGACCACTACTTATCCAGAAGAAGTACTTGGTTAGGTTAGTATAAAAGGTGTCCCATAACCTATGTGGTCTTGTGGGAGCAAGGCATCGGAGACCTTGGCTTCTCCCGCTGTAAATGGTACCTGACCTATTTGGGTCAGGGAAAGTTAGTCTAAAGCAGCGAGGGATAGGAGATGGGTTCTGCCTCATAATGCTGGCCCTGCTTACTGAAGGCAGGCGAGCAATCTCCTCTTTCTCGCCGCGCTTCACCTTATCTAGAAGAATAACATGGCAGATTAATATAAAAGGTGTCCCATAACCTATGTTGTCGTAGGAGAGTGAGGCATCAGAGACCTCAGCTTCTCCAGGGGCCAGCATTATTAAGGGTGGCGCCCATCTACTCTCCCTCGCTGCTTTACCTTCCCTGACCCTAAAGAGGGCAGGTAACTATTTACAGTTGGGTGAATTGGGGGACTGTACTGAAACTAGGGCGCGCAAACGGTTGCCCATCCAAGTGGTAACTACGCTCAAGGCTTCTTAACCTTGGTCGGGAAAGTACGAGTGTTCCGACTTACTGAGCGTTCCTGTCCCCTAGGTTAATATACACAACTTAAAACAACTTTATGGAGTTAACAGCTTACCACAAGTGATTAAGCCCATCATTAAAAAGCCAATGTGAATATTTATAACAAAAAATATACCAAATGGTACATCTAAACTGATCAACATTATTCTTAGTGTGAGGAACGCTACGAAAGTGTATTACGAGCACTTGATGTCTGATGCTAAACAACCTAATTGTGAGCGTGTGTGCGCCTTGGTTTTAGGACAGTTCCCCAGTTCACCCAGCTGTAAAATGGGTCCCTGCCGAGATCTCTGACGCCTTGCTCCCCAATGACTGCTTGATTTAAAAAAAAAAAGTTGGTGTATTTATGTATTTATTTATTTATTTATTCATTCTTTTTATATCGAGGGATAATGGGAATAAAGCTCTCGTTATGTGTTTTTTTTTACTCCTGTCCCGTGTGTATGACGGTTTTGTAAATTTTGTCATCTGTTCCCACCGGCACACAATGGCCTACTCTTTCGAAAAGCGGAACAGGATTTAACGTGTGCGCAAGATGTTCTGCGTGCGTTCGCACACGGGGCTTCGGTTTATAGTCTCATCTGAAGGCCTTTGACATTCAGTTCGATTTGTTTGTCAAACTTGGAAGAAAGGGCGAGGCTGGGAATCGAACCCACAACCTCACGGTTTACTTGTTTGCAGGTCCTGCAACCTTCCATTCCATGTTGTGTAGTGGAATGGAGTGGAGTGGAGTCGAGTGAAGTGAAGTGTAGAGAAGTGTAGTGTAGTGTAGTGTAGTGTAGTGTAGTGTAGTTTAGAGTAGTGTGGTGTGGTGTGGTGTGGTGTAGTGTAGTGCAGTGCAGTGTAGTGTAGATGTAGCGTAGCGTAGCGTAAGTAGTGTAGTGTAGTGTAGTGTGTGGTTGTGGTGTGGTGTGGTATGGTGAAGTTGCAGGTAGTGTAGGTAGCGTTAGCGTAGCGTAGTGTAGGTATTGCAGTGCTAGTGTAGTGTAGTGTTGAGTGTCGTGCCGTTGTCTGTAATGCTGCATAGTAAAGTGCAATACAGTGCAGTGCAGTGCAGTGGATTGGAGTGCAATGCAATGTGATGTAGTGTAATGCAGTATAATGCAGTGTAGTGAAGTGTAGTGCACTGTACTGTACTATACTGTACTCTTCTCTGCTGTACTGTGCTGTTGTGTGGTGGCGTGTAGTCTAATACAGTCTACTGTGGTCTAGAGTGGTACATGGTGTAGAAACATGAATTTAGGTCACAGCAGATTTTTCCGAGTGAAATGCAAGCTGCTGTGCCTAGGGAAAACGCAGACTGGCAGGCAGACAAACACACAGATACAGAGAGTGAGCGAGAGAGCGACGAGAGTGGAGAGAGAGAGAGGATGGGAGAGAGGAATGAGTTAGAGGAGAGAGAGAGAAGAGAGGAGAGAGTGAGAGAAAGAGAAAGAAGAGAGAGGAGAGACGAGAGGAGAGAGGGGGGGGGGGGCAGGCAGACAAAAACTCAGATAAAGAGAGATGGGAAAGAGAGAGACAGAGAGAGAAAGAGAATGATTTGGCCGAGAAAGAGAGAGGAGAGAGGAGATTCGGAGGGACGATGAGAGGAGTGAGAGAGAGAGAAAGAGGGAGAGAGAGAAAGAGAGGGGGCAGGCAGACAACACACAAATAAGAGAGAGACAGAGAGAGAGAGTGAAAGAGAGAGAGGGGGGCAGACAGACAAAACAGACAAACAACAGGCCAGCTGGCACACAGACAATTAGAAGGTGTGTGTGTGTGTGTGTGTGTGTAGTGTGTGTGTGTGTGTGTGTGTGTGTATGTGTGTGTGTTAAAGTTATTCACAATAGAAACACAGTCAAATCAGACAGAGAGAAAGACACAAAGAGTGACTGAAGACAGAGATAGAGAGAGAGAATCGAAAACAGACAGCAGATGAAGCCATAAATACTATAAATAATAATATATGGAATTCATATAGCGCTATATCTTGCGGACCAGGAGACAAATCAAAGCGCTTTCACTCAAACTCATTCTTACAGTCATACAACCAGTGACAAGTAATTGGTTCCAATTCAAAGGTCCAAATGTGCACACACGCACACAAAACACACGCTGCACACACACACACACACACACACACACAACACACACACACACACACAACACACACACACAGAGGTCACACACCCTTGCGGGCAATAGAATCTTGGCAGTTGAAGGCATGGAAAAAATATGAGATGAGGCAGGAGAGGAAAATTTAGGTTTTGAAACAATATGTCTTGAGACTGGATTTAAAGTGTCATAAGAGGGCTGTTTGGCGCTGAGAGATGAGAGGAGAGATGAGAGAGAGAGAGAGAGACGAGTGATGAGACGGGAGATGAGAATGAGGAGGAGAGAGAGAGAGAGAGGGAGATCATTCCAATCAATGGACCAGAATTGAGAAAGACGCGCGATGGTGGATTGGTTTGAATCTAGGTATTCGTAAGGACAAGGGTATTGCAGCAGAGCGGAGAGACGAGAAGGAGTGTACAGGTGAAGAATTTCACAGAGGTAGGACGGTGTCGCTGTTTTGTGGAGACATTTGTAACAGAGTGGTACTTAGCTTATAGGTTTACTCTCTGTGGGCAAGGCGGCAAGTGGATCGATTGCAAGAGAGGGTAATTGATCAGATTTATTCTTCTGAGATTTTAAACGAGCTGCAGAGTTTTGTATACGTTGAAGGGATTGGATGATGATGCTGGCAGACAGCCAACAGCGGGTTGCCATGTCCAGGCGGGTGAAAGAATGAGAGTCTGCAACAAGTTTGGATGTTGCTCTAATACGCGTAATTGATTGTAGCAGGAGACTGGCAGGGTTCTGAGTGATGGATTTTGTGCATAGGAGAGTTGTGTTGTCTAAAAATGGGACCCCTAGATACTTCACAGCAGTGGCGGATAGGGATGATGCATTGCCAGTTGTATTGAAGCTGTTGTGATGAAGAGAGTTTGTGTTTGGTCCCTACAAGCCGTAGTTTCCTTATTATCTGCATTTAGCGGTAATTGTTCTGTATCATCCAAATTTTGGATATCTTGAAAGCAGTGAGCCATATTTGTAAAGAGAGAAGGCAGATTTTCAGGAGTGTCGCTGCTTAGAATCTGAGAGTCATCTGCATAAAAATTATGGTTGATCTGATGGCGGTTAATTATATGTGACAGTGGAGCAGTGTAGAAGGTGAAAATAATAGGGCCCAGAACAGATCCCTGTGGAACTCCACAATCCAATCTTGCACGTACTGACTGAATCTGAATCTCTCTCTATACAATAAGACAGACAGACAGACAGACAGACTGACCATTGAGGGGGGCGGTGAAGGTGCCTGTGCTTCCGTTGTAGCCCTGGCCCTGGTTGATGACCACGTTGTCCACAATAAAGACACAGACAGACAGACAGACAGACAGACTGACCATTGAGGGGGGCGGTGAAGATGCCTGTGCTTCCGTGTAGCCCTGCCTGGTTGATGACCCGTTGTCCACAATGATCGGCTGAGCCCTGAGCAGGGTGAGTGTTGCGCAAAACCGTGGACCGTGAAATAAAACGCTGGTATGCCAGGGCTGAATAAGTAATATGATATAGGCGCGCGCGGCGCGCTCCACACACACCACACACTCACAATCACGCCCGCACTGCACGTACACTCACACACAAGTGAAGAGTAGGGCTGAAAATATATAGAATATGGGTGCGCGCAACAAACACACAACTCCACACACACACACACCACACACACACCACAACACACCGCCCACGCACGCATGCACATACCCACATCGCAAATTGACAACCCGGGTTCGTTTCTCGTTCAAGAGGGATATATTTCCCCTAGAGTTATTAACTCAATGCAGACTCCATTCTCCCTAACGTCTTTCGGATGAGACTATAAACCGAGGTCCCGTGTGCCAACGCACGAAGAACATCTTGCGCACACGTTAAATCCTGTTCCGCTTTTCTTAAGAGTAGGCCATTGTGTGCCGGTGTGAACAGATGTCAGAATTAACAAAACCGCATACACACATGGACAGGATGTAAGAAAAAACAACCACATAAGTGCTTATTCCATTATCCTCGATATAAAAGAATAAAATAACAATAAAAAAATAAACACATGCACACACAAGTATAAGAGAAGGCCATTGTGTGCCGGTCGGAACAGATGACACAATTTTAAAAACTGCATGCATACGGGACTGGATGAAAAAAGCAGAGGAGTGTTTATTCCATTATCCTAGAAATAAAAGAATAAAATAAATCAATAAAAATATTTTAAAAAAACACGTGCGTATGTCTGTGTGTCTGTGTGTATGCGTGTAACGATAAACCTAGGTCTCGTAGGTTACACAAAATTGTTTAGCGCACGTAAAAGAACCTAAGGTAACAAGAGAGCTGTCCCAGACAAAAGTCTGCAGAAAAAAGCCACTCTAATACGGAACAAATACAATCTTCTCACTTTCAAAACAGAACATGTCACACTGGAAACCAAACGACCGGTAAGGAAGATTCATATAACCAAACACTTTTAGAATGGTGTTGATATGCACTCAAGAAAATATAGCACACTTGTACTCATCCATGACGAACATACACAACTTGCTTGAAGTTGACTAGATATCCTAAACATCAGATAAACAAAATAAAAAATAAGAAAACTAAGCTACAGTAAAACAGCTCCCCCATCCCCGTTCATTAACTAAGAGCTCTGTGTTTCAGTATTGGTAGGAGATTCCGTATGTGATGGTTTGCTAGGTAGCTGCATTCTGACTTCATGGATGATATCTATACATAACATTATTGTCCATGCATCATTTTTGGGGGTCTAAAACTCCATCAACCTTTCATACTGGCGCGTAATGCGGAACGAGTTTTAATGTGTGCGTAAGAAGTCCTACGTGCATTCTGACATTGGAATTTTCCCCTTTTCTGCTTTAAAAACAGTTTTATATGAAGGACCTTGTGGAAGTGGGATCAATACTGATATTGACTTAAAACAAAATCCCTTCCAACGGGAGTTTAGATGGTGGTTCGAACCCGCGCCGTCAGATTGCGAGCCCAGCTTTCTAACCGCAGAGGCTCTCTCGCCCCACACTGCATCTTCACTGAGTTGTAACAGGTAGCGTTCGATCAAAACGCTCATGTATATTGAACAGACCTGAAAGTAATAATTGAGAAGGAAGGCCCCAAAAAATGAACAACAATTGAATGGGAAGACAAACCTGAATAAACGGGAAAAAAGCCCCATCGAACTAGGAAATCAGGACGGTTAATAATAAAATAAAACACGATTTTGCAAAATATTTCCTTTCAGGTCAAGCTCTCTGAATATTAGGACGGGGTAGCTCAGTGGTTAGAGCACTTGTTTTCCCCCAAGCTAAGGTTAAGGAACATCGAGTGTGGTTAGCTGGTGGATAGGTGACATTTTCTTTGTCTTGGCTTCAGTACAGTGGCGGCGGTGGTGGTAGTAGTAGTAGCAGTAGTAGTAGTTGTGGTGGTGGTGGTGGTGATGGTGGACTATATAGTGGTGGTGTTTGGTAGTAGTAGTAGTAAAAGAAAAAAGTAGTTACTTGTAGCAGTTAGTAGGCAGCAGTTAGTTTGTGTGTAAGTAGTAGTAGTAGTAGTAGTTGTAGTAGAAGGTGAGTAGTAGTAACAGTGGCGGCTGTGGTGGTGGTTGGTGGTGGTAGTAGTAGTTAGTAGTAGTAGGTGTAGTAGAAGTAGTAGTAGTAGTAAAATGAAAAAAATATAGTAGTAGTAGTACAGTGGCGGTGGTGTGGTTGGTGGTAGTACTTAGTAAGTAGTAGTAGTAGTAGTAGTAGTAGTGATAGTAGTAGTAGTCTAGTGTTGAGTCGTAGTAGTGGTTCGGTGGTCTAGAGGTAACGCGCCTGTCTAGAAAGGAAAAGTCCTGGTCTGAAGTGGGCGGCGGTTCGTACCCAGTTTGGAACCGGAAAAATTTTTTCCCCATCATATGTAGACATGAGTGGTGGTCTGGGCCTAGTCTTTCGGATGAGACGGATAAACCGAGGTCCCGTGTGTTACAACGTAATTATTTAGTGCACGTAAATAAAACCCCGGCAACAAGAGAGTTGTCCCTGGCAAAATTCTTAGGAAAAAAAAAGCCCACTCTGATAGGGAAAGGGGAAACAAAATCAGCTGCCGGAAAAAAAAAGAGGTGAAAAGGGTGGCGCAGCGTAAGTGGCGAGTCCGCGTTCTCCCGCTCTCCCGGGGAGAGCAGCCCGAATTTCACGGAGAGAAATCTTCTGACTTAAAAGTGGTATGAAATAAATTCTGAGCGTTTGTGATTTGTTGCTTTTACAAGATTCAGCGCTATATAAATTCCATACATTATTTTATTATTATTAATAATAGTAGTAGTAGTAGTATGCACCCAATCTGAGCAGCAGAGAAGGAATTGTATTTTACTACTACTACTATTACTACTTACTACTACTACTCTTACTTACTTATACTACTACTACTATACTACTACCACCACCACCACACCCACCACCACCACCACCACTACCACCACCACCACTACTACATACTTATACTACTACTACTACAACTACTACTTACTACTTATAATACAAATAACGATGATAATGCAAATAAACAGAACCTTGCGTAATAATAAATATATTTATTATTACCATAGTACATTGTCATCGTCATTATCCTCATGATTAGAAGCATCATTTTTTATCATTGCTACTCTCATCATCCTCATCATCATCATCATCATCATCATCATCGTCGTCGTCGTCGTCGTCATCATCATGATCATCATCATCATCATCAACATCATCATCATCATCATCATCATCATCTTCATCATCTCCTCATCTTATCTTCATCGTCGTCGTCGTGATGATGAAGACTATGATCATTAACATGTGCCTCATCAGCCCTGGCATACCAGCGTGTGAGTTTCCACGCTCACGGTTTGCGCAACGCTCACCCTGCTCAGGGCTCAGCGCTCATTGTGGACAACGTGGTCATCAACCAGGGCCAGGGCTACAACGGAAGCACAGGCATCTTCACCGCCCCCCTCAATGGTCAGTCTGTCGGTCTGTCTGTCTGTCTGTCTGTCTGTCTGTCTGTGTCTTTATTGTGGACAACGTGGTCATCAACCAGGGCCATGGCTACAATGGAAGCACAGGCATCTTCATCGCTCCCGTCAATGGTCAGTCAGTCTGTCTGTCTGTCTCTCTAACTGTCTGCTGTCTGCCTGTCTGTATGTTTGTGTGCTTGTTTGTCTGCATGTCTGCTTACCTGTCTGTCTGTGGTTTTTTGTGTGTGTACAATGTGGTCATCAGCCAGGGATATGGCTACAACCGAAGCACACAGGCATCTTCACCGCCCACCTCATTCATTTTTTTAATATTTCTTTCTCTCGAAATAATGAATTTAAGCACTCATGTGCTTCTATGTGTCTATTCCAGTCCTCGTGTGTATGGCGGTTTTGTAATTTTTCATCCTGTTTCCACCGGCACACTATTGGCCTACTCTCTAAAAGCGGAACAGATTTACGTGTGCGCAAGATGTTCTGCATTGGTTTCGACACAGGGTGGCCTCGGTTATGTCTCTCCGAGGACTTTGACATTCAGCTCGAGTTTTTTGTCAAAACTGGGAAGAAAAGGCAAGGCTGAGGAAACAGAACCCACACTCACGGTTTACTTGTTGGCAGGCGAGCGTCTTAACCATCCTGCCACCTTCCTTCCTCAATGGTAAGTCTGTCTGTCTGTCTGTCTGCTTGTCGGTCTGTCTGTCTGTCTGTGTCTGTATTGTGGACACTGCGGTCATCAGCCAGGGACAGGCTTACAACGGCAAGACGGCACCTCACGCCAACCATCCAACGGCAGTTCGTCTGCTTAATCTGTTGTTCTGTTCTGTCTTTTGTCTGTCTTTCTGTCTACTTATCTGTCTTCCTGCCTGTGTTTGTGTTGGACACTGGGGTCATCAACCAGTGTCAAGGTTACAACGGCAAGACCGGCACTTTCACCGCCCCCCCCCCCCTCAGTGGTTTTACTTGTCTATCTATCTATCTGTTTTTCTATCTATCTATCTGTTTTTCTATCTATCTATCTATCTATCTATCTATCTATCTATCTATCTATCTATCTATCTATCTATCTAATCTGTTTTTTTCGATCTATCTATCTATCTATCTATCTATCTATCTATTATTCTATCTATCTATCTTATCTATGTATTCTATCTGTCTGTCTTCTGGTCTATCTATACTATCTATCTATCTGTCTGTTCTGTCTGTCTGTCTGTCTGTCTGTCTATCTGCCTTTATGCTTATGCCTGTTTTGTCTGTCTGCTTACCTACCTACACGGTCTTGTCTATATGGCATGCACGCAATAGTAACAGCCTAAGGCAAATTTAGTCGCATGTGAAGGTTTACTTGTGTTTATCCTAAGGATATAACTTGAACATTACGTTGTACCAAAATGCATCAAACAAAACTAATAATCCTATGAGAACTCAAAACACAAAATAACAAAACCACCACCCATCACCTTCACAACGACAACCCTACACCGCAACATCCTCTACCTCCTCCTCCCCATCATCATTCATTAGATCATCATAAAATCATCCTATCAACATCATTCAACAACACAACAACAAAATACAGCAAACAAAACCCAACAAAAACGAAAGGTTCACAGATCATATCAGTAGCAAAGAAACACGACATGATATCGAACTCTCTCTGCTGTAGACAATGTTTGTGCTTCATAGCAGGGATGGGATGAAGTCTCATCAGTTCGTTTCTTGGTTTCTCTAACGCCTGTCTGTTGTTCTCCAGGCAACTACTTCTTCACGGGCAGTACAGAGCTCTGGACCAGCAGCCACAGTGGTCAGCTAACTCTGAATGCAGATGACCAGGTCATTGTCTTGGTCAACAGCAAGTCCCATGGACCCCTGGAGGCCGTGTCCCTGCACGGGATAGTCCATCTGCGCGCTGGAGAGCAGGTGTGGTTAAGGGTCAGCTCTGGTGTGGAGTTAAGCGGCGCCTCCACGTCTTTCACTGGCTACATGATCAGTGTGGATCCTAATTAATCTGTGAGAAAGGAGATGGAGCGGTGTGCTGTGGTGGTAGTGTCTTGTTTGTAGGGTAACATGTTAGTGTTGACGGTTTTATTTTTTCGTTTACAGGTCTTTGGATTTATTAGTAGGTAAAAAAAAACCAGTTCACTGAGAATCTTGTTACTTTAACGAATACCCATGTTAGGGCTGTCTATGGGGGATATGCATTATTTGCTTGTGAAGACCCATGAATGGTATACAAAATTATTCTAAAGCTATACTGGATTTGTTTCATAACTTGTTATGATTCAAGAAAATTGTTCCACGGTTAAAACAAATGAAAGTAAACACTCGTTCTTGTTTGTTTTATTTTTGTTGTTAAAGGCTTAGTAAAAACTATTGGTTTCCTATGAAGTAGATATTGGATAATTATGTTTCCAAAGCTGGGTTTAAACTATAGGGTGTAGTTTGATCCCGTTTGTTGTCCGAAACATTTCCCCAATCCACTAGACCGCTAGTGATGGTTCTGGGTGCTTAGTTTTTCGGACGAGACGATTAAAACGAGATCTGTTGTATAAAGGCATATTCTCACTGTAAAAGAACCCACGGTAACAATGGGAGTTGTCCATGGCAGCGTTTGTAGAAAAATGGCACTCTGATAGGGAAACCACGATGAACAATGCAGGACAGAATAATGGGAAAAGATAATGGGTGGTGCTATTTTTGTGGTGACGCGCTCTCCCCGCGGAGAGCAGCCCAAATTTCATGAATAGAAATCTACTATGACTTTTAATGGTATGCAATGAAAATGATGGTTACCATGGTAAACATTTTCTTTTCGATTTAGGTTTTATCACGCTCATTTTTAGTAGGAAAGTATTCCAAATACAAGTAGTCGTAAAATAGTTTTTCTTTGAGATAGATTTGGAAAGGCGGTAATTTTTTCAATCTTAAATACACTGCTTTAAAAGATAACTCTCCATTTTCTTTTTTTGTTTCTTTGCTGTTAAGATCCCTGTGTGCAGGTTGGCGGTGTTTATGGTGATAGTGATGACGTTTCCCACCTTCACATCCCTGTGTGTAGGTTGGCGGCGTTTATGGTGATAGTGATGACGTTTTCCATCTTCAAATCCCTGTGTGTAGGTTGGCGGTGTTTATGGCGATAGTGATGACGTTTCCCAGCTTCAGATCCCTGTGTGGAGGTTGGCGGTGTTTATGGTGTTAGTGATGACGTTTCCCAGCTTCAAATCCCTGTGTGTAGGTTGGCGGTGTTTATGGTGTATTAGTGATGACTTCGTTTACCAGCTTCAGATCTGTGGTAGGTTAGGTTGGGTGTTTATGGTGTTTAGTGATGACGTTTCCAGCTTCAAATCCCTGTGTGTAGAGTGGCGGTTGTTTATGGTGTTAGGGATGACGTTTACCTGTCGTCAAGGATCCCTGTGTGTAGGTCGGCGGTGTTTATGGTGTTATTGATGGACGTTTCCCAGTTCAGATCCTGGAGGTCACCAACACTTTGCATCTGTTTGGTCGTAGGTATAGTGGTAGTAGCAGAAATAAAATATAGAAGCATAAATAGAATATAGGAGCATAAATAGAATATAGGAGCAGAAATAGAACATAGTAGCAGAAATTGAACTATAGGAGCAGAAATAGAATATAGGAGCAGAACTAGAATATAAGTAACAGAGATAGAATATAGTAGCAGAAATTCGGATATGGAGCGAAATAGAGTCTTGGAGCAGAAATAGAATTATAAGGAGCAGAAATAGAGTATGGGAGCAGAAATAGATATATAGTACCTGAAAATAGTGTGTAGAGAAAGAAATAGAATATAGGGAGCAGAAGTAGAATTTTATAGCAGCAGAAATAGAATATTGCAAGCAGATAAGTAGAAGTATGCAGAGACAGAAATCAATAGAGTAGCAGAAATAAAGTGTAGGCGAAAGAGAGAAATAGAATATAGGAGCCAGAAATAGGAGTATTGCCCGCAGAAATTAGATTATAGCAGCAGAAATAGGAATAAACAAAAAATGCCAAATAGGCACTGCTTTCACCTTCTGAGAGAAGATCCTATGGCGATATTTTTGTCAGTTGAAGGCTTTACATAATTTATAACCGTTGTGTATAAGCTTGACACATGTCCTATTTATCGTGTAACGTTTGCTTGGTGTTATAAACTTGAACTTGAACCAAGATGTTTTGAAGATGGAGGGATATTCAAGAATTTTTTTTTTAAAATGAGGCGACACGAGGGCATTTATACTTGTTTATAGTATGTAATAGCTTCACAGTGTTAACATTACGTTGAAGAAGAAGAAGAAGAGAAAGAAGAAGAAGAAGGGAAGGTGAAAAGAAGAGGGACAGGAAGAACGCAAGAAGAAACAAGAATGAACAGAAGAACAAGAGAAGACAATGAGAACAAGAAGAGAAAAAAGACTGTGTATAGCGTTATATCTTGCAAAGACAAATCAAAGCGCTTTTGCATTCACTTTAAAAAACATCTGAAAAAAACCCTAAATGAACGTCCCAAATGCTTTTTGAAATACATGTAACTTTTCCTTGAGCTTGGTCCTTTTTGAAGACTAATAATAATCCTACCATAATGAACTCTGATGGTGTATGTTTATGTGTCGTTTGAAGCATTTTCCTTGTATTTGAAGCATTTCACTCGCATATGAACCACTTCACGTGTATTTTCTGTCCTGCTGTGTATGGATAATTACTGAAAGTAATACACTTTTGGTTCATTAAAGATTGGTTTTCAAACGTGTGACTCGGATTATGATGTTTATTGTTAAATGTTATTGTTTCTTTTCTCCTCCTCTCTCTTCTCTCTCTCTCTCGCTCTCTCTCTCTCTCTTCTTTCTCCTCTCACTCTCTCTCTCTCTCTCCTCTTCTATCTCTCTCTCTTTTCCTATTATTTTCCTTTGTCTGTCCGCCTAAAAAAAAAGCGGATTCTTTTTGTTGTAAATGTTGTCGTTAGTTGTTTTAATGATATCGTGTAGTTTTCGAGGTGAAGGGGGGGTTTGTCGCACTGGTTATCGATTTCGTCAGTGTATCCCACCGTGCAAATAAATATGAAAATTGTGGCTTTGACTGATTGATTAAACCTTAGCAATAGTATGCTGCTGGTAAAAGGTTCAAGAACAAGGACCATCCCGGAGAAATTGATGTCTAAGGTGCATGTGTTGTTCCAACCAACATCCATCTGGGCCAAATGACCGCCTCCTATGACGACGATATTGGTTGTTATGATGATGATGATGATGATGATGATGATGATGATGATGATGATGATGATGACGACGACGACAACGACGATGATTATGATGGTGACGACAACGACGACGACAATGACGACGACGACGATGATGATCGATGGTGGTGATGATGACGACGACGACGACGACGACGACGATGATGATGATGATGATGAAAACGATTTTGTTTGTGCAAAGATATAGCGATATATAAATTCCATTTATTAGTTATTATTACTATTATGATTATAATCACATATTATTTCTTTATTAAAGTTTCGATTCGCTTACAATTTGACCATTAGTTTTGTTTCTGAAGAATATAATTATTAGAAACATAATTTTTTTCATCGAGCATGTTTGATTTGGCTGGCTGGGGTTTTTAGTTTTGAGTCTTCGTTTCTGCGTGTGATGTGTCTCTGTCTCTCTGTCTGGTCTATGTATCTGCAGTGATTGTCCATACTCTTATCTGGCTTGTATCTGTCTTGTCTTTTTGTCTGTCTGTCTGCGCGCCCTATGGACTGACTGCTTGTTGCTGCTGATCTATCTGTCTGTGCGTTCTCTGTCTCTCTTGTGTCTATGTACGTCTTTCCCTCTCTCTTTCTGGCTTTGCCCTTGTTTGTTTGTTCTTTGTTTGTTTGTTGTTTTTTTTAATTGCGAGGGATAAGGGAATAAGAAACTCGTGTGTTGGTTTTTTTCAAGCAGTCCCGTGTGTATGCTGTTTGTAGTTAGTTTTTGTCTATCCGTTCCCACGGACACAGTGGCCGACTCTTCCGAAAAGGCGGAACGGGTTATTAACGTCCGCGCAAGATGTTCTGCGTTTTTCTGTTTCTTCTATCCAAACTTGCAAATTAAACACGCATCACTCCAATACACACACGCGCATTATAAATAGTATATATATAATATATATATATATATATATATTTATATATATATATATATATAATATATATATATATACAGAGATACAAACACAAACATACACACGCACACACACACACTACACACACACCACACACCTCACACACACACACACACACGCACGCACGCACGCTACGCACGCACCCCTTCCGTTTTTTGTTAATGTATGAGGAACTTATTTACGTAAATGTGCACATTGAATTAAGCTCTACCAGCTATAAAATAATCCACTGTAAATAGCTAGGGTCGTGGATTTTGTTTTGTGTTTGCTGTTATTTCTTGTTGCGTTGCTTAGTTCTGTGCATTATTGTTCTGGCGGACTCGCAATTGTGCGTTCTGCCTTATCTATCATACCTGGAAATCCCACTGTAAGTGAGGGGGGCGGGGTAGCCTGGTGGTTAGAGGGATGCACATTCCGCTCGTAATCTGCAGACCCGGGTTCGAATCTCGTTCATGAGGATTTTTTTTCCTACTGGAGTTAACATCAGTGCCAACTCCACTCCCCTCCATTTCCCCCCCCCCCCCCCCCCCCCCCCCCCCCCCCTCCCCCCCCCCCACCCACCCCCCCCCCCACCCCCCCCACCCCCCTCCCCCCCCCCCCCCCCCCCCCCCCCCCTCACACACACACCAACCCTGCAAAAAAAATAATCTGCTGGATGAGATCGAGACTATAAACTGATGGCCCTCATGTTGCAAAACAAAAAAAAAAAAAAAAAAAAAATAAAAAAAGAAAAAAAAAAAAAAAAAAAAATAAAAAAACAAAAAAAAAAAAAAAATACGCACGAAAAACATCTTGTGCACACGTTAAAACCCGTTTCGCGTTTTGGAAGAGTAGGCCATTGTGTGCCGGCGGGAAATGATGACAAACTTTACAGAACTGCATGCACACGGGGACTATATGTAAAAATACACACACGAGTGCTTATTCCATTCTTCTTGAACTACAAGAATAAATACAAGAATAAACATATAGAATTGTTCTTCGGATGAGAAGGTTTTGCGTATGACGATTTTTAAAGTACCTCGTCATGTTGGCATCCACACTCTGACTTCGGAGGATTTTTTGCTTATTCTTTAAATGCCAACATTCTTTATACTGTCAAATTAAGAGTCTTGTTGTGGATGAAAGCAATCTCAAAATCAATATTAAATATTTCCCCTGTAAGGATGCTGGGGCCCTGTCAGTATAAATATCACCCCTACCTTTCCGGAGTGTCTGTGCTAGGAATTCCCTCTTTTCTATCCCTCTCTTTGTTTCTGTCTTGTTCCTTTGTTTTCCTGTCACTTCTTTCTTTTCTATATTCTGCCTTCTTGGTCCATTCCCTTGCTTTTTCTCCAGAAATAACAAGTCTCTTCCACGCCAAAGTCTGATGCGCTGGGTCTGACATGTCAGGCGCTTAACGGCAGCGCAGCGCATTTTTGCCCGTATAACAGACAATACTTGTCGTGCGAGTAGTTAAACTCCACTCTTGTGGACAAACACACATACATCACGCGTGAAAGCAAGGTTATGAAAAAGGTGGGATCGGAATTGTGGCGACTCATTCTCCTCAGAAAAAAAAATTCTCAAATGCCGATAAGAAACATCTGTTTGATGGCCAATTCAGTGTACCACGAAATTAAAAACTCGGAGAAGTGTGGTCGTTGCGCTACTTATATGAGACTATTTGCGTCAAAAGATCTCTGCTGTATTGTTTGCCACAAGGTAGGTCAATCGCTGGTTGACAACTGTTGAAGGTAGCGCTGTTTTGAACAGGACAGCCGACCAGAAACAAGTGCAGGGAAAACTGTGGAGTCAGTGTTTAGGAAAGACGTGGGCTGCATTATAAAAGAAAGTACATTTCACACTGGAAAGGATTCTTCATTTCATGAACAGAGTAGCTGTATGCCAATATTGATAACAACAAGCTAAAACGTCTCTGACACTGGTTTGCTCATGACATCTTAGGCTCCCAAAGAAACAGTACTTCTCATATACGCTCATATACGTAACCATACATACTCCCCATTATAGCTTCTGACCCAAGCAATCTCACATACAGCAGTTCTTCTCATTGGGCTTAAAACATATAATCTCCAATACAGAAAATCATCTCCACTAATGCGGCGTACAACACAAATCATTAATTAAAGTGAGGCATCACTGTCAATTTCGACAAATCATTCACACAATTTTGGACAGAGTTACAAGGCACGGACTAAAGACACTTTTTTATCGGTTTCCCTAACCCACCAACACGCCACTCTCTCTCTCCCCCTCTCTGGCTGAATCAGGGATCTACGCTGATCATGTAGCCACTGAAAGACGTGACTTCGCTGCTGAACTCCACACCATAGCTGATCCCTAGCCAGGCTTGCTGACCTACGCGCAGATGGGATATCCCGTGCACAGAGACAGCTTCCAAGGGCCCTTGGGTGCGAGTGGACACGAAAGCGATGACCTGGCCGTCCACGATCAGACTGAACTGACTGGCCTGGCTGCTGCTCCAGGACCCCGTAGTGCCGATGAAGAAGTAAGTGCCTGAAGAAGAAGTGACCACTACTTATCCAGAAGAAGAACTTGGTAGGTTAGTATAAAAGGTGTCCCATAACCTATGTGGTCTTGGGGGAGCAAGGCATCGGAGACCTTGGCTTCTCCCGCTGTAAATGGTACCTGACCTATTTGGGTCAGGGAAAGTTAGTCTAAAGCAGCGAGGGATAGGAGATGGGTTCTGCCTCATAATGCTGGCCCTGCTTACTGAAGGCAGGCGAGCAATCTCCTCTTTCTCGCCGCGCTTCACCTTTATCTAGAAGAAAACATGGCAGATAATATACTAAAGGTGTCCCATAACCTATGTTGTCCGTAGAGAGAGTGAGGCATCAGAGACCTCAGTTCTCCAGGGGCCAGATATTATTAAGGGTGGCGCCCATCTACTTCCCTCGTGCTTTACCTTCCCTGACCCTTAAAAGTGGGCAGGTAACTATTTACAGTTGGGTGATTTGGGGGAACTGTTACTGAAACTAGGGCGCGCTAACGGTTTTGCCCATCCAAGTGGTATCTACGCTAAGGCTTCTTAACCTTGGTCGGGAAAGTACGAGTGTTCCGACTTACTGAGCGTTCCTGTCCCCTAGGTTAATATACACAACTTAAAACAACTTTATGGAGTTAACAGCTTACCACAAGTGATTAAGCCCATCATTAAAAAGCCAATGTGAATCATTTATAAACAAAAAATTCCCAAATGGTGACATCTAAAACTGATCAACATTATTCTTAGTGTGAGGAACGCTACGAAAGTGTATTACGAGCACTTGATGTCTGATGCTAAACAACCTAATTGTGAGCGTGTGTGCGCCTTGGTTTTAGGACAGTTCCCCAGTTCACCCAGCTGTAAAATGGGTCCCTGCCGAGATCTCTGACGCCTTGCTCCCCAATGACTGCTTGATTTAAAAAAAAAAAGTTGGTGTATTTATGTATTTATTTATTTATTTATTCATTCTTTTATATCGAGGGATAATGGGAATAAAGCTCTCGTTATGTGTTTTTTTTTACTCCTGTCCCGTGTGTATGACGGTTTTGTAATTTTGTCATCTGATCCCTCCGGCACACAATGGCCTACTCTTTCGAAAAGCGGAACAGGATTTAACGTGTGCGCAAGATGTTCTGCGTGCGTTCGCACACGGGGCTTCGGTTTATAGTCTCATCTGAAGGCCTTTGACATTCAGTTCGATTTGTTTGTCAAACTTGGAAGAAAGGGCGAGGCTGGGAATCGAACCCACAACCTCACGGTTTACTTGTTTGCAGGTCCTGCAACCTTCCATTCCATGTTGTGTAGTGGAATGGAGTGGAGTGGAGTCGAGTGAAGTGAAGTGTAGAGAAGTGTAGTGTAGTGTAGTGTCGTTTAGTGTAGTGTAGTTTAGAGTAGTGTGGTGTGGTGTGGTGTGGTGTGTGTAGTGCAGTGCAGTGTAGTGTAGATGTAGCGTAGCGTAGCGTAAGTAGTGTAGTGTAGTGTAGTGTGTGGTTGTGGTGTGGTGTGGTATGGTGAAGTTGCAGGTAGTGTAGGTAGCGTTAGCGTAGCGTAGTGTAGGTATTGCAGTGCTAGTGTAGTGTAGTGTTGAGTGTCGTGCCGTTGTCTGTAATGTGCATAGTAAAAGAAAAAAAGTGCACCAATTACAGTGCTGTGCAGTGCAGTGGATTGGAGTGCAATGCAATGTGATGTAGTGTTAATGCAGTTTAATGCAGTGTAGTGAAGTGTAGTGCACTGTACTGTACTATACTGTACTCTTCTCTGCTGTACTGTGCTGTTGTGTGGTGGCGTGTAGTCTAATACAGTCTACTGTGGTCTAGAGTGGTACATGGTGTAGAAACATGAATTTAGGTCACAGCAGATTTTTCCGAGTGAAATGCAAAGTGCTGTGCCTAGGCAAAACGCAGACTGGCAGGCTGACAACACACAGAACAGAGAGTGAGCGAGAGAGCGACGAGAGTGGAGAGAGAGAGAGGATGGGAGAGAGGAATGAGTTAGAGGAGAGAGAGAGAAGAGAGGAGAGAGTGAGAGAAAGAGAAAGAAGAGAGAGGAGAGACGAGAGGAGAGAGGGGGGGGGGGGCAGGCAGACAAAAACTCAGATAAAGAGAGATGGGAAAGAGAGAGACAGAGAGAGAAAGAGAATGATTTGGCCGAGAAAGAGAGAGGAGAGAGGAGATTCGGAGGGACGATGAGAGGAGTGAGAGAGAGAGAAAGAGGGAGAGAGAGAAAGAGAGGGGGCAGGCAGACAACACACAAATAAGAGAGAGACAGAGAGAGAGAGTGAAAGAGAGAGAGGGGGGCAGACAGACAAAACAGACAAACAACAGGCCAGCTGGCACACAGACAATTAGAAGGTGTGTGTGTGTGTGTGTGTGTGTAGTGTGTGTGTGTGTGTGTGTGTGTGTATGTGTGTGTGTTAAAGTTATTCACAATAGAAACACAGTCAAATCAGACAGAGAGAAAGACACAAAGAGTGACTGAAGACAGAGATAGAGAGAGAGAATCGAAAACAGACAGCAGATGAAGCCATAAATACTATAAATAATAATATATGGAATTCATATAGCGCTATATCTTGCGGACCAGGAGACAAATCAAAGCGCTTTCACTCAAACTCATTCTTACAGTCATACAACCAGTGACAAGTAATTGGTTCCAATTCAAAGGTCCAAATGTGCACACACGCACACAAAACACACGCTGCACACACACACACACACACACACACACAACACACACACACACACACAACACACACACACAGAGGTCACACACCCTTGCGGGCAATAGAATCTTGGCAGTTGAAGGCATGGAAAAAATATGAGATGAGGCAGGAGAGGAAAATTTAGGTTTTGAAACAATATGTCTTGAGACTGGATTTAAAGTGTCATAAGAGGGCTGTTTGGCGCTGAGAGATGAGAGGAGAGATGAGAGAGAGAGAGAGAGACGAGTGATGAGACGGGAGATGAGAATGAGGAGGAGAGAGAGAGAGAGAGGGAGATCATTCCAATCAATGGACCAGAATTGAGAAAGACGCGCGATGGTGGATTGGTTTGAATCTAGGTATTCGTAAGGACAAGGGTATTGCAGCAGAGCGGAGAGACGAGAAGGAGTGTACAGGTGAAGAATTTCACAGAGGTAGGACGGTGTCGCTGTTTTGTGGAGACATTTGTAACAGAGTGGTACTTAGCTTATAGGTTTACTCTCTGTGGGCAAGGCGGCAAGTGGATCGATTGCAAGAGAGGGTAATTGATCAGATTTATTCTTCTGAGATTTTAAACGAGCTGCAGAGTTTTGTATACGTTGAAGGGATTGGATGATGATGCTGGCAGACAGCCAACAGCGGGTTGCCATGTCCAGGCGGGTGAAAGAATGAGAGTCTGCAACAAGTTTGGATGTTGCTCTAATACGCGTAATTGATTGTAGCAGGAGACTGGCAGGGTTCTGAGTGATGGATTTTGTGCATAGGAGAGTTGTGTTGTCTAAAAATGGGACCCCTAGATACTTCACAGCAGTGGCGGATAGGGATGATGCATTGCCAGTTGTATTGAAGCTGTTGTGATGAAGAGAGTTTGTGTTTGGTCCCTACAAGCCGTAGTTTCCTTATTATCTGCATTTAGCGGTAATTGTTCTGTATCATCCAAATTTTGGATATCTTGAAAGCAGTGAGCCCATATTTGTAAGAGGAGAAGCAGATTTTCAGGAGTGTCGCTCTTAGATTCTGGAGAGTCTTCTGCATAAAAATTATGGTTGATCTGATGGCGGTTAATTATATGTGACAGTGGAGCAGTGTAGAAGGTGAAAATAATAGGGCCCAGAACAGATCCCTGTGGAACTCCACAATCCAATCTTGCACGTACTGACTGAATCTGAATCTCTCTCTATACAATAAGACAGACAGACAGACAGACAGACTGACCATTGAGGGGGGCGGTGAAGGTGCCTGTGCTTCCGTTGTAGCCCTGGCCCTGGTTGATGACCACGTTGTCCACAATAAAGACACAGACAGACAGACAGACAGACAGACTGACCATTGAGGGGGGCGGTGAAGATGCCTGTGCTTCCGTTGTAGCCCTGGCCCTGGTTGATGACCACGTTGTCCACAATGAGCGCTGAGCCCTGAGCAGGGTGAGTGTTGCGCAAACCGTGACCGTGGAAAATAACACGCTGGTATGCCAGGGCTGAAAATAATATGATATAGGCGCGCGCGCGCGCTCACACACACACACACACTCACAATCACGCCCGCACTGCACGTACACTCACACACAAGTGAAGAGTAGGGCTGAAAATATATAGAATATGGGTGCGCGCAACAAACACACAACTCCACACACACACACACCACACACACACCACAACACACCGCCCACGCACGCATGCACATACCCACATCGCAATCTGACAACCCGGGTTCGATTCTCGTTCAAGAGGGATATATTCCCCTAGAGTTAACATCAATGCAGACTCCATTCTCCCCTAACGTCTTTCGGATGAGACTATAAACCGAGGTCCCGTGTGCCAACGCACGAAGAACATCTTGCGCACACGTTAAATCCTGTTCCGCTTTTCGTAAGAGTAGGCCATTGTGTGCCGGTGGGAACAGATGACAGAATTAACAAAACCGCATACACACGGGGACCGGATGTAAAAAAAACCCATATAAGTGCTTATTCCATTATCCTCGATATAAAAAATAAAATAACAATTAAAAACAACACACATGCACACACAAGTTGAAGAGAAGGCCATTGTGTGCCGGTCGGAACGGATTACAAAATTTTAAAAACTGCATGCATACGGGGACTGGATGAAAAAGCAGAGGAGTGTTTATTCCATTATCCTAGAAATAAAAGAATAAAATTAATAAATAAAAAATTTATAAAAAACACGTGCGTGTGTGTGTGTGTGTGTGTGTGTGTGTGTGTGTTGTGTGTGTGTGTGTGTGTGTGTGTGTGTGTGTGTGTGTGTGTGTGTGTAATGCGTGTAACGATAAACCGAGGTCTCGTAGGTTACACAAAATTGTTTAGCGCACGTAAAAGAACCTAAGGTAACAAGAGAGATGTCCCAGACAAAAGTCTGCAGAAAAAGCCACTCTAATACGGAAACAAATACAGTTAAAGCCAGGGAAAAATTATGGGTGGCGCTGCTTTTGTGGCAACTCCCCCAAAATTCACCGGGGGGAAAAAATCCCCGTACTTAAAGTGGTAAAAATTAAAATATAAAAATACCACTCCCACCACCCCCCCACCACTCCACACCGCCACCCCATCACGTCGTGTCGCGTCTCGTCGTCGTCATCTCATCATCATCATCATCATCGCGTAAAGTGTCGCGTCATCACATCATCGTCGTCGTCTCATCCCACATCTCACTCATATCAATCATCATCACATCTCACCCATCATACACTCCATCACATCTCATATCATCAAGTTTCACATGGGGAAAAGTAAACCCCTTTGGTACTTCAGCACTCGCACACCAAGGGAAAATTTCGTTGGTTTAAAAAGCAATTTTTTACGGTCTCACCATGAAAAAAAGGGGTGCTTTTTTTAGTTTAAATTCGTGAGTGATACATCTAATATATTTCATCTCCTCATCCTCATCATCTCTATCACATCATCACACAATCTGTTTTTTTAACCCCCTTCCGGGGTTGTAGGAGCACTGCAGTTCCAACGTTCCCCCAGCTGGCTCCATTATGGCGGTTTGGGGGAAAGTGCCTGGTTGGGGGAGAAGTATAAAAAACTTTAGTCAGTTTTCAACTTGTCCTCCAATGACGATCTGTTTTTTACTTGATGTTTTGATGTTTTTTTCCTTTGATTCTATTTGTTGATTTGGCTTTCTTTTTACCTGCTTGTTTGGGATTCGACAAATATCAATAAAACAAGAGGGAAAAATTTGTTGAGCTACGCACTGAAAACATCCCCCAGCATACATTTTAAAACCATCCGTACCATACCACCACAACCACCACTCCAATCACCATTACCCCCACCCCCCTACACTGCCACTCCCCAAAAACTCAATCCCTTCCATTACTCCCCTACCATACCACCACTACAACAACCACAACAGCACACCATCACAAACAGAAAATAAACACCACGTGCACCCCGCACCCTCCCCCCCCCCAAACCCCGCGCGACAGAACCACACACGCCCCAAAAAAACACACACACTACACACGCACAAATACACAAACACAAAAACCAACACACACACACAACACAACACACACCCACACAAAACACACACACACACAACACACCACACACACACACAACCACACACACACACACACACCAACACACACTGCACCAACACGCGCGCGCGCGCGAAAAAAGGTATCAAAATTTTCAAAACCGATACCAAACCCGACTGGGTGTAAAAAAACCCACTTGATGCTTTTTCTTTATAACGGTATAAAAAATAGCAAACACGGCCGCGCGCGCCACACCACAACACACACACACACAACACAAGGACGGGGTAGCCTGGGGTTAACGTGATGTTTCTGATCTGTTGACACGGGTTCGATTCCCCTTTCAAAGGATTAAATCTTATTTTTTGGAGTTTTTCACACGCATCCATCCCCCAAAAAGTCCTTCGGATAGACTAGAACCGAGCCCGTGAGCAAACGTCGCAGCCAAACTTCGACACGTTAAACCCGTTTCGCTTTTTGAAGAGTAGCCTTGTGAGCCGTGGGAAAGGATGACAAAAATTTACCCAAATGCAGACAAGGGATTAAACCAACCTTTTTTAACCCCAAAAAAAAAAACAAAAAAAAAAAAAATAAAACCCCAAACAACAAAAA
>CM054134.1:108654888-108672741 GCA_028751875.1 Rapana venosa
CCATTGAATTTTGAAAAACACTTTTACTGCTATTTACAACAAACATGCCTCCACTAAAAATCATTAGGATCAAAACAACCCCCAAACCACCTTGGCTCACTAAGTAACAGAGAAGAAGCATGCTATCTTAGAGACCTTTAAAAGACCAAATATCATGAAGAAGTCAAAAAAAATTAAGAAAAGCTAAAACTCAATCACAAAACGGCGAAAAAAAAGAAAATATTCCAAACAAACTAACTACCAAACAAAAACTCAAAGACTGTATTGCGTGCCATAAATCAAATAACTCACAAACAAGCATCTTCCCAAACAAATGTAATCAAAGACTTACTGCGGAACTAACATAACAGTCATTTTCATTAATGTCCAAACTAACATTATTAGAAATGATAAATCAAAGTCCAATAAACTCAATGAACAAAAACAATACTTGAAAGGAAAGCATCCTCCTTCAAAACTTCACATTCCATATATGTCTGTTCTGAGGTCTAAGTATCTAACTCACCTCAAACAACTCAAGAACACGTGTTCTTGATGGATATAAGACAGCATAATTATGGACGCTATCAGCGCCATTATCACAGACACTCTAACATATAAATTTTAACCTTTTGTCTCGAAAAAAACCATCCCCAATGCCTTCAAAGAGCCAAAAGTTAACCCCATCTACAAGTCTGGTACACTTCAGACCCATATCAAACTATAGACCCATTTTCCTCATATCAATCCTATCCAAACCTGTAACAACATATTAAACAAACACCAATAGTCCGATCATTTAGATACCACCAACTTAATTCACCCTAATCAGTCTGGATTTAAGACAAAATCACCATGTCATACTGCACTGATTACCACGTAGACAACTGCTATCAAACATTAATGACAATAAATTTTGTGGAGTACTATTTGTAGATCTCAAAAAAGCTTTTGACACAATTGACCCTACACTTCTCATAAAAAAACTAAACCTGTACCATTTCTCTACCAATACCTTAGAACTACTTGCTTCCTATCTAGAAAACAGGCAACAGTGTGTCTCAATAGGTACAACTACATCCAAACTACAAGCCGTCAATTATGGAGTACCACAAGGATCCATATTAGGACCTATTCTCTTCTCACTATACATAAACGACCTCCCTCTCCACATCAAATCCAAATGCGAACTATTTGCTGATGACACAACTATTCATACGAGCCACAACAACCTTATCTCTCTGGCAAATGCATTACAAAAAAGTGTTGATCAGCTTATTGAATGGACCGAACTAAACCATATGTCTATACACCCCCAAAAAACAAAATGCATGCTTATTACCACTAGACAAAAGCGTCAAAACTTAACCCATAAACTTACTCCCATCAAAATTAAAAAGGAAGTAATTGAACAAACCTATCACCACAAGGTTTTAGGGGTAACAATTGATGAAAATCTCAGTTGGTTCTACCACATATCTCAACTATGCAAATACATGTCCCAAAGAGTATACCAACTTTCTAAAATCAAGCACTTTCTTGACTTTCATTCAAGGAAACTATTCTTCCAATCTTATATACAATCCTCAATAGACTATGCTTCTACCCTGTGGGATTCTGCTAGTGCAAACACTATGAAACCGTTACTGAGTCTGTATAAACGTGCTCTCAAAGTGGTCCTGTTAAAAAGGACAAGCTTACAAGAAGCTGACTATACTCAATTAAATATTCTCCCCTTACACCAACGTTTAAAATATAACAAAGGAGTCATGATGTTCAAGATCATGACAGGAACTGTTCCATCATACTTAATAGACAAATTCCCCCTAAACCAATCCAGAAATACTATAAAGCCTAGTGTCCCAATTCCGAGAATAGACTTATTCAAATCTAGTCTACTTTACTCAGGCCCTATGCTGTGGAACTCCCTTCCTGATTCAGTTAAACAACATCAATCAATAACAATATACAAAACTCAATTATCAACTCACTTGATACATCATCAATAACAAACCACAGTCCATAGCCTTAAAAACAAAGTTGCATATCCTCCCTTACCTATCTGCCCTTTCCATCTTACCTATCTGCCCTGCCCTTTCCCGTCACCTGTCTTTCTGTCAGACCTTGTCTCCCCCCCCCCCCTCTCTCTCTCTCTCTCTCTCTCTCTCTCTCTCTCTCTCTCTCCCCTTTTTCAAATTTTCATTGTTGTTGAATAAGTGAGTTTACCAAAGCGAAAACTTTTTTCTTCTTTTTTTCTTTCTTTTTCTTTTCTTCTTCTTTCTTTTTTTAATTTTTTATTACACTATAGTTATAAGAAATATATCTATCATAACAATAATATGTGTTAATCTGTACGAGTATAATGAAAAAGAGTGTTGACAGTGATGATGTGCTGTTGAGAATCATTTCCAGTATTTTTTTTCTATGTCGTTCTTGTTTGTTTGTTTACAAACAAAAAGCATTATCTTTCACACACACACACACACACGCACGCACGCACACACACACGCACACGCACACACACACACACACACACACCACACACACACACACACACACACACAACACACACACACACACTCCATCCTCCCTCCCTCTCCCACTCTCTCTCATTTCTTCCTCCCCCCTATCTCTCTCTCTCTTACTTACAATGTATAGATGTTCATTTTATGACTTAAGTGATTTTTTTCTCCTTATTGTAAGAGTGTATTGGTATTGGGCTTATTTCTTTTTCATGACATTCATTTTGTACGAGTATATTCGAAAACAATTTTGATGGTGATCCTGTGTTGTCTTGAGAATTATATATTTCGTATTATCCTTAAAACACACACACACACCCACACACACACACACACAAACATCAAACACACATATATATCACACACTCTACACACTCTCTCTCTCTCTCTCTCTTCTCTCTCTCTCTCTCTCTCTGACCCTTATAGATTTGGTTTTTATCCCCCCTTCTCTTCTTCTTGTTTTATTGTGTGAGTAAACGGGGGTATTGAGTTATTTCATTATATGAATATAACGTGCATGGAGTATAATCAAAATAAGGGCTTTGACGGTGATCGTGCACTGTTTTGAGAATTATATATATATTTAGTGTTATCACTGAAACACACACACTCAAACAACACTCCCCTCTCTCTCTCTCTCTCTCTCTCTCTCTCTCTCTCTCTCTCTTTTTCTCTCACTATTCCCTTAGAGATTTGGCTGGGTTTTGTTTTTCCTTCTTTCTTTCCCTCTTGTTTTTATTGTGTGAAGAGTATGGGTATTGAAATTTATTTGATTATCATGAATAATATTTGTATGAGTAATCAAAACTAAGTGTTGAGGTGATCGTGTCTGTTTTGAGAATCATTTATTTCGTTAGTTTTAAATTTTTCTTGTTTTGTTTCTTGTTTTTATTTTGTGTGTGGATGTTATGGGTATTAAATTTATTTCCTTATCATGACATATAATTTGAACGAGTATAATCTAAAAATGAGTGTTGTATGGGATCGCATACTGTTTTTGGATTTATACATGGTATTATCTCTGAAATACACCCACACTCTCTGTCTCTCTGTCTCTGTCTCTCTACTCACCTGTTATCGTCTGCTTTAAGTAGTCATAGTATATCCTGATGAAGTATTTCATATTTTTATAATTTTCAATACGTTATTGGACTTGTCATAACAATATAAATACATATATCCAATATCCACACTAAACAAAATTATAAAATACATATACCCCCCCCCCCCCCCCCATATATTATATATTACACACCCCCCCCCCCCCCCCCCCCCCCCCCCCCCCCCCCCCCCCCATATAATATATTACCATTTGACAATGTGTAGATGGTTATCTTTATGACTTTATTAAGTTTGTTGTGTTTATTTTTCTTTGGCTTGTTGTGCTCTGGTCTTGTTGTTGTTGTTTGTCTGTTTTCTCTTTTTTATCATCCTTGTGTTGGTTTGGTTTTTCCTTGTCTGTGTTTGTTTGTTTGTTTTGTTAGGGGTTTTTTTTGGGGGGTGTGAGGGTAGGGGTGGGGTTTTCTTTAAGGATTTTCTTTTAATTGCTTGCTTGGGGGGGGGGGGAGGGTTGTTGGGGGGAGCAGTTTGGAAAGGGTTATTTCCTTTTGTTTTTTTTTATTGTGTGACTATAAGTATTTGGTTATTATTATTAAGATGTATCCCTAAGGGCTGGGGACTGGATGTAAAAAAAAGCTCATGTGTGCTTATTCATTATCCTAGAAATAAAAGATTTGTCATTGTCATTGTCATTGTCTCTCTCTCTCTCTCTCTCTCTCTTTCTCTCTTCTCTTCTCTCTCTCTCTTCTTTATCTGTGTGGTTGTCTGCCTGCAGTCTGCGTGTCCCTAGCCACAGCAGGCTTGATTTCATATCGGAAAAATCTGCTGGACCTAAATTCATGTTTCTACACATGTACACTCTAGACCACAGTAGACTGTATGTGACTACACGCACCACACAACAGCACAGTACAGCGAGAGAGTTACAGTTTAGTACAGTACAGTTGCACTACATTTATCCACTGCATTATATGCATTACCACTACACACATTTGCATTGCACTTCACTGCCTCTGCACTGCATACTTATGTCTTGCACTTTACTATGCAGCTTTACATGACACCGCACGTATCTACACTACACTACACTAATTGCACTACACTACACTACGTACACTACATACACTGCACTTACACCACACCACCACCACACACTACATACACTACACTACACTACACTACGCTACGCTACGCTACACTACACTACACTTAACTACACCAAACACACACCACACCACACTACTCTAAACTACACTACACTCACTTACACTGCACTGCACTACACTACACTACACTACACTACACTATACTTCTCTACACTTCACTCCACTCCACTCCATTCCACTACACAACATGAAATGGAAGGTTGCAGAACCTGCAAACAAGTAAACCGTGAGGTTGTGGGTTCGATTCCAAGCCTTGCCCTTTCTTCCAAGTTTGACAAAAAAATCGAACTGAATGTCAAAGTCCTTCGAATGAGACTATAAACCGAGGCCCCGTGTGCGAACGCACGCAGAACACCTTGCGCACACGTTAAATCCTGTTCCGCTTTTCAAAAGAGTAGGCCATTGTGAGCCGGTGGGAACAGATGACAAAATTTACAAAAACGCATATACACGGGTACTGGATGTAAAAAGCACACGAGTGTTCATTCCATTATCCTCGATATAGAAGAATAAATAAATAATAAAAATGAATAAATAAATACACAAATTTTTTTTTTTTTTTAAATCAAGCAGTCATTGGGGAGCAAGGCGTCAGAGATCTCGTCTTCCATAGGAGCCAGCATTTTGAGGGCGTGCCCATCCCGTCTCCCTCGCTGCTTTACCTTACATGTCCCTAAAGAGGGCAGGGACCCATTTTATAGCTGGGTGAACTGGGGAACTGTCCTAAAACCAAGGCACACACGTTCACAATTAGGTTGTTTAGCATCAGACATCAAGTGCTCGTGATACACTTTCGTACCGTTCCTCACACTAAGAATAAAGTTGATCAGTTTAGATGTACCATTTGGTATATTTTTTGTTATAAATATTCACGTTGGCTTTTTAATGAAGTGCTTAATCGACTGTGTGTAAGCTGTTAACTCCATAAAGTTTGTTTTTAGATTGTGTATATTAACCTAGGGGACAGGACAGCTCAGTAGTCGGAAGACTCGCTTTCCCCGAGCCAAGGTTAAGAAGCATTGAGCGTGGTTACCACTTGGATGGGCGACCGTTTGCGCGCCCTGGCTTCAGTATAGTCCCCCAGTTCACCCAGCTGTAAATAGTTACCTGCCCTCTTTAGGGTCAGGGAAGGTAAAGCAGCGACGGAGAGTAGATGGGCACCGCCCTCAATAATGCTGGCCCCGTGGAGAAGCTGAGGTCTCTGATGCCTCACTCCCCTACGACAACATAGGTTGTTATGGGACACCTTTTATATTAATCTTCCATGTTATTCTTCTAGATAAGGTAAAGCGGCGAGGAAGAGGAGATGCATGCTGCCTTCAGTAAGCCAGGGCCAGCATTATTGAGGGAAGCACCCATCTCCTATCCCTCGCTGCTTTAACTTCCCTGACCCTAAATAGGGCAGGTACCCATTTACTGCTGGAGAAGCCAAGGTCTCCGATGCCTTGCTCCCCCAAGACCACATAGGTTATGGGACACCTTTTATACTAACCTACCAAGTTCTTCTTCTGGATAAGTAGTGGTCACTTCTTCTTCAGGCACTTACTTCTTCATCGGCACCCTGGGGTCCTGGAGCAGCAACCAGGCCGATCAGTTCAGTCTGATGGTGGACGGCCAGGTCATCGCTTTCGTGTCCACTCGCACCCAAGGGACCGTGGAAGTGCCTCTGTGCACGGATATCCCCATGACTTCATTTTGTACGAGTATATTCGAAAACAAATTTTTGATGGTGATCCTGTGCTGTCTTGAGAATTATAGATTGTATTATCCTTAAAACACACACACACACACACACACACACACACACACACACACACACACACACACCACACACACACCTTCCTCTCTCTCTCTCTCTTCCTCTCTCTCTCTCTCTCTCTTCTCCCTGACACTTATAGATTTGTTTTTTATACCCCCTTTCTCTTCTTTCCCTTGTTTTATTGTGTGAGTACACGGGTATTGAGTTTATTTCATTATCATGACATATAAACCTGCATGAAGTATAATCAAAATAAGGGTTGAACGGTGATCGAGCCACGTTTGAGAATTATATATATGTATATTTAGTGTTATCCCTGAAACACACACACAACCACACACACACACACAACACACACACACACACACACACACAACTCTCTTCTCTCTCCCTCCCTCCCTCTCTCTCTCTCACACTCTCGCTCGTCATCTCGTTACGTCCATCATCGTCACTCTCGCTTCGGTCTCATCTCTCTCTCTTCCTCTCTCTCCATCGCTCTCATCTCTCTCCTTCTCTCTTTTTCCTCTCACTATGACCTTATAGATTGGCCCTGGGTATTGTTTTTCCTTCTTTCTTTCCCTCCTTTTTTTATTGTGTGAGAGTATGGGTACTGAATTTATATGATCATCATGACATAAAATTTGTAGAGTAATAACTAAGTGTTTGAGGTTATCGTTACTGTTTTGAGAATCAGATATTTTAGTATAGTTTTTAAATTTCTTCTTGGTTTGTTTCTTGTTTTATGCGTGGATGTATGGGTTTAAATTTATTTTCATTATCATGACATATAATTTGAAACGAGTATAATCTAAAATGAGTGGTTGATGGGATCGAGTCATAGCAATACTTTTTGGGATTAATAAATTGGATTTATCTCTGAAATACACCACCACACTCTCTGTCTCTCTGTACTCTCTGTCCTCTGTCTCTCTCTCTCTCTCAACCTCTCTCTCTCTCTCTCTCAATTCTTCTCTCCATTCTCTCTCCTCTCTCAATCTCTCACCTTTATCGTCCTGCTTATAGTCAAGTATACATCCTGATGAAGGATTCATATTTTTTTTATAGATCTTCATACGTTTAATGGACTTGCCTCTGTACTTAATATTAATGAGTGCCCTATTTCAATATCGTATAATTAGGTGTAACAAGTATGTGTACCATTTGACAATGTGTAGATGTTTATCTTTATGACTTAGTTAAGTTTGGTTGTGATATTTTTCTTGGCTTTGTTGTAGCTCTTGTTCTTGTTGTATGTTGTTTGTCTGTTTTTCTCTTTTATGATCATCTTTCGTTGGTTTGGTTTCCCTTGTTCTATTTTGTTTGTTTGTTTGTTTGGTTAAGGTTTTTTGGGGGTGGGGTAGGGGTGGGGTATTCTTGGAGATTTCTTTTAAATTGCTTGCTGGTGGGGGGGGGGGGGGGGGGGGGTTGGTTGGGGGGGGTGGGAAAGGGGGGGGGAGAGGGGGGGAGAGAAAGGCTGGGGGGGGAAGGAGCTGTTTTTGAAAAGGGTTATTTTCCCCTATGTTTTATTGTGTAGACTGTATATAGTATATTAATTGGGTTAATTATATTAAGAATTTTATCCCTAACAACGGACGGGGACTGGATGTAAACAAAAAAACACATGTTTTGCTTATTCCCATTATCCCATCCTCGAAATAATAAAAGAATTTTGTCATTGTCATTGATTGTCATTGTTCTCACTCTCTCTCTCATTCATTATTTATCCATTTCAATTTCTTTTTTCCCTCCATCTGTATCTGTTTCTAGTCTGTTTCCCGCATTTGTTTTTCCTCATTCCTTCTACATATTTGCTGTATGTTTTCTCTGTTCTCTAATTTGCAAATGCATGATCTCTATCATCCATTGGTAAATAATGCAACCATAACCCCAACCCCACTCCTCCTTCAATATGCAAAAAAACATAAAACACACACACATTGCTAAAAAAAAAAAATTCATTTAATAATATTACTTAATAATGTATGAAATTTATATAGCCCTTAATCTTGTAAAGCAACAAAATCAAGCACTCTATCATTTCAACCTTTTAATTGTATTCAGCTTGCACACTGATGACTACAGAGACAAATAAGGTTTTTCAAATCAGGCAATCCCCAATAAACTTCAATCCAATGGGTTGGCTGGGCAATAAACAAATGCAAAAGGTTAAAAAGACAATGAAATGGATGAATAATCAAAACAAGCAGATCTCCAACTGTATGAGATGCAGGGCCTGGCAGAAAGGTATAATTCCTTTATCCCACCTTCCTGGAGAACTTCTTCCACGGGACTTTCCTTCTTCGTCTTAAATAATCTCTAAACCTCTATAACAACCCCCTCACACTGTGTCCTGCCTTGTTCTTTGTCTTATAAACTTGTCACCTCCTTTGTGTCTAATTTTTTTCTGCCTATCTTGGTCCATCCTCCTCAGCACTGCCTTTTTCGCCAGAAAGACTTCAAACATAAAATTTATCTTCCAAGCCAAAGTTTGGATGTGCTGGGCCTGACTTGTCAAGCCTTAATTAACCGGCAGCACAACAAACATTAGGCACACATATGACAACAAACAATAGCTGGCTTGTCTGAGCAAATCAACAAAGAATAAGATCAAGCAGAACAAAAATGAACAAGCAGGTAGTATATAAACCAACATAATGTTACAAACTAAGAGAAATGAGCATGCTAATGAACCAATGTGCAGAGACAACGTTATTAGTCATGGATTTGTAAAAGATACAAATCACCGATCAAGAATCAACTTTCAAACAAGATGTTAGCCAACACTTGCTGCTGACTCGATGACTCTGTCATTGATTCCAAACCAATACAGCAGAAGTTGGGGCAGGGGTGGTGTGGTGAGCTACAGAATGTAACATGGACTTGATGGACCATTAGAACCTGCATGCCAAAGACTTTGTCCTGAACACAGACACAGCCCCCCTGCCATGCTGCTCTTGTTTTTCTACATTCTGCTCTTGTCTGTGGCCTGTTAGGTTGGGTGGAATAATACTGACCTATAGATATCCATGTATTTAGCTCATTGTTATGTAATAGTGATGGCTTCAAAGTTAACTGACTGTTATTCTCTGTCACTACTGGGTCTGTCTGTCTCTGTCTGTCTGTCCTGTCTGTCTCTGTCCTCTGTCTCCATAGTACAGGTGGCGCTGCTCGAGTGGCGACGACACTCTCTAACAGACAGCGATATAACTATTTTTGTTGTTTTCGTTATATTGTGTGTCTACAAAACAAAGTTTCTGCAGAGTTGTGTCGGGTCTGGTGTGTCAGTAATAACAGCAACAATGGCTGGAAGATCATTCTATTCACTACTTTTATAGTCCTGCTTCCTCTCATAGCGTCATCTGCTGTGTGCAAGCGCGCCTAAGGACAACAACAGAGCATAGGCCGGTCGGGGTCGTCGTACAACCGAGAAATTAATTTCTCCTTATCCTGAGGGAATCAGCCCCAGTGTGTTAGCAAAGGCAAAGACTATAGCAACTTTGCCATGTGATCGTTTTACCATACAACAAATGAACAACGATAAAACTTGGAAGACCATCACGATAAGAAAGCGAGGTAGGAAAAAGGTGGAGTGAGACAAGACTAAAAAAAATTGAATAATCCGAAACTCCGCACATCTACCAACCAACCGTGCTCCTAACCTATCCAATGTCGCAGTCCCTCACGTTCCAAAACCGACGAGCTACAAGCAAACATCAACTACCTACACCAATATAGCAAAGCCGGAATTCTTGCCTTTAACCGAAACCCTGGCTGAGTCCCGCCGTACCGAACTGGCGGACCTCGTTCCATAGACGGCTTCGGCAACCCATTCGCTTGACAAGAAGAACTCACGAAACGCAAAACTGGGGAAAAAGGCGCAACAAGGCGGAGGTTTGTGCTTCTACATCAACGAGCGTTGGTGTGGTGATGGTTAAAATTAGAACTAAAACGCTATCCGTTGAGGACATTGAACTGCTCTCTGTTTTCCCGCTCCCGCCTTTTACATACCACGGAATTCCCACAAGTATTTTTCACTTTGTCATACCATGTTTACAATTCACCCCAAAGCAAGAGTGCTAAGCCACTGAACATATTTATTAAGATCACCTCCAATGTTGCTCGATTCTATATCCCCTGATGCCCCTAATTTATCCTGGGTGATTTCAATAACTGTTTCCCGTTACAAAACTACTGAAGAACTATGAACAAGGCAGTATTTACCACTGCCCTACACTAAGAAACAAGACCTAGACTTGTGCTATGGGACTGTAGCAGATGGGACTGTAGCAGGCGCCTATAGATCGTTCCTTTGCTCCGGATCATCTGACCACAACTGCGTTCTTCTTGCACCCATGTACCATTTCAGTGTTCGACGGCGCCTTCAAACCCATAAGTCAGGACCGCAAAAAAAAAATTGACTGTGCTGATAGTATAAGCTAGTCTGCAAGGCTGCTTTTGATGCACTAGACTGGGATATGTTTTAATGATGTGTGTTCAGTGAATCTGAATGAAGCTCACTGATGTTATTTGCTCTTAATATTTCATTTTGTGTTAGTTTTTGTCAATTCACACTAAGGAGATAACCATTTCCCCAATAACAAGCCTTGGGTTACAAAAGGATCTGAAACGTGTTTTATAAAACAAAAAGAAAAGTATATTTTACACAGGCACATAACAACAAAAGAAGGAAGAAAACAAAAGAAGTCAAATCTGCAGTTGCAGCACCGGGCCAGATGTAATATAAAAATAAAGATTAGAAGACAAGTTTGCGAGGACAATTTTCGTTCTGCAAGGCATGGTATCAAAAATATGTCTGCAGTAAATTAAGGTAGGTGTCCAACATAGGTCAAAGATACAGTTTGCAAGGAGTATTGATAACCAACTTTACCCAGATACATTAAAACGCATTTTCATTACTCGCTTTGAAAAGCAGATTTCACAGAATGGAATTAAATGATCTGAAGCAATCCCTAGTTACTGAGAATAGCGTCATTGTAGATGAAGAAATTATCTGTAATCACTTAAAGAAAGGCAATAAATATTTAACAAATCTCCCGGACCAGATGGTAATTGATGAGGAAAGAACCCCAGAAAGTCTGGCGCTACTCCACTAACTGAATCATTGCCAGTGTCCTTCAACACCTGTTCCAGGCCTCACAGGATATACTTGTCAGATTTCCTGTTTATTTGGAAAACTTCCAATGTAATAACCTCGTTTCCCCCAAAGAAACCCAATCCTTCTTGGCCTAAACGATTTTATACCTGTAGCACTCCCATCTCTTGTGATAAAACGCTGAAAATATCGTAAAACTCTCATTCTTTTCTGCTACAGAGAAAGACCCTTGACCCACTGCAATTTGCATACAGGTCTCGAAGGGGTGTCGAAGTATGCCAAACTATCATTTTGAACAGTTGTATAACCAACTTGGAAACACCATGACTCTCATCAGAATAATTGTTGCTGACATTTAGTCAAGCTTTCAATACAAGCAGACCAGCCTCACTTCTGGTTAACAAAATAATTTCAAAATTTGACGTAGACAATCAACAATTTCGTATGGCTGATTGAATTTTTAACCAACAAGACCACAGCGTGTGTTTGGCCAACAAAAAATCTTCTTCGGTTAGATTTACCTGACACTGATTTCTTCTCCCGCAGGGTTGGCGTCCTCGCACTTCACCACTTCTGTCCATTCTAATACACAGGATGATTGCATAGAAGCAACTAAGGAAAATTTCTTCTGAAAAAGTTCGCAGAGCGATAGTGCTCTGTTATCCCTCTAACTCCGGATTATCCGGATCAGTCTAAGACCATGGCCGCCCTCACCGAGTTCGTACACACTGGGTGACTAGGCCAATCTGGACTGAAATGTTTCTAAAATAAAACAAAGACCATGCCCTATTCGACTTCAAAGATCAGGCAATACCTCCAAGAATATTTTTATCCAAAATCAAGAAGAGGTTGAAAACGTTTTGAACTATAAGAATCTGGGAAACTGTTTTTTTGACACACAAGTTAAAAAACAGTACGTTGAACAACTGACGAGCTAAGTGTCCAAAAAGTGACCAACAACGTCTGATTTTCTGAGGAAAACGGAACCATTTTTTGTAGACAAAAAAAGATCCTTTCCTAGTTTTACAAGTCTTACATAGAGAGTGTTTCTAAGTTTTAAGCTTTCATTTGTTGGTACAAATAACCTTAGAGTTAAAAACAAGAATGGCCCTGCAGAGAATGTAAGAAATCTGCCTCAAAAATAATTGGCCAAGAAACAAAGAGATCTCATGTTTCGTTCTGGCAAATCAGCAGCTTGTAAAAAAACGCAAAGCCACACCATTTAGGCTGATACTTCTCATGCTATTGTTTCCCCTCCCAGAAATTCAAAAGTTTGCCTTCGGAACGACCGCCGTTTTCCAGTGTCCCATCAGCAAAACCAACAAAAGAAATTCTTTTGTGCCAGTAAGCCAATCGAACCTTCTGAATTCACAATGATGTTGACCTACCTAGTCTTGACATTTCCTCTGAATTTCTGCCTGATTGTCATTGTTACGTGAGTTCAGTCAATACATAATTGTTGTGGTGTGTGTGGTGCGTGGGTGAGTGTTTTGAAATAAAGAAGTCTGTGTGTTCTAGTACAAACTGTCTTAAAAACATCTGAATTTCATAAATTGGTAATGGTGTGGTTGCGTGCGTGGGGCGTGTTTCGCCGACACACACACGGTACGTGCGTGGTGTACTACGTGCTCTGTCGCGTATATATGCTTGCGTAAAAAAAAAAATAAGTTTTTATAAGTCTTCTATTCAATGGGTTTAAAAATTGTGTTCACAATTTGCTGTGTGTGCGCATGCGCAGTCGTTGTTTGGTGTGTGTGGTTGTCGTGACATTTTAATTATGAAAAACCAAATATTAAATATAGCTTTTGTGTCTTTGAATATATTAATTAGTATCAACTCAGCCTGGCAGAATTGTAATTGCCCTTCATGGATGATACAGTGGTTTTTGAACATTGACTTGACTTGACTTACGTGGTTTGTTCTCCTTATTTTAAAGTGGTTTTGCTTTGATTGGTTCTGTTTTTGTTTGGGTTTGGGGTTGTATTGCTTTTTTGAGGGGACTATTTGGGTTTTTTGAAATTCCCTCTCCCCTTTTTGTTGTTGCCATTGCCGCGCTTTTTGGTTTTGCTCTTTGGTTTCTTTCTTGCTATATTTTTCGGTTGTTTCCTGTGTTTTTCCGTTTGCTTTCTTCTTCCTTACTTGTTTAGTATTTTTTTTTTTTTTTTTTTTTTTTTCCTCTTCAGTGATTTTTGGTGGGGATTTTTTTGTGTAGATTTTTCCCACAAACACTGTGTAAGTGTATTGCTATAGGCTTTATTTAATTTATTAATCATATAAATCCTTAAGGGTCGGGGACTGGATGTAAAAAAAAAAAGCACATGAGTGCATATTCATTAACCTCCTCGAAATAAAAGAATTTGCATTGTCATTGTCATTGTCTCTTTCTCAGTCTCTTTTCAGTCGCTCTCATCTCGTCTCTCTCTCCTCCTCACTGCTGCATCCCTCTTTGTTTCTCACTATCCCTGTTCTCTGGTGGGCTATCTATCTCCCGACTGTCTTTTTCTGTGCCCCTCGGTCTCCATCTTCTCTCTCTCCCCAATCCCAGCATCCACAAAAATCATTCTCAACAATCTCAAATCGCCGTGACTCTCTCAACCTACTCACTCCAGTCTCCTCTCTCATCTCTTCTCTCTCTTAATCTCTCCGGCATCTTCTCTCTCATCTCTCTCCTCGTATCACTTTCCTCCTTCTCTTTGCTTCTGGTTGTCTGTCTTCTCTTTCAGTCATTCAGGTCTTTCCTTCACTCTCTCATCTCGTCTCTATTCATCTCTCATCTCAATCCCTCTCCTCAAACCACCCTCTCTCTCTCGTCCTCCTCGTCTCCTCTTCTCAATCGATCTCTCTCTCTCCCCTTTCACTCCTTTTCTCACGTCACCTGCATCTCTCTCTGTTTCTTTTCTCTCTCTATCTCTGAGTTCTGGTAACTAATCTCTGACTAGTCTTTGACTGTGTCTTCCCTCTGGTTTCACTCTCTCAATTCCTCTCTCAACACTGGTGTCACTCTCCACCTCCTCACTCTCCTCGCCCTCTCTCTCTACCTCACATCTCCACTAAACCCCACTCTCTTCTCTCTCACCCCCCCTTTTTCCTCCGTCTCTCTCCTCCTCTCTCTCGTCTCCTCCAGAATCTCTCTTCTCTCCTCCTCTCTCTCAACCTCACTCCTCTCCCTCTCATCCTCCAGCTAATCCGCTCATTCTCTCAGGAAAATAGACTCGCCTCTCCCCAATCAACTCTTCTCTCCTCCTCTCTCTTCTCTCTTCATCTCTCTCCTCTGTATCTCTTTCCCCTTTCTTTTTGTTCGGGTTGTCTTTTGTCTCTGTCAGTCAGTCGTCTTTCTCTTCTTCTCTCTTCTTCTTTCCCTCTCTCTCCCCTTTTCCCCCTTCTTTTCCCCCTTTCTTTTTCCTTCTCCTTTTTATTTTGTTTTCTTCGGGTTTTTTTCCTTTTCTGTGCCCCTTGGTCTAACTTGACTGTCTTTTTTGTTTTTCCCCCTTGGTTTTTCTCTTTTTTCTTTCCCCTTCTTTCTTTCTTTTTTTCTTTTTTTTTTTCTCTTCTTTCTTTTATCTTTCCCTGTATTCTTTTCCTTTCTTTGTTTCGGGTTTTTCTGTCTGTCTCTGATGTTCTTTTGTTTTTGTCTTCTTCTCCTCTCTTTCTCTCCTCTCCTCTCTCCTCTCTCTCTCTCACCACACACACACACCAACAACACCCAAAAACCACAAAAAGAAAAAAAAATACACAACAAGGGACACACACAACCCAAAAAAAACAACAAATAAAAAACAGAGGTAAAGAAAAAACACAAGGGGCAGACAGTAAAAAACCCACCAAAGAAAAGCTTCTCTCTGCAAAAAAGGGAAGCCCCCATCAATCAGTTCAGCTAAAGGACTGCTGGGGATTGAAGGAGCAAGGTTTGCAAAACACAGCGTCCCAGTGTAAAAAGTCCCCCCTTTTTTTCCCCACCCTCCCAGGGTTACCACAACAATCACGTGTGGTAAATGGAATGTGCCCCCGTGCCTTTTCTGTACCTCTCTCTTTTAAATTTGGTTTCCCTGTGTTCATGTCGGGGTCAATGGCTATGGTTGAAGCTTTTGATTATTTTGTGTTTTTAAAAAAAAAACAACATTGTTAAGACTACTGCAGAAATAATATCTCTCTTGTTGTTTTTCGTCTTTCTCCCCCTCTCTTCCCCTTTTTTTTCTTCTAAAATTTTTTCTCTCTCCCCTTTCCCCCTCTCCCCCTCTCTCTCTCTCCCCCTCCCCTCTCTCTCTTTGAATTTTGTTCATATTTTTTTTTACATGTTTTTCTTCAATTGTTTTTTTTTATTCTGAGGTCTGGGGGAAAAAAAAAATTTAAAAAATTTTTGGGCAGCAACTTTGTTGTTTTTCCAATGCAAAACTGTGTTGCCTTCCGTAACTACCTAACAAGTCGCCCAGCAAAACCCCGCTTCCGGGTTGTGATTTGTTTTCTTTTTTAATTTTTTTTGAAAACAGGCAGGAGCATGGACCAAGAAAAACAGACAACAGACCAAGGTGTGCAGGGAAAAGAACCCGGGAAAACTAAAAGGGGGATGGGAAAAAAGGGGAATTTTCCCAGCCCCGAATTGCAGAAGGTGGGGATGGCTTTATCCCGAACCCCTGGCATCCCCCCTGGGGGAATCAATTTAAAAAGACGGGGGTGTAAATAACAGCAAAAAGGTCGAGGCATTAGCTGGCCATCTGAAATAAGGTAAGGCAGGTTGGGCCTTTCCCCCGAGAAAACAGCTTGAAAAACCCCCCCCTTAAAATTGTTTTGCCCTGCCCTCAGACTTTTTTTTTAAAAACTAAAAGCACCCGCATTTTCCGTCTGACATAAATTAACATAATATAGTTAGTTACCTAACAAGAATGGTTTTGAGGACGGGTTTGGGTTTTATCTAATTTTTTTCCTTTGGGGTTCTCCCAAAAACATGGTGACCCTCCCGGATTGAACCCTGTGGTTGGCCAGGGGTTTATACAAGGAAAAACCCTAGAGTCCATTTTAAAAACAAGTTTTAAAAATGTTTGGTAAAATATTTTAACCCGAATTTTAAAGTTTTTAGGAGGTGACAACCCCATATTCCATTGGTTGGCAAGGCTAAAACAACAGTGGCTTGGGTGAAATGGGGGATTTTTTGGGGAGCTAACTGACTATTTCTCCTTCCAATAAACTCTACTCTCCCCTGAAGCCACCACTCCCAAAGGGGGTCACATTTCCAAACTGTGGAAAACCGGTAGTGTGTCTGGTAAAAAGTGGCACAAAGGGTGCCCCCATCCTTGTTTTTATAAAAGGGGTAGGCCATAGCTTGGTGGGTTTGAGCATTGACTAAAAACTGAAGCCTGGGGTTATTCCAATTTTAAACCCCACTGGGCACCTGTTAATGAAGTGGATTTTCCCCCCCCTGGAGTTAACACAGTGCCTACTCAACTCATTCCCAAAAACCTTCGTGAAACTACAAACCAAAGCCCCATTTTAGCCCGTACAAACATTTTGTGCACATGTTTTAAATCCATTCACCTTTTAAAGATCAACCATTTTATGCGAGTGTGGAAAAAACAAAAAATTTTTTAAAATGCTTGCTCAGTGGGATGGGGGTTTGGACACCCACAAAAAAAACCCAAACCTTAAGCTACCTAAAAGATGGGGGAAAACGGGTTTCTACATGAAAATCTGACTATATTGGGGAAAACCCCGGAGCTCTAGCAGGGAAGAAAAAAAAAAGTATGTTCTTTTCTCCAGAAGGCCCCCAAAGCCCGGGCTTACCCGGTTTCTGACGTTAAGCGAACTGAGGGTTTTTAAAAACCCCCCTGTGACAGGAAGCAGCTGTCGCCAGATACTTCCCCGCAGAGCTGGACCCACTTTACACCGGGGGGTGAGGAAAAAAGGAGTAAAAGGGCTTTCCCAAGGACACAACACCGACCGAGCGGGATCGAAACCGCGACCTCTGGGTCACGAGGAATGAAAAACAGTTACTAAATGGGTACTCTTACGAGTTTTTCTGTCTTCTTTAGGGAAAATGCCATTTTGTTTTATTTTGCGCTTTAAAATTGGTCCAAATCAGGACAAAAAAAATTTATTAACAGAAAATGATGACTTTATGATTACTTTTCTTTGTCAGTAAAAAAAAATGCATAAGTATAAAAAAAATGGGCCCCGTATGTATTTGTTTAATGAGAATGCAAAATTTTCAAGTTTTTTACTAAATATGGGGATTTTATTTCAAATCGGTTTTGTTTTAAAATA
>CM054134.1:108673241-108695741 GCA_028751875.1 Rapana venosa
ACACGTAAAAGGAAAAAAAATTACAGAAAAACCATACTCTGTCACACACACACTACCACAAAAAAAAAAACCATAATCACGCTTTTGCAAAGCAAGAAGCCTTTAAATAAGGGACAGACATTCTGCCAGTAACGCTTTAAAAATTTCCCAAACTTTGTTATTATCATTTTTTTTATTTTTTTTCTTAAAAAAAAGCTTTCTGACCCCGCCAGAGGGCGTAAAAACTTGCGTGTCAAAAAACAGCGGAGATTTTTACAAAACCCTGTGACACAACTCGGCTTCGTAGAGGGGGGGCGGGGCGGCGGGCAAAGGGGGGTTTTTTCATAGGCACCACTCCTTTGAATAGGTAACTTGCTCCCGGAACAGACGCTAAAAAAGGCAGGGGGGAAAAAAAGGGGAAAAGTGTTTTATCTTGGCAAATGAATTATGTTTGCTTGGAAAAAATAGCCCAACGAAAAAAAGGGGGAAAAAAACCCCATAAAAGTGAGAAATAATCCATACCTTTCTCCCCTGTAAACATTAAAAAACATTTTTTAAAAATCTCCAATTTGGGTTTAAAATACTTTTTGTTTTTTGGGGGGTTTTTCACCTGAAAGTATGATTTTTTAGGGGTTTAAATTTTTTTTTTTTTTCCACCCTCTTGTTTGAAGCCCTAAAACCCAAAGATCATCCAACTTCATTTTATAATTTCTGTTTTTTTTTGAAGAATTTGTCAAAAGGTTCCCCAAATTCGACGGGCAATTTCGTTGATGAAATATTTTCAAAAACATTTGAGGTACGGGTTTAATACTTTCGTTGATAAAAAATATGGTGTTGAGGGAAGACAGCAACAGGCACAGTGTTAGATATAAACCAAAGCAAAAGGAGATAAAAAAGAATACACTGGTTATCAATGAGAAATGTGGCAAAAAAGTAGTGGTGAAGCGGTTCCTTTCTAAAATAATGTTGCAATAAAAAAGCACCCCCACCAAAACGCAACACTTTCTTCTTTTTGAATTTGGAACAAAAGATGTTATTGGGAAAAAGGGGAGTCCACCATCCGACAAATTTCACAGGCACAAGCAGGTTTAAGACAAAAACACATTGTCATACAAAAACCATTCCCCCTAAACCAAAAACAACACCGGGGAATTCCTGCTGTTGAAAAGGGAAACGGTGTTCCTCGGACATAAATTTTTGGGGGGACAGAAACAAGAGAGCTCCCGGCCGGCAACCATGCACAATGACGGCGCCCCAAAAAACTTGCAGTGCTCAACAAAGGGGATGTCCCTTGCTACCAACCCTGGCCTTCAGTAAAAGGGAAAAGGAAAAGTGCCCCCCTATATAAAGAGAATGAGTTGTTATAGAGGAAGAAATTTGGAAAAAAGTTGCCAGAAAAAAGTGAAAAAAAGGGGAAAAGAAAATCAATAGGTTTATTTAAAGTTTCCTTCTCCCTGTTGTAAACAATAAAAGCAATAACATTCGGGAAAAACTGAAACTTTCCACATTTTAGAGCTATCTAAGGCAACCTTTTTTTTTTTGGGGTGTTTTTATTGACAAAATAATAATAATGTAGAATTTAAAAGCGCTGAATTTGAAGCAACAAACCCAACGTAGATGCCCAATTTTTTTTTTCTGAGGATAAGGAAAAAACCCACTGTTTTTTACATCCAGTCCCATGGTATGGCATTTTTTGAAAATTTTGTCATTTTCCCCAGGACACAATGGCGTGTTTTAAAAAAAGGGAAACGGATTTAGTGTGAAAGTGTTTGCATGCGTTGACCCGGGGCCTTGGGTTTTGTTCATTTTGCTTTGAATTTTTCCCAGCTAACTTGTGTTATGCATGAACCGAAAAAAATCTACCCCCAATGCATTCTAAGTTGTACTGTTTCGGGGAAAGAAATTTCCCCAAACCTTGCCTTTTTACGGGGCATTTTCTTTTTTGAAATAGGGGTGGATGGAAAGAGATATTAAGCCATTCAGAGGGTTTATAAAAAAAACTACGAAAAATAATGCTATTAAAAAAAATTTTAAATTTTAAACACAAGAAAAAAAAAACCACAAGAATGAAGTACTTTAATCATTTCTTTTTTCCCCAAAAAGTTGAAAGGGTGGAGGAAAAAAACCCCATCACGATCTTGTTAGCAAGCAAAATTTTCCCCCAGATAAACCATTGACCCGAGGTGGGATTAAGGCTTTTTTAAAAATTAAATTTTAAGTTTGGGGAAAAACAAATGATAATATTCACTATCACGACAATTCTCATGCCAGCGAAATGTTAGTTGTATGACATTATCTTTAAACCCCACTTTTGTATAATAATTTTTTGTTGCTAAAATTTTTGGGCCTAAGGGACAAAATTTCACTGGTGATGAAGCAAAAAAGAAAATTTTTATTAAAAAAATTAAGAAAAAATGTTTGATGAAAAAAAAAACAAATTCTTTTGTACAGAAAAAAACATAATAAAATACTAGTACTACGAGTACTACCCTTACCTTTCCCCTCTAAACAAAGACCAAAAATTTCAGTGAAAAATTTAGAATCTTATCTGCAAAAATCAGAAAAAAGGATTAAAACAAAACACATCCTTTCCTTTCTCTCTCTCTCTCTTCTCTCTTTCTCTCTCTCTCTCTCTTCTCTCTCTTCTCCTCTCACTCACAACAGGGAGGGAGGGAGGAAGAGAGAGGAAGAGGAGAGGAGGACAGACAGACACAGACGGGATAGAGGGGAAAATTTCTTACTATTGAAAAACAATACAGAGAAAAAGAGAGGAGGAGAAGGCTCTCAATGTTAACCTCCGGGAGAAAAATGACAAAAAAGGAAGAAAAAGATTCCCCAAAGAAGGGGCCTGTTCATCGGTTTTAATGAATTTTTCAGGACAGTAACAAGAGAGTTGCAATATGGACGGGGTGCAGCCCCATTAACTTGTACCCCCACGGAATGTGCACTAATTTTGCTGACACTGTACCTTTGGCCCTTCATTAAGGTGGACCCGAAGGTGTTTTCCACTGCACCCCATGAACGTTTTAAAACAAAAGACAACTGGAAGAAAAGGATCATGTCAGGATTAACTGTAAAGTTTAAGTAAACATTGATATAGTAATATTTTTTTGTTTTTTTTTTAAGATATTGAGTTTGGATTTTTGTTTTCGAGGGGTTTTTTTTAGGGGAAAGGGGGTGTTTTTCTTGCTTTTGGTTTTTGTTGATTGGGAGTTTGGTGTTTGTTTTGTTTGGTGGGGTTTTGTTTTTGTTTGTTTGGTTGGGGTTTTTTTTTTTGTTTTGGGTTTTTTTTTGTTTTTGTTGTTTTTTTTTGTTTTTTTTGGGGGGGGGGGGGGGGGGGGGGGGGGGGGGCATCCTTGCTAGTCAGGGTTTATTAAAGGGAGATTTTGTTAAAACACTTTTTTTTTTTCCCACCCTAAAAGGGGGCCGCATTCCCAATTTTTGGTGATTTGGTAGGTTTAAAAACATTTTGTATAGCCCGCCCAAATCAAGGGATAAAATAATTAAAAAATTGGAATTCTTGCTCAGGTTTTTGTTCTAATGTTGTCTTGTTTGATACAGCTTTAGTTTTTCGAATTAAACGGTTTTTAGGTCCTCTACAAGGGAGATAAGAAAAAAAAAACCATAGCAGTAACGGTGCTCCTTTTGTTGGACTGCGTGGGGTGTTGGGTTGTTCAGTGAAATTTTTGTTTTACAATGAAAAAATAAGCGGATTTTCAACATAAAAAACAAAATCCCAGGTTTTTTTTTCTTTAAAATTGTGCCTTCAAATCAACCGAAAATAATCATGAGGGGAGAGGAAAAAGCAGAGACAGAGAGAGAGGGAGAGGAAATTTTTTTAGAGAAAAAAACTATTGAAATTGTAGCAATATACTGTTGAGCGCTGATACAGTTGAGACAGAATGAAATGTTAGACAGAAAGTAGTTTAGACAGCAAGATACTGTTTGAAGAAAGATACATGTTGAGACGCAAAGTACATGTTTAGACAGCATGAATATGTGAGAAGAAAAGATTAAAGTTTTGACGCCTATATAGTTGAGAAGCTTGATAAGACCCCGCAAGAAGAAAAATAAATTTTTGATACTGCGAGCTCAAGATTTGGGGTTGAGGGTTTGGGGTGTTTATTTGGGCAAAAAACCCAAGACAGCACTTGGTGTTCGGGTTTTCACTTGTCAGAGGTCAAATAAAGTGTGGGGGCTTTTTGTGGGGCTTTTTTCTAATGCCCATATGTGTTTTAAATTATAATCAAAAAACAGTGTCCAAAAGAAACACACCCACCATGATTGCACACATGCAAACACTACCTGACAGGCGACCCTTTATATTACACTCGTTTTTTCCCCCTATCCCCCCTTTATGTAATGTATGGTTCCCAAATTTTGTAACAAGAACAAACACACATCTTTTTGGTGAGACAAAAAACAAGGTCTGTATGCAAACCCAAAGGGAGAAAAATCTAGCCCCCTCAAAATTGCCACCTTTTGCAGTATTGGGGATAAGCCTTGCTGCAGGGGAATGAATGAAAATAGCTGATCAAATGTGTCCGGGGGTGAATGTAAAAAAGCCATCCTTTATTTTCTGAAACAAGGGGAAATTTTGAGTTTTTAAAAAAAAAAGGGGGGGGGAAGCAAAAACACCATTTAAAAACAAGTCATGTGCGCCACACGCGGGTGTGGCACGCACACACCACATACATTTGGTATTTGGGTTTTTTTTTTTATTTGTATGTTACCCTAGATTGGTTTTTTTTTTTATGTTGCATAAACATTTCTTTTTTTTTTCTTTTTTTTTTTTTCTTTAGATGGGTTTATGAAAAAAAGCAAATGCATGTTATTCAATGTACATCTGAAAATAAAAGTTTGAAATTTGATTTTATTTGAAGAAAATCTTTTGTTAAAACTGTTTTGCCTTTTTTGGGAAAAGTAGGGCCCTTTATGTGGTGGGGAAGGATGCAAATTAAAAGCCACAGAAAAGGATGGATGTTTTTTTTTTAAAAAATAAGAAGTTTTTTTCCTTTTTCAAAACAAAAAATATATTATATACACATCACGGTGGCGTGACAGGCGGCAGGTAAACAATGGAGTTACATAGGGGAAAACCCAACCCAACCCCAAAACCAACCAAGACAGACAAGTCTTTAAAAAAAAAATCAAAAGTTAAGCATTTTACCCAAAAGTTTAGCTGATCCAGAGGTGTCCCCTCATTTAAAACAAATCTCAATGAAAAAAAATGAGAACCCCAAAGCAAAACCCCCTGACTAAAACGCACCAAAATACATACTCATAGTTCTTAAAGTTAACAACCCCCAAATTTTTTAAAAAAAAAAACCCCAAAATGTGGCCCGAAAAAGATACTAGTGGGTGCAATACTACACTGGGTTTTGTATGCTTGAGGCACAGAAGATGAGGTCATGCTGAGGACACCAGTCATTCTATAAATGATATAGTATAATCCTCAGATTACATACAAAAAACCCCAGAAACAAAGAAAGAAACATAAAAAAACTTTAGAACAGAAAAAAAAAGAAATAATGACAGACGGGCAGATATGTCTAAAACAAAAGGAATCTTGAAAGAAAAAGTAACAGATAAGAAATATATCAAAGAATAAAATGCATTCATGATGAAGGCTACCTATAGAAACACTTCACAAAGGTCAACCATTCTAATTTTCCCATTTTACTGTAATATCATTATAAGATATATCAGAAAGTCCTCCACAAAACTCTGCGATGTCCCGACAACGAAGGAAAAATAAACAACAGAGAAAAATAAAACAAAAATGTAAACATCAAGAATTAAATGTAACAAAGAAAGGAGTGAGGAGGGTGGGACGACAAATAATAACTGTGACATAATACTTTAGTTGCAGAGGTGAGTGAGGTGCAGCGCCCACCCCCCAGGATGGTGACCACCAAACGTCCCTCCAACAACCTCCTGTGAACCCCCAAACCCCCAAAGGCTTTGACACAATTCACCAAAGGCACAAATATGGGAAACCAACCGATCACCGTAATGCTTTAAGACCAGAGGAACTGGGCCACCAATTAAAGGGGACAATTTTCCTTTTATTGCGCGGTTGATCAATAATGATCAGGATAATGTAATGATGCTGCTATGATTTTGCATGCTTTGCGACTATTGACAGCCAATGTGCTCAATTCACTTCCCATCATCATAATACCCCTGTGCCAACTAGGCCCAAGAGGTACAGACACCTGCAGTGTTGATCCCTATTTTGAACAACACTCACAAATTGCATAATATCTGTAAGTGGATTAAGCCTGACTGTGAATTCCAGTTTTTCTAACAAGCCCATTCCCAACTCACTCTGGGTAGGAGTTGGAAAAATTCAATGACAATGGGACTCAAACCCGCAAATTTCCAGACTGTAACCCAGTCGTTAACCACTGGTGTAGCACCATGGCAACTGGCCTGAAGTTTGTACTTTGTTTTTCATTTTACAATGGTATTGCAAAATTTTTTTGTCTTAGCCATAAAAATTCTACTTCTGACAAAATGAATACAGACATGTTGAAAATTCAGTATTAAATAAATTCCTCAAGTTAAAAGATGAAGAGTGAAGTACTAAGGATTCATCGCCCCCCACCCCACCCCTACCCACCCCTTTACCTCTCTCTTCCATCTACCCAATCCATTTTCCTAATCTCTGAAGTACTTTGAATCTCCAAGATTAAGGACACACTAACCAGAGGAATATTTTATTTTCGTTAACCATCAACTTAAGACCTATCCTGACAGCATACAGAATGATGGCATAATTATGGCCCAAATTCTAAGACCAAGACATCTTGAGATACGACAAATGATGTCTAACATTACAAAAGCGAAGAAGGGTTACCCCACTCTGCATGATGAACATTTATAAAACCAGAAATAACAGTCATTTTTGCAGATTGTTGCAATCACTCACACCAGCTATCAACTCCCTCTCAGAAGTCGTCAGCTCCATTCACAGAGGGAAACTGAAGCCCGGAATTTGTTTGAATAAATTCAAGTGGAAGGCAAGATATCTTCAAATCATTCCCACGATTTGTAAATGCAGCTGTGACTGGCACACAATAAGATAAAAGTGCTGAGAACATAAAACAAACATGAAAAAGTTATTGATTGATATCCTTTTCACACATGAATATGAGTGCGTATGTACCCACCATGTGCATACAAAAACTTCATGTGTGTGTGTGTGTGTTGTGTGTGTTATTTTTTTAAATTTTTATTCTTTATATCAAGGGAAATGTAACAAGCACTTGTGTGCTTTAAAATTTTTTTTTTAAATTTTTAAAAATCCAGACCCTGTGTGTATGCAGTTTTGTAAATTTTGTTACCTGTTCCTACCAGCAACAATGGCCTACTCTTTCAAAACTCAGTACGGGTTTTTAATGTGCATGCAAGATGTTCTAATACATTCACCAGGTATGTGTGTGTGTGTTTGAACTGGAATGGGCTCTGTCCTCAGTTTTACTGTGTTTAAGCCCCTTTAATCAAGGGGGGCTGGTGACAATCAACAGCAGGCGACAGGTTGTTTTACTGTGGGGACTTTCCAATATTTTTAAAGCTTGTGTTCAATAAATCATTAAAAGCACACGCCACATGCATCCAAATTTTATTATTCTTCACCTAGAATCAAAACTCAACACTGGTGTGACATTTATGCACACATGTATGAAATCATTGCATTACTGTCATTATTTTTCATATCATCATTCCAGTATTGTCATCATCATTACCATTATTTTTTAAATCATTATTTTTACACAGCAACTTAACCCTAGGATGATAAGAAACTTATAGTTTCTGTTCAGAACCCCCAAAAACAAGCTTTGGTATGAATAGTTTGAATTGAGGCTGCCTTTTTAAGAACTGAAAGGAAATGTACTCACTCTAAAAAAAAAAAAAATTCTTAACGAAACTATTATGTATTAAGTTTCTCCTAAAAAGATATCAATGAACACTGGGGGGGGTGGGGGGTTGGGGGGGGGGGGGGGTTTCCCCTCCCGCAACACTTTATTGTTTTAGTTCCTTCAACAAGTTCAACCCCTTTCTCCAGTGAATTGTTCAATATATTTATATATTTTATATATATATATATATTTATATATATATATTATATTATATATATATTTTATATAGCTGCATGTTAGTTTCCTCAGTTTTAATTTTAATCTACACCCCACTGAACCACCTTTGGTTTAGTTTAAGTCATTCTCTTCATTCCATTCTTCATGTTTTTTTGCATATCATATATGTTTAGATCTACATACTCCGTATACAATTTTAAATTGGTAGTAGCAGTTTCAAATCTATTGCATTTTTAAAAATCATATAACATATTTACTATTTTGTTAACATTTCTTTATAGTTATTCCATACCAACTTCAAATTTGGGTAACAAAGGTGAAGTTGAACTTTATATTGTAAACAGTTTTTGATTTTAAAACAACAACAACAAAAAAACAACATCAGAATTCATTCCACCCAAAACTTGAAACCTTTATATTTTGGAAAACAGGTGATGAAAATCCCAAAATGGGCAAATAATGCAATATTCAATAAAAAAGTTGTTCAGATTTAAGAAAGAAAAAAATATATCACAAATCCCACGATCCTAACTAGCAACTCATTAATCACTAGACAAAATAAGCAAACGTTATTTCTGTATTGTACCCATCTCTAGTGTATTGTGTTGTCAATATTGTACTAATAAAAAAAAAGTAATAGGGTAAACCACTTCAGTCACAGCAGTTTCCTTGAATCTAACTCAGGGAGAGATTATATCACTGCAGGAGCATCACACCAGGCTATATTATATTTATATACTTTCATTTTCCTGTTTACAATGTGTACATATTTCCCTTTTTGATACTTTGCATCCCATAATTATATAGCAGCCTCTTGGTGAATGTGTGATCACATGTATGTATACTGTGTAATTTTTTAAAATTTAACATGGTCTTGAAACGAACAGCAACTTTCACATAATGAATAAGCAAAGGTTTTGATAGATTTTTTTAGGCAATGGTATCTTAGAATGACAATATTATAACTTAAAAAAAAAAAAGATATTTTTTAAACCGAGATTTATATGAAATGGAAAAGTTACCCTTTTATTGTTTAACTTTAAGTCACTAGAGACAAAAATTAAATGTGCACACATATCACCAAAAGAAAATCCTTTTTTAAAAACAATTTTTTGAAAGCTTTAAAAATTTTTTAATAAATTATTGGTCAATAACCACGAACACATTACACACAAACATCTATTTAAACACCCCGCACACATAAAAATAAAAAAGACAAAATGAAAAGGGGCAAGGGCTAAGACAGTAATGAGTAAGAGAGAGAGAGAGGAGCGTGCAATGTGTGTGTGCGTGTGTGTAAATCATGCATGTATGTGCATGCGTACATATGTTATACCGGCTCAGGCGATAGCATACAATACATGCACACACCCACACACAAAAGATGTTTTTGTAATGTAGTGTGTGTGTGTGTGTGTTGTACTGTGTATTGTGTCCCGTCTGTGTGTATGGGGTGTCATGTGTGTGTGTATTTCATGTTTTTGTGTGTGAGAGATTAACTTGCAGATCACTAGTATGTAATGATGTATTTCAGTGTATGAATTTATGGGAGAATCATTGAAAATGATAATAAGTGCGTTTGAGTGTGTAAAATTTCACTGTAATGTGTGTGTGTCTGTGTGTGTGTGTGTGTGTGAAGTGAGTGAGTTGTGTGTGTGGGTGTGTGTTTTGGGTGCTGTGTATGTGTGTGTGTTTTACTGTTGATGTGTGTGCATGCACACACATACAAACAGTAAACCCCACACCACACACATACATGTCTTTACTTTAGTGTGTCTGTTGTGGTCTACTTGAAATGTAAGCAAAACCAAAATATTTTCCCTTCATTTGTCTTTTTAAAGAACGTGATAAGTATGAGGATCAGTCAGCATTGGTGGCAGAACGATCACAAACCTCGCTTCGCAGATGACATTGATGGAATGAGGTTTCAGAAAAAGAGCTTGCCACCCTAACAGAAACTTGAATAAGGCTCCAAACATCGGCAGGGAAAATCGTGCGAGAAGCCCAAAATGATGACTAATAACCCCAACGGCTTAGCATGATATCAAGGTTAAATGCCCAGAAGTGGAAACAGTTAAAAGCTTCAAGTCCCTGGGAGCCTGTATCAGACCAGGATCCAACCCAGAAGTGTATGCAGGACTGCAAGACAATAACGGGCTTTGTCAAACTAAACACCATCTGGAGAGATAAAATATCTCATTATCTCCCAAAATCAGACCAATGGGCTCCCTTGTCATACCATAAATTTCGTATGCCCGTGAATCATGGACCCTGGGCTGCAGATTTGGAGGAAGAGTACAGGCGGTGGAGATGAGTGCTTTCGGAGACTCCTTGGCATCTCCCACAAAGACACAAAAAGAAAGAAAGGTGCATAACAGAATCCAGCAAACCATTGGACCCCATGAGAACCTTCACGATCGTTGAAAAAGCGTAAACTTAAATGGTATGGGCATGTCACAAGATCCCAAAAGGACTTGCAAAGACAGTTTTACAAGGCACTGTCCAAGGAGGAAGAAGAAGAGGCAGACCAAGGAAGAGCTGGGAGGATAACATCAGCGAATGGACAGGCCTAGAACTCAACAAAACCCTGAGAAAGGCGGAACAGAGAGAGGAATGGAGGGAACTGGTTGTTGAGTCTTTGAGGGTGCCCCCATGGTCGTCAGACTATGGGACAGATAGATAGATAGAGATAGATCACAGATTTGAATATTGCTATTTTTTCTTTCTTTTGTTTGATGATTACACACTTTTCACTGTTGGGGGCGGTGTGGGTTCTACATGTTACTGTTATGAGAAACATGTGCCAAATTAATTTAATTAATGCATGATGACTGATCCCTCCATGTAAACTTTGTAAAGGATCAGCATGTCAAATGTTATCATCAGTCAACACTTTAATATGTACTTTAATTTTTTCATATGGAATGAAGATTTCAGGTTCTTTGAGAGATAGCAAAACAAATAAATTAAAATAATTGAAATTATATTCAGAACAACAAAATCCCTAAACATGCAAATTACACCTTTCAGCACCTATTCAACCGATACTAAAACTATTACAAAAGGATAACAAATTATATATCTATATGCAAAGTTAAAAAACCTACAGACTGGTCAAGTACACTTCTTTCTTTGCCATTCTTTTCAATGAAGAAAAGTCCAGATCATTTGACAACATTTGACATGTCATGATCATGATGATGATCTCCTCTTAGTGTTTGTTGTCATTCATGTATTTTATTATGTATACAAGTTTGGTTTTTCCCTAGTAAGAAAAGGCATACATGAATAATCCATGCATCTAGGACGATATAACGTACTTTAAAGTTATCCAGACTGCTTTTCAACACACAACATGGACGTTGTTTTAGTTAGGCCCCTATGATCTGACGGAGTTTGATAACGAAAATGATACACCTACATTTTCTAACTTTTAACTCCCTACAATAACGATGCTTTTCAATTATGAAAAACAAAAAAGCAAGTTTGACGATTGGGCAAGCATTTATTAAGTCCTGCGAAATGATCAAAAGGGTGTCCGATTTGGAGATTCGCTTTTGAGAAAAAGAAGAAAACTAAAGCGTTTGGTTCGACACCCGTAAAATTTAAGTTTCCTGATACGAAACCGTTGAATTTTACAGAATAACCTATAAACCCCAAAGAATAAATTTAAAATGACATACCAGTCTGGTCCCCATTATGAGCGAAAAGGCGAATACTACCAAAACAAAAAAGGAAGAATTTGGCGATTCCGATGGATGCTATTTTAGGGAGTTGGGTCGCCCTTCAGCCACTCAAGGGGTTCTCCTTGGGTTAATTTGTTTGTAGACGGGTTTTTCCCTGTTCAACCTAGATAAACCTGGAGGGGGTTATTTTGGGAAAACTTCTATGCCCCGGGTCCCTCGCGTAGGACCAGCAACCCTTTTAAGAAAACGCCACCCCAAAACTTTTGGGAGTTAGGTTTTTAAACTGTATGTGGGTGATCGTGACGCTATTGCAAAAAGGGGCAACAACGTTGTATTTTCTGAGGAAATGAACTCATTTTTTTGTAGAAAAAGTCCCTTTCCCTTTTTTAAAGTTTCTGAGAGGTTCTAAGTTTGTTTATTTGTTGGTCAAAACCTTGTGTTAAAAAAAGAAAAGGCTGAGAGAATTTTAAGAAAACTGCAAAAAAATTGGAAAAAACAAAGGATCTATGTCGTTTTATCAGAGTTGAGCAAAGGGCCCGCCAATTTTTTTTGACCTTTCTGTGTTTCCCCGAATTTCAAATGTTCCTTCGGAAGCCCTTTTAGTGTTCCCCTCAGAAAAACAACAGAAAAGAACTTTTTTTTCCGTGATTCGATTGAATTCCTGTGTTGCTTAGTTTTTCATTTCTTGAATTTCGCCTGATTTATTGTTCGAGGTATTTAAAATAATTGTGTGGTTTTTGTGTGGTGGGTGGGGCGTGGGGTGTGTGAAATAAGCTGTGTTCTAGTCAATGTCGTAAAACAGAAATTTTATATTTGGTGTATTGTGGGTGTGGGGGGTTTTTCGCCCCACGTAGTCGTGGTAGTGCTGGTTTTTTGCGTGCGTAAAAATAAGTTTTTTTGTCTTTAGTCAATGGGTTTAAAATTGTGTTCAAAATTTGATGTTTGTGCGCATGCGCGCGTGTTGTGGTGTTGGTGTGTGTGGGGTGTGGTGACATTTTATTTGAAAACCAATATGAAATATAGCTTTTGTGTCTTTGATATATTTGATGAGTATCAATCTGCCTGTCAGTATTGTAATTGCCCTTCATGGGATGATTAAAGTGTTTTTGACTTGACTTTGACTTGACAGTTCAGAAAGCAAAAAAATTACGTATTCAATCCCAAATTTTCCCCCATACACTAGAACCCGAGTGGTGGTCTGGATGATAGTCTTTCAGATGAGATGATGGGCCTAAACAGAGGTTCCGTGTGCAACGCACGTTAAATATAGGCCTTCATAAAGCAACCCACTACAACAAGAGAACTGTTCTCTAAGAAAAGGCCATTCTCATACACACTAGCCTACATGCAGATAATGGGGGGGGGGGGGGGATTGCGTTTGTGACGACGCATTTTGTCCAGGGAAGAACAGAACTTGGCTTGACTTGAAGTGTTTACAAGACAACACATGACAAGACAAGGCAAGGCAACGCAATCAAGACAACACAACACCACAGAACACCGACTTTCAACAACTGAAGCACGCGGCAGAAACGCAATATGCCGAGCCAGAAAAGACAAGCAAAGAACACAGTATGTCGCCGTCCTGTGAAGCTCTAGCATAATATTATTATACTGATGTAGGCCTGCAACACGTCTCGCCGCTTATAAAATCAAAATTCTGTCAGCACAGGAATGTTGATTTTGTAGTGTGTGTGTGTGTGTGTGTGTGTGCGTGCGTGCGTGTGTGAAGTCAAGTCAAAATGATCTTTATTGAGGGTAACAATTAAAATGTTATACAACTTTTTTTCATCCTGCCCTCACACTCACTCACACACACACAAAATCAAGTAATGTGTGTGTATTTGTGTGTGTTTGTGTGTGTGTGTGTGTGCCAACAGACAAAAACTAAAACGAATGTGTGCGCCCCCCCCCCCCCCCCCCCCCCCACACACAACAAAACTTGATTGTGTGTGTGTGTGGGCGCACGCGCGCGCATACATTCGTTTTAGTTTTTCTCTGTTGGCTTATAAAAATTTGCATTGTGAGTGGGTGGGTAGCCTATGTATATGTAAGAAAGAAAATAACTATAACCGACAACCCAAAAAAATAACGATAAATAACAACAGAAAAGGCAGAAGAGAGAGAGAGAGAGAACCTTTAAAACAGGAAAGAATTTTAAAGTACATTGGCCCCTTTGGGCCCCAATTTCATTTGTTGGGGTTGGGAAAAGAAAAGGGGTTCATTCCCTATCCCTTTGGGAAAGCAAATACACAAACAAATAAAGGGGTTTTTGACTGATTAAGAAGAAAAAAAAACCAAAATATACAAGCTTTAAAAAAAATGCAAAAAATTTGTCAGTAACATTCCTGACTGAATACAAAAGAAAAAAACCATTTTTTTCATTTCTTGATTATAACCTTTAAAACAATTCCCAAAAAACCAAACATAGAAAGAAAGCCCGTCTAAAAAAATCATCCCTATTGAGTATATCAAAATCGGCATTTTCCAATAAAAATTTGGGACCCCCATTATTTTTCCTTTTGTTTAAAAGAAAGAAAAGGTAGTTAACAAACTAAGTTTTTACTCATCATTTCTTAAATTTTAACATATCTGTCAATGGTTTCATTTTATACATTTTCTTCAAAACTTTTTTTCTAAAAAATTTGGTACATGTAACATTCCAATAAAGTGGCTTCCCTTTCAAAATCCCCTTTTACAAAATGGACATAATTTAACTCGGATATTTTCACTATATCTAAACACATTTTTTGTTAAAAGGAAAACAAAACTCTTCTTTTGTAATTTCTACAACGAAAGCGTAGACACTTAAAGTATAAATACTGCTCTTTTACAAAAAAAACCCTTTTTAAAAGATCCTAAAAAACATCAAAACCTCTCCTTTTTGAAGAGAGAAAATCGAACCTGAAAAAGATTTTAATTTTATCATTGCCCTTTGGGCCCCAAAAAACAAAGAAAAGAAAAAAAAAAAAATCTTTCATAACAGCAACCCCATCTATATTCCCCCAACCACGGTTTTAAACGAAAACATTTAAAGGGACATCCCCTAAACCCACAAACCCTTCATATCCCAAGGGCAGTTGTCAACTCACCGGTTTTTAAAAATTTCAAAATCAATTAAATCACAAGTCCCAAAACATCAAAAAAAAAAGGGGACCCAGAAAAATTATCATGTTTTTTGCCACGAAACTTTCCCATAAAAGCGATATAAAAAGGGGGAAAAAAGTTTAAAAAGGGTTTTTCCAGACGGAAAAACATAAATTTTTTTACCCCTTTTAACTTAAAAATTTTCTTTCCCCTCTTGCTTCAAAGAAACCATTTTTAGTTTAAAATTTTATCTTGGGTAGGAAACTTGGGTCTAAAACAAAAGGGGCAAGGAAAATTCTTTTGACTCTTTTTTGAAATTTTTACCCTTAAAAACTTCATACTAGCACAAAAAAAAACAAAATGTTTTTCATTTTCGATCTGATTTTGGCAAAATGACAAAATTTTTTCATGAACAGGGAAATATATTTGTTACATTGTTTTCATGGAGACATTAAAATTAACTGCGGATGCAAAACAAAAAAAATAAATTTTTCCCTACTAAAATAACTTTCCCTTTTTCGAAAAATTTTTAAAGATCCATATGGTTAAATATCATCAATTCTTTTATATTCCTGACCATTCTTAAAAACTATCGGACCCGGTTTAAATATGCTTAAAACTTTTTTCCCATTCCCCAACACCCTGCAACCAACAATGTTAAAACCAGTTAACATAAGAAATTTTTCCCTTTTTTTCGAAACCCCGGGACTGTTTTCCGGAATTTGTCTACTGCAAAAGCATTTATACCCTTAAAATGGTAACCGTTCATTAATTTATTTTTTAAAAAATTTAAAACCAAAAAACTTTTGCAGTAGTGTATTAATTTACATAAAGAATCACCCCAAAAACCCCTATATCATTTGGTTTTGGGGTTTTGGGTTTGGGACAAAACCCAAAAACCTTTTTCATCCCCTCAGTGGACTTTTTTTTAAAAAGTTCTTTAAGGGTTTTTTCCCCCATTTTTACCAAACCCTATACAATAATTTCCTTTTATTTTTTTTTATCAAAAAATTTTTAAAAAAATTTACTGTCTTCCCCTTTAAAATTTTCGAAAAACTCTATTGAAAACTACTGGGCCTTTTTTTCCCTTTTTACTAGAAGCTGTTACCGTTTTTTTTCGCACGGGCAAAGTTGTGAACCCAAAAACCCAAATTCATTTAAAAGTTTTTCTACTTTTAAGCTCTTACCCTCCATAAAAAACCCTTTCTCATGTTTACCCCAAAAAACCCCCTTTTCTAAAACCATAACTTTTGTTTTTTTCTATGTTAACATCTAAATTAAATCTTTTTTACAAACAAATTTTTACAACATTTAACTGATTCGAAGACCACTTGTGTTGTTATACAGTGCCACATCATCCCGCAAATAACAAGATAAAAAATTCCCAAAAATCTGGAAAAGCTGGACCCCATGTTACCCTTTTTTTGTTAATTTATCTGCAACTGGTTTACAAATAGGGAAAACAGAGTCGGGGTAAAGAACACAAAAAACCCGGCCTTTTACCCCCCAATTTGGGCAATCAAAAATTTCCGGTTAATTTTAAAAATTTTCTCGAACGCATATTTTTTAAAACCCTTTCCCAAACTTGGGAGTGCAGCAAAGAATTTTCCATGTACACCTTGAACTTAATGCACGCATGATTTTTTTATCTGAACAGAATCAAAAGCTTTTTTTGAAATCACAAAAGCAAATAAAAAGTTTTCTTTTCCTTTTTTTTTTTAATTTTGGGTCGGGAAAAACTGCGTATAGTGAAAAAATTTGATCAAATGTTTTTTAAAATTTTTCGAAATCCGGGTTTACATTCGAAATTAAGGGTTTTCCTCTAAACCCAATGTACAGTCGCGGAAATTTGTAAAGGGAAATATAGCATTTGGAATAATACTTAAAGGGAAATATTCCCCTGTTTATCTACATCATTTAGGGTTTTCCTTTTTTTGCAATGGGAAAAATTAGGGTTTTTTCCATTCCCCCCGGGAAAAAACCTTTTCAAAAAAAACATTTAAAAAAATTTTTTTAAAACCTTTCAAATTACTACCAAACCCAAACTTAACATTTCAGCTAAAAAGTCATCAAACCCCCTTCTTTACCCTTTTTTAAAAATTTTCCTATTGCCCCGAACAACTTTTTACTTCAAAAATTTTTTTTTTTCAAGTATTATCATTTCCTCTGAGGCCTTTTTAATACCCTCCCTCCCTTTCAAATTCTTTTATTTTTACCTTGGAAAACAGTTTTTTAAAGGGTTGAACCACTCACTGTATAATATTAATTTTCTACCTTTTCTGTTTGTACAAACCCCTTTTTCCCCTTTGCCATTCCAAAAAATTACCCATTGTTAATTTCTTTTGGGTAATGCTTTTAGTTTTTTTTTTTTTTTTTTTTTTTGTTGTTCCCCCGTAAAATTTTTTTATTTTTTTTTTTGCCCTTCCCAAAATTTTCTTTTTTCAACATTTTTTTGTTTTTTTACATTATTTTTCCAAAAAACTCTTTTTAATTCCCCTTTAAAACATTTTAATTTTTTCTAATCCCTTTTTTTTTTTTACAAATTAACTAAAACCACTCCGGGGGGCTTTTGCCCTAGAAACGGGGCCTTTGAGGGGGTTTCGGGGGGCCCTTTAAATTTTAAAATAAAACAAAAAAATAAAAATCTAAGTTATTTAAAGGCCATTCTAAAATATTTTTAAAAATATTTTCTCTCCCAACCCATTTCTTGAATTCATTTTCCCTTGGGGCCCATTCCAGATAAAAATTTTTTCAAACACAAAGCATTTTTCCCTTTTCTTTTTTTGGTTTTCGGACAGGCCTTGGGCCTCTCCAGTTGTCCCTTTTTCTTTAACAAAGGGGAAAAAAACAAAATCTAGAATTTTTCCCCCCAAAAACTAAGGAAAATTGAATTGAGGAAAAAAGTTTCAACAAGAAACAAAATAAACCACCCGGGGCCCTTTCCCCTTTATCCCAAAATATGTACAAAATTCATCAAAATCTGTTTTTCCCCCACCCATTTAATAAAAACAATCAACAGTTACAAAATTCAACTTTTTTGGGACCAAAAAATTTTTTAAAAAACTATCCTGTTTTCCTTCGGAATTGGGCATTTTTGGAACCCAAAAATTCTTCAAAATCAGTGCATCCCCATTGAAAAGGGAAAAAATTTTCAGGGCTGTTCCCGGCATTTAAAAACTCCATTTTTTAAAAAATATAAAAATCACTAAACAAAACAAAACGAACAAACATTGCTCTATTATTTTTTAAGCCAAAACATCTCTTTTACCATTCCAAATGGAGAATCATCAGAGAATATAACACACATAAAAATAAATTTTTATCTGTTCAAAAAACATTTATCAATTTTTAAAACCAAAAAAAAAGTTTTTTTTTCCACAAAAAACCCCCTTATAAACCTACAAATGTTTTTTTCACAAAAAAAATCACAACCACCCGATATCTCCCCCTTTATGGGATTAATTTTTTTTTGCCCCTTTTAGGTGAATGTCCCAAAATTCCCTTTAAAAAAACTGATTCAAATTCAAAACCAACAAATTTTAAATTAAAAAAATGAAATTTATACGAATAAGAAAATTAATGAAAACAACATTTTTCTAAAATTTTGGGAAGGGAAACCCAAAATTTCATTTTAATTAAAAATTTTTAAATGAGTTTAAAATTTTTACATTTTGTACAAAAAGGGTTTTTTCATTTGAACAGAAATAAAAGGTCCTCTTTTCCTGGGAAAAACTTTTTTGGTAAAGGTGGCCCGGGCCAATCCCCATTTTTCTGGGGCTTTAACCCTCTTCCCTTTTTTTTTGTGATTTTCTTTTGTCCCCTGCCCATTCACCCGAATCTGCTTTTTTTTAAAAACTCACAATAATTTCTTTGACTGCTGGATCGAAAAGCAGTTCTGGGCCCTTTTTTCTTGGGTAGTCAGACTAGATCAAACCCCTTTGGTCGGGACCCGCGCAGTTCATGCAATTTGTAGGGGTCTGACCCTTCCCCTTATCAGGGCAATCATGCATTTCACTTTGTTTTTACACATTATGTCTTTTTATTGTCTATCCACACATGCCTTTTTTTTGTTAAACATTTGCAATTCATTTTCTTTTTATCACATGCAAAAGTTTTACTGTCTTGGGCTATCAGTAAAGGGAAATTATTTTTCTTCAAATTTTATTAAACTGCTAATCCGCCATTCTGCCCATCTCTTAAACCCTCTTCACATTTTCGTCTGTGGATGTGCTTTGGCAAAGACCAGAGTTTTATTGAATCCCCCACTGCAAAAAAATTTTTTTTAAGCCTGACAATATTTTTCATTAAAGTTTTCTTTTTACCTGTTTATCGTTTTTTGTCACTGAACAATTTTTATCATCACTTGTCACGCTAGCCTCCTTTTATGCATTTCAGATTGTTTTTAAATTTTATTCAGGTAAAGAAGTCAACACTATCAAAGTTTTCATTGGGTGTTTGGGTATTCCAAACTTCTTACGGGGCTGCTTTTTTATTGTCCCGTTTTCCCTTTGGGACCATTTTCCCAGAAGGGGAAAAAAGCCTGGGGACTCCCCTGTTACCATTTGAAGTCCTGGGAACTTCTAGACCTTGCAAATTTATTAAAATTTGTCTGCTGGGAAAAGGGCTTTCCTCCTGGCCCAAATCCTTTTTTGTTCAAAGTTGTTTTTTCCTTGTGATACACCATTTTTCAAACCAAACCCCTTTTTTTCGAAACCCGGTCCTGGGAACCCCAAAAGGGGACAGAGGGAATTTTGTTCCACATCCGACCTCTGGGTTGGGGAAAAATTTCTTGCCGATTCCTGCTCTGGGGTTGAAACCCGGGGAAATCCGAAATCTCCTTTTTTAGGGTTTCCAAAATTTTTCCTGCTCTGGGACCCACGTGTGGGGTTTTTCCCTCTGTCCCAAATGGGTTGTAAAACCCGGCCCCCCACTTTTTTTTGTTTTTCAAAAAGTCTCTTCCCTTCTGGGGATGCTGAGAGCCCAAATTTCCTGGTAACTGTTTGGGGTGCCAGGGTTTTTTCATTCCTCTGTCCATTCTGCCTGCTATTTTTCACTTGAGGGCCTTTTTCTTCCCGAAGCCCGGGCGAAAAGAAACCCTTCCCGCTCCTTATCGGGACATAAAGTTTTTTTTTTCCACTAAATTTTGCCGTCCTTTCCAAAACCACGAGGGAAAACCAAACAAATTCTCTCGGTGTGTGGGCAGGGCATAGCTTCTCATACCACTTGCCTCAATTTTCCCTTAGGTCCTTGTCACCCAAATACCAACTTTCTGCCCCATCCCAAACCCCCTTTTTTTTCCAAATTTTTTCCGGTTTTTTCATGCGAAGCTTTTCCTTCCCAAGCGGGAAAGCCTACATGTCAAACTTGTTTGGGCCCCCTGGGAAATAAAGGGTTGTTTTAGGGCCAAATTTTTAAAACCCTCTGACTTTTCCAAATTTTTTCCCCTTTCCCCGGGGGGGAAAAACCAAAGCCAAGAACCCAGGTTTTTACCCCGGTTCCTGGGCGCGGGTTCCAGGTTTTTCTTTCAAACATTCAAACCATCCAGCCCTAGTTTCTTTGGCCTTTTTTTCATTTCCTTTTTGTTTTTCTGCATGTTCAAAACTTTTTCTTTTAGTTACTGAAATTTTTATTTACGAAACTTCAATTTTTGCCCCCTAGACTACGAAATTTTTTTTTCAATGTTGTCCCTTTTTTCCCCCTTTAATTTGGGCTTTTAAAACCAAGTTTCAAATTTTGGGCCCAAAATCCAGTCAATAAAATGGAAAGTTAAACCCTTTAGGGTAACAGACATAATTTTTTGCAGCTTTTAGGTGCCTGTGTTGTAGAACAGTCAGCCTTTGTTTACCACACTGACACTGGGGTTCACAACACAATTTTTAAAAACATCACATGAAAATTTTGTTTGGCGCAACTAACCTCCCTTCAAGTTGCCCAATAAAACACGTGCAACAAGTGACGTGCAACTGAAATGAAAATTTTATAAGTTTTGCTTGCTAAAACTCCAACAATAAATCCTCTATATCCCTGTAAAAATTTTAAATGTTAATTGTTTAAAAAAATTACCTTTAACTTTTCCCCCCATTTCAAAACAAATTTTGGGATGCAAAACATACACAAAAACACACTTTAGCCAAAATTTTAACTATTTTACGCACTCAACTGCTTTCAACCCCAAAAAAAAACCAAGCTTATTTGCACTCCCCAACCATCCCCCTTTCCCCACCCGAAGAAAGAGAAAGAGAAGAAATTTTTTAAACCCGGTTGGGGAAAAAATTAAATTATTAATGAAAATACATGGGCAAAACACAGTTTCAAAAGAAACAACCATTTTAACATTAGAAACTACGACTAAAGGGGAAAAAAGAAAAAAGAAAGACAAAAAATTTTGACCCTTAAACTACTTTTTCTAAAGGGTTTCATAAAAAATTAAAAATTGCTAATAACCCCAGGGGTAATTTTAACCAAAAATAAACCTCTAAAATTTCCTTACACGGGTAGTAAATTTTTGCCTAAGCAAAAAAAGGGGGATTTAAAATAAAGGGAAAGGGGGGTAAAGGGGCCCCCTAAAAATAATATAAAAAGGGGGAAAACCCCCAGGCGCCGAACCCACTTCTTTTTAGGGGGCCCGCATATTGAGGCGGCGCCCATCTCCTCTCCCTCCTTTCTTTACCTTCCCCGACCCTAAAAGGGCAGGGACCCAATTTTTCGCTTGGGGGAACGGGGGGAAAATGAAATGAAGCCCAAAGGGGCGCAAACGGGCCCCCCAACTGGGGAACCACCTCGAAAGCTCTTAAATTGGGGGGGAAACGAGTGCTTTCCCACCACGAGCTATCCCCCTCCCCGGGTAACTAAACAAAAAAATAATTTAGTTTTTCCCTTCTTTTAAAAAAAAAAAACATTTTATTAGATTTCACTATCTACTTTTTTTAACATTTGTAACCACGTCCCAGTCTTTTTACCAATTTTTCTTTTGAAATGCTATTCCCTTCACACTTTTTAAAAAAGGGGTTCGTCATGAAAACGATATAGCCATTTAAAATGCTATAATTCATTGGGATATGAAACATTTCATCGCTGCCAAAAACAATCAAACTTCTAAAAAACAATCAAATTTTCCCAAAACACCTGATTTAACCAAAGAATTAAAAAATTTTTAAAGGTTAAAAAATGTATTTTATTTTTTTGGGGGCCCAAAATTTTTTTTCCCTTTCAATTTTTTTTTTTTAAAAACCCCCACCCCCCCCACCCCCCAAAAGCACCCCATTACCTTTGGTAAGGGATCCCTTCTCTTTCTATTTAAAAAATTTTTTTAAAACCCTACCTAACACATTTTACGCAGAATTAAGTGGGAAAGGGAAACCCTTTCCCCTTAAACAAGCCTTTTAGGTTTTGTTTACCTACCCTAAAGAAAGCTTCAAAACATATAATCATTGATCGCTTTGTGTTGCTGCCCAAACCCGAAAAGTTTTAAACCTTTTAAAAATTGCTTTTTTTGTGCAACAAAAATTTTTAAAACACACAAAAACACACACACAACCCCCAGGGTTTTCAAATACAAACCCTTTCCAAAATTTTTTTTTCCTTGTTTTATAATTTTTTTATCTGATTAACAACCGAAGAAACAGGAAAAAAAAACTTTACAGAAG
>CM054134.1:108698241-108803292 GCA_028751875.1 Rapana venosa
CACCTAGCACACCTTCAGTGACAGGCTGTTTCTCAGTGCTCTGTGTGTTGGTGGCAAATTACGGTGGTTCTAGTCCATTACCTGTACCAGTTTTCTGCAAAGACTTGTGTGAAGAGACATGCCTGCCGAACCATTGTCATTTAGGGCCAAATGTGGCTTTTTTCGGGTGTTTCCATGAATTTTTAGTACCGCGACTGAAAAGCAAAATTTTCACCGGACTTTGAAGATGCAAACCTGCAACCGGTGTCGGGTGGGATTGCCCTAGTTCAACTTTTCTCGGCGTTTTAAATTTGAGCGTGTGGGGCTTTTGAGTAAACCCCCGGACCCCCCAAGCGACAATACCGCCAGAGCAAACTCCCAGTACCAACCCCCAAGTGATGCCAGCTTCTCCCATCTCGACCATCCAATTTGGAGCATTCCATTTCAGAGTTTAACGCTGCAATCGATGAAAAACCATGAACCAAAAAGGCACTTGAAGGATGAAAGGGATCAGCTTCGTAGGCCCTTTTGGGGGAGGGGGACAGCTGGGGAGGGTGAGATCTGCGGAAGGAGAACGGGACCCGGGCCAAGAAGGTGGACGCCCCCGGGAGGGAAGATCAAGAACACACATCGTCCACGGAATCCCCAAACTCGCAGGGAAAAAAGCACAAATTGTGGGGGGGGTTTTGAAAGCCTTGATCCTGACCACGGAAACGTTGAAGACATCAGTTTATCGTGTGCACCGCCCAAACCCCCCGGGCCCAAATTTCCCCCCACATAGATCTGCAGTTCTTAAAACAGAAGCAAGCCATCCTAAAGGGCCCCACAGAATTGAGGGGAACGAAGTGTATATAAATAAAGACTTTACCGCACGGTCCGAAATGTAAAGACAATAACACCACTTAAAGAAGCACGTGCAAGGGCAAACGGCAAATTTAGTTTTTGATCATTTTTTATTGATGGGTAATAGAGTGAATGACGGTGGTAATCTCTGTTTTTTTAAAATGGGTTTTTGGCCCGGGGCCATGGTTGTTTTGGGCTGGGGGGGGGTAATGTTAGGAAAGCCCGGGTTGTGGAGGGAAAACCTACACCCGGGTTAGCAAGATTTGTGGGGGGCTTCCCTCGGGCGCGCAGGGGAGCTAGCTCGCCGTGGTGGGGGCCCGGGGCAAGTAGCGTGTTTTCCTTCCCCGGCCAGGGGGCGGGGAATGGCGGGGAATGGGGGGTTTTTGTGGCGGGAGGGGGCAACTGATAATTTTGAAACACAAAAAAAATAAAAAACCCCGAAAATTTTCCCCTTTCTTTTTGGTTGGATGTTCATGGTCTTTAAACAAAATTCTGTGAGGTTTGTTGCATAATCCGCATTTGATTTTGTCTGTTTAAATTGAAACTTTTGTTGAAATATTTTAAAAACGTTGTTTTGTTGAGTACAGTCGTTTTGTATACCGTTTTGAAATTGTAAAAATCAAGGGAGAGATCGGGGGTTATTTGTTGTTAAAAAGAGTCTCGAAAATATGTAAAACAAATAAAAACTCCCCTTCATAACAGGGGTGTGTTTTGATCAAAGTCTTTTTTTTGGTACTCTGAAAGATTTTTTGTTTGTTGTACTTACTTCCCCCAGAGGGCGCGCTTATTTTTTAAAATTATAGATTGATAAGGTTATGGTTTGGGGAAAAATTTTTATGTAAATGGTTTATCAATATTTTATTGCGTTGGTGGAGACTTAAATAGCCGAACTTCTAACGCATCTCAGTTTGCGGGAATTTTGATTCTGTGTTGAATTTACATGTGCAGTAACCTGTTAGTCTAGATCAAAATTCGAGGATAAAAATTAAAAACTTGGAAAATTGTTGCAAAAATGTGCACGGTCCGGGATTAAATTTTTTAAAGGGCTTTGTTCGGGTATTGGTTGGGTCGCTATACTTTTATTTCTGACGCTGGTAGTAGTGTGAATGATTATTTTCTTGCGATTTTTTTGATTTTTAAATGATCATTTAAATCATGGTAAGTGATCGATTAGAATCAATCAAAAGCCTGTAAGTTTTTTTTTGAGCCCTCAAAAAACCCTAAAAGTAAAGTAAGAATAAGAAATCATATCTTTGCAAAAATTTTAATGGGAGATAATTGCTGTGAAGATTTCCCTTTAAATAAGTTGTGCCAGAGGCAACAGACGAGGATGAGAAATTTAGTCACCTTGACCAAAGTTGACAGTGCACTTAGTTTTTCAATGTTTCTGAAAAAAGCGTAAATGATGGAAAAGATTTTTTAAAAACATGATTAAAAAGCATATTGGTTCGACAAGGAATGTGTAAATTTTTTAAAAAAAATCTGTCCTAATCTGTACAGAAATATAGAGTACTTTAAAGGAAGACAGAGATAAATATGTCGTGCTGAGTGAATAAAGCAGTTTTTAGAGAAAAAGAAACGAGAATATAACGAGGCTATTTTGTGATTGACTCTTTTAGGAATGATCAAAAACTTTTGGAACAATAACCGCAAAATTTTTTAAAAAATAAGGCCCTTTTAAAAACAAAAATTTTGATACTTGGATCAGCATTTTTTAGACTTTCTTGAAAAAGATTCGTAAATGTTTCTTGAAAAAAAAAAAATGAAATAAAGATGAAGCTTGTGTATTTAATCGTTCAATTTCATAATGAAGTTCTTTGCCATAAAAAAATTAAAAAATAATAAAACAGCAGTAATTTATGGCATTAAATTGGGAAATTTTTGAAAAATTTTGTTAGATGTAGTCAGGTACAATTTTTTTTTAACTTTGTTTAATGCTTTATTTGAAAAGGTTTTTTTCCCCAAACGCTTGGGTTGAATCATTTTAATTCATTTTATAAAAAAGGTAATACTGGTATCCAAAAAAAAAGAGGTATTTCGATTTGTAAATTTCAAATAAGATTATAGTTCAATTATCAACACAGACTTCAGAAGGGTAGAAGCTAAAAATATAACAGAAAGAATTTTTAAGGGGGTTTTAAAAGCAAATTTTTTTAAATAGAACATTTTATTAAACCTTTTTTGCATGTGAAGAAACAATTAGCAAAACTAAACTAACATTGCCTTTATTGACTTTGAAAAGGGGTTTGATTTGTCAATAGAGGTATACATGGCCAATTTTGGTAAAAAATGGAAATTTCTGGGGAAATTTAAATTTCTTGTGTTTTGGCATGTTAACGTGTAAAGTAGAATTTTGGGGTTTGGGGGTTTATTAATGATTTTATCAACTGACCTTTTGGTTTAACAGGGGGAGTAGCACCCCGTTTTTTTTTTCTTTATTTATTAATGAAATAAAAGAAGTTGTGAAATGGGAAAACATGGGTTTTTTCCTTTATGGATAAGCCTTTGAATTGTTTTTTACTTTTGGCTGATGACTTGTATTAATATCTGAAAGTAGAGGCCCTTTAAAAACAAATTAATTTTTACAAAGTCGCGCTAACTTCAACTAAAAAGGTCAATATGTCTAAGAGTAAAATTTTTGTTTTAAAAAGGTGGTTTCTTTCTGAGAGAAAGATGGGTTCAAAGGGTTACAAAGGGGGGTAGTAAATGCATATAAATCTTAGGACGTACTTTTTGAACGTTTGATTTACGTTGCTTGTACGGACCTTTTTCTTGTAGGGAAAAAAGGGCCCAATTTCCAAAAGAGAAGTAAATAAAAGGGAACAATTATTATTTGGCTTATTTATGAAATTTTTTGACTCACAAGTACAGCCAAAAAGCATGTTTTTGGGGGCCCGAAGTATGGGGGCTTGATGCGCAGTATTCATGTGAGAAAGTTCATTTATTTCCAAAAAAATTTTTCGGGGTATAGGAAAACCCTAATAATTTGTATAGGGAAACGAACCCATACCCATTGCAAAAAGTTACAGCTGTAAAGGGGTATTCGCTTTTTGGTTTAAATTGACTCGATGGAACAAAATAACTTCCCGAAAAACCATAAAAAAGTTAATCTGTTAATGAAAAAAGGGGAAGTCAAACGGGGTAACTAAAGTTAAAAGAAAATTATACGGGAACGGTTTTGGATAGTGTGGCCAACAGGCGTTGAAAAAAACACTCGTTCTTAACTTTTCGTGAAAGACTAATTGAATGTCAGTAAACTGGGATTCCCACATTGAAAAAATTTTCTAGATATGAAAAAGTAAGTTGATCAATCCATCAATTGATTTCCTTTACTTATCAATGAAAATGGATAGGCATTTGAAAAAAAATATTACAAAATTTATTTGGTTTAGAATGAACAGCATCTTTTAAAAGACATGTAAACGAATGCTTTGATTTGTCCTTTTGTGTAGTTCAATGAAAACGAAAATAATTTTCTATTTACGTGTTCAAACTTTCGGAATTAAAGAGGGAAGTTTAACCTCAAAAGTTTCTTTTCGAAACCAGTCTCCATAGGTAATATGCCAAATTTCGTTGAAATGAAGCTACAAAAAAACAGTTGCCTTTTCCTATAAACATTTAGATGCGGGAAAACCCCTTTTTTAATCTTTAAAAAAGATGGTTTTGCTAATGTTTTTGGAAAATTTTTGTTTATGTGAATATCATTGTTGATAGTGTTGCCTTGGTTTTTTCCCCCCTTTAAATGGGCCAAGGCCCTTTTTAATAAAAACCATTCGCATTCGCATTCGCATTCCCCCCCTCTCTCTTTCCCCCTCTCTCTCTCCTCTCTCTTTCTCTCTCTCTCTCCTCTTATTATATAATATAAATATTATATATATAACACAAACTGCTGCATCATCAAAGTATACATACTTTATATTTTTATTTGTTTATTTTTTCCCAGCCGATGGTGCGTAAAAACTGCCATGGTCTTTACCTGGAAATCATTCAAAGATTTGCCCGCATTTTAAAAATTAAAAATCAACAATTCAAAAACACGATTTCTTTGTCCTTTAAAGCTATAGGTCCGATTAAAAGTGATTGGGAAAAAACAATTTATACACAAGTATATTCGCAAACAATTATCTGAACGTACAACAGGAAACATAAATTAAAAGGCCCTTTGTTGTGACTAACCCCCCCCCCCCCCCCCCCCCCCCCCCCCCAACAAAAACACAAAACAATAAATAACCCCACCACACACTACAAAAAAAACCACAGTGAAAAAAGTTCAGACAACATTTAAACGACTAATAAAGAAGTACCAGCTGTCTAAGGGCCTTTCCTTGTTTTAGATTTAGTTTTCATTCACAACCAACTCTCAACACACACACACACACACACACGACACTCACACACACTCTCAACCAACACTTCACATCGGAAGTACAACATTTTTCTGAAAAAAACTGGTTGTTCCATCATCATCGTCATATAAAAGTTCTTTGTTTCGCTTCCATTGACATGGTGGTAGTGATTAGCATAACATAGAACACAAACTACAAGAGACAAAAATAACCGCAATTTTGTGTTGGTGTATAAAGGCTCACCTAAAAAAAGAAGAAAAAATGTGAACCATCATATGATGTAATACCTTATCATGTTTTACTATAAACTGTCGTGTTCTGTTTTAAGAGCTGAGGCAACACACAAGCTGTACATATCCAAATAAAGACTTTTATTTCCCTCTGTGGCTACTAAGTTGCAATGCAGACTCACGCACGGAGCACATCATTGTCAAACAATATCTGTTTCTTCTGATTCTCTCTTATGGTTGTCAATGTTAATTAAATGGGGGCGGGCACTGTGGCTGAGCACTGCAGATGGCCACTATTTAGGGGGGGGGGGGGAGGGGGGGTGGGGGGGGGGGGGGGGTTGTGTTTTTGTGTTGGTTGGGGGGGGGTGGTTTTTTTTTTTTTTTTTGGGGGGGGGGGCAGGGGGGGGGGGGGAGGGGGGTCCAACATGAGCTATAACAATCCATCCACAAGTTCTTGTTCCAATTCATCTTATTTATCATGCAGTGAACTTGGAGAAGATTTAAAACATACATTCATACATTTTCTGAAGTACGAAACAAAAATATCTGTGGCCCTTTGTTTTGAACACAAAAAAGAAATCAATCCAACCGAAAATAGTACAATAATGACATGTGTAAAAAATAAAAAACTTTTCCAAAAAAGGGCTTACTTTGTTTTAGATTAACCCCCCCCCCAACCCCCCCCCCCCCCAAAATCACTTTTTTTTTTCCACCATCCAAAGCCGACACCCTAAACGCAACGCAATATACTTTTTTTTTCTCTTAACAGAAGACTGATGTCCTGCGAAAAGTCCTTACTTTCATTAAACTGCATGTTTATAGCCCTACAACCATGACCCACATATCAGAAATGTCACTCACTGTTTTGATTGTAGCTGTAAAAATTTGCTATGGTCTTCACATGAAAGATCACTACAAAAAGATTTACAGCAAGACTAACACACTCTTGGGCATTACTCCTCGGAAAGATTTCTTCAATTGACATTTAATCAGAATAACAAACCAACCAAGCAAATCAAAACAAAAGTGTGGTTAAAAAACAAAACAAAGAGAAAAAAAGCAACTACTAACCCAAACATATATGGCGTTCATCCTGCCACCAGTAGTCCATTTTATAAGGCGCCTTTTTTACATAAATGAAAGAGGCATTTTGATGACTTAAAAATTTCTGATCAAACCCAACATTATTCATAATATTGTTCCAGTTAAAATGTGATGAGCATAGTCAAAACAAAAAAATTCACATATCTCACAAGACAAATATTCTGATTTATTCTCATAGCCAATATTTTTAATAGTTCCCACAAAGCAAAAGAATTCTCACAGTCCATAATGCAAATGACTATTTCGGATTATTTTTATAGTCCCACAAAAGCCAATGGTTTATCTCGGATAATTTTTAAGAGGGTCTACAAAGCAATTATTCTCACAGTCCACAAAGCAAAGATTCTTCTGATTATTCTCATAGCCCACAAGCAAATATTTTCATAGCCCACAAAGCAAAGATTATTCTGATCATTCCCATAGGCACAAAAGCCAATATTTATGATTATTAACATAGCCCACAAACAAAGATTATTCTGATCATTCCTCATCGGCCACAACGCAATATTAATCTGATCATTCTCATCGGCCACAAAGCAAAGATTAATCTCACAGTCCACAAAGCAAAGAAATCTCATCATTCTCATAGGCCACAACGCAAAGATTATTCTGATCATTCTCATAGGCCACAAAGCAAAGATTATTCTCAACATCCACAAAGCAAAGATTATTCTCATCCTTCTCATTAGGCCACAACGCAAAGATTATTCTGATCATCCTCATAGGCCACAAAGCAAAGATTATTCTCACAGTTCATAAAGCAAAGATTATTCTCATCATTATCACAGTCCCCCACAAATCAAAGATTATTCTCATCATTCTCAGAGGCCACACAGCAAAAATTATTCTCACAGTCCACAAAGCAAAGATTATTCTCATCATTCTCATAGGCCACAACGAAAAAGGGTATTTCTGATTATTTTCATAACCAACAAAGCAAAGCTATGACCGATTATTCTCCATAACCAACAAAGCAAAGATCATTCTGATTATATCTCATAAACCAACAAAGCAAAGATTCATTCTGATTATTCCCATAACCACAAAGCAAAGATCATCTCATCGCGAACAGAGCAAAGATTATTTTTTCATAGCCAACAAACCAAAGATTACTCTAAGACAACTTTTTAACGAACAAATTTAAAGTCTTCCAGCAGAACAATTCAGTTTTTTTTTTAAAGGTGTAAAAACAACACAACAAAAAAACAAAACAACCAATCCTGTTTAAATCAATTTCTACGGGAAATTAAACCCTGTCAAAAAACAACATTCTCCATCATATTCACTTTTGCCCCTTTCACCGATCTGAACATTATATCGTTTCCAAACCCCTTGTCCCTCATTCTTAGCACGCAATATCTCCCTTCCTCTCAAACAATAAAACCATCCAGAACAACACATCACACACGCCCGCGCGCAGATCACTTTACACCCTAACATGGGCTCTATGCATACAGATCACCCAAATCTCCAGTTTTTTCTCTTATTGTTAAATATTTTCTATGTTCTTTTTGATGGAAATCCATGGGTCTCTCTCCATTGGCCAAAACCAATATCAATAAATTTTATTCTTTCCTTTAGGTAGTTATCTTTCACTAACAAACGTACACAAAGCCCATGCAAAGCCAAAATCCATTTACATTTTTTTGTAGCTGTAAATAAAAGCAACAAAATACTCCCAATAAAAAAAAAGTCATGTCACACAAATGCAACCATTTCTCTGTTGGTTGTGTGTGATTATCATGTGTGCAATTCCCAAGATTTTCCTGCCACACAAATTGCTAACACCAGCGTATGCACACACACAACACATAACGCGCGCGCGCGACGCACGCACGGACACACACACACACACACACACACCACACCCACAACACACATCGCGCGCGCACGCACGCACGCACCCACTACTCTGACCAGAACAGTAGTCCCAATTTTGTGTTTGCCCGTGGGAACGAATGACTTTTTACAAAAACTGCATGTACACTAGGAATATGAATAAAGAAAAGGCACCCCAATGCTTATTCATATCCTCAAAATAAAAATAAAATGAAATAAAAAAAACTACCTTATTCACATTACTCCCACATATGCCTTAACCACTTCCAATCCAACACTCCCAAGTTAGGGTAAAACATTCACCCTCGCCCCCTATTCCTCTCTGCTCAAAACCCTCTTCCCTCCCGGAGACACACCTCCCCGAATAATCACTGGAGACACTCTCCCGAATAATCATAACTTATACACACAACCCTAACTTTTAAGTCTCTACCATCACTACATTTCTCTTTAATAACTCCCATATCTGCACCCCCACACCCAAAAAAAAACACAAAAAACCCCTACAAAACTTCTCTCCCTTGACGCGTTTCCCTCAGAACCCACAGACAGTATTCTGTACGTGTTTCCCCTCCCCTCAAAAGCTTGAAAACATTTTGCCAGGGCTGCCACTGTGCCCAACTGCCTTTTGTGTCCACATGTTGGGGCTAGGGTTAGAAACGAGGTTAGTGTATAGGGTTAGTATGAACAAGTTAGCATTAATCCAGGTTGGGAGGGATGGGCTGTGGGCGTCAGTCAGTCAGTCAGAATACTTGTGGGACACAGCACCTAACACAATGGCAATTAACTTTACACTCAAATCGCAAATTTTCCAATCCCATTATCACTATGATAATTTCAGGTCTAGGGATTGACAAGTTTTTATGTACTGCTTAAAACTGGATCATCTTAACATTCCAAATCTGAAAAAAAAAAGTTAATAATTCCAAAATAACCCACATTAGGGAGAATTTTTGAGCTTTCCTTCATCCCATTTTTGTTTAAAAAAAAACACTTTTGATTTGTATATGTATTCTACCTTTCTTTCCGATGGCATTATTTCCTAAAATCTCAAGACTATTTGTCCGCATCTAATAAACCCACCTCCCCCTTCCTCCTCCCTATCCAGTCCTACCCCCCACCCCCCTCTCACTAACACAAACACACAAACGCGCGCGCGCGACACACACACACAACCACACACCAACACACACACACACACACACACACCACCCTACCTCAAAAAGCACACATCACTAATTGCACTAAAAACTTCACGACCCAAATTCATCATTGACAGGAGTTGGAGTTTCCCTCCAGTGGAGCTACATGCAATGCACGCCATTGACAGACAAGCAAACAGATGTGTCAGCAGTACTGTGGACTTTTTACCCTCCTGCAGACCAAAACCATCTCTGGGACAAAACACTTTTTCTAAACTGATCTCCTCGGCGTTTCAAAAATTAAAAACCAAACAAACTGTAAAACATACATAGCATCTCCAACTAATACACAGGTAATCAATGATCTGCTAAAAGAAGGCAGGCACATAAATAAAAAATACCTTCTTTGCCCTTAAAAATTTCTTCTCCATCATACCCAGGAGTAATAAAAACACACATTTTATAAAGAGACAGAAAATATAGTAATAAATCTCAAAATGCGGTTTTTTCTTTATAACATTTTCGGTGCAGTTTTCAGTCCAGCCCAAATTCGTTATCTACAATTTAGTTTTGCAAAATCCCTGTCTTGTCAACAAAACATTGATTCATTACTTTTTCCTAATCACAGAATAAAAGCCTTCCAACAGCATCAGATTTTCTGAAACACTTATTTCTTAGTCACAAATTTATATGCGTTTCATCAAGATTTTTCTTACGATCTAAATTTAATACCTATTATCAGTATGCTTGCAAAAGAAACGACTTGGAAGGTTGTGGCATATCAACATATTTTTTAAAAGAAAATAATCTAAATTCAATCCAGTGGCACAGAAATATAAACTGCTCAACAAAAGATATGCACAACCGATTGTTTTGGAATTATTTCAAATAAAAGTATTAAAACCAGATGATTTGAAACATCTGAAAAAGGGAAGGTCAGAAATGTTGAAATATTGTACAGAAGTGTGATGATAACGTTTCTTCCACCAAAAAATCTTAAGAAAACACAAACAAAGTAAACTCGAAAAAATTGTTTTTTCCCATCACTTCAGCTGATACTACACCAATTTCTCCATACATGAACACGCTATCTTCTCCAAAATTTATCAAATGGAACTTCTACAACGTGTGGCATACTTCTGAAAAACGCAGAAATTGTGAGACACTAGTGCCCTTACAGGCTGAAATGAATTCCTTTATAAATATACTTTGATAGCAGCGCAGAGAAAATAATAATCCTAGCGAAATAATAAATTAAAAACATCTGAGAAGCATATGGAATATTAGAAAAAAGAAATGGAACAGAATACCTAGTATCCCAATGGTCCATCATATATTTGGTGTGTGCGTGTGTGTGTGTGTGGCGTGTGTGCGAGTGTGCGCGTGTGTGCGTGTGTGTGGTTGTGAAAGAGAGTGAGCGAGAGAGAGTGAGTGAGCGAAGAGAGTGAGGAGCAGAGAGAGTGAGTGAGCGAGAGAGAGTAGTGAGCGAGAGAAGTGATGAGTGATGAGCGAGCGAGAGAAGAAAGAGAAGGCGAGAGCGATGGAGCGAGAGAGAGCGAGAGGAGAGAGAGGGAGGGAGAGATCGAGAGAGGAGAGGAGGGAGAGAACCGAGAGAGAGAGGGGAGAGAGAGAGAGGGAGAGGGAAGAGGGAGAGGGGGAAAGGGAAAGAAGAGCGAGAGAGAGAGAGAGAGAGAGAGAGAGAGAGAGAGAAAGAGAGAGAGAGAGAGAGCGGAGGGGCTGGGGGCATGTGCTGGGCAAATATGATGTAGTTTCTGTTGGTAACATATAAGTGCAAAGGTGAAGGAATTGAAGACTATTATGCTGCACAAATCTGAATCGATATTCCCCTTTGACTGATACCAGGGCAGTGATGCTGATTAGACAAACTGTCAGGTCAGTGTCCCTCAGTTCTACAAAAAACCAATCGTCCACTTCCTTCACGTTCTGTTTCACACATACATCTAATCTTTATTACACAATACAAACCCAAACTCTAGCATAGTAATTACAAGCAGATGTAAACATATTTTTGATACACCATTTTTTCTTTTTTTTTTTAGGGGGGTGCGTTTTTTTCTTTTTCTTTTTGTACAAATTTGCTCTTTTTAGGTGCTTTTTGGAACATTTCTTTTTTTCATTTTTTCCCATTTTTCACCCCCTTCTTTTTCAGTAACAGAGCAAAGTTATCACCCAACAAAATACTTCATCTAGGCGACCCCCTGATGAAGCCTTGAGTCATCCCCATCAACAGTTCATACATACATACATAATAAATACATATCGCGCTTGTGTGTGTGTTTGTGTGTGTGTGTGAGTGGGGTGCGTGCGGTGGTTTGTGTTGTGTGGGTGATGTGTGTGTGTGTGTGGTGTGGTGGCGTTTTCAGTCCACGCGTCTCTATTGAGGCATTCCCTTTCACACATCCGGGGCCGTTGATGCGTCCCTATTGCTACCATCTATGTTGATTCATGCAGTCCACTGTTGATTGTTTAAACACGTCATGTTGACCAGTTCAAAATGGCTCAGTCCACTTGAACTGGGCCTTTTGATCTCACAAGCAATGATCCCGTTTAACAAGATCGATTTCCCACGATGATTCATAGCATCCAATGTGTTACAAGTCCTTGAATAAAGAAGTCCACGTGTGGTTGAAGTCCATGATGATGAAGGTCCGCGTTGATGAAATCCACATTATGAAATCCAACATGAAGATGTCCATGCTGATGAAGTCCATTTGAAGTGATGAAGTCCCACGATGATAAAGTCCACGTTGAAGGTTAGATGAAACCACGTTGATGGTTTTGATGAAGTCCACGTTGATTGGTGATGAAATCCACGTTGATGGTTGGATGAAATCAACGTTGATGGATGAATGAAAATCCACGTTGATGGTTGAATTAAATCCACGTTGATGGTTGATGAAGTCCACGTTGATCGTTGATGAAGTCCCACGTTTGATGAGTCCACGTTGATGGTTGATGAAGTCCACGTTGACGGTTGATGAAATCCACGTTGAATGGTTGAATCAAGTCCACGTCGATGTTGATCAAGTCCCGTCGATGGTTGATCCATTCCACGTCGATGGTAGTCCTCGTTGATGGTTGAATGAAGGTCCACGATGATAAGTCCACGACTGATGAAAGTCTACGGATGATAAGTCCACGTTGATGGTTGATGAAATCCACATTGACGAAGTTCCACGTTGAAGTCCACGTTGATGATGTCCCACAATGATAAGTCCATGATGATCATTTCATGTTCATCCTTTCCCGGGAAAAAGTCCGCGTGATGTCAGCAAGGTATGCCTTCTCCACTCTCTCTTACATAGGTAATTGGGTGAGGGTTTTCCTCCACGTTCTTACAGCATGGTGGGCACCTGGTTGATCAGTCGTTTGTACAACTTCTTGGCATGTTCTGACCCATCTGGCGGGTAGATTTTTAGTGCTGTCTGGGTGCGCAGTGCACAAGGTTTGTGATAATGTCTGTTCTGCTAGCCCTTGGTTGAACGTCTAAGGTGTGTCCTGCTTTCTGCTTTTCTGTTATGCTTTCTAACACTAGTTTTTCCCCCCCTTATTTTTTTACTTGACCTGCATTTATCTTGTGGTATCACATTTTTTACTTCTTGTAGTAGGTTGTAGTTTCCTTTACTTATCACAGGAGTTCAATATTATAGTGATTACTTTCCGCTAATGGTGTTTGGTCCAGTGCTTCCCACGCCAATAACATGAATTTACTTAAGCATTGCCTGAATTGTCGAAGATGCGACCACAAAGTTTCAGTCTGGAATTTCCCTGACAGCTGTCTGTGCTTGAAAGTGCTGACAGTCTCTGAGGGGCGTTTCAGCTTTCTCCAGGCTGAGCTCCAAGCCAGGGCGCTGATCAAGGATTTTCCTTCAAGTCCCTGTCAACGCCGACTTCCCTTGTCCAAGGTTTAATATTTGACTTTTAGGGTGTCATGGTGCTAAAGCATTTCTGTCCTGAATCAATCCAATAGATCAGTCCTAGGTTGTTCTCGAGTTTGTGAAGGGTGTAAGGTGTTCTTAAGGACAAGCCTATATTTACAGTCAAAACTCCAGAAGGTGTTGCCACTCCATTTGTGTCTCTATGTGAGACTTTTACCAACTGTTCCAACCATCGGATCATGATGACTTGCCCCATCACGCCTGTTCCTGGCACTTGTTTCCATCCCTGAAAGCAAAAAAGATACAATAACACGAAAACCTCTAGTGCATTATTGTAATTAAGCTATGTTTTGTTGGTTGTTGGGGATTCCCCAGCTTAACACCATAAGGGGTCACCTATGATACGCTAATCTCCATTCTTTACATCTCGATCACTGCAAGACACTGGATGAGGGGTATCGCCATGAACATTGCTTTCAAATGCCTCGCCATGTAGGGGGGCAGCCATTAATCCACTTCTGATTATTTTTTCTTGTTAATCGAGTGTATCAGCCTGTATTTAAGATTTGTAAGGATGAAGGCATCTCAACAGAGCATTTTAGAACATATTGGTTTTTATTTTTGCCTTTTATTTACTTACCACCAGTATCTACAAAACTTTTGGCCTGGCCTGTTCGTGATATGATCTCACCGACATTAAATCTGCAGCTATCAAAAACCTGGGTCTTCACGTGTACAACGCTAAAGAAAATCCAACCAAGAGAACTGTTGTCATAACAAGGCCCTTCCTGGGTGGGCGTCTCACTCAGTCGCAGCTCCGTGACTATGCTACCTATTGTCAGTATAGGGTCTCAGTAGGTCGTGTCCCGCATATGTTAGCTCAAAACAGCACCACTAACCTGAAAAAGCGACCTGGCCGCAATATAGCCCCCACTAACCCAAACACCTACTGATGGCCCCAAGGCAGCCTAACATTGACATCTCCCTGTGGACTTATGAGCCCGAGGATGCAACTGACCTGGGTATGAAAACTACAGCTATGAGGTAATTAGACAGTAAAGCAGTAAAGATAGCTCTTGTGTTCCGGCACATGCAAATTACAGCTATACTTATAAAGAAGCTCATTTACTATATCTCTTTTCTGTCACGAAAACTGGCAGTACAAAATATGTGGTTCGTAGTATCTCTATTCAAATTCAGTAAAAGGAAAATATTTATTAATCAAGACAACTGACTTTCCTAACGGCACCAATATTTTCATTCTGCAGCCAATTAAAAATTATACAGACACATTTATGAAAGAAAATGACACGCTATATCAACAAATTCCAATTTTACAGTGTTCCACAATTTCCTCCTTGGGAACATATTTCAAGCTAAATTTGACATCGACTACACGGAAATAAAGAAAAATGATCAAAATCATCTCACCGTTGATGTAAAAAGTCACTTAGAAAAATAATTATTGCTAATCACTTAGAAAGTGTATACTGACGGATAAGTATTTGAAACATGCAAAAGTGGTGCTGCATATGTGATTCCGACGTTAAAAAGATCAAAAAACTTTTCATTTAGGACAAATTTTTCTATTTTTACTTCTGAATTATTTTTGCAATTCTTATGGCTTTGAATTTTTTGTCTGAACTGCTATTGATGTTTGCCAAAGTCTGTTTTGCGTTGACTCAAAAGGCAGTGTTAATGGCATAAAGTCAGGCATGGTATAAATAAGGAAGATAATTGTATTGAGATTAAATCCTGATACATTCTATTGCAACGCAAGCATCACATAACTTTTTGCTGAATCCCCTCTCATTTTAAATTATTCGAATGCGCTGGTTGATTCATATGCAAAACACAAGGTGCCTTCCTGAATCAGTACTGAAGTGTTTATGATCTAATCTTGCTCTGTCGTCTTATGAAATTCAATCTAAGTTAATAAATTTCATACATTCAAGATTATAGAAAAACATTATCAGCATTTTCCCTGTGCCGCACGGAAAGTTAGAAATTCTAATATCATAAACGAATATTAAATGCATGGAATACTAAATATCCAAAAAATGTAACGTTTTGTTCTATTCCCCTTTCAGTCCACCAGTTGTGTTTGATTGCCCAATTCTTCTTGACATGTATAAAAGGAGATGTTTAGATATTCATAAGACATCTGCCACTAGTCAAGAATTTTATATGACTTCTCAGCAATTCATAGTGTCGTTGCTGAGTCATATATTCTTCACCTGAAAACCAGTTACTTAATTACATATATATAAATATATATATAAAAAATATCTATAATATATATTTATATATATTATCTACAATATAATATATATGTATATATTTAATATACTTATGTGTGTGTGGATGTGGGTGCGTGTAGGGGGGAGGTAGAGAAGAGAGAGAGAGAGAGAGAAGAGACGGAGAGAGAGAGAGAGGAGAGAGAGAGAGAGAGAGAGAGAAGAGAGAGAGAGAGAGAGATGCGGTGTGTAATAACATGACTTTGTAATGGAAATGCGGGTGTGTCTAAATCACCATGTATTGATAAAACCAAACAAAAACAAAACAAAACTAAAAGCAAAAAAAAAGAAAACAGTCAACAGAGGAATCAACAGAAACAAAATAACAACAAACGGCCTAAGAAGCTAAAATCTGAAACATGGAGCTTGCAGTAAATGGATCAACATAAGCTTTAAGTTTTCAAAAAACCCCAAGTTCTAAATAAATTTGGGTTCCAAATTGATCGAGTTCATTTCAATTGTTACTTTCCCCTGTTGAATGTGTTGGCCGGGGCCAGGGAAGAAACACTCTGCGGTTACAAGTGCAGGAGAGACCGGGCCTGTGCCTTTACCCTTTGGCCAAAAGGCTTTTAAATGGGGGGTAACCCTTTTTCCCCCCCACAGTTACCCCAGCTGCAAATTTTTCCCAATTCTTTTCTTATACACAGGGTTCAAAAGTTAACTGAATGGGCCAGGAATTTATTTTATATAACCCCACATACAAAATGCCAGCCAAAAATTTGACTAAAAGTTCGTTCAGCTTTTTATGCTACCAGCTGAATCAAAATATGTGTTTACAAATTGTTAGTATCAGCATTAAAAGCAAAATACGGGGGAAAGCAAGTTTACCAGCTAAAAACCGTTTGCATAAAAACTGCAACCCATTTTTCGAAAGGAAAGGCCTCAAAACTACTTTTTTTACCATAAAATTTTAGCTGTCTGATTTTGTTCCCCGTGAAACACAGCCGGGCCCCCCCTAGATTCACGTGTTTGGACAATAACCATTATCTCTGCAGTAAAGCAATTCTATTTTTGCCCAAATCAAATAGTTCTATTTTTGCCCAAGTGGACGAGCGCTAAGGGAAAGCCTTTTTTTCATTCGCCACCTTGGGTATTTCATGTGGGAAATTAAAATTGGAGGGGGTTTGTTATACCAAATTTTCCGGTAGGGGAACCTTTTTTTCCTTTAGTTTTCCCTTAATCTTTGTTAATCTAAATTTTGAAAACGGGGTTCAAAACCCATTAAAACCCAGCAATCAGAAAAAAACGGGAAGGGCTTTTGGGGGCCAATATTTAACAAACCCAAATTACGCAGATTTTGCCTCTTTCCCAATCCACCTACCCACTTTTTGGAAACCTTTAAAAAATTTTCCCCCAAAAACCCAAAAAAAGGAAACGGATCAACCCCCGCCATTAAAGGAAAAACCTTTTTCCGAAACCCGGGGATTTTCTTGTTTTTCCTTTCTTGCTAAAAATTTGCTAAATTTAGTTTGTTCCTGCCCAGTTTTTTTACAAAAAGTTTGGGTGTTAAAAACAGAAAAGAAAAGGGGGGGGGAGGGGGTTGGCGGGGGTTTGGGGGGGTTCTGGGGGGGGGGGGGGGGGGGTCAAAAGGGTTAAGCAAGTTTGAAGGAAAAAGTTTATGCATGGGGAAGATTGAAATTAAACTACATTTTGATTTTGTAGAAAATCCATGAAAAACCCTTTTATTGCAATGACAGGCACCTATACGAAATACTTTGGTATATCCCCGTTTTCTAATAAAAAAACCCCCAAAACTAACAAAAAACGCGAGCGGGGGGTGTCTAAGCTTTATCTGGAGGGGAATACAAACGATTTCTCTACCTTTTTCATCTGGCTTAAAAGGTGTTGTGTGGTGGATCATTTTTTTCGGGCTTCTCATTCGAACAAAAGGTCCTGAACAGTGGTGGGGTTGATGGGGAAGACTCAGACCAAGACTAATGTCTCGCTAGAGAAATTTAAACCCATTCTAAAGAAATCCAAGTGTGATGTGACAGTAAACGAAATGTACCATTCTTTTAACTTTGTTCAAGTGTAATCCATTCCCCCCCCCCCTTCCTTACTTCAATTCCCCAAATTTTGTCTTTAAAGTTTTCTGTTCACAACAAAAATTTCCATGAACAAAAACCCCAAACAGTGCAAAATTTTCTGCGGCATGGCGTTTGTTTTGTGCCGCGTTAATCCCTTTAAAATTTTGGGACGGTTTTTGGGTTAGGAAACCAGGCGGATTGGATGGAATGAAACCCCGTCAAAGCTTACTCCACACCTGAAGAATGGAAAATTTTCCCCCCCGGTTTTTAAATTCCCAAAAGGAACTACCTTTCCCTTGTGCAGTGCCCCAAGACTTTCCCGGTAGTTGAGAAGTCGTCACCAAGGGGGGAGGGGGGGGGGGGGGGGGGGGCTGGGGGGCGAGGGTGGAAGGGGGGGAGGCACATGGAAATCCCCATGCCCCCCAGCGGTACAGTCACTTTTTTTTCCCGTGTTTCTCCCCGGTCCCACCACATTACAACAAGTTCACCCTGTGTGGTGTGTGGTTGGTGAGGTTTTTTTGTGCGTGCGTGTTTTGGGGGTTTTCTGGGGTTTTTTTTTAAAGGGGGGGGAGTGGTTTTTTTTTTTTTAAAAAAAAAAGGGCATGGGGTTTGAAGCTTCTGGAATACCGAGTTCGAGTTTCTCTCTCTCTCTTTTTTCTCTCCCCTCTCTCTCTCTTTCCCCCCCTTTTCTCCTTTAAACAGCCCAAAAGGGAGGAAAGTAAAAAGCAAATTTTTATTCCATTTTCCCCGAAAAAAAACAGAAAAAAGAGAAATAATGAAAAAAAATCTTTCTCTCTCTTGGTTTTTTGAAAGTTATTTTTATAAATAATAAAAAAATATTAAAAGTTAAACTATCTCTCTTTAAATTTATTCCCTTTTTTTTTTTGTAAACAGCGGGGAAACTTTTTAACACCTCTTTTGTAATTTGACTTCCAAATACTCACATGTTACATTTTTCTTGATATCCAATAGGGGAAGTCGAAAAGAAAGTAGTTAACACAAAGTTTTTGCCCTAGAAAAATAACCATCCCGTCAAAAAAATTTTTTGCACAAATTATATTTCACAAAATTTTAACATTTTAAAAAAAAAATATTTTAAATTTTCATTCTTTTCAGTATTTGGGCTAATGTTGATTATGGCTCTGTACCAGATTGGCTAGCAAAAGGGAAAGCTTAAAACCTTAGTTGGGGTTGATGATAATAAAAAAAATAATAATAATTAAAAAATAATGTATATAATGTAAAAAACACTTTCATTAAATCCCTTTATCATTAACACTGGTGGGGAAAATGCGCTCGCCTGCTGCGCTGCTATTTTTACAACCACCAAAATCTACTACTACTACACCACTTCATACTAAAACTCCCACCACAAAAATTTTTGGATTTGAAGGCGGGCCCCCTTGCCTTCCCTCCCCCAAAACTGACTTCCTTTCTATTTTTCTACATTCTTTTCTACAAATGAAATCCTTAGATAAAAATTTTAAAAATTCCTGAATTTCCCACCCCCCTTTTTTTCCTTCCCCCTGCAAGGTGAGAAAAATTTTCGACAATTCTAAAGAAATTACTAAAAATCCCTCAAAAAATAATTTGTTTTTTTTTTCCCACCCAAATTTCCCCTTTATCAGAAAATAGGGTGAACTCCCAAAACTCTTTTTCAAAAATGTTCCTCTCCTAAAACGCAATATTTTCCCACCTCCTCAAAAACCCTACCCTTAATAACATTTTAAAAATTTAACCGTTTCAATCTACTTTCTTTTCCAAAAACCTTGAAAAAATTTTTTAAAATTCACCAAACCACCTTTTCCCCCTCCAAATTTTCCTTTTTTTCCGAGGTTTATCTTTGGGGCCCACGCGTCCCATAGGCATGAAACACCCCGTCCCAAACCCTAAAAAAAACTTTCTTCTTCTGCTCGGGGAAAAATTTTTTTCTACGCCCCCTCAGAAAAGCCCCCCCACACTATTTAACCAATTTTAATTTTTTTCCTTTCAAAAAAAAAATTTGGGTTTACTTTCCCAAAAGCCCCCCTGGGCATTTCATACCTTTCCTTTGGGGTTCCAGAAGTCCTAAAAAAGATAAAGTCTCCCCGCAAACTAATGGGGTGCCGGGGATTTTCCCCAGTTTTGGCAACAACCAAACCTTGTCACTTCTCTCATTCTCTCACTCGGACTATTGCAATTCTCTTTTAGCTGGCTGCACAACATCTACCCACCCCCCCTTAAACTTAACAAAACTCCACACTCGATATTCTCAAAAAAAAAAACTGAGCACTTTACCCCTCTTGCGACTCCCACGGCTGCCTGTCCCACAGAGAGTAGTTTAAAAAAAACATACCCCTGTTTAAAAAGTCTCCAAAAAACGCACCCCCACCATGTTGTTTTTAACCGTACACTCCTTAGTTCCCCCGATCACTGCAGATACCTTGTCCCTACGAATCCCTAGATTCAACCAACCCTGTTGGGCCTCCGCTCTTTTTATTTCTGTCCATCCTCTGGAACAACCTTCCTCCCCTTTTCCCCGCCAAAACCTATTTTAAGACACTTTAAACCCCCGCCTCAAAAACATATTTTTCAAACCTAAGACTCCCCCCCTCCTTTCATTCTAACCCTTTCTTCACCTGCAAAAAGTAACCCTTTGCATGTATTTTGCTTTTGAAAAACATTTGACTATCAAAATTTTTATTTCATAGTTTTTTCTGCATCGCACCATGTTTTAAATATCTGTTTTTTTAAAAACTTTTGTTTATTATCATTGATTGCATACTGTGAAAGTTTTGGGTTTGAATGCATACGTTTTGTTTTTCTTTGCAAGAATACGCTATATATTTCCATTTATTATTATTATTTTTTATTTTTACTACTACACAAAACTACACTACAAACAACTACACTACTACTACCCTACTACACTAAAAAAACCCCACTACCACCACCACACACTACACTACATACTACAAACTACTACATAACTACTACTCAAAAAAACTCCAACAACAATGCATAAAAATCACTTTCACTACTCCATGAATCGGAATAGGGCAGGCTAAGGTAAAAAGGGTCGCAAACGAAAAAACTCATCGTCACCCAAAGAACGAAAAAAAAGCCTCAAAATAAAATTTTGAATACAAGCGAGCAATTATTTCCCTCTTTGGAGCAAAACTTTTCTACAATAAAAGGGGTTTTTTTATGCAAATATTTGCGAACACACTTTTCTACAATAAAGGTTTCTATGCAAAAATGCGCACAGATTTTTTTTTACAAAAAGGATTTCATGCAAATACGCACGTCCTTTTTTACCAAAGGGATTTCTATACAAATATGCGCCGGGGGCTTTTTTAAAACAAAGGGGTTTCAAAGCAAATATCTGCAAAGGCACTTTTCTACAAAAAGGGATTTCTATGCAAATATGCTGCACGGCTGTCCCCACTCCGAATTCACAAAACTGACCCTTCCTTTCAAACAATATTTTTTTTACCAAGTCTTGTCTAAAAATTTTTTGGGGGATAGGCCTTTTATAGAAAATAATGAATAAAAAAAAAAATCTGAATTAAACTAAACAAAAAACCAATCCCCCTGATCCTCCCTGGGGATGCATACTTTGTGGGGCAGGGTTTTAAGAAAAATTTTAAACCAGGAAAAAATAGACTCCCTTAAAGAAATGTTTCAGGAAAAGGAAAAAAAATTTAAAACCCGTGGAATTTTTTTAGTTTTCCCAGATTTTGTTTTTCTTTTTCCCCATACAATAAAAATGTTTTTAATCCCTTCCAAACAACTTTTCCTTTTTCAATATTCAACCCGAGAACAAGCTTTTTTAATTTTTTTTTTTAAAAACTTTTTCCCTCCTTGTAAAATTTTCCCAAATTTTACCAAAAAGCTTTAAATCGTTCTCACATCGCCTCGTTCGCCAGCCTGTTGCCCTTTCCGTAGCATCTCACAACACAACCACCTCACAGCATTCCTCAGCCAGTGATAAAAAACCGGGTCGCTCGTAGTTTTTGTTGGCAGCTAACTACTGTCACGTTGGCTTTTTCATGAACCCTTTTCCATTCAGTCTGTCCACCCCCAACAATGATAAACTGTCGCCTCTTTTTGCGCTCGGGGGGGGCCCGGTTGGTTTTTAGAAACGCCCACACCTCGCAAAACCCCCCCCCCAAAAAACGATAGGTGAAGGCCCCGCCAGCAGAAAACCCCCTTGTTCTGTTTTACCACGAGAGGCTTTTAAAGCTGCTCACTTCAAAAAAGCAAGCACAACGCACAAAACTACACATACCACTCTTACTTTTAAAGCTTCCCCCGGGTTCTTAATTTCCCCCCTGTAATAATAAAAAGCCTGGGTTTCCTGCCCCCAGGGAAAACAGAACCATGGGGTACTTCAGGGATTTGCTCCCGGGGGTGACACTTTAATCCCCCACCACCCCTACCAAAAAAACAAAAGGCCGAATTGAAGTGTTAAATAATTTTTTTTTTCAGAGGGGGATAGAAAAGCATGACAAATTGCTTTTTTTTTTTTTAAACACAACCCTTAAACAAAACAAAAGAAGAGGAGAGAGAAAAGAGGGGAAAGAGAGAAGGGGAGAGAGAGGAAGAGAGAGAGGAGAAAGTTGTAAGAAAGTAAGGAAGAAAATTAAAACAAAAACACACACCAAAACACCACACACACACACACACAACACACACACACACAACACACACACCCCCACAAAACACACACACACACAACACACACACCCTTTTGGCCGGTGGAACAGATGACATTTCAAAAACCCCATACCACGGGACTGGGTAAACAAGCCCCTGAGTGCTTATTCCATTATCCTCGATATAAAAGAACGAAATAAAAAAAATATAAATAAAACACACGTGCGCGCGATCACGCACATACGCACACACGCACGCATGCACACAGACAAGAGCCCATTAGAGGAAATGGACAAAAAGTGCGCCCATTACGCTATTAAACCACCCATCATTGTGTCTCAGACTCTGTGGAGGACAGACGTGATAAAGACCTCGGTGGTCGGCTGGCCCATAAACAAGGCGAACGAGACACTATAATAGTTACAATTTAATACTCTAAGGTTGGGGGGTTGATTCCCCGAGTTACCAATCATCCTTTTACCCTGCCCCATTCCAGGCGACAGAACACTCATCGCGCCTGTACTACCTACTTTTGAAAGCAGCTGTCGGTGCAACGTACCAGCATGACTCCCACTCGTAGGTTGGGTCCGGGTGGAGAAATAATAATAATAATAATAATAATAACAATAATAATATAATATAATAAAAAAATAATAAAATAAATAATAGGAATTTATATAGCGCTGAATCTTGTAAAACAAACACATCGAGTTATAGGGTTTCTTTACTGGGTTGCCATTTACAACAGTTCCTAGTCATGGCAGATGTTTCTGCGTCATATTCCAGAGACTGTTTTTTTTCCCGGTTGTGAGGGAGTGTTTGTGGGTATGGAGTTGTGTCAGTCATCATGCTCCATTTTTATCCCTGTCAGTATGCATAGTGAGCCCAATGCATGGCATTGTTTGTCTTGTGAAAAAGATGCAGGTTTTTTTTTTAAAGTCAGAGTTTTCCTAGAACAAATTTCTAGTTGCTTGAACCACTTTAGCATATATGTTTGTATAAATTATATGCTTGTATCTCTCGGAACTTCTGCTTTATAGTCTTATCTGCTGGAAAGACTGTTAGTGAGCAGAGTATGGTAAGTTATGGTAAAGAATGGTGTAATGTGGTATGGTATAGTATAGTATGATATGGTATGGTATAGTATGGTGTAATATAGTATGATGTAATAATAGTAGAGCATAATGTGCTATGGCATGATATGGTATGATGTGATATGGTGTTGTATAGGATGGTGTGATATGGTATGGTGTGATATGGTATTATACAATGTGGTGTGATATGGTATGGTATAGTATGCTGTTGTGTGGTATAATATTGTGTGATGTGGTGTGATATCATAATGGTGTAGCATGGTAAGGTATAGTATTGTGTGATGTGATATAGTGGATTGGTGGTCTAGAGGTAACGCGTCTGTCTAGAAAGCGAGAAGTCCGGGTTGGAAGTGTGCGGTGGTTCGAATCCCGTTTGGGCCCGAAACTTTTCCCCCATCCATTAGACCATGAGTGGTGGTCTGGGCGCTAGTCATTCTGATGAGACGAAAAACTGAGGTCCCGTGTGTTACTCAAAATTATTCAGCGCACGTAAAAGAACCTACGGCAACAAAAGAGTTGTCCCTGGCAAATTCTTAGAAAAAAGGCACTCCGATAGGGAAATAAATACAGACCCCCCCACCCCCCCAAAAAAAGGGTGGCACTGCTCTTGTGGCGACGCGCTCTCCCCGGGGAGAGCAGCCCGAATTTCACGCAGAGAAATCTCGTTACTTAAAGTGGTAAAATAAAATAAATAAATAAATAGTATATAGGTGTAATATGGTAAAGGTTAGTAATGTGTGATGTGATATATTGTTTGGGTTAGACCGTATGGTATGTATTTGTCATGTGGTAGATACAATTAGTGTGATAAAAGTGTAGTATAGTTATGTTTTGATGAGATATGGTGTAACTGGTGTGATAATGGTGTAGTATGTGTAATGTGGTAATGGTAGTATAGTGTGATATGGTAATAATATAGGTTGGGTAATGTGTTAAAGGTACAGTGGAAGTGATATGGTATCAATGAAAAGTTTCAATATGGTATTAGATTTGTATGGTGACACGTACAGAGTAATATGGTATCGTATATATAGTGGGAATTTTTACGGACGCATGGTAGGGTTTTGATTTCCCACACCACCACCACCACACACACCACCCCACCCCCCACCACACCCACACACACCACCCACACACCACCACCCCACACACCCACACACCCCGCACGCACCACACGCCCCCACACAGCACCACACACGCCCCCCCGCACGTACGCGCGCAAAAGCACGCCCACACCACACACACACACACACACACACACACACCACACACACACACACACACACACACACACACACACAACACCACACAACACACACACAAACCACACCAAACACACACACACACCACCCCCACACAACACTCCCAACAGGCACCCACTATAAATGCAACAAGAAAAATGTAATGTCCAGGATGATCCATACCAGTGTAAGCTCATTTTGGTATCAGTTGCAGATGATAGTTTAAAAGTGATGCTAGCGAGGACCGTTAATGTGATTGCCATCATAATAATAATATGGGATTTATACAGCGCTGAATCTTGTAAAGTAAACAAAGCGCATGAATGCGTCTGTATTCCCATTTGAGACCGTGTTGGTACTTTCAGCATTGGATATAGGAACCTCCCTCCCCCCACCCTGATTAACACTCTTTTATGATGATGTTGCTGATAATGGTGATGATGATGATGATGTGATAATTATCGTGATTGTTATTAGTATCATTATTATTTTCTCTCAGTATATCAGATTGGGAATTTGATATAGAATACCCCGAAGTGACTAGACATTAAAAACATGAAACGAACAACTGAGGAGTCGCGCGCGCGCGCGCGCACGCACGCACGCACGCGCACGCGCGCGCACACACACGCACAACACACACACACGTGCGAGCGCGCACGCACCCACACACACACACCCATACCCACTCACCGCACAATGCCTAAGGGATAAGGATAAATTAAATTCAGAACAACACACACTAACAAGCAACCCACCAATACACACACACACACCACACAACACACACACACACACACACACACACACAACACACACACACACACACACCACAACACACACACACACACACACACACACACACACAACACACACACACACACACACTGCCTACGGGATATGGCTGGAAGATGAATTAAATTCAGAACACCCCCACAATTCCAGTCTGCGTGGACTAGCACTTAAAGTAATGATTCCTTTGCGTTTCTGCAGTTTCCCCTCCCCCATCAAATATTTGTAACAGGGTAAATCTGAACCTGCCACCAACCAACAAAATCAATGCTAAACTACCAGTCAGCATCACTGGTCCATTCTAGTTGTAGACATGTACCGACAGGAACACCAACAGAACACTACACTGGTATGGCTACGTTTTTACATTTTTGTCTTATTTATCTTTTTGTGTCGAGGATAATGGAATAAGTACTCGTATGGCTTTTTAATTTTTTTTACATCTAGTCCTCATGTGTATGCGGTTTTGTAAATTATATGTCATATGTTCCCACCGGCACGCAGTGGCCTACTCTTTCAAAAAGCGGAACAGGATTTAACGTGTGCGCAAGATGTTCTGCGTATGTGGGGCCTCGGTTTATAGTCTCATCCGAAGGACTTTTGGCGAGAGTGGAGTTTGAACGTTACAAGATCCAAAGGCCTGTCTAAGTTTTTTTTAAAAACCAAGGAAATATTAAGGGCGGGAGACAAAGGCGTGGAGCAAAAGACAAACAAACAAACAAAACAAAACAAAACAAACAAAATCCCAAACGAAAAGCCCTACCAAACATCTCCCCCTCCGCTGAGGATGGATGACATTGCAGAACAGACAGGTGTAAAGACAAAGGCGTTGGTATACAACCGACAAAATGTAGGAGGAATTTAGTGAAGGACTCTTGAATGCGGTCTCCTAAAGATTGCCTCGGGAGTTTTTATTTATTTATTTATTTATTCTTTTATATCGAGGATAATGGAATAATCATTTATGTGCTTTTTTTTTTACATCCAGTCCCCGTGTGTATGCGGATTTGTGAATTCTGTCATCTGTTCCCACCGGCACACAATGGCCCACTCTTACGATAAGCGGAACAGGGATTTTAAACGTCGATGGGTTAAGGAATACAAGGAGTATGTGCAGGGAACCCAACCCCCCCAAACCCCCCCACCACCCCCCACCCCCCCCCCAATTATATTTTTAGTTCACCCTCATTTGTCTCTAAGCATCACTGGGTCTTGGATGGTCCATACGTGTCATAGTTTGTCGACTGGAAGGAAAGATGATCGCAGGAAAAGAGGAGAAACAAAAAATCAGCCATGGTGTTTATATTTTCGGTTTGACTGAATGTGCTTTTGTCCGTTTCCCTGCCTGTCTGTATGTCGGTATATCTGTCTGTCTCTTATTTTCCTCTCTGTCTTTATTTTGATTCAATTTCCATCTGTTGATTGTTCTGTACTTGTTTGTAACCCTCATGAACGTCTTTTTTTTAAAAGGAAAAATAAAGTGTTTATATTTGTAGTTTAATGTAATCCCTCCCCCTCTTTATCCTTGTTGTTTGTTTGCGTTTCTGTTTTTGTTGTTATTTGTTTTTTTGTTTGTTGGTTTTTAAAAAAAAATATCTTCCCGTTTGGTTTGTTTGTTTGTTTTTGTTTTACCTTAAAGTTCTGGTTCTAGTGGGTTTTCTTTGTTTTTCATTTTGTCTTTGTTCTCTCTTTCCTTCTTTTCTTCCCTTCTCCTTTTCGTTTTGCTCTTTCTTTTCGCTTTATTTCCATTCTCTTTTTTCCTGTATCTTTTCTTTCATTTTTGCATTTAATAATCATTTTAGTTTGTTTTTAGTTTTTCAATTTTTATAATTTCTTCATTATTTACTTCCATAGATTTTGTACCTACATCTTTCTTTCTTCTTTCTCCCCTTCTTCTTTTCTTTGTTTCTTTTGGTTCTCTCTCTCCATTCTTTTTCTCCTCCTTCCTTCCTTCCTCTACTTGGTAAACCAGTGTGTTTACCATGGAGATGATTTATTAGGAATGAAGCGTGTAAAGTTATGGACAAATTTCTTTCCACAGTCGTTCGGTTTTTATAACTACCCTACCTCCGTAATGATCCTCTTTCTTTCTGTCTGGTCTGTTGTCTGTCTGTCTGTCTGTCTTCTTTCTTCTTTCTTTCTTTCTTCCTTACTTCGTCTTTCTGTCTATCTGTTTGTCTGTCTGTCTGTTTGGTTGTCTTTCTTTCTTTCTTCCTTCCTTTCTTCCTTCTTTCTTTCCTTCTTTCTTTCTGTGTGTCTGTCTGTGTGTCTGTCGTCTTTTCTTTCTTTTATTCATTTCTTTTTTCTGTCTTTCTTTCTGTGTGTCTGTCTTTCTTTATGTCTGTCTGTCTGTCTGTCTGTCTGTCTTTCTTTCTTTCTTTCTTTTTGTCGTGGTGCCTGCTTTGACTCAACAAGGAAACGATTTATGCGTACGTAAGTGATAACAGAAATGGGCAAAATTCTTTAGACAGTTGTGTGTGTGTGTTTGTGCGTGCGTGCGTGTGCGTGTTGTGTGTGTGTGTGTGTGTGTGTGTGCGTGCGTGCGTGTGTGTTTGTGTGTGTGTGCGTCGTGTGTGCGTCGGTGTGCGTTGCGTGCGTGTATGTGTGTGTGTGTGTGTGTGTGGAGTTCTTAATGAGGTGCCTGGGTGCTAAGGGTGATAAACGAAACACATTACAGCTATCTCCGTCTCCCTTAAGTTGAATAGTGCATTTGCACATGAAAGTCGGTATGGTTGTGTGTGTGTGTGTGTTGTGTGTGTGTGTGTGTGTGTGTGTTGTGTGTGTGTGTGTTGACTTCAATTTTACTTATGTTCACTTCTAGTGATATTAGATGTGTGTGTGTGTGTGTTTGTTTGTGTGTGTGTTTGTTTGTGTGTGTGTGTGTGTGTGTGTTTGTTTGTGTGTGTGTGTATTTGTTTGTGTGTGTGTGTGTTTGTGTTTATATGGGAGTGTAAGTGTGTTCGTGCTCGAGTGTGTATGTCTGTACACGTGATAGGGTAGACATGGACGCATGTGTGCATGTATATTCATATTTGCGTGCGTGGATGTGTGCATGCATCGCTCGCGCGCGCGCGTGCGTGTGTGTGCATCTCTGAGCATACGTGTGTGGGTCTGTATTTAAGTGATAGTATGTGTGTTGTAGTGTGTGTGTGTGTGTGTGTATGCGGCGTGTGTATGCGCGCACACGCGCGCGCCTGCGTGTGCATGTGTGCATTAGCGTGTGCTCAAATGCAAGGGCAGTTGTGTGCGTGAGACATAATTTCCGAGTGCGTGGGTTTATGCGTAACATGATCTCTCTTTCTTGTGGCTTTTTACCTCGAAAATAAGGGGGTTGACAGCGAAAAGTCTAGTACATAAAGCTGTCGCTAGTGCGCTTTAACCCAACACCAACAGAGATACTGTTATTAAGGTTACAGTGCCGATTTGTTATTAAGGTTACAGCGCCGATTTGTTATTAAGGTTACAGCGCCGATTTGTTATTAAGGTTACAGCGCCGATTTGTTATTAAGGTTACAGCGCCGATTTGACGCTCTGTCCACAAATATTATTGTGTATTTTAGTTTCAACAGACTCTGACTGTTTCTCTTGATCTCTGTCTTTCTCTGTCTCTGTCTGTCTTTCTCTGTGTTTATGTCTGCCTGTCTCTTTCTCTGTGCCTCAGTATCTGTCTCTTGTCTATTTTTTTGTGTCTTTCTCTCTCTGTCTGTCCTCGTTTCCTCTGTGTGTGTGTGTGTGGTGTGCGGCGCGCGCGCGTGTGTGTGGTGTGTGTGCGCACGCGCTCGCGCGCTGTGCACGTGTGTGTGTGTGTGTTTGTTTGTGTTGTGTGCATGTGGGTCTCTCTCTTTCTCTCTCTCTCTCTCTCTCTCTCTCTCTCTCTTCTCTCTCTCTCTCTCTCTCTCTCTCTCTCTCTCTTTTGTGTGTGTGTGTGTGGTTTTTTTGTGTGTGTGTATGTGGGTTTTTTTTTTTTTTTTTTTTTTTTTTTTTTTTTTTCGGGTGGTTTTCCCTTTGGGTTTTGGTTTATGTGGGCTTTTTCTTTGTTTTGGTTTTTTTTGTTTTTTTGTTTTACTTTCTTTTTGTGGGTGTCCTGTTTTGAACAAAGTTCCTCACCCACAACAAATGTGCTTCCTACAGCCTACCAATCAGACCATATTAAAAACCCATTTCCCCCAACCAAAAACACCGGGGTTTCTTGCCCAGGCATCTTCTTGTTTTAAACGGCGGGAAATTTAATTTCAAGGGGTTTGTGGTGGCTATTTATGGGAATTAAATTTTCAAGCAAGGGGGTTGTGTGTTTTGTTGTGACAGTGACTGAACCCCACCAACCATTTGGTGTTTTCCCAAGCGGAAATTTTTTTTAACGTCACTGGGGTACCTACAGCGGGGCCCACATCAAAACCTTCATCCATCTTGGGGTCTCCACCTGTTTCCAGGGACCTATTCCCTCCCCAACCCTTATCTTTCCTCCCAACCCCTTCCAAGCGCCCCCAGTGTTGGACAAGCATCTCCACTTACAAATTCCACACAACCCAGTCGTCTTTTCCCCTTGACTCAATCAGTTTTAGAAATCCTCCCTTTACCACCCTGCAGACACCCCCAAAAAAACCTTTGGGCCATTCTTCCACAATTCACACAACCCATCACCCAGACCTAAAACCCCTCTCCCCAAACCCTTCCCCTTTTCTATCCTTTTCCTTGACCAAAAACTCCTTGCCCTTTTACCAGCCAGCAAAAATCAAACATTTTAAATCTAAAAAATTAAAATCCAGCTTAACCAGTTGAGCCAAGTATCTGTATAACACATCCCACCTCCAACTGTCACCATCTCCCCATCTTTTTCCCTAAGTCACCGGGTGCACTTCAGACGAGACCCTTGCAACAGGTAAAAACCCCCCAAACGCCAGCAAAGCAGCAGTCCAAAAAAATCCAATGGCCGGAACAAGCACTGGAATTCACCTTCTGCCTTCCCCCAAAACCCAACACCCCCCTCGGGGGACACACTCACAACAGCCAAAACCCTGCTTTCCTGGCCAAACCACTGAAAAAAGAAATCAATCATTTAAAGAAAGCCCTTCCAACAAATGATCCCATCTCCTCCCCCCAATATTCATCACCCCATTAAAATACCCCCGAAACCAACCCCCTCCCGAATTCTCTATGACTCCCTCTCTGCCCTATCCCCACCTTTAAAAGAAGAAATCACTTTCCAATCCCACTTGTTAAAGATTTTCACTCCTCACCCTGCCCAACCAACCCCCAAACCCCCCCTTCCCTTTCCAGCCATTCAAAACGAAAACCCCAACGACCCAAAGAAAGCCATTTCCCAAAAACCCTTATAAACCCCAAAACCCCCATCGCTGCCCCTTCCCAAACCCCCTTAAGGAAAACTAAAAAAGGCCCCATGCCATGGATGTTTAACGACGGGAAACCTGAAAAAGTAAAGGGGGTTAAAGAAGTCCTCCCCAAGGCCCCCCAACCAAAAATTGTGTCCCCCACCTACCCAGTCCAACAACCCCTCCTTAAATTCTGTACACCCCCCCTTTCAACCACACCCCAAAAAAAATCATTTTCCATTCCCAACGGTAAATAGTTGCACTTGATTGCCAAAACAAAAAACCATTGTTCCCTGCCCCCTTTTCCCAAAATGCCACCATTAAAGGGGGCTAATAAATCCCCCCCCCTCCGCACCATTCCCCCCCCCTTTGTGGGGGATTAAAAAACTTCTCCAAGGTCTCGTGCTCGAGGGAGGGGGATGTTTCCCCCAAGCCACTAAACTTTTTGTCCAGCTGGATTTCCACACCAAGGGGAAACCCCTTAACAAAAAAACAGGCCTTTCCACTCAACGTGCTGGTAAAATAGGGCCATAAATTGAACCGCCCCATGGACAAAACCCTCGCCGGGCTTTTCCCAATTGGCCAATAAAAGGGGCCCGCAACCAAAGCCACCACCTACCACACGTGGAGTCAATAAACCATCAACCCCGGCTGTGCCAAGGGGGTGTTTACACCGAACACCTGCCTTTTTTCGCAGGGGGGGCACCCAGGGACTTTAAGGAACTTTCCCCCTCTTACTACAGCCAAAACAAGATCCTGGCTCCCCACAAAACTCTTTCCACAGACCCCAACTTTGGAGGTGCAACCCCAAACAAGCCCTTCACAACTAACAATTCCATCAAAGAGAAAGGAGAGGCCCCCAAAGGAAAAAGTGTTGTTTGTGGGTGTGGGGTTTGTGTGGGTTTCCCTTTAACGAACGGTGTTGGGCTAATAATTTCCAGGAACCAGGTTGTGGAGGTCCTGCGTGAATTATGAAGTTATGTAAATTTTTTTTTGGGGGTGGGGTGTGGGGAGTGTTGTGTGTGTGTGTGTGTGTGTGTGTGTGTGTGTGTGTGTTTTATGTGAGTTAACGAATCCCCGGTTTGTGCTAATATTTTGTGTGTATGCTGTTATACTCTATGTTGTGTATGCGTGCGTGGTGTAAGTGTTTGTAAGTATGTTTTTTGTAAGGGTTTTTGTGTGGTGTGAGTGTTGTGTGTGATGGTGTCGTTTGTGGTGTGTTGTTGGTGTGTGTGTGTTTGTTGTGTGTTTGTGTGTTGGGGTTGTGGTGGGTATTTGTTGTGTTTGGTTTTATTTTGTTGTGTTGCGGGTGTGTGTGTGTTTTATATTTAGTAAGGTGTGTGGTAGTGTTGGTGGTTTGTTTTGTTTTTTTTGTTTTTTTTTGTGGTGTTGGTTTGGGTTTTTTTTTTGGTTTGGTGGTTTTGTGTGTGGGTGTGGGGTTTTGTGGTTGTGGTTTTTGTGTTGTTGTTTGTGGGTGTTGTGTTTTGTTGGGTTTTTTTGTTGTTTTGTTTTGTTTTGTTTATGTTTTTGTTGGGTTACTGTTGCTGTTTTTTTGTGTTTTTGTGTGTGTGTTTTTATTTTATTTTAAATTTTTTTTTTTTAAAGTTCCCCCACCCCAAATTGCAGTCGTGTGGAGTGTGGCAAACTGGGTTTTCGGCTCTTTCCAACTTCAGTTTCCTTAAAGGGCATTTTTATATTCTGTTTTTCTTTACATTGGTTTTGGGTCCCTTTGTATTCAGATTGAGGGAAAAAGGTGCAGTGAAAGTGTGCTCTCACGAACTTGAGACTGTGAACCCTGTGGGTTTTTTTGTGTGTGGTGGTGGGGGGGGTTGTTGTTTTTGGTTGTTGTTTTTGTTTTTGGGGGTGGGGGGGGGGGGGGGGGGGGTTGGTTTTTATTATTTTTTTTTAATTAAAAAAAAATTGTTTGTTGTTGTTGTTTGTTTAAAATTGTTTGGTTGGGTTTTTTTTTTTTTGGTTTTGTTTTTGTTTTCATTTTTTAAATATTTTTTTTAAAAAAACAGTTTTTGCCCAAAGTGCTACAGGTCTCAGCTTTGTTATGTCAGCCCCCATGCAGTGAAGTGTGTATCACTGTGCATCGAACTTGAGACTATTCGCTGTGTGGCATTGTTGTGTGACTGCTGAGTGACATTGTTCAGTCACCGCTGAGTGACATTATTCAGTGAGGGATTGAGCCGTGCAGCAAATCCTGGATAATTGCGGGAGTGGCCTTTTTCGTGATAAAACAAACTGTGCGGGTGCTTCGAGTTCCCTCCCACTACCCCTACTATTTGCTGAGTGACCCTTTCAGTGACAAGTGCTGACCATCTCTCGGGACAACCTCAGTGTCATCAGGTCGCTTCAAGGAGAGCTGCACTTGTAATTTGGTGTGGCCTTGGGAGACTCTTCACTGGGAGAGACTAACTGTGACCAGGCTTAATTGAGAAAGGGGCAACCATTGTATTGACACTTGCAGGGTGTGATAGCAAATTTTTACCTGAGCTTTGTTGTCATGTTGTGGTGCTATAACAGTTTTCAGATTTCAGTTTTTCAGTACCTTATTGTCGGTTTGAGTGTTATCTTGTTTTCACCTCACTCAATTCTGTTTCCTTGTTTTGTTCTCTTATTTTCCTCCTCCCCCACCACCCTATCATTTTCCCCCTTTAGGGTTGAGTTCTCCAACTACAAATCTATTTTCTATTTTCCTTACTGCCAGTTGTCCCTTTCTTGTTTGTCTTCCTTCACACATATCCCTCCTCACAAACCAAAAAAGGACAGATGCATACCAACCACAAAAAGTGGCCTTAAGGATGGCCTACGTATTTGCCACCTAAATATAAACCATGCATTAATAAAACGAAGAAATCTCAACTCTTATCACTAACAAAGGCAATCCATTTCACTTACTTGGGCTATTGAGTTAGACTTTCAGACCACATATTGGACACTGATATTTATTATTCCGGATATAAAATCCTGCGAAAGATCAACAAAACCCCCAAAGAAAAAGGAACCTAATCTTATTAGTGAGTCCATAACTTCAAGCGTCTTCTCCATTTAGAACATTTGGTGTAGAATCATATGGATTGAGATTTCTATTAAAGGTGGGCCCCAACCTATTGTAAAATTGGGATCTGCTATAGGAATCCAAAAGAAAGAAAAACTGGACTGACAAATTTGACTCCATGATGAATACAGTCCTATTAGAATCAAGTGAAATAAAATTTTTTAGGAGACTTTATATCGATCTAAAAAAAGTAAATAATTTAAAGGACCAATTTAATAATTCATACAAACCTCCACCCAAATAAATTTAATTCACCCACGAGAGTCACACCAAACTCAAACCAATTAATTTACCATATCTATATATCTAAACCCAACAACTTGTCGAAACTTGTATCCCAGTTTTATCACTGCAGCGATCATACCCAGTCTGTATCCGTGGTCAAAAAACGAACCCAAAAAACCCCAAACCCGGCCACAAAACTATAACATATCGTTCCCTTTGCTAAATTTGTGAGAATCTTTCTTTATCAGATTTAATTTAAATCCATTTTTCGGAAACATTCAACATTACTGTCCGCACTTAGCCATAGAATTTTGGATAAAACACTTTTATGCTAAATTTTCAACAAACATGCCCCAACTAAAAATCATTAGGATCAAATATATTCCCCAAAACCCCTTGGCTCACTAAGGAATAGAAAAAAGCATGCTATTTAGAGACCTTTTTAAAAGAACATAAATATTATGAAGAGTCAAAAAAATTAAGAATGCCCTAAACTCACAAAAAAAACGGCGAGAAAAAAAGAAATATTTTCCCGACCCTTTCTATCTACCAAACAAAACTCAAAGACTGTTTTGGCGAGCCATAAAACAAATTTAAATAACAAAACAAGCTCTTCCAAAAACAAAAGTAATCAAAGACGTTACTGTTTAACAAACTTAACATCATTTCGGTAATGTCTCTACTAAATTATTAAAGATGATAAATCAAAGTCCAATAAATCAATGAACTAAAACAATACTTGAAAGGAAAGCATATCCCCCAAAACTTCACATTCCATTTATGTCTGTTCTTGAGGTCTATGGTTATCTAACTCACCTCAAACAATCAAGAACGCGTGGTCTTGATGGAATAGAAAAAAGCAGAATATTGGAAGCTATCAGCTCCAGTTATCACAGGGCACACTAAACATATATTTTTTAACCTTTGTCTTGAAAAAAACCCCTTTCCCCCAAAGCCTTCAAAACAGCTAAGTAAACCCCATCTAAAATCTGGTGACACTTCAGACCCTCAAACTTAGGAGCAATTTCCATCATTCCACCCTTTCCAAACCCTTGGAACAACATATAAACAAACACATTTGTCCGTCATTTAGATACTACCAACTTAATTCACCTATTCAGTCTGGATTTAGACAAAATCCATCATGTCATACTGCACTGGGTTAGCCTCGTAGACAACTGGCTATCAAACATTAATGACAATAACTTTTTTGGGGAGTACTATTTGTAGATCTCAAAAAAGCTTTTGACACAATTGACCACATATTCTCATAAAAAAACTAAACCTGTACATTTCTCTACAAATACCTTACAACGCTTGCTTCCTATCTAGAAAAACAGGCAACAGTGTGTCTCAATAGGCACAAACTACATCCACACTACAAGCCATCAATTATGGAGTACCAAAGGATCCATACTAGGACCTTTCTTTTCTCACTATACATAAACGACCTCCCTCTCCACATCAAATCCAAATGCGAACTATTTGCTGATGACACAATATTAAAACGAGCCACAATACCCTATCTCTCTAGCAAAAGCATTACAAAAAAGTGTTGATCAGCTTATTGAATGGACCGAACTGAACCATATGTCTATACACCCACAAAAAACAAAATTGCAAAGCTTATTACCACTAGGACAAAAACGTCAAAACTTAACCACAAACTTACTCCCATCAAAATTAAAAAGGAAGTAATTGAAAAACCCATACCACAAGGTTTTAGGGGTAACAATGATGAAAATCTCAGTTGGTTCTACCACATATTCAACTATTTCAAATACATGTCCCAAGAGTATACCACTTTCTAAATCAAGCACTTCTTGACTTTCATTCAAGGAACTATTCTTCCATGTTATATACATTCCTCAATAGGGCTATGCTTCTACCTGTGGGATTCTGTAGTGCAAACATTATGAAACCGTTACTGGTCTGTACAAGCGTGCTCCCCAAAACTGGTCCCTTTTAAAAAAGACAAGCTTATTAGAAGTGACTATTACTCAATTAAATATTCTCCCTTCACCAACGACTAAAATATAACAAAGGGTTATAAAGTTCAAGATCATGACAGGAACCGTTCCCCATCATACTTAAAAGAAATTCCCCTAAACCAATCCCGAAATACTATAAAGCCCAGTGTTCCTATACGAGAATAGGACTTATTCAAAAATTGTTACTTTTCTCAGGCCTATGCTGTGGAACTCCTTCCAGATTCGTTAACAAACATCAATCAAAAACAATCTACCAAAACTCAATTATCAACTCACTTGATACATCAACAATAACAAACCACAGTCCATAGCCTTAAAAAAACTTGCATATCCTCCCTTACCTATCTGCCTTTCCATTTACCTATCTGCCTTCCCTTCCTTCACCTGTCTGATGTCAGACTGTTGTCCTCTCTCTCTCTCTCTTCTCTCCTTCTCTCTCTCTCCTCTCTCTCTCTCTCTCTCTCTCTCTTCTCTCTCTCTCTCTTTTCTCTCTCTCTCTCTCTCGTGTTGTTATGGGTGTAGTTGTTACTTTGTTTTTTGTTGTTGATTTTTTTGAGTTTTTTGTTTTTGTTTTGGTGTATGTATGTGTGTGTGTGTGTGTGTGTTTGTTGTTGTGTGTGTTTTGTGTGTGGTGTGGAAGGGGGGGGAACCGGTGTTGGGTTTTAAAAAAAAAATGTTTGTTTGTTTGTTTTTTTTTGTTGTTTTTGTTTTGTTTCTTTTTTGTTGTTTTTCTTGTTTTTTGTTTGTCTGTTTGGGAGGGTGCTTTTGTCTGTTTGTTTTTTTGTTGTTGTTGTTTTATTTTTATTTTTATTTTTTTTTTGTTTTGTTTTTGGTTTTTGGTGTGTTTTTTTTTTTGGGGGGGGGGGGGGGGCGTTTCTGGGGTTTATTTTGTCGTTTGCTCGTCCGGGGTTGTTTGTTTGTTTGTTTGTTTTTTCCCGGAAGCTAAAAGGAAGGCGCGGTTTTGGTATTCCGGGCCCCAACCCATCCCGGGATGTTTTTCTTGAAATGTTGTCCTTTGGGGATTTTTTAGTGGGCGTGGATTGCTTGGCGGCGCCCATCTCCCTCCAGCTGCTATTTGCCCCTAGTGGGGGTTTTTGGGTGGGTTATCTCCCCCCTGGGGCAGGTGTACTGGGGTACAGGTTACGTAGAGGGAACCCCGACTTGATCAGTTGCAACATGGTGAGCTATCAAGAAGGAGGCCCAAAAGTTTCAGGCATTAAAATATTGCCAAGCATTGGACCCGCAAAAGAGTGGGCCTGAACAGTGGGCCCATCCATCATAGTTCACTTCCAAAAAAGGGGGGAACCCGAAAAAAGTGCCAAATTACAGAAACAAACAGTCTGAAAAACCCTCCAGCAAAGTTATGCTACGCATTTCCTTGAACAGATGAAAAAAAGAGAAGAAACCTTTTCAGAAGACGGAGGTTAGACAGGGCGAAGCACTGTCGAGAGATCTTCAACATCAGAAATGTCATGAGAAGCATCTCCAAATAGCTAAGTTAAACAATTCATTGACTTCAAGAAGGCCTTCGACCGAGGTGGGGAAAAAAGCTCTGTGGCAAAGTCAGGAGCTAGCTTCGGAGGAGCTGATTCAATTTATCCCGGCGCTGTATGACGCCCCCCAGTGCATCTAAAGGGTGGAGAAATCGGGGGTTTTCCGGATTCGTTGGAGTTCGACAAGGCTGCCCGCTATCCCCCGTTTTTTAAAACGTGTTCCTGGAGAACATTGCAGGGGGCCCCTCCTTGACTTAAAGCCCACAATCAAAATGGGAGGGAAGGCCAGTCTGCAATCTTCGAAATTCCCGCAGACGATTTTGATTATGGGCCCGCAGGAAGAAGAACTCCGGGAAACTCAACCAGACGGGAAAAACACAGAAATCCCCGGGGTATGGGATCAGCAGGGAAAAAAGGAACACCCTGTGAACAGTACCACCCCGACCACTCCCACCAGAATAAAGATAGTGGCGAGACACTAGAGGAGGTGGAAAATTTTCGTCCCCTTGGAGCAGTCATCACCAAAGAAGGACGGCACAAAGGGTGAAGATGACTTGTGGGCACTTCCTCCAGCTAAGTGCGAAAGTGTGGAGAAACCAAACATAAAAACCCCACTAAGGTCAGACTCTAAAAGGCACTGTCACTCCATTCCTTTTGTCAGCTGTAAAGCATGGAATTATCCCGATTTAGAACGTCGCATTCAAGCCTTTGAGATGAAGTGCCTCAGGCGGATCCTGAACTTCACCTACGAGCCCGCAAAACCAATGAAACGCGGGCAGAGATCGAGGACGGGGGCTGGCAAACAAGAACCATTGCTAGATACGTAAAGGGGGAAAATGAAGTGGTTTGGCCACCAAAAAGGATAACAGCCTGTCAAAGACAGCCCTGAGGAATGGGGGAAAGGGAAAAAAAGGAGGCAGGGAGACCCGAAAAAGCTGGATACCAAACATCAAGGAGTGGCCCGGCCCACTGTACCAAACCTCTGAAAAACACCCCGGACAAACCATTTGGCGGTCCACTTGCAGCGTCCGTGCGGGTACCCAAACGGTCGCCCCCGCCCAAGGGATGAGTTGAGTAGGTTTTGTTTTTTTTTTTCTCTCTTTTCTTTAAAAAAAAAAAGGTTTTTTCCCTTTGCTTCTACTGTTTGAAAATTGAGTATGAGTGCATTTTCAAGTGACCCCGGGGGCGGGGACGGGAAAGTAAAAAAGCCTGGTCTTTTTTCTTTATCCTGAAAAAAAAAAATTTTGTTTTTTTCTTACAATGTGTAGATGTTCTTTTTATGACTTATTGGCTTTTTTCCCCCCTTTATTATGTGAGTGTATGGGTATTGCATTTATTTTATTTATGACTTAAATTTGTATGAGTAAAATTTAAAAAAAGTGTTTGTGTTGACGTGTGAAATTGTGATTTTTTTACTATTTTTTTTAATCCCTGATCCCCCCCCCCCCCCCCCCCACACCCCAACCCACACACACAAATACAAAACCCCACCTCACTCACTCACTCACTCACTCATCATATTTCTCCTTCCTATGGGTTTAGTTTTTTTCTTTTTTTTGTTTTTTTTTTTATTGTGTGGTGTTGGGATTTAAATTTTATTTCATTATCTGACTTAATTTGAAACGAATTAATCTAAAATGAGTGTTGATGGGATCGCATACTTTTTTGGGAATTTTATTGGTATTATTCGAAATTAAAACCACACACTTCTCTGTCTCTCTGCCCCTTTTTCTCACCTTTTTCGTCTCCCTTATAGTTATGTGCCCTGATGAAGGATTCATATTTTATCTTTCATTACTTTATTGGTTGCCTTGTACATAAGTTTTAATAGTGCCCCTTTTTCAATTTCTTTATGTTTGTGTAACAAGTTAAAGTACCATTTGACATTGTGTAGATGTTTTTTTTATGACTTTTTAAATTTGGTTGTGTTATTTTCTTGGCTTTTGTTTTGTTGTTGTTGTTTGCTGTTTTTTCTCTTTTTTTCTTCTTCGGTGGTTTGGTTTTTCTTTCTTTTTGGTTGTTTGTTTGTTTTGGTTAGGGTTTTTTGGGGGGTGGGGGGGGGGGGGGGTGGGTATTTTTGGGTTTTCTTTTATTTGTTGCTTTTGGGGGGGGGGGGGGGGGAGGGGTGGGGGTTTTTGGGGGGGGAGCCGGTTTTGAAAAGGGTTTTTTTCCCCCTTTTTTTTATTGTGAAAATGTTTTAAATATTGGGGTTTTTGTTTCCGGGGGCGTCGGGTGCGTGCTTTTAGCTATGGTTGGTATAATCAAATCATCTACAGCATTTTTGCAAAAAATCTTCTTTTGTTTTTTCTTTCTCTTTTTATTGTTTGAGGGTATTGGTTTTGGGTTTTTTTTTATTTTTTTTAAATAAAATTTTCCATAATAAAATTTGAATGGGTAAATTAAAGATGGGTGTTTATTTTTCCCCCAAAAGAAAAAAGAATTTGTTATTTTTCTTTTTTTATTTTTTTCTCGTTGTTTTTTAAATTTTTGCGATGATGTGGTTTGTTTAAAAACCCCGGGTGGTTCAAAACAACAAGTTTAAATGTGTTGGGAAAATGAAATTAAATTTTATGAAAAAAAAAAGTCGGGGTTTTTGAAAAGGGGGGTTTTGGGAACGGGAAGGGTTTTTGGGTAAAAAACCTGTGTTGTAAATAATTATTTTTTATTTAGGGTTTTATTTACGACAGACAGCATGAAGAAAGGAATGAACATTCCAAAAAAAACTGGGTCAGAAGGCGGGGCTGTGCAACTGAAAAAGTTGGTTATTAAAATTTTGCGCAAAAATAAATTGTTTTATTTATATTAATTTGGAATTGAAAGTGATATTTCGAAAAAGTACAAAATGTTGTTTTGTGTTAGGGGTTTTTTAGTAAAAATAAATAAAAAGATTTGGGTTTGGGGCGATCCCTATTGTAATTTTTTGTGTTTTTGCTTTATTTTGTTTGGTTTTTGGTTGTTTTCCCACGCTTACGTTTTGTTTAAAATTTTTTAAAAAATGGGAAAAAGGGGGGTAAAAAAAAAAAAATTTTTTTTCAAATTTTCGTTGGGGGGGGGGAAGAAAAGGGTGGGGATGTTAAAGCTTTCTTAGTTTTTAAGCAGAGATTTTGTTGTATTTATCAAGGTGGTTTTCCACATTGAAAAAAATGTAAAAAGAAAGATTTTTAAAAATTTTTTTGAAAGGAAAAATAATTAATAATTTAACCCCTTGTTTGGGGGTTGTGTGTTAATTTAAATTTTAAATGTTTTGACTAAATGAAATGTGATCGTTAAGGGATTTTTTAAAAAAAATGTTTTTTGTTGTAGTAAAAGAGAAAGATTTTTTTTTTTTGTCCCATGTATTGGGATTCTTAGATTTAAATTTTTGGGTAATTTAATAAAGCCCTTTTAAAAATTTTCGAGTTTCAAAATAAAAGGGATGAAAATGTTCCCCGTTTTGTTTTTCCCTCATTAACGGAAAAAAGGGGGAGATATAAATTTTTTTATGTTTTGAGGTTTGTTTTGGGTTTTCTGTTGATTATTTTTTTTTTCCTTTTTTTCCTCAGCGTCTTTTTTCCCCTTCCCCCTTTTATGTTACTGGTTTATTTTCATTTAAATTTTGGTTTAAATGCCGCCAATTTTTTCTGTTCAATTTTGGGTTTTGTTTTTTGTTTGAAATTTGCACCACGCCTTTGTTATCCCATTTTTAAGTTTTTATTGTTTTCCCCCAAAAGAAAAAGAAAAGTTTTTTGGGTTTGGGGGTGCGGGGGGTTTGGGGGGTGAACGGTTTGGTGTTTAAAAAATTGTGGTTGGGTGTTGGGTGGTTTTGGTGTTGGATGGGGAAGTGAGGTTTAAGGGTTATGTTTGGTGAAATTATGGAATTTGTGGGTTTGAGGATGTATTTTTTAAAGGGAAAATTTAGATGGGGAAGACGAGAAGTGTTTTGTGTGTGAGGGTGGGTTTTTTTTGGTGGGGGTTGTGTTGTGCTCCGCCGCGGTTTTTTATTTAACAAATGAAATTTAAAAAAAGATTTTTTTCTTTCATATTCATTATTTATTTTTAAAGGCAGTGATTTTGTATTTAGGGGTATCTATATGGAAAGTTAAATTTTATGTTTTTAATGTGGGGTGCGGGGGGTTTGGGCGGTTTTGGGGGTGTGGGGTCGGTTATGTGGTGCAAAGGGAAGTGATAAATGTGTATGTTTGGAAAACGTGGAAAAAGTGATGAAGATATGATTTGAGTGTGCAAGATTGAAGTTGTTTTCTGCAAAATCTATTACTTTGGGTTGTAGCGTAGTTGGGGGAAGTTGGTGTGTAAGAGATTAAAGTGAAAAAAAATGAGGTTTTTGTTGTTTTGGGCTGTTTGTGTTATAGTTGAAGAGGGGGTTTTTTGAAAATGCTGAGTGAAGGGGATGTTTTCTGGTTTTGGGGGGGTTATTTCCGGTTGCTTGCTTTGTTGGGGGGGTTTAAAATGTTTTCTGCTTTGCTTTCCCCCCTTCCCCTTGTTTTGTTGTGGCCCAGGCCGGTAAAATTTCCTTTCGTGTTCGGTTTTTTTAGTGTTCTTTTTTCTTCCCTCCCTCTTTTTCTTTCTCTTTTTTTTTCTCTCCTCCCCTTCTCTCCTTCTTCCCTCTCCTATGTTTCTTGTTTTTTGGGGTGCTTTTTGTCCTGGGCCGGTCCTTCCCTTTCGGTTTGGGTTCTTCTTCTCTGCCCCTTTCAATGCGTTTTGTTCCATTTCCCTCTCCTTTGATGGCGCTTTTGAATTTGTTTCTTCCCCTGGGGCGGGGGTGGGGGTGGGGGTGGGGGTTGGGGGGGGAGCAGGTATGGGGGGCTCTTGTGGTTTTAATTTGGTTGGGACACTAAAGAGCCAAAATTTGTGGGAAAAAAAAATGCAAATTCTGGTAAAGGTAAAACGTTTACTTTTTGGAAGAGGGGGCTTCGTTTTTGTGTTTTTTGAATTTATACCTAAATTTACCTAACCCCCCCTTTCCCACCACCACCTAAATTATAAAAAGTATGTCTTTTCTTCATTTCTCTGAAAAATTTATTTCCCTTATTTAATTCCTGCCCTTTCTAGGTGACACTTTTTGGGTTTTATGTTCCGCCTGGTTTTCCCCTCGCCGGGGTTACTGGAGGGGGGCGCTGGTTTTAGGTTTGTTTTGTATGTGCCGGCCCTTTGGGCCCCCCCTTCATTTGGGGGTTCAACTCAGTTCTGTTGTCTTTCTGAAATTCCCACACAGTCGTTTCAATGGGTGAAACCTTGCGTTTTTGCAGTCCCTCAAGGGTTGGGGGGGAAAGGTGTGGTTGGTTGGTGTTTTGGTATTTCCCCCCCCAACCTTGTAATTTGACCCCTGATGTTTTTGGGTTTTGTTCCCCCCCCGGTACTTGTCGCCGCCCCCTCCCTCCCCCGGCCTTTTATCCCCCCCGGTCCCCCCCTCCCAGCCGCCGCCCCCCCCCCTTTTTTTCGTCCCCGCGGCGCCGTTCCGGCCGTTTTTTCCCCTTTTCCCTGCCGCTGCGCGCTGGGCCCCCCTTTTGGGCGCGCCTGCCCTTTCCTTTTTTCCGGGCCCCCTACCTGCGCCCCCGGCCGCCGCCGCCGGACGCGCGCGCGCCCCCCCCCCCGGTCCCCGGCGCTTTTTTTGCCGGGGCCCCGCCGCCTTCTTCTTTTCCCTCCCCAAGGTCGCGACCCCCCCCCCAGTTTCCCCCCCAAACCCCCCCCCCCCCCCTTTCGTCCCCCTCCCCAAAACAAATTAAAATCTTGGGTTTGTTTTTTATTTTTAAACAAAAACCGGGCCCCCAAAGCAGCGAAACATTTCGCACGAAAACCTTTTCCAAACCCGGAGATAGGCCGGGGTTTGTTTTTCTGGGAATAAATGCAAAAATTTCCCCAAAACCGCATAAAGGGGGTTTGGGGAAAAAAAAAAAATGAGGCTTTTCCCATTTTCCCAAAAAAGTTTACAAAAATTTTAAAATAAAAAAACTCGTACCAACAGAATTTTTTAAGGTTTTTTGTTCAACAGGGACAGGGTTCCCTCTCGACTAGGCAGGGAAAAAATCTGGGCTCCTTTTGTCCTTTCCCCCAAACCCCCCGGGTTTCCCCCATTTTTCCTGGCCTTCTTTCACACTCCGCCCCCCACTGTTTTTAAAAAGCAATACCCAAAAAAAAAAAACCCCCACGCGGGTAAAAAAAGGGGGGGCCCCCAAAAACTTTATCGCGTTGTTTCCTTGTTTAAAGGAAATTGGGGGGAAAGGGGTTTTTGAGGGGTTGGGGGATGATTCTTGATTTATTTCAATTAGAATTGTGAACGTGGGGTCTTGACATAAAAAAACTTTTAAATTAAAACGCAGAGCCGAAACCAAAAACCCGACCAACATCCACCCCCAGAAAACTCCCAAAAATAAAACGGTCCAAACACCCCAAAAAAAAACACAACAAAAAGGGACAAACTGGGCCGCTTCCCCTTAAATGGAAAAATAAAAAAAAAAAAAGAAAAAAACGCCCAAAACCAAGCCAGCCGAGGCCCCAACAAAAACCCCCCCGCACACCCAACCAGCACCAACCGAAAGCCCACACAAAACCCCCAAAAAACCCCACCAACCCAACATTTCTTATTTTTCAAAAACTTTTTAAAGGCCCCCAAAATAAGGATGGGCGCGCACATCATTCAAATAAAAAGAAATAGGGATTTTTATCCATTAAAAAAATTAAAATCGACCCGGTAGTTTTAAAAAACACAAATCTAAAAATCAAAAAGTTTTTTGGGTTATTTGCCAAAAGGCCCCAATGACAGAAAACAAAAAAATGGTTGGCCATTTCCAGATTCCAATAAGAAGGGTTTAAATATGTTGGGGATTTTAATGCACACTCCCCCTTCGGGAATAAAAAACTGGACATCAGTAACCGTAATGGGATTTATCAAAAAGCGTAATTGTTTTGTCTTTCTATTAAGATGGTAAATTACAAAAAATCCGATATTTCGAACGAGCCTAGTGCTTTAGATCTATTTTCTTTTCTCCATTTTGTCCCCATATGCGTTGGGGAAAATAAAAAGTGTAAAATGGGAAGTGTCCTTTCCCTTGCTTCATCTTAATGAACTTCTGTCGAAATGACAAAGAAAAAGTGTTACCCAAAGTACAAATATGTATGCGATTGGAACGTTTAAAGACTTTTGAACAAATTATACTGAAAGGATCAAAAGTAATGATATTGATATTTTTTTATGAAAAAATTTAAAGTTATATATTAAAAGCGCTGATAGCTTATTTTAAGTATTCCTTGTAAAGTCTGAAAAGCATCGGGAAATTTTTTGGTGGAATTTGCTTGTAAAAAAGCTTAAATGAAAAAAAAAGCTGCGTCTAAAAATATTAAAAAACAAAACCCCAAAAAATCATTGTTTTGAAAAAAGCAAAGTCCCTTTGTGAAAAAATGTTGAAAAAAGCAAACGTAAATTTTTGGGTCTACCTTCTGCTTACAAGAAGTTTACACATAAGGATCTGAAAAAGGTATGGAAAAAATTTAAAGTATGAAAAGGGGGTTAAGTTCCTAACTGCCCTATAAAAATCCAAGAAAGGGAACTTCCACCTAATCAGAAAAAGTGTAATCATAGAAATTTTCAAGATCCCGGAGTGATAAAAGCTATCAGATAAATGTAAAGTTTTATGAAAAAAAGAAGACAAAAGGTTATGTATAAGTCTGTGAAAGATAACAGTCTTATGTCAATGTCCCAAAACGCTCAGGAGTAAAAGATCCCCCCTCCTATCTTTTGGACAAAAAGAACTCATTTGGCATAGATGTGTTTCAAGGGAATTTTGAAAACAGTGCCAGAAAATTGGTTTATATTATTACTTGAATTGTTCCAAACCAGCGGGGGCCGGGTGGTAACCCCACGCATTTGGAAAACACCCCTTTATGCCGTGCCAAAGCAGGGGAAAATTTTAAAAGTGATAAAAACAGTAAGACTTTCGCGTTAACCTCACTTTAAGGAAAGCTTAGGGAAAAAAATCATTCTACCCGTTTAATACATTATTGTGAAAAAAAACCAAAAAATTTCCCCTTTAGTCAAGAAAGGTTTTCAAAAAAGGCAGGTCCAAGCAGTCATTGATTAAGCTCGTAAAAAAAATTAAACATCAGTTTGTCGAGGAAAAAATGTACTTGCCACATTTTTTTTGATAAAAAAAAGAAATGATCAGGTCTGGATGAACGTTATTGTTTAAGTTAAAAAGTTTTTGGCTTTTTGGGCAATATCTTTTTATTTTAAAGCCTTTTCTCGAAAGCGAATTTACAGGCCAAATTTTGGAAATTCTTTCACTTTACGTTTTCCAACAATGGGCATTCCACAGGGATCAGTCATTGCCCACTCTTTTCAATATTTTCTTTAGTTTCCTAAGTGTCTCTAAAGTAATGCAACCCATGTCCGTATGCTGTGCATTTGTTGTGGTTAATTTTTCTGTGAAAAAGAGAACCCCAAAGGACATTAAATTTATGAAAAAAACGTGATCAGATTGAGTGAAAAAATTTAAAATGTAAAATTTTTGAAATGGTCTGCACTATCTCCTGAAAAGACAAATCTGTATTTTCAGTAAGGGTGCTAATCACCGATCTCCCTGTTTTCCATAAAAATGGTTATTTTAAATATAAACCATGTGAAGTTTTAGGGGTAATTTCACGTCTTAATTTAACTTGGAATTATCATATTGAATTTAAATTAAAGTAGGAGAATTTAAAATTCCTAAAGTTTTTAGAAACAAGTGTGGGCTTTTTTTAGTTTGTTTTTAAAAACATCTGGCGTTATCTTTAGTATTTTCTGCTTTTTTATGGTCAGGAAGTTTTGGGGTTCCAAAATATTTATTGCAAAAAAATGAGAGATTAGACGGGTAAGGTTTTGATTAGCCTAGGGGGGACCTTTTATGCAAAAATCAATGGGTTTATAAAAGATAGGTATTTTCCCATTAGAAATTCGACAATGGCTTTGGCTAAATCCCCTCTTACGTGTTCAAAGCAAGGGGAAACCAATGTGGACACCGAGATATGTACTAATTGATGTAAATTTCCTAAAGAGACGTTCTTTTCGTTCTTTACCATTAAAACCTTATACTTTGAATTGTTTGAAAAGGCAGAACTATGTCCTACAAAATTAACTAAATAAAATTTTTTAATGTCCCCCCTTGTCCCCCATGGGAGCTTCAGAGAGCATTTTGATGTCAATTTTTTTTCTTTAACCAAAAAGGAAATGAAAATATTTTTAGTGATCAGTAAAAGAATTACGCAAACAAATACCCAAAATCTAAAAAATTACACTGGGGTTCCTTTTGGCGACAATGAGGCGGGTGAAACATTTGTCTTCCCTCTTGAAGATAGAGAGATCTTTTTTCTTTGGAAAAAAATCGATTAATTTTAAAGTGAACTGTTGCTATTTCGTGGCTTTGTTTTATTTCTGTTTTCCGAAAGCATTTTTCAGATACTTTTTTGTGTCGATTCCAAGTCGTGTTACTTGCATTAAAAATTTTCAGCTCAAAAAAGGGAAAAAAAGCTATAATGAGATTTTTGTCATTTTGATTCTTTTCTGTGTTAGGGGTATTTTAACTTTTGTGGATTCCCTTTTCATTGTGGTTCCCTTTAACGAAAAAAATTGACGATTGGCAAAATGCGGAGCAAAACATGACGTGGTTTTAAGATAGATGTTCCTTTTCTGCTATGAGGTTTGCATATTGCAAAATTGCTTGCTGGAAAACTTTAAAAAGAAACTCAAGAAATTGGTTTTTCCTGGGAAGTGATAAACTCATTTATTTTTTGATATCAAAGCCATTTAATTCCCCGGAAAAAGAAACGTTGTATCACTTATTTCGGGTTTTTAAAACCCAAGCTTTTAGATTAAATTTCAAAATCCGCAACTTGTATTTGTGGCGAAATATTACCAACGCTCAGTTCTCTTACAATGTCCACATCTAAAAAACCCCTTTTTCCCGTTTCCCCGTCCGGTTTTTTTAGGGGCAAATTCTAAAGACACCCCTTTAATGAAAGTATTGTATTTCTTAACTTTTGTCCTATTCAGATACATAGTAATTTATTTTTTTTAGTTGTGAAATTGCAAAGTTTGTGTTTTGGCTTTTATTTCTATCTTTTCAAAAATTTTTTTTTCGCTTTTTATTATTAATATTTGTTATTTGCAAAGTTAGCTATAGCATCCCCTTTACACACACAACACACAAACACAACACACCACACACACCCACACACACCCCCAAAAACACTCTTTCCCCTTGATTTCATGTTTGTGGGGGGACGTTAAATGAAGAACTCTACTAAATACACACACCCCCAACAACCACACACACACACACCCCACACAACACACACACTCTTTCCCGTCGTTTCATGTTAAATGGAAGGGGGTTTTTAAATGAGAAAAATACATACACCCCAAAACACACAAAACACACCACACACACACACACACACACACAACACACACACCCACACACACACACAACCAACACACACACAACACACACACACACACACACACCACACACACCCACACACACAACACACACACACACACACACACACACACACACACACACACCAAACACACCCACACAACCACCACAACCACACACACCAAAACACCACACACACACACCACCACACACACACACACACACACACAACAACAACAACACACACACACCACCACACACACACACACCACCACACACACACACACACACACACCCACAACACCACACACACCCACACACACACACACACAAACACACAAACCCCCACACACCACACACCAAAACAACACACACCCCCAAACACCAACACCCCCAAACACACACACACACACCACCACACACACAAACACCACACACACACACACACACCACAAAAACCACACCACACAACACACAACACACCACACCCCACACCACACCCCACACACACACCCCACCACACACCACACCCAAAACACAACACACACACACACACAACACACACACACACACACACACAAAAAAACACACACAACACCCCCAAAACACAAACCCCCCCACACACACCACAAACACACACACCACACAAAACACAAACCAAAACACCACACACACACACACACACACACCACCACACACACACACCACACCACAAAACCCCACACACACCCACAAAACACCACACACCCCACAAAACACACACAAAAACACACCCACAAAACCAAAACACCCACCAACACCAAAACCCAACAAAAAAAACCCCCACACACACAACCCACCCCCAAACCCAAACAAAAAAAACCCCCAACCCAACCACCAAACACCCACCAAAACCACCCAAAAACCAAAACCACCAAACAAACAACAAAACCCCATACACAAAAAAAAAACACCCAACCCACCAAACAAAAAAACAAACCCCCAAAAAAAAACCCCCCTAACCCCCCCCCAACAACCCCCAAAAAAAACCCCACAACAACACCAAAAAACCCCCCCAAAACCCCCAAAAAAAAACCCACAAAAACCCCCCCCCAAACCCCCAAAAAACCCCCCCCCCAAAAAAAAACCCCCCCCCCCCCCCCCCCCAAAAAAAAAAAAAAAAACCCCCCCCCAAAAAACCCCCCCCCCCCCCCCCCCCAAAAAAAAAAAAAAAAAAAAAAAAAAAAAAAAAAAAAAAAAAAAAACCCCCAAAAAAACACTTTTAAAACCCCCAAACCCCCCCCCAAAAAACAAACCCCCCCAAATTTCTTCCAAAACCACCGGGGGGCAGGGGTTCCGGTTTTTGGGGTTCCCCTTTTCGGGTTAAAAGGGGTTTTCTGGGGTTTTTTAAAAATTGGGGGGTTGAAAAAGTTTGGTATTTTTTTTGTTGGGGGGGGATTGGGGGGGGAAATTTGGCCAAAGTTGGATTGTTTTTTGGGGGTTAAAAATTTTTCAAAACAAAATTTTTGAATTGGGTTTTTAGGCTTTTTTGGTTGTGGGGGTTTTTGTTTGGGGGGTTTGGTTTTGGGGGGAAAATGCTTTTTTTGGGGAAAAAAAATTTTGAAAGGTGTTTTGGGTTGGGGGTGGGTGTATGTTTGGGGTTGGTGGGGTTTTTGGGGGGTGGGGGTTTGTGTTGTTGTTGTTTGGGGGGTTTTTTTGGAGGTTAAATGGGGGGGGTGTGGTGTGTGGTTGTTTGGTTTGTGTGTGGTTTCTGTGTGGTGGTTTGTTGGGGCGTTGGGGGTTTTGGGGGTGGGTGGTGTTTGGGGGTTTGTGAGTTTTTTATTTTGTGGTTTTGTGGTGTTGTTTTTTTTTTTTTTTTTGGCCCGGTCTTTTTTGGGGTTTTTATTTGTTTCTTTTTTTTTCATTGGGTTTTTGGGTTTTTATGGTTTTTTCTTTGGGGGGGGTTTTTGTTTTTGTTTGTTTGGGGGGGTTTTGGGGGGGGGGGGGTTTGTGGCGGCGGTGCGTTTTGGGTGGTGTTTTGTTTTTTTTTTTTTCTTGTTTCGGGTTTTTTGGGGACTTTGTCTTTTTTCCCTTTTGGTTTTGGGTTTTGTTTTCGCGGGTCTGGTTTTTGGCCACCTGGTTTCTTAAAAGCCCAAAAAGTTTTTCCCCAGTTTCCTGCTTTTTTTTCGCACAGGCCCTTTTTTAAAAAATTAAAAAATTTTTGGGGAAAACAATTTACTTATGTTAAATCAAAATATCAAGGGGAAAGGGGGTGGTTTTTTTTTTTTTTGTTTTTTTTTGCGGGCTTTGGGTCCCTTCCTTTTTTCCCCCGCTGGTTTTTAAAAAACCCTTTTTTCTTTGTTTTTTTTTTTTTCCCGCCTTTTTTTGCCTTTTTTTTGGGAAATTTTTTTCCCTTTTTCTTTGCCCCCCCTTTCAAAAATTTAAAAGAGGGAAAAATTAAAATTTGAAAACAAATTCCCCAAAACCTTCCAAACCCCGGGTTTTGGTTGGTTTTTTCCCCCTTTTTTTTTTTTTTTTTTTTCTTTCTGGGTTTTGGGTTTCCCCTTTTCGTTGTTTTTCCCCCCCCTTTTTCTAGGTTTGTGGGCCCTTTTTTTTTTTCCCCCTTCTTTTTGTTTTCCGGGGTGCCGCCCGGGCCCCCTTCCCTCCTTTTTTTTTAAAAAAAAATTAGGGTTTTTGAAGGGGGAAAAAAAAAACAAAAAGGCCCCTTTTCCAAACCCCAAAAAGGGGAGAGGAAATTTTTTTTTTTTTTGGGCCTTTTTTTTTGATTTTTAAAAAAAAAAGGAATAACCCCCACCCTTTTTTACCAAAACAAAGGAATAAAACCCCCCCAAAAAACTCCCCCCCCCCCAAAAAAAAAAAACCGGGCGGGGGCGGTGGGGGGGCCTTGCGGCCCCCTGTGTTCCTTTTTTTGTCTTTTTTTTCCTTTCCCTTCTCCTTTTTTTTTTAAAAAATCCCTTTTTAAAGGGGGAAAAAAAAAATTTTTTTAAAATTTATTTTCCCCTTTTTTATTTTTTCCCTGTTTAAAATTTTTCTGGGGGTTCCAACACACTTTTCACCACCTTTCCTCTTAAAAAATAGGTTTTGAAAACGCCCTTTTATAAATTTTCCCTAAAAAAAATTTTAATTTTTTTATTTTTAAAAAGGGGGGTTTAAAAAGGATAGGGCCCCAACCAAAAGAGCCCTTTTAAAAGAGGAAGGGGAAAAAGGGGGAAAAAAAGCAAGGGGGGGGGGGGGGGGGGTTTGGGGGAGGGTGGAAGGGAAAGGGAGGAAAGGGGAAGTTGTTTTTTTGGAGGAAGGAATTTGGGGTGGGGGGATTTGAAAAAAAGGGAAAAAGAAGGGGGGGAAATTAAATGTTTCCCCTTTTTTTTCCCCAGGTTTGGGATAGGTTTTACCCGTGTGGGTGGGTTTGGGGCCCCTTTAAAAGTTTGGGTGGTTTTTGGGGGTGGCCCCTTGGGTGGTGGGTTTTAAAAATTTTTCCGGGGGGTTGGTGTTGTGTGGTGTTTTGTGTTTTTTAGGTTTGGTTTGGGTTTGTTTGTTTGGTTTGGTTGGTTTTTTTTTTTTTGTTTTTTTGTTTTTTTTTTTTGTTGTTTGGGAAGGAAATTTTTTTTGGGGTTTTTGGGTGTTTTTTTTTTGGGTTTTTTTGGTGTGTTGGGTTTATTTGGGGGTTTTGTGGGGAAAATGGGGGTGGGGTTTTTTGGGGGGGGTTTGGGGGGGAAGGTTTAAAATGGGTAAAAGGTTAGGAAGGAACAAACAAAAAAAAAAAAAAAAGGGCCCCAAAAACCCCCACACTTTTTCCCCAAAAAACCCCCCCTTTTTTAACAAAACCAAAAACCCCACATTTTTTTTAACGCATTTTTTTTTTTTTTTTTTTTTTTTTTAAGGGGGGGGGAAAAAATTTAAAAAAAAAAACTAAAAACATACCCCACACAACCCCCCAAACACAAAAAACCAACACACAACCCCCCCCACAACAACACACACAAAAAAAAATAACAACAACACCCCACACAAAACAAACACACCCCACACACCCACACCAAAACCCAAAAAACACCCCAAACAAAAACAACACACTTCCCCCCCCCCCCCCCCCCCCCCCCCTTCTCTCTCTGTCTGTTCTCTGTCTCTGTCTCTCTCTCTCTGTCCTTTTCTCTAAAAAATTTTATGTTGGCTTAATGCATGGTGTGAGGCGTGCGCGCACACGCGCGGGGCGCGCGCGTTGGTGTGTTTTGTGTTGTCTGTGCATGGGGGTGCAAAAATTGCTTATTTCAATATTTGTTTCATGTAGTTTATTTGCTGTTGCCTCCTAAAAAACAATGAATTTTTGACATTTCTTTTTTTTACCCCAAAAATGTTACTATTTACATAGTTTTTTTCTCCTTTATTTTATGGGGGTTTTGCTTTGTTTGGTTCTGTTTTGGTTTGGGTTTGGGGTTGTTGTTGGGGGGGTTTTTTTTGCTGTTTTGAGGGGGGACTATTCGGTTGTACCCTGTCTTTTGTTTTGCCGTTTTGTTTTGCTCTTTGTTTTGTACTTTTTTGGTGTTTCTTGTTTTTGTTTTGCTTTCTTTTTACTTGTTGCTTTTTTTTTTCTCTCTCTCTTCGGTATTTTGGGGGGTTTTTTGTGTATATTTTTTTTTCTGTTCTGTTTTTTAAGTATATTGCTATGGGCTTTTTTTTATCATATATACCCTTTAAAGGGGGGGGGGACTGGATGAAAAAAAAAGACATGGGTGCTTATTCATTACCCTCGATTAAAAAAAAATTTGTCTTTTTCTTGTCATTGTTTTCCACCACCACCACCCCAAACCCACCCCACCCCACCACCACCACACCACCCCCCAAACCACCCCCACCTATCATCGTCGTCGTCGTCGTCTTCTGTCATCGTCATCGTGTCGTCGTCGTGCCCCTCCCCCCTTATTATTATTATCATTAGTGTAGGTTAGTTAGTAGTATTTAGTGGGTATCCCAATTTCTCATCTCACCTTCTATCATCATCATCATCATCTCTCATATCATTTTTATTGAAATTGTTGTTATGATTTGATTATGATTTTTTATCTGTCTTTTGTCTGTTGTCTGTCTGTCTTTTGTCCATCTCTTTTCTGTCGCTTTGTCTGCTTTTTCTTTTTGTGTTGTCTTGCGATGTGTGTCTTCGTTTTTAAAATTTTTTTCCACTCTATGTGGTATTAGACGAAGGAGAAAGAGGAGAACAATGTGAAGAATAGTATGGATGTGGTATACATGGAAAGATAAATTTTTAGTTTTATTCTTTTTTTTTCGAGGATAATGGAATAAGCACTCATGTGCTTTTTTCCTCCCGTCCCCGGCTTATGCGTTTTGTAAATTTTGTCTCCTTCCCACCCGGCCCGGTGGCCTACTCTTCCAAAAAGCAGAAAAGAGTTTTAAAAATGTGGCAATGTTCTGCGTGCGTCGCAACGCGGGCCTGGTTTTTGTCTCATCGAAGGGGCTTTTAGGGAGGTGGGTCGGCAGTGTTTAAATCCCGAGGAAAATCCCCTTGAAGGGATTCGAATGGGGCAGCGATCACGAGCGCATCCGCAAACCCACCAGGCTATCCCGTCCGAGAGAGAGAGAGAGAGAGAGAGATGGAGGGGAGAGTAGAGAGAGAGAGGAGAAGGGAGGAGGAGGGGGATGGGGAGAAAAAGGGAGAGAGAAAAGGGTCTAAGTCGAGCTCTCACGTGTTTTAATATGTACTTTGGGCCCTTAGGCCAAAATACACGGGTTTGGGGAAAGGGGGAATCAAATTCGGTACATAATTTGCCATAGTATAGGAAAAAAAAGAAAGCAAAAAAACCCAAAAAACGATTAAAGTGAATCATGAATCAGTGATAAGTCTTGGACTATGAATTAGATAACAATGCTTTTGACTGCGAAATTTTAAACACAACATTTCAAATCGGTATAAATCAAAATTAAATTTTTAAATTTTCAGGTTGTAGAAAAAAATATTTGTAGAGAAATTTTTTATTTGACAACGTATCAATTAAGTCACATTATGACAAACAATTTCTTCCTTCTATTCATGGAGGGAAATATGTTTAGATAAATAATGACTTTTCTCCTTTTGATTTTTTTGAGTAGCTCTGATTTTGGTACATCAATACATTCAGTTAAAAAACTTACCCTTAAAAATCGGAGTAATTGAGCATTCAAACAAAAAATGGGCTTCGTTTCCCAATTTTTTTTAACAAAAGGACAAAGTTTTTTTGCTCTTTTATGTTTACAAACATTGTTTTTAAGGAGAGGGAGAGAGAGGGGAGAGGAGGGGAGAAGAGGGAGAGGAAGGGGGGAAAAGGAGAGAGAGAGGGGTGGGAGAAGGAAAAAGGGAGAGTGGGGAGAGAGTTTGGGGAAAAGGGCGGGGAGGAGAGGGAAAAAGAGAGAGAGAGAGGGGAAGAGAAGAGAGAGAGAAGTGTATGTGTGTGTAACTTTTTTTACTTTCTTTTTCAGTTTTTTTCGGAGATAGGAATAAGCGTCATGTGCTTTTTACACCCAGTTCAGTGTGTTTACAGTTTTGAAAAATTTTGTCATCGTTCCCCCCGGGCTACTGGCCCTCTTCCGAAAAACAAACGGTTTTTAAAAAGGGGGCAAGGTCCTGGTGCGTTTAAAACCCCCCGGCCCGTTTTATAGTCTAATTCGAAGTGCGAGGGTTTGTTGCGGCGTGGTGCGGGCCGTGCGTGCGTGGTTTTGTGTGGTTGTGTGTTGTGTTGTGGTTTGTTGTGTGTGGTGTGTGTGTGTGGTTTTGAGAGGTTTATTTTTTTTTTTTATTCTTTTATTTCGGAGATAGGGAAATAAAGTGTAGTCTTTTCCATCCGCCCAGTTTTTTACACTTTTGTGTTTTTCATCCTTTCCCCGGCACCAAAAGGGCAACACGGGCCGACCTTCCGTAAAGCGGAATAGGTTTTTAAATTATGGGAAGGTGTTCTGCTGCGTTTGCCCCCTGGACCTGGGTTTTATAGTCTCTCGATGTGAGAGTGGAGAGAGAGGAAGGGGAGAGGGGGAGAGGGGGAGGGAGAGAGAGAAAAAACGGGGAGGGGGGAGAGAGAGGAGAGAGAAAAGGAGGCAGTAGCTCTGTACAACAGTAAAAAGACAAATGGAAACAGGTTTTCAGGAATATTTTATAAAAAGGTCAAAACCCTGTTTTGGGGGTAGTTTAAACCCCTGAAAATAGTTGATGGTGATATTTCTCGAGAAATGTACCCTACGGATTAAAAAACTTGGGGGAAGGGGAAATATGGCCTTTTAAAAATTGTGTGCATTTTATATCTTGACTTGATTTTAGCTTTGGCCTTACCTAAGCATCTTTGAATGCCTTTACAGGTGTGAGTGTGACTGTGGGCCTTGAGAAAGGATGGTGATCGCCTGAGTTTAATCACCCTTTTACCGCACCCCCTGGGTGATTGTTGTGACCCTGCCCATGACATCCGCTGGCGCTGTCTAAACGTGACTGATCACACATCCTCAAAAGAGATCAAGCCCGGGGAAAAGAGTTTGCAAAATGAGGAGGCGAACCCCATAAACCCTGTAACGAAGGCCAGTGGAGGAGATTGATCCCCGTCAGTCAGATAGTGTCTTCGGGCAGAACTCCCAAAAGTGTCTGGTATTGGTCCCACTATCCAACAAGTGACGTGAACAGCAGCGGTCGCAAAACAGCAGATCGCAGTTGGGTGAGGTTCCGTCAGAGAAGGAACGAGCAATGGTTTTTTAAGTAAGCGCTGCTTTTGGAGAGGCGTTCCAAAGCTCAGTATGCCCTGTGTAGGGTCTTGTGCCAAAAAGGGCAGTATGCTTTTAGCCAGCGCTCGATCTTCCCCGTATTCAGATACGATGTTTTCACCTGTTCTGGACACCTCCCCACCGATCGGGACTGTTGTCCATCCTCAGGCAGAGACCATGCCTCGAGGGGGCTCCAGCCCCTGGTTGTTGGAAGTAACATGGAGAGGCCGGGGAACTGTGGGCGTTATTGCAGATGCCCGCAGCATGGCAGGACGGGAAAAAACCAACAGAAGGGCTGTTTGAAATGTGGCGTTAACGATCGGAGGTTGAGTAATGGTCGTATCTTTTGGCACTAATGCTATCTATGCAAGGGATACTGTGCTCTTTTGCAAGGGGGAGAAACTTCCTACTGTCATGAGATTAAGTGCGAAGTTGTTGATGAAGTTCCAAATCATAAAAGTGCCCAAACTTTCAAGGAAGCGTTCTCCCTGGTCTTTGACCATGAGCTTCTTCTAACGTCCGAACGGGGGGTGAAGCGGCACTACCCCCCCTCCCGTAGATCGACAAGGTTCCCCCGTGAATGACAGTACGTCCCCTGTACGTCAGTGTAACTCAGGTCGATGGTCCATTCCAAGAGAATACCCCCTTTTTTTTCGCAAAAACTTCCCGCAAATGAAAGTAAAACTCCCCTTAGAGCCCCAGAAGGGCGGGGACCATCAAAGTATCAAACGAACCCGAAATGGCCATCGTGAACGTTGTGTCACGATATAGCTTCCCCGTCCGGATCGCAGTAGCTTTTTAGGTTTTTGTGCTTGTTTTTCTGGCTGGTACCGCGTGATCAGCCCTACCCGTCACCCCCGCCGGTTTTGGGGGCCGATGCGTGGAAAAACTCACCCCGGGGTTGGAAGTGTTAGTGGTGTCCTGAACCCGAGGCAGTGCGTTCAACCCCCCCTTTTCCTCCCCAGTGTGTGTCGAGGAGGGTTTGGGATAGCTCTGTTAAAAACCAAGATCTCTGCATATCCTCTCTTTACCTATGCTGCCTTTCCTTTACGCTGAAACCTTTCGGTCCACTCCCTTGCTTGCACCTGTCTGGAGTGTCTGTCGGTGGGGCCGCTCGCTACTCTCCTGCCGCTCTTCGCTGCTGCGCTTCTCGAGCTCCTCTCGCTTCTCGTCCTCTCTCGATCTCTCGCACTCTTCTCTGCGTCTCTGCTCTCTCTCTCTCTCTCTCTCTCCCGCTGGTCGCGCGTATTGTAGCTGTAGTTGTTAATCTTGGTTTTTTGTTGTTGATATGTTTGAGTTTTTTGTTTTTGTTTTGGTTGTTTGTATGGGTGTGAGTGTGTTTGGGTGTGGTGTTGTTTCTTGTATTTGGTGTGTGTGTAGTGCTTTTTTTAGTGTGTGTGTGGAGTCGTAGGGATTGGCGCTCGGGAACGCTGCGTGTGTGGGGTATTTTAAAAAAATATTGTTTGTTTGTTTTGTTTTGTTTGTTGTTTTGTGTTTTGTTTTCTTTGTTCTGTTGTTTTTCTTGTTTTTTGGTTATGCTGTTTGGGAGGGGTGCTTTTTGCTGTTTGGTGTTTTTTGTTGTTGGTTGTTTTTATTTTTGATTTTTATTTTTTTCGTTGTTTTTGTCGCTTTTGGTTTTTGGTCTTTTTTGTGTGTTTTTTTTTAGGGGGGGGGGGGGCGTTTTTCTGGGGTTTAGTTTTGTCGCGCGCGAGCACGCCGTCCGGGGTTGTTTGTTTGTTTGTTTGTTTTTTCCTGGAGAACGCTCCAATGGAAGGCGCGTTGTGGGTATCGCCCGGGCCTTCATCATCGCTCGAGTCCGGCCAGTCACTTTCCTTGCAGTGTTGTGTCCTTTGTAGGTATTTCAGTGGCGTGGATTGCCATGGCGGCGCCCCATCTCTTCTTCCAAGCTGCTATTTGGCTCATTAAGCTGGGGATTATTGCGGTCGTGGTTGATCGCACCCACGCTGAGACGAAGGTAAGTACTGTGGGCACTGGTTACCAGTATAGCTAGGAGGACCACCCTTGATTGACTCTGTGAGATGTACAACATCCCGGGCTGAGTCTCATCAGAACGGAGGCTGCGCAGAGATGATTCAACAATGGCTCGTATTAACAATCATCTGCCACGCCACTACTGGACCAGCCAAGAGTGGCTCTGATACAGTGGCCAATCTCATAGTTCACATTCCAAAGAAGGGACCTAAGAAGTGCCAAAATTTACAGAACAAATCAGTTGATAAGCCATCAAGCTCAATGTGTGTGTGTGTGCTTACGCATTGCTTGAACAGAGGATCTAGAAACACAAAGCAGAAGAATCTATCAGAAGAACAGGCAGGGATTTCACGTAACCAGGGTCTTCGAAGCACTGTCGAGCAGATCTTCAACTCAGAAATCGCGCTCATAGTGAGAAGCTCTCCAACATCAGCTACAGCTTACCACAACTTCATTGATTCAAGAAGGCTCTCGACGAGTGTGTGGCAATGTGCTCCGGTGGGGGGAAAGTCATGAGCGTCTATGAGCTTCGACGAGGAACTATTCAAGTCACCAGGCGCCTGTATGGACAGCTCCCACCGGTGCAGTCATTACTTGGGTGTGAGACAATCGGGGATGGAGTTCTTCCGGACTTCGTGGGAGTTCGACAATGGCTGCCCGCTAATCCCCCGTTCCTGTTTCAAACGTGTTCGCTGGAGAACATCATGCAGGTCGGAGGCCCCTCCTTGACTTCAAGACCACAATCCACAATAGGAGGAATATAGGAAGGCCAGTCTGCAAGTCTTCGTTAGAATTCCGCATGACTGATGTATTGATGTCATGGGCCGCAGGAGAAGAAGACGTACCAGGAACTCACCACCAGACTGGAATAACATCAGCCACTACGCCCGGGTATGGAGATCGCAGTCACGGAAAGGCATTCCTACTATCCTGTGAACAGTACCACACCGACCGCACTTCCCACCAGAGGCTATCATGATGCAGTGGCGAGACTACTAGAGGATGGTTGTGAACTTTCAACGTACTCCTTGGAGCAGTCATCATCCAAAGAAGGCACGCGGTCACAAAGAGGTGAAAGATGATCTTGTGTTGTTGGCACTTCCTTCCATGACTAAGCTGGCGAGTACAGTGTGGAGAAACTCAAACATCAAGAAACCCCACTAAGGTCAGACTCTAGATAAGGCACTCGTCAATCATCCATTCCTTTGTACAGCTGTGACGCTCATGGACATTATGCCGATTTTAGAACGTCGCATTCAAGCCTTTGAGATGAAGTGCCTCAGTGCGGATCCTTGAACTCATCACCTACAGAGACGACAAAACCAATGAGACTGTACGCTCTGCAGCAGATCGATAGGGCGCAGTTTCGATGTGGAAGGCTGGCAAACAAGAAGACCATTGCTAGATACAGTAAAAAGGAGGAAGATGAAGTGGTTTGGCCACACATACAAAGGATTATCAACAGCCTGTCAAATGACAGTCCTGAGCGAATGGTGGAAATAGGAGCAGGAGGCAGGGACGACCTCAGCAAAAGCTTGGATAACCAGCATCAAGGAGTGGGACCAGGCCCGCACTGTACTCAAACCTCCTGTAATATACAGCCGGACAGAACCATTTGGCGGTTTCCACTTGCAGCGTCTCGTGGGCGGGTACCCCAAACGGTCGTCACCCCGACAAGGGTCATGAGTTGAGTACGCGAGTATGTTTTTTTCTTTTTCTCTCTTTTCTTTAAAAAACAAATAGATAAGGTTTTTCCCTGTGCCCGAGTGCTTTTGAGCCACTGACCGGCCACTTTTTGGCAGAGTCATGCTTCTTACTGTTTGAAAATATGAGAGTTCACTGTACGTGCATTTTTCAATGTTTGACCCCAAGGGCGGGGAACCTGGAAGTAAAATAAGGCAACCTGGTACGTTATTCTTGTATCCTGAAAAGAAAAGAATTTGTTTCTTTTACTTACCTCAATTGTGTACGATTGTTCTTTTTTTAATTGACTTTATTGGCTCTTTTACCCCCTCTTTATTATTGTGATGTGTATGGGTATTGCACTGATTTTATTATCATGACATTCATTTCGTCTATGAGTATAATTAAATATGTGTTCTGTGTTGAACGTGTGCTAATTGTGAGTATTGTACATATTTTGTATAGATGCCACTGATTCCACCCCTCCCCCCCCACCCCCACACACCAATTCTCACACCAACACACAATACTATAACCTACACTCACTGTCACTCACCTCTACTCACTCATCATATTTCTCGCTCCTCTCTATAGGTTAGATTTTATTTCTTTGTTTTGTTTCTTGTTTTTATGTTCCTGTGTGGATGTATGGGAGTCTTAAATTTTATTGTCAGTCGATTATCTTTTGACATATAATTTGAAACGAAATATAATCTTAAATATGATGTGTTGATGGGATCGCATACTGTTTGGGAATTTCTATTGAGATATTAACTCGGAAAATATAAACACACACACTCTCTCTGTCTCTCTGTCCCTTTTACTCATCCTTTTTTTCGTCTCCCTTATAGTTATAGTTGTATCCTGATGAAGGATTCATATTTTATACTTTCACTTACTTTATTGGTCTTGCCTCACTGTACATAAGTTTTATTGATGTGCCTTTCGTTACACATTTCTCTATAGTTGTGTGTAACAAGTTACATGTTACCATTTGACATTGTGTAGATGTTTATCTATATGATGCTTATTAGTTTTGGTAGTGTTATTTTCTTGGGCTTTTTGTTCTTGTTGTTGTTGTCTTGTCTGTTTTTTTCTCTTTTTGTTATCTTCTTCGGTGGTTTGGTTTTTTCTTTCTTTTTTGGTTGTTTGTTTGTTTTGTAGTTAGGGTTTTTTGGGAGGAGTTGGTCGGGGGGTGGGGGGGGGTGTGGGTATTTTAGGGTTTTCTTGTTATTTGTTGCTTTGTCTGGTTGGGGGGGGTGGGGGGGTTAGGAGGGGAGGGGCTGGGGGTTGTTGAGGGGAGGGAGCGGGGCAGTCAGTTTATAATTGCCAGTTTTGTAAAGGGTTATTTCCCCTTGTTTTTATTGTGATATGTTATAAGTATTGGTCTATTATTATTAAGATGTGTATAACTGTAACGGGAGGGGAGTAGCGCTCTGGATGTGTATAAAAAAAGCACATATGTGCTTATTCAGTATCCTCGAAATTAAGAGTGAGATTTTTTGATCATGGTATGTGTCTGGTCGCTATTGTCTTCTTCTCTCTCTCTCCCCCCTTCAATCTTCTTGTCTCTCTTGTGTTCGCAGTGCTGTTTCTTTCCAGTCTTGGTTTTTCATCTCCGGCTTTCTTATGCTCTTTTATTGTTTTCTTTTCTCTTTTCTTTGTCTCAATCTGTCTGTGGTCTCCTTGTCTCTCCGTTTCAGTTTTCTTTAAACGTCTCTGGTTCTGTTGTGTCTCTCCCCCCCCTTCCCCCCCGCCCACCCCCCCCCCCCCCCCCCCCCCCCCCCCCCCCGCCCCCCCCCCCCGCCCCTTTGCTCCCCGTGTTTGTTTCTCTACATCTGTCTGCATGTACATCACCTTCTCTCTATTTTCAACAGCTGTCACGCTAGTTCTAGTGGTTATCTCTACATGAAGTCGAGAGGGTGATCGTGGGTGTGGGGAGTTGGGGGCAGTTTTTGCTTGGTGGGGGTGGGGGTATGGTTTCAGGGGGTGGGGGCGTGGTGGCCGGGTGGTTCATACAAAATCAAGGGTAAGGTTGTGCCTCTTAAGTAGTTACTGTAAATGCCGAGTGCCGTTGCTGAGTGTTAGGCTGTTGGAGAAGCCTGGCCTGGGTTTTTTCACCACTTTCTCCCCAGCTTTGTCGATAGAGGTGTGTGTGAGCAGATATTTTGCCGCTTGTTTTTTTTACTTCGTATACTTAGTGTGGTGGTGTGTGTGTGTGTGTTGTGTGTGTGTGCGCGAGGGCGGGGTGTGCGTGCCGTGGGTGAGCATAGGCTGTGAGGTGTGTATAATTATCATACATACCATACATACATGTCATTCTTGCATGCATCTTCTTTCTCGCTCTCTTTTTTCTTTCTCTTTGTATTGTTGTGAGTTGTATTGGTAATTGGGTTTTATTATCATTTATATTTATCTTAGAACAGGTATCCTATAAGATATAAGTTGAATGGAAGTGTTTATAAGGCACAGGGGTGGCCGCGATTACGTATGTTTCCTGCGAGATAAATGAGATTTGTTATTTGTCATGTGTCATTCTTCTCTCTCTCTCTCTCAGTTGTTTATGCGCTTCGTAATTTTTGCGATGATGTGGGCTTTGTTATCAACAACTCAAGGGTGGCCCTTCAAATCAGACTAATATGTATTACATTTGGATGCTGTAAGGAAATGAAATTGTAATGTTACATACTGAGTGAGAAGAAACAAATGTTCAGGGTTTTTTAGAATTCCCGTAGTTCTGGCTGTGTAAGGGGCGGAGTAGTGCCACCTTGGCTGATGCTAGTTTGGTCGACCGCCTGCGGGGGTGTGGGGGGGGGGCGGTGGGGAATGTTAGGGGGGTGCGGGTGGACGGTTGGGATGGTGGGGGGATCTGTCGAGAGTGATGGTGGCGGGGATCGCGGGGGGTAATTGAGTATATGGTTGTGAGCGCGCTAGCGTGGAACCAGGTGACCCTTCTTTATGGGGTCGAGTCTGGGCTGGGGGTGTGGGGAGCGGTGTGGGGTAGGACGCCAGGTGGTCTAGGGGCGAGGTAGTTGGACTTAACGCCTGTATCTTGGGTGTGGGTGGAGGGTTGGCTATGGATCGCGCGTTTTCTGTTCTTACTTAGGCCAACAGGAGCTTAACAACCCACCCCAATCTGTCGTCTTATGTCCCTCATCTCTCCACTTCCCCCAGCCCCTTCTTTTCTTCCACGTTCTTCCTCTAGTACTTTCAGTGTATCATTTCATTCTTTGTACAATTTCCCCATTCGACACCCTCTTTTTTTTTTTTTTTTTTTTTTTATTTTTATTTTTTTTGTTTATACGTTAAGGCCAACTATGTAGCAATGGATTTTATGACGGTTTAAAAAACTAGATGTTGTAATGTGATTTATTGTTTTTAGTGGTTTTTGAGTTTACGACGCGTAAAGGATACAGCGATGAAGAAAGGAATGGTCGTGTATGTCAACTACCAATAAGGTCCACAGAACGGCAGTCTGTATGCTTAAAGCTGTGAATAAGCCTTACGTGTAAATTTAAATATTTGACGCTCTTTAAATACAATCTGTTTCTACCTTTAGCATCCTACTCAATTTGGAGATTGACCAAGCTAGATCATTCGAAAAAAAATAATAGTTACATATGTTAGTCTGTTTAAAGCATTCCTGGGTGTTCCAAGTTTATAAAAAACTCCACAATAGATGATTTATGTGGTTGAACTGGGGGCGCTTTCCTTATTGTCAATTCCTTGTGTTTCTGCCTTTGCGAATATTTGTTCTATGGCTCGTTACAAATGGAAACTAATAAGATAACTACCCTTGACAAGGCTTATTCAGATGTTGCTTAACTAGATAGAAACTGGGAAGGGTAAGAACTGCGGGGTATAGCGAAAGAGTTTAAACAAGTAAGAGAACATTGTGATGTCACGACAGGTTTGTTGTCAGTTGGTCTTGGGCGCGCTCAGCAGTGGGGCGTGGGGGATGTTTAATGCTTTTCCTTAGTCTATTTAAGAGTACTTGTTTGATACTATAATACAAGACTTGTGTTTTCCACAATTGTAGTACGCATAGATATAAGTGCTATAGATCTTTTAAAACAATTTTTGAAAGAGAAAGAATATACATTTTAGAATATTATACCTACGGCAGATTACGGTGTTGCTGTGTCTAATTTAAGACTTTATGGGTCTCGGCCTATAATGCAAGGCTTGCATCGTTGTACAGCGATTCTCGGCAAAACAGATAAAAAACTGTCCTTTTTGTAGTTGTCAGTCACGTAAGACTGAAAGCATTTTGCTCATTTGATCAATTGTCCCATGTATTCGGGATAGGCTTAGAATTAAATTCTTGGGTAATTAATTTAAACTAAAAGTTTTTCCAATATTCATATACTTGCCTGCAAGTGGGTCAAATAATCACAAGGATGGCACAGTGTCTCCACGATGATGTTTCCACTCAGGTTTAACAGAAAAGAAAGAGAGGTTAGACAAGATGATGTGTATTTATCTAATTTTAACTTTGTTATGGAGGGTTTGTGTTTTGTGGTTGCTTTGGGCTGATTGAATTATTACTGTTTTGCTTTGATAGTGCACTCGAGGTACTGAGGGACGTCACGTTGAAATTTAGACATCCTGGGTGGTTCAAACGCACAGAAGCACAGGTTTTATGTTCGCTCCGCGATGTGTTAGTTTTATTTTCAAGTATTTTGCGTTTTCTATTTTTGTTCCATGCCAATTTTTCTGGTTCTAAAGTTTTGGGATCGTTTTATGTTTTTGTTCTCGCTTATGCAACACGTTCTGTTCAGTTCAGTACTATACCCATTTCACAGCTAGCGTGTTATATTGCGCAGACTAGGGCCGATTTATGTCAGTACGAGACGCGACCGAACACCGCGATAGTATGTTAGTTTCCCATACCGATATAGTACCATAAAATCGCTTCAATTTGTCAAAAAAAGCCTTCTTCTCTTGAGGATGATGCAAGAGAGATTGCAGGGTGTTCGTGGTGCTGACGATTGATACGGAAATAAGTTGAATGATGATGTCAATAATGGTTGTGTCGCGATTATAGGTAGATTGTTTGTAATATAGTGATGATGATATGGATGTTGAGAACATGAGTGATGAAGTAGAGGTTTTAAGGGTTTCTGTTGGTGACAAATTATGTACAAGAATTGTTGGGGTTTTGTTGTTGATGTAGTTGATAGTTAATACTGGTGATGATGTTAAGATGGGGAAGACGAGAATGTGTGGGGTGTGTGGTTGTGCGCGAGTGCGACGGTATGTGTGTGTGATTTGTTTGTGTGTGTGATCTTTATGTGTGTGTTTGAATGTTTGTGTGTGTGCTGGTTGCGCGCACGCTGCTACGTCTTTGTCTTACTGCTTTTGTACTCGCCGTGAACAAAGCGCTAAAATGAAAAAAGATTTTTTTTTCTTTCTATTTATTCATCTATTTATCGCGCTTGGAAGGACGATAGATGATGTAGATATTTAGGAGGGATGATGGCGATGATTGATGCGTCTCTCCCGCGTTCGAAGGTGTTGTGACTGTAGATTGCTGAGGGTGACGATGGTGGTGTTGGCCTATTCTATGGTTGTCGAAGGTGTGATAGTGGTGGCGGTAACTATGAGTGGAAAAAAATGTCAAAAAGAGGAAGATGATGACAAAATGATTTATGTATGAAAGATAACGATGGAAACGATGATTGAGATGATGATTAGACCGTGATTTGCAGAGATTGTAAGTGATAATCGTATGACAGTAAATGGTTTATGACTGGGTATGTATGTTATAGATGGTGTTAGATCGTAGATGATAGGAGAGGTGATTTGTTGATAGGGTGTTGATATGTTGTTGTTGGTTAGTAGAGATGAATGTAATTGATGGTTAGGTTGATTTACTGGGCCTGCAGCTGCATGGTGTAGAGATAGAATGGAGAGTTGCTTGAATGGTGATGTTATGCGTAATATGCTGAAGATGTGATGGGGATGGATGATGACTAGAAGGATCATTGGGAGTAGAGTATAATCCGTATGCTTTGCAAAATGAAAATGGGAAATGGATATAAAATGTTTTCTGCGATGTCTTCCTCCCCCCCTTCCCATAACATGTTTTGGATTAGGGGCCCTTAGGGCCGAAAGTATACAAAAACCTTTTCAGTGTTCATGTGTGCAGCGTTCTGCTCTATCGCGTCTCTCATCCATCTCCGCCTCTCTCGACGCGCTCACGCTCACTCTCTCTCTCTTCATCTTCCTCTCTTCTCTTTTCTCTTCTACGTCGCTCTCTCCTCTCTCTCTCTCCTCTATCCTTCTCTCTCTATGTATCACTCTGCGGTCTTTGGCAGTGTTTGCATGTGTAGTGTGTTGCGCCCCCATAAAGTGAGCACCGAACCGACGGGTTAGTTACCATTAAACCAGTTCAGCAGTTCAGAGTTCTGATCTCGCTCTACGTCACATTTGTCATATGTGAAGATTTTGTTCCATTCCACCTCGCCTTTGTTATGGCAGCTTTTTAGTAATTAATTATGTGTTTCTCCCTTCCCCATAGAAGAAAGGGAAAAGGGGTGTGGGGTTAGGTGGTGGGTGGGGGTGGGCGCGTCGTGTTGTTGTGGGGGGTGAGCACCGGTGGGCGTGGGTTTCAAACTTGTGGGGGGTGGGGGGGTGGTGGGGGGGGGTGGGGGTTTGGGGCGTGGGGGTGGGCGGGGGGCTGGTGGGGGGGATGGGGTAGGGGTGGAGGGAACAGGTACTGGGTTCATGCATTGTGAGATATGGAATTCTGGTGATGGTTTGACCGCATAGTATTGGTAAGCAGCCGAAGTTGTGAGAGGATGAGGAGGATGAGTCGAGAAAAGTGCTAATTTGCTGATGTCAAGAGGGTGAAACGCAACGGTTTACAAAAATATATTGGTAGAGGAGAACGATACTGTTCGTTGAGTGTTTCTCTCGCGCGCGCAGTATATTTATATTTTATACATCATCGCACCCATCCATTCATAGCCATCCATCCAATACGATTCCTTCTCCCAGATTCCATTTCCATCCATCTCATCCATCCATCGTCGTCCATGTCTGTCTAACTATTTGTTCAGTTGTTATGTCTGTATCCTTATTCGCACCCCTCATTTCTATCATACTGTCCTTTCTGAGAAGTTGACCAGCTTTATGTTCTTTATGGTCCGCGCGTGTGCGTAGTTGCGGCGCGTCTTTGCGCGCGTGTGTGTACGTGTGTATGTAGTGCTAGCAGCGACGCTGATACATCGGCCCTGTTGTTATGTGTTTGTGGGTATGGCGCTCGCGACGTCGTGGGACTCTGAAGATCCTACTTCGATTTGTGAGGTGTCAGACTTTACAGATGTCGATACTGTCTGTCTTTCTGTCCATTCATCTCTATCTACTTTAGTCCTGTCACGCTTCTGTTTATGTTCAGGTGTACAACCGCTATAGCCGTTTGTGTCAGATGCAATTCAAGGGCCCTGAATGAAAATAGAGGGGTTGTCTGTTGTCTGTGTGTTGTGGCCTGTTTGGGAATTGTTACCCCCCACCTACGTGTTCGCAGAGACGCGCCCGGGTTTGTGGGTGTATGGCCCTGAGCCTGACAGCGGGTATGTCTCTTCTGTCCGTCTGTTGGCCTGCCTGGCCTGGTACTTGTCTGCTGCCTGCCTGCCTTGTCTTCCTGTTGCTGCTTGTTCTAATTCTGCCGCGCCTTGTCGGTCTGCTCTGCCTGGCCTTGCCAGCTGCCGCGCCCTTTTTGTCTGCCTCCGTGCTGTTGTCTGTCTGTGCTTGTCGTCTGCTGATGTTGTCTTGTCTGCTGCCTGCATGTTTGCCTTTCGCGCCTGTGTCTGTCTGATTTGCTTGTCTGAGTCTGTTGCTTGTTGTTCTGCTCGCTTGTCTGTTGCCTGCTGCATTGTTTGCTTTCTGCTGTTGGGTTGTGATTGGTCTGCTACCATCGTCTGTCTACTCTGCTTGGCTGGTCTGCCTGGCCTGCCCTGACTGTCTGTCTGCTTGTCGGATCTGCTGCTTGTCTGCCTGCCTGTTGCTGCTTGGTCTGTCTGCTGCTTGTCTGCTTTGCCTGTCTTGTGCCTGTCTGCTGCTTGTCTGCCTGCCTGTCTACTGCTTGTCTGTCTGTTGCTACTTGTCTGCCTGTCTGCCTGCCTTGCATGTTTGCCTGCCTTGCCTGCATGTCTGCCTTCTGTCTGCCTGTCTGTCTGTCTGCCTGTCCTGCTGCTTTGTTGTAGCCTTGGCCCGGGCAAATAGAGGATTGCATTGTTATATACAGTGGCGTTGGTGCTCTTGGTTTGATTATATTCCTTCGTATGAGGACTACTAAACAGAGGCCCACGTGTGGCGACCGCATGCAGAACTTCTTGCGCTACACCGTTATAAATCCGTTCACTTCTTTTACGGAAGAGTAGGCCTTCGTTGTGTGTCGGTCGGGGAATGTGTATGACTAAAATTTACTAACCCGCCTCATTACACACGGGGACCTGAAATGTTAATAAAAAAAAGAAATGATGTGCTTTTTCTTCATTATCCTCTGATTAAATAGAATACCAATAAACTTAATAATAAATAAATTCCACACGCATGTCAGGGGCTCTCAGGTTGTGACACGAAGATATATGGTCTATGTGTCTGTCAACTGACGAATGGCGTTCCCTCTGCCGAAGTCTAACTAGGGCAGGGGAAAAAAAGCGCTGGGCTAGGGTTTGCACTTTTGTCCATCTGGTCGACCGCAAACACTCCCGACGGCCCGTCCCTCCACCTTTCTCCGGCCTGTATTCATACTCCAGCCTCTTCTGTTGTTCCTGTACCTGCAAATACACGCAAAAAAACAAACCACCCACAAGCTCGGTCGAATAGGGTGGGCACTAACTTGCGTTATGCAGTTTGCTTTTCTCCTTTGTTTTAAAGGAGATTGGGATGTGGAAATGGGTTGTAGGGGTGGTTTGGATGATTCACTTAAAGAGATAAATTATAGTCCAACGTACTTGTATGTGTGAACGCTCTGATGGTCTAGGGATTTTGTAATATCACCACACACAACAAAAACGTACTCACTCGCTCGAAACGGCACGCACATAGCACTCACACACCAGCAAACACATACACAATCACCGCCAAACGTACACAACCACACACTCACACCAAACGCACGCACGCCACAAACACCAGCCACACACAACTTACAAACAAGTACAACACACGACCAGGCACGCACGATTCGCGCGCGCAATCCACACATACAACACATGCACGCAAATGCACGCACGCATACGCACACACACACATCACACGACGAACGCACATGCACACATCACACATCACGACGACACACCACTACAACATCGCGCAACCACGCACGCACGCACGCAAACGCACGCGACGCACGGCACGCAACCCACACACCACACACACACAAACAGCTGCACACGCACGCCGCGCCTCGCACCGGCACACACGCACAGACCCTCTCTCTCTTCTAGCACTACGCCACACGACGTCGCACGCACACACACACACACACACACAACAGTGTACACACCCACACACCACCACACACCCACACACACAACCACACCTACAGTCAACTCACCACTCACACCACACACACACACACGCTCTACATCTACATTGGGCCTGTTCTTTATGGGTTTTACAAACCATATCTGTATCGCGCCCCACACAAGCACGGTACTGGGACAGTCGCTACAGTCAGCCCGTCCTCAGACAGGGATGAATAGAGCCAGTCGGGGATTTCCGGCATTGTTATCCACTCGGGAATAAAATGTCATTAAAAGTTCTGAGCCTGCAAGTACCGCTGTAAATAAAGCTCTTGGCCAAAATACATTTGACAGACTTCATCTCCACGTTGAACACCCAAAGCAAGGATCGGTCATGTCAGAGAAACTGCTGCGCCTAGTAAAAGATCCACAGCTTGCGTAATTCCAAACGAGAATACTGTTTTTATTGGATATTTTTGAGTTCATGAGCTACTGGGGTTAAGCTCACGGCGCCTCCTGTCTTTTCTTCTGTCACTCCAACGCTGGCACTACGGGACACTCTCGGACTCCTCTGAAAAGGAGATGCCTTTTCACCCAACCAGGAAGAGGGTTGCCAGCGTGCTGGCGCCAATCATCGGCAGCGGATCACGTCCACGCCTGCCAACACTCGTTTTGGGAAAAGCCAAGATGTACCCTTCATGGTTACCAACAGACAAAAAACAGCCACGCAGGAGAATCATCAAGAAAATGCTGTGTCCCCACTGTTTTACTCGAAGCAAAATAAAGCCCATGGTGGAATCTATACAATGAGTGTGTTATTAAGGACTTGTTTTTGTAAAGCTTTAAAGAATACGGACAGCAGAAACCTTGAGGGTATGTGATTCTGTGATCTTTGATCTTACAATTTCAGAGCGTATCTCGTGATACTGACTTGGTGCTCTTGCACCTATGTAAAAAGACTGGTATTGTAGTTAGATATATCGCAGGGAGGTTTTTTTTTTCTGGGTTATCATTGTATGGGGATTAATTTCTGATCTTACATTTTCGTTTTTATTCCCTTAGAAATGACTTTCTTTATTTGTTTTTATATTATTTGTGTTAAACTTGTGTTTTTCTCTAGAGACACCATCCTTGTAAAAAAAACTACAACAATAAAGTACAAACTTGTGACTGTACTTCTCTTTTAAAAAATGGTATTTTAATTAAATATTTATAAAAAAATAAATGTAAAATAAAAAACTTGTCCCTTGAAAATTTCGGCTGTGGAAGTGCCAGGTCTTGTGATGTGGGACAACAAATTTTGCCGTTCGCACTTATTCAACCATCTTGCATCGTTTAGATCTTGAGGTTTTAGTTCTTACATCTTTTAAAACCCTGTTCCAGAAATGTGTAACTACCCAATCTCTATACTATATTCATTATCCCTCCTTTCTATGAATCTGTTGCAAACGTTGCTGAATAAGGATTTCGGTGCCGGCTGCACATCTATGTGCATATATAAAGGAGTAGTAATATAAAATGATTGTACCTTCGCATTCCAACAAAAATGGTCGAATCTGCACTCCTGTGCCTGCAGCATTATTAATAAATATCAGCATAATCTATTAATCTATATGTTGTTTCGTTATATTTGCCTCGAAGAAGGGCCCCAAAATTGACAGAAAACAGAATGGTTGCGCACATTTCCTCAGATTCCATATAAGAAATGGTTAATTAATGATGTGGGGTATTTTAATGCACACTCCCCCTTCTGGATGACTAAAACTGGATCATTCCACGTAAACCAGTAATCGTATTTATCGAAATATGCGTAAGTTGATTATTGTTCTCTGGGTCTTACTTAAGATGGTAATAACGTTACAAGATCCTCGCTGTGATATTTCGAAAGCAGAGATCCTAGTGCTGTAGATCTATCGTTCATTTCTCGCCATCTTTGTCACCATATGCGTTGGGAAATAGAACGCAGGTGATACAATGGGAAGTGATCTCTTTCCCTTTGACTATCACTCATTAATGATACTTCTGTCCGCAATGACAAGATAAGCTGTCGCTAACCCAAAGGTACCAAATATTCGTCATGCAGATTGGAACATGTTTGTTTAAAAGACATATTTTGAACACCAATTTAATACCTGAATAGCGCATCAGTAAAGTATATGATAAGTTGAGTATTTTGTGTTTATCGCTAAAAAATTTTATAAGATCTATATATTTCAAGCGCTTGATAGCTTCTAGTTTCTTAAGTATTCCTTGTAAAGTTCTGAAAATGCACTCTTCGTGAAATATATTTGGTGGACATTCTGCTTGTCAAAAAGCTGTGAATGACAAAAAAAGCTGCGTTCACTTTTACTCTTCCTAAAACCTAATTAAGAAACAAAACGCCAGAAAAATCATTGTCTTATGAAAAAAGCAAAGTCCCTTTGTGATAAAACTGTTGAAACAAAGCAAACGTCAATTTTGGGTCTACCTTCTCTTGCTGGTACAAGAAGTTTACACATCGCAAGGATCTGTCCCAAAGGTTATGGAAGAGAAATTTAAAGATATGAAAATTGGGAGTAAGCTTCCTAACTAGCCCTATTAAAAATCCAAAGAGAATGGAACTTCCACCTAAATCAGGAAAAAGCTGGATGACATTCTATATGGACAATCTTCACAGATACAATGGAGTGATAAAAGTCTATCAGAGTAAATGTAAAGTGTATTATGAGAAAGAAGACACAAAAGGTTATTGTATATAAGTCTCACTGTTGGAACGATAACGAGTCATTATGTCCAATGCTCCCTAACGCTGCAGGGAGCTTAAAAGATGCCCCCCTCCTATACTTTGGACAAAACAGAACATCAGTTGGCATAGATGCTGTTTCCTCAATGAAATTTTGAATCACTAGCTTCTGCCAGAAAATTGGATGATTATTATTACTTGAATTGTTCCAAACCAGCTGGTTTTCAGGTCGGTAATCCACGCATTTTGAGAAACACTCCATCTACTTAGTGCCAGTGCCAAAAGCAGGGGTAACTTTTAAAAGTGATAAAAACCATGCTAAGGACTTATCGCCGTTTAACCCTCACATTACAGGAAAGCTTATGAAAAAAATCATGTTGTCTACGCCGTCTCGTAATACATTATTGTGATAAAACGCAAATAATTTCCCTCCTTGAGGGTCTAAGCAGGTTTTCGAATAAAAAGGCAGGGTCAGGCCACAGTCAGATCTGATTGATTAAGCTCATGTACAAAAAATTTTAAAACATCAGTTTGCTCGTTAGGAAGTATAATGCTACCTATCTTGCCACAATTTCATTTTTCTTTGATATAAAGAAGCTTTTATGATCAGGTTTCTGGTTTATTGAACCGAAATTATTATGGTTATCAAGGTTAAAGTATTGGCTTCTATATGCAATATCGCTTTTTCGGTTAAATAATTTTACAAGCGCGTTTAGTCTTTCTGAAAGTCGGCTATCACCTATAACAGGCCAAAGTGGGCAATTCCTATTCTTACTTTACGATTTCCAACAATGGGCATTCCACAGGGATACAGTCATTGGCCACATCTCTTTTCAATATTCTTCGTTATGTTCTTCCTCTAAGTGTCTCTCATGTAATGCAACCCTATGTCCAGTATGTCTGGGTGCATTTGTATGTGGTGATATTGTCTTTCTCAGTGAAAAAAAGAAGAACTCCAAAGGACATTAACATTATATGAAAAAACGTGATCAGATTGAGCTGAACAAACTTAATGTATATATGCGCGTGAAATTGGTCTCGGACACTATCTCCTGAAAAGACAAATTCTCGTACTTTTCAGTAATGGTGCTAATCACCTGCATCTACCTTGTTTTCCATAATAGATGGTATATATTTAAACTAGCATAAACCATAGTGAAGTTTTTAGGGGTATATTTTCACCGTTCTATATTATAACTTTGGGAAATTAATCATATTGGAATATTAAATCTAAAGTAGGAGAAGTCTAAATTCCTAAACGTTATTAGTAAACAAGTGTTGGGCTTTTGAAATGTTGTTTTGGATGCTGTGTTGTTTGTTTTTAATAAAACATCTGGCGTTATCTTTAGTACGTTTCTAGACTCATTTCTATGGTCAGGAATGTTTTCTGTGCTCCTAAATATTTATTGCAAAATTAAAAATGAGAGATTAGACGGCACGATAAGGGCTTTTTGATTGCACGCCTAGAGGGGACCTATGTTCATTTGCATCAGATGTCATAGCTCTGTTAAAAACCAAGATCTCTGCATATCCTCTCTTTACCTATGCTGCCTTTCCTTTACGCTGAAACCTTTCGGTCCACTCCCTTGCTTGCACCTGTCTGGAGTGTCTGTCGGTGGGGCCGCTCGCTACTCTCCTGCCGCTCTTCGCTGCTGCGCTTCTCGAGCTCCTCTCGCTTCTCGTCCTCTCTCGATCTCTCGCACTCTTCTCTGCGTCTCTGCTCTCTCTCTCTCTCTCTCTCTCCCGCTGGTCGCGCGTATTGTAGCTGTAGTTGTTAATCTTGGTTTTTTGTTGTTGATATGTTTGAGTTTTTTGTTTTTGTTTTGGTTGTTTGTATGGGTGTGAGTGTGTTTGGGTGTGGTGTTGTTTCTTGTATTTGGTGTGTGTGTAGTGCTTTTTTTAGTGTGTGTGTGGAGTCGTAGGGATTGGCGCTCGGGAACGCTGCGTGTGTGGGGTATTTTAAAAAAATATTGTTTGTTTGTTTTGTTTTGTTTGTTGTTTTGTGTTTTGTTTTCTTTGTTCTGTTGTTTTTCTTGTTTTTTGGTTATGCTGTTTGGGAGGGGTGCTTTTTGCTGTTTGGTGTTTTTTGTTGTTGGTTGTTTTTATTTTTGATTTTTATTTTTTTCGTTGTTTTTGTCGCTTTTGGTTTTTGGTCTTTTTTGTGTGTTTTTTTTTAGGGGGGGGGGGGGCGTTTTTCTGGGGTTTAGTTTTGTCGCGCGCGAGCACGCCGTCCGGGGTTGTTTGTTTGTTTGTTTGTTTTTTCCTGGAGAACGCTCCAATGGAAGGCGCGTTGTGGGTATCGCCCGGGCCTTCATCATCGCTCGAGTCCGGCCAGTCACTTTCCTTGCAGTGTTGTGTCCTTTGTAGGTATTTCAGTGGCGTGGATTGCCATGGCGGCGCCCCATCTCTTCTTCCAAGCTGCTATTTGGCTCATTAAGCTGGGGATTATTGCGGTCGTGGTTGATCGCACCCACGCTGAGACGAAGGTAAGTACTGTGGGCACTGGTTACCAGTATAGCTAGGAGGACCACCCTTGATTGACTCTGTGAGATGTACAACATCCCGGGCTGAGTCTCATCAGAACGGAGGCTGCGCAGAGATGATTCAACAATGGCTCGTATTAACAATCATCTGCCACGCCACTACTGGACCAGCCAAGAGTGGCTCTGATACAGTGGCCAATCTCATAGTTCACATTCCAAAGAAGGGACCTAAGAAGTGCCAAAATTTACAGAACAAATCAGTTGATAAGCCATCAAGCTCAATGTGTGTGTGTGTGCTTACGCATTGCTTGAACAGAGGATCTAGAAACACAAAGCAGAAGAATCTATCAGAAGAACAGGCAGGGATTTCACGTAACCAGGGTCTTCGAAGCACTGTCGAGCAGATCTTCAACTCAGAAATCGCGCTCATAGTGAGAAGCTCTCCAACATCAGCTACAGCTTACCACAACTTCATTGATTCAAGAAGGCTCTCGACGAGTGTGTGGCAATGTGCTCCGGTGGGGGGAAAGTCATGAGCGTCTATGAGCTTCGACGAGGAACTATTCAAGTCACCAGGCGCCTGTATGGACAGCTCCCACCGGTGCAGTCATTACTTGGGTGTGAGACAATCGGGGATGGAGTTCTTCCGGACTTCGTGGGAGTTCGACAATGGCTGCCCGCTAATCCCCCGTTCCTGTTTCAAACGTGTTCGCTGGAGAACATCATGCAGGTCGGAGGCCCCTCCTTGACTTCAAGACCACAATCCACAATAGGAGGAATATAGGAAGGCCAGTCTGCAAGTCTTCGTTAGAATTCCGCATGACTGATGTATTGATGTCATGGGCCGCAGGAGAAGAAGACGTACCAGGAACTCACCACCAGACTGGAATAACATCAGCCACTACGCCCGGGTATGGAGATCGCAGTCACGGAAAGGCATTCCTACTATCCTGTGAACAGTACCACACCGACCGCACTTCCCACCAGAGGCTATCATGATGCAGTGGCGAGACTACTAGAGGATGGTTGTGAACTTTCAACGTACTCCTTGGAGCAGTCATCATCCAAAGAAGGCACGCGGTCACAAAGAGGTGAAAGATGATCTTGTGTTGTTGGCACTTCCTTCCATGACTAAGCTGGCGAGTACAGTGTGGAGAAACTCAAACATCAAGAAACCCCACTAAGGTCAGACTCTAGATAAGGCACTCGTCAATCATCCATTCCTTTGTACAGCTGTGACGCTCATGGACATTATGCCGATTTTAGAACGTCGCATTCAAGCCTTTGAGATGAAGTGCCTCAGTGCGGATCCTTGAACTCATCACCTACAGAGACGACAAAACCAATGAGACTGTACGCTCTGCAGCAGATCGATAGGGCGCAGTTTCGATGTGGAAGGCTGGCAAACAAGAAGACCATTGCTAGATACAGTAAAAAGGAGGAAGATGAAGTGGTTTGGCCACACATACAAAGGATTATCAACAGCCTGTCAAATGACAGTCCTGAGCGAATGGTGGAAATAGGAGCAGGAGGCAGGGACGACCTCAGCAAAAGCTTGGATAACCAGCATCAAGGAGTGGGACCAGGCCCGCACTGTACTCAAACCTCCTGTAATATACAGCCGGACAGAACCATTTGGCGGTTTCCACTTGCAGCGTCTCGTGGGCGGGTACCCCAAACGGTCGTCACCCCGACAAGGGTCATGAGTTGAGTACGCGAGTATGTTTTTTTCTTTTTCTCTCTTTTCTTTAAAAAACAAATAGATAAGGTTTTTCCCTGTGCCCGAGTGCTTTTGAGCCACTGACCGGCCACTTTTTGGCAGAGTCATGCTTCTTACTGTTTGAAAATATGAGAGTTCACTGTACGTGCATTTTTCAATGTTTGACCCCAAGGGCGGGGAACCTGGAAGTAAAATAAGGCAACCTGGTACGTTATTCTTGTATCCTGAAAAGAAAAGAATTTGTTTCTTTTACTTACCTCAATTGTGTACGATTGTTCTTTTTTTAATTGACTTTATTGGCTCTTTTACCCCCTCTTTATTATTGTGATGTGTATGGGTATTGCACTGATTTTATTATCATGACATTCATTTCGTCTATGAGTATAATTAAATATGTGTTCTGTGTTGAACGTGTGCTAATTGTGAGTATTGTACATATTTTGTATAGATGCCACTGATTCCACCCCTCCCCCCCCACCCCCACACACCAATTCTCACACCAACACACAATACTATAACCTACACTCACTGTCACTCACCTCTACTCACTCATCATATTTCTCGCTCCTCTCTATAGGTTAGATTTTATTTCTTTGTTTTGTTTCTTGTTTTTATGTTCCTGTGTGGATGTATGGGAGTCTTAAATTTTATTGTCAGTCGATTATCTTTTGACATATAATTTGAAACGAAATATAATCTTAAATATGATGTGTTGATGGGATCGCATACTGTTTGGGAATTTCTATTGAGATATTAACTCGGAAAATATAAACACACACACTCTCTCTGTCTCTCTGTCCCTTTTACTCATCCTTTTTTTCGTCTCCCTTATAGTTATAGTTGTATCCTGATGAAGGATTCATATTTTATACTTTCACTTACTTTATTGGTCTTGCCTCACTGTACATAAGTTTTATTGATGTGCCTTTCGTTACACATTTCTCTATAGTTGTGTGTAACAAGTTACATGTTACCATTTGACATTGTGTAGATGTTTATCTATATGATGCTTATTAGTTTTGGTAGTGTTATTTTCTTGGGCTTTTTGTTCTTGTTGTTGTTGTCTTGTCTGTTTTTTTCTCTTTTTGTTATCTTCTTCGGTGGTTTGGTTTTTTCTTTCTTTTTTGGTTGTTTGTTTGTTTTGTAGTTAGGGTTTTTTGGGAGGAGTTGGTCGGGGGGTGGGGGGGGGTGTGGGTATTTTAGGGTTTTCTTGTTATTTGTTGCTTTGTCTGGTTGGGGGGGGTGGGGGGGTTAGGAGGGGAGGGGCTGGGGGTTGTTGAGGGGAGGGAGCGGGGCAGTCAGTTTATAATTGCCAGTTTTGTAAAGGGTTATTTCCCCTTGTTTTTATTGTGATATGTTATAAGTATTGGTCTATTATTATTAAGATGTGTATAACTGTAACGGGAGGGGAGTAGCGCTCTGGATGTGTATAAAAAAAGCACATATGTGCTTATTCAGTATCCTCGAAATTAAGAGTGAGATTTTTTGATCATGGTATGTGTCTGGTCGCTATTGTCTTCTTCTCTCTCTCTCCCCCCTTCAATCTTCTTGTCTCTCTTGTGTTCGCAGTGCTGTTTCTTTCCAGTCTTGGTTTTTCATCTCCGGCTTTCTTATGCTCTTTTATTGTTTTCTTTTCTCTTTTCTTTGTCTCAATCTGTCTGTGGTCTCCTTGTCTCTCCGTTTCAGTTTTCTTTAAACGTCTCTGGTTCTGTTGTGTCTCTCCCCCCCCTTCCCCCCCGCCCACCCCCCCCCCCCCCCCCCCCCCCCCCCCCCCCGCCCCCCCCCCCCGCCCCTTTGCTCCCCGTGTTTGTTTCTCTACATCTGTCTGCATGTACATCACCTTCTCTCTATTTTCAACAGCTGTCACGCTAGTTCTAGTGGTTATCTCTACATGAAGTCGAGAGGGTGATCGTGGGTGTGGGGAGTTGGGGGCAGTTTTTGCTTGGTGGGGGTGGGGGTATGGTTTCAGGGGGTGGGGGCGTGGTGGCCGGGTGGTTCATACAAAATCAAGGGTAAGGTTGTGCCTCTTAAGTAGTTACTGTAAATGCCGAGTGCCGTTGCTGAGTGTTAGGCTGTTGGAGAAGCCTGGCCTGGGTTTTTTCACCACTTTCTCCCCAGCTTTGTCGATAGAGGTGTGTGTGAGCAGATATTTTGCCGCTTGTTTTTTTTACTTCGTATACTTAGTGTGGTGGTGTGTGTGTGTGTGTTGTGTGTGTGTGCGCGAGGGCGGGGTGTGCGTGCCGTGGGTGAGCATAGGCTGTGAGGTGTGTATAATTATCATACATACCATACATACATGTCATTCTTGCATGCATCTTCTTTCTCGCTCTCTTTTTTCTTTCTCTTTGTATTGTTGTGAGTTGTATTGGTAATTGGGTTTTATTATCATTTATATTTATCTTAGAACAGGTATCCTATAAGATATAAGTTGAATGGAAGTGTTTATAAGGCACAGGGGTGGCCGCGATTACGTATGTTTCCTGCGAGATAAATGAGATTTGTTATTTGTCATGTGTCATTCTTCTCTCTCTCTCTCTCAGTTGTTTATGCGCTTCGTAATTTTTGCGATGATGTGGGCTTTGTTATCAACAACTCAAGGGTGGCCCTTCAAATCAGACTAATATGTATTACATTTGGATGCTGTAAGGAAATGAAATTGTAATGTTACATACTGAGTGAGAAGAAACAAATGTTCAGGGTTTTTTAGAATTCCCGTAGTTCTGGCTGTGTAAGGGGCGGAGTAGTGCCACCTTGGCTGATGCTAGTTTGGTCGACCGCCTGCGGGGGTGTGGGGGGGGGGCGGTGGGGAATGTTAGGGGGGTGCGGGTGGACGGTTGGGATGGTGGGGGGATCTGTCGAGAGTGATGGTGGCGGGGATCGCGGGGGGTAATTGAGTATATGGTTGTGAGCGCGCTAGCGTGGAACCAGGTGACCCTTCTTTATGGGGTCGAGTCTGGGCTGGGGGTGTGGGGAGCGGTGTGGGGTAGGACGCCAGGTGGTCTAGGGGCGAGGTAGTTGGACTTAACGCCTGTATCTTGGGTGTGGGTGGAGGGTTGGCTATGGATCGCGCGTTTTCTGTTCTTACTTAGGCCAACAGGAGCTTAACAACCCACCCCAATCTGTCGTCTTATGTCCCTCATCTCTCCACTTCCCCCAGCCCCTTCTTTTCTTCCACGTTCTTCCTCTAGTACTTTCAGTGTATCATTTCATTCTTTGTACAATTTCCCCATTCGACACCCTCTTTTTTTTTTTTTTTTTTTTTTTATTTTTATTTTTTTTGTTTATACGTTAAGGCCAACTATGTAGCAATGGATTTTATGACGGTTTAAAAAACTAGATGTTGTAATGTGATTTATTGTTTTTAGTGGTTTTTGAGTTTACGACGCGTAAAGGATACAGCGATGAAGAAAGGAATGGTCGTGTATGTCAACTACCAATAAGGTCCACAGAACGGCAGTCTGTATGCTTAAAGCTGTGAATAAGCCTTACGTGTAAATTTAAATATTTGACGCTCTTTAAATACAATCTGTTTCTACCTTTAGCATCCTACTCAATTTGGAGATTGACCAAGCTAGATCATTCGAAAAAAAATAATAGTTACATATGTTAGTCTGTTTAAAGCATTCCTGGGTGTTCCAAGTTTATAAAAAACTCCACAATAGATGATTTATGTGGTTGAACTGGGGGCGCTTTCCTTATTGTCAATTCCTTGTGTTTCTGCCTTTGCGAATATTTGTTCTATGGCTCGTTACAAATGGAAACTAATAAGATAACTACCCTTGACAAGGCTTATTCAGATGTTGCTTAACTAGATAGAAACTGGGAAGGGTAAGAACTGCGGGGTATAGCGAAAGAGTTTAAACAAGTAAGAGAACATTGTGATGTCACGACAGGTTTGTTGTCAGTTGGTCTTGGGCGCGCTCAGCAGTGGGGCGTGGGGGATGTTTAATGCTTTTCCTTAGTCTATTTAAGAGTACTTGTTTGATACTATAATACAAGACTTGTGTTTTCCACAATTGTAGTACGCATAGATATAAGTGCTATAGATCTTTTAAAACAATTTTTGAAAGAGAAAGAATATACATTTTAGAATATTATACCTACGGCAGATTACGGTGTTGCTGTGTCTAATTTAAGACTTTATGGGTCTCGGCCTATAATGCAAGGCTTGCATCGTTGTACAGCGATTCTCGGCAAAACAGATAAAAAACTGTCCTTTTTGTAGTTGTCAGTCACGTAAGACTGAAAGCATTTTGCTCATTTGATCAATTGTCCCATGTATTCGGGATAGGCTTAGAATTAAATTCTTGGGTAATTAATTTAAACTAAAAGTTTTTCCAATATTCATATACTTGCCTGCAAGTGGGTCAAATAATCACAAGGATGGCACAGTGTCTCCACGATGATGTTTCCACTCAGGTTTAACAGAAAAGAAAGAGAGGTTAGACAAGATGATGTGTATTTATCTAATTTTAACTTTGTTATGGAGGGTTTGTGTTTTGTGGTTGCTTTGGGCTGATTGAATTATTACTGTTTTGCTTTGATAGTGCACTCGAGGTACTGAGGGACGTCACGTTGAAATTTAGACATCCTGGGTGGTTCAAACGCACAGAAGCACAGGTTTTATGTTCGCTCCGCGATGTGTTAGTTTTATTTTCAAGTATTTTGCGTTTTCTATTTTTGTTCCATGCCAATTTTTCTGGTTCTAAAGTTTTGGGATCGTTTTATGTTTTTGTTCTCGCTTATGCAACACGTTCTGTTCAGTTCAGTACTATACCCATTTCACAGCTAGCGTGTTATATTGCGCAGACTAGGGCCGATTTATGTCAGTACGAGACGCGACCGAACACCGCGATAGTATGTTAGTTTCCCATACCGATATAGTACCATAAAATCGCTTCAATTTGTCAAAAAAAGCCTTCTTCTCTTGAGGATGATGCAAGAGAGATTGCAGGGTGTTCGTGGTGCTGACGATTGATACGGAAATAAGTTGAATGATGATGTCAATAATGGTTGTGTCGCGATTATAGGTAGATTGTTTGTAATATAGTGATGATGATATGGATGTTGAGAACATGAGTGATGAAGTAGAGGTTTTAAGGGTTTCTGTTGGTGACAAATTATGTACAAGAATTGTTGGGGTTTTGTTGTTGATGTAGTTGATAGTTAATACTGGTGATGATGTTAAGATGGGGAAGACGAGAATGTGTGGGGTGTGTGGTTGTGCGCGAGTGCGACGGTATGTGTGTGTGATTTGTTTGTGTGTGTGATCTTTATGTGTGTGTTTGAATGTTTGTGTGTGTGCTGGTTGCGCGCACGCTGCTACGTCTTTGTCTTACTGCTTTTGTACTCGCCGTGAACAAAGCGCTAAAATGAAAAAAGATTTTTTTTTCTTTCTATTTATTCATCTATTTATCGCGCTTGGAAGGACGATAGATGATGTAGATATTTAGGAGGGATGATGGCGATGATTGATGCGTCTCTCCCGCGTTCGAAGGTGTTGTGACTGTAGATTGCTGAGGGTGACGATGGTGGTGTTGGCCTATTCTATGGTTGTCGAAGGTGTGATAGTGGTGGCGGTAACTATGAGTGGAAAAAAATGTCAAAAAGAGGAAGATGATGACAAAATGATTTATGTATGAAAGATAACGATGGAAACGATGATTGAGATGATGATTAGACCGTGATTTGCAGAGATTGTAAGTGATAATCGTATGACAGTAAATGGTTTATGACTGGGTATGTATGTTATAGATGGTGTTAGATCGTAGATGATAGGAGAGGTGATTTGTTGATAGGGTGTTGATATGTTGTTGTTGGTTAGTAGAGATGAATGTAATTGATGGTTAGGTTGATTTACTGGGCCTGCAGCTGCATGGTGTAGAGATAGAATGGAGAGTTGCTTGAATGGTGATGTTATGCGTAATATGCTGAAGATGTGATGGGGATGGATGATGACTAGAAGGATCATTGGGAGTAGAGTATAATCCGTATGCTTTGCAAAATGAAAATGGGAAATGGATATAAAATGTTTTCTGCGATGTCTTCCTCCCCCCCTTCCCATAACATGTTTTGGATTAGGGGCCCTTAGGGCCGAAAGTATACAAAAACCTTTTCAGTGTTCATGTGTGCAGCGTTCTGCTCTATCGCGTCTCTCATCCATCTCCGCCTCTCTCGACGCGCTCACGCTCACTCTCTCTCTCTTCATCTTCCTCTCTTCTCTTTTCTCTTCTACGTCGCTCTCTCCTCTCTCTCTCTCCTCTATCCTTCTCTCTCTATGTATCACTCTGCGGTCTTTGGCAGTGTTTGCATGTGTAGTGTGTTGCGCCCCCATAAAGTGAGCACCGAACCGACGGGTTAGTTACCATTAAACCAGTTCAGCAGTTCAGAGTTCTGATCTCGCTCTACGTCACATTTGTCATATGTGAAGATTTTGTTCCATTCCACCTCGCCTTTGTTATGGCAGCTTTTTAGTAATTAATTATGTGTTTCTCCCTTCCCCATAGAAGAAAGGGAAAAGGGGTGTGGGGTTAGGTGGTGGGTGGGGGTGGGCGCGTCGTGTTGTTGTGGGGGGTGAGCACCGGTGGGCGTGGGTTTCAAACTTGTGGGGGGTGGGGGGGTGGTGGGGGGGGGTGGGGGTTTGGGGCGTGGGGGTGGGCGGGGGGCTGGTGGGGGGGATGGGGTAGGGGTGGAGGGAACAGGTACTGGGTTCATGCATTGTGAGATATGGAATTCTGGTGATGGTTTGACCGCATAGTATTGGTAAGCAGCCGAAGTTGTGAGAGGATGAGGAGGATGAGTCGAGAAAAGTGCTAATTTGCTGATGTCAAGAGGGTGAAACGCAACGGTTTACAAAAATATATTGGTAGAGGAGAACGATACTGTTCGTTGAGTGTTTCTCTCGCGCGCGCAGTATATTTATATTTTATACATCATCGCACCCATCCATTCATAGCCATCCATCCAATACGATTCCTTCTCCCAGATTCCATTTCCATCCATCTCATCCATCCATCGTCGTCCATGTCTGTCTAACTATTTGTTCAGTTGTTATGTCTGTATCCTTATTCGCACCCCTCATTTCTATCATACTGTCCTTTCTGAGAAGTTGACCAGCTTTATGTTCTTTATGGTCCGCGCGTGTGCGTAGTTGCGGCGCGTCTTTGCGCGCGTGTGTGTACGTGTGTATGTAGTGCTAGCAGCGACGCTGATACATCGGCCCTGTTGTTATGTGTTTGTGGGTATGGCGCTCGCGACGTCGTGGGACTCTGAAGATCCTACTTCGATTTGTGAGGTGTCAGACTTTACAGATGTCGATACTGTCTGTCTTTCTGTCCATTCATCTCTATCTACTTTAGTCCTGTCACGCTTCTGTTTATGTTCAGGTGTACAACCGCTATAGCCGTTTGTGTCAGATGCAATTCAAGGGCCCTGAATGAAAATAGAGGGGTTGTCTGTTGTCTGTGTGTTGTGGCCTGTTTGGGAATTGTTACCCCCCACCTACGTGTTCGCAGAGACGCGCCCGGGTTTGTGGGTGTATGGCCCTGAGCCTGACAGCGGGTATGTCTCTTCTGTCCGTCTGTTGGCCTGCCTGGCCTGGTACTTGTCTGCTGCCTGCCTGCCTTGTCTTCCTGTTGCTGCTTGTTCTAATTCTGCCGCGCCTTGTCGGTCTGCTCTGCCTGGCCTTGCCAGCTGCCGCGCCCTTTTTGTCTGCCTCCGTGCTGTTGTCTGTCTGTGCTTGTCGTCTGCTGATGTTGTCTTGTCTGCTGCCTGCATGTTTGCCTTTCGCGCCTGTGTCTGTCTGATTTGCTTGTCTGAGTCTGTTGCTTGTTGTTCTGCTCGCTTGTCTGTTGCCTGCTGCATTGTTTGCTTTCTGCTGTTGGGTTGTGATTGGTCTGCTACCATCGTCTGTCTACTCTGCTTGGCTGGTCTGCCTGGCCTGCCCTGACTGTCTGTCTGCTTGTCGGATCTGCTGCTTGTCTGCCTGCCTGTTGCTGCTTGGTCTGTCTGCTGCTTGTCTGCTTTGCCTGTCTTGTGCCTGTCTGCTGCTTGTCTGCCTGCCTGTCTACTGCTTGTCTGTCTGTTGCTACTTGTCTGCCTGTCTGCCTGCCTTGCATGTTTGCCTGCCTTGCCTGCATGTCTGCCTTCTGTCTGCCTGTCTGTCTGTCTGCCTGTCCTGCTGCTTTGTTGTAGCCTTGGCCCGGGCAAATAGAGGATTGCATTGTTATATACAGTGGCGTTGGTGCTCTTGGTTTGATTATATTCCTTCGTATGAGGACTACTAAACAGAGGCCCACGTGTGGCGACCGCATGCAGAACTTCTTGCGCTACACCGTTATAAATCCGTTCACTTCTTTTACGGAAGAGTAGGCCTTCGTTGTGTGTCGGTCGGGGAATGTGTATGACTAAAATTTACTAACCCGCCTCATTACACACGGGGACCTGAAATGTTAATAAAAAAAAGAAATGATGTGCTTTTTCTTCATTATCCTCTGATTAAATAGAATACCAATAAACTTAATAATAAATAAATTCCACACGCATGTCAGGGGCTCTCAGGTTGTGACACGAAGATATATGGTCTATGTGTCTGTCAACTGACGAATGGCGTTCCCTCTGCCGAAGTCTAACTAGGGCAGGGGAAAAAAAGCGCTGGGCTAGGGTTTGCACTTTTGTCCATCTGGTCGACCGCAAACACTCCCGACGGCCCGTCCCTCCACCTTTCTCCGGCCTGTATTCATACTCCAGCCTCTTCTGTTGTTCCTGTACCTGCAAATACACGCAAAAAAACAAACCACCCACAAGCTCGGTCGAATAGGGTGGGCACTAACTTGCGTTATGCAGTTTGCTTTTCTCCTTTGTTTTAAAGGAGATTGGGATGTGGAAATGGGTTGTAGGGGTGGTTTGGATGATTCACTTAAAGAGATAAATTATAGTCCAACGTACTTGTATGTGTGAACGCTCTGATGGTCTAGGGATTTTGTAATATCACCACACACAACAAAAACGTACTCACTCGCTCGAAACGGCACGCACATAGCACTCACACACCAGCAAACACATACACAATCACCGCCAAACGTACACAACCACACACTCACACCAAACGCACGCACGCCACAAACACCAGCCACACACAACTTACAAACAAGTACAACACACGACCAGGCACGCACGATTCGCGCGCGCAATCCACACATACAACACATGCACGCAAATGCACGCACGCATACGCACACACACACATCACACGACGAACGCACATGCACACATCACACATCACGACGACACACCACTACAACATCGCGCAACCACGCACGCACGCACGCAAACGCACGCGACGCACGGCACGCAACCCACACACCACACACACACAAACAGCTGCACACGCACGCCGCGCCTCGCACCGGCACACACGCACAGACCCTCTCTCTCTTCTAGCACTACGCCACACGACGTCGCACGCACACACACACACACACACACAACAGTGTACACACCCACACACCACCACACACCCACACACACAACCACACCTACAGTCAACTCACCACTCACACCACACACACACACACGCTCTACATCTACATTGGGCCTGTTCTTTATGGGTTTTACAAACCATATCTGTATCGCGCCCCACACAAGCACGGTACTGGGACAGTCGCTACAGTCAGCCCGTCCTCAGACAGGGATGAATAGAGCCAGTCGGGGATTTCCGGCATTGTTATCCACTCGGGAATAAAATGTCATTAAAAGTTCTGAGCCTGCAAGTACCGCTGTAAATAAAGCTCTTGGCCAAAATACATTTGACAGACTTCATCTCCACGTTGAACACCCAAAGCAAGGATCGGTCATGTCAGAGAAACTGCTGCGCCTAGTAAAAGATCCACAGCTTGCGTAATTCCAAACGAGAATACTGTTTTTATTGGATATTTTTGAGTTCATGAGCTACTGGGGTTAAGCTCACGGCGCCTCCTGTCTTTTCTTCTGTCACTCCAACGCTGGCACTACGGGACACTCTCGGACTCCTCTGAAAAGGAGATGCCTTTTCACCCAACCAGGAAGAGGGTTGCCAGCGTGCTGGCGCCAATCATCGGCAGCGGATCACGTCCACGCCTGCCAACACTCGTTTTGGGAAAAGCCAAGATGTACCCTTCATGGTTACCAACAGACAAAAAACAGCCACGCAGGAGAATCATCAAGAAAATGCTGTGTCCCCACTGTTTTACTCGAAGCAAAATAAAGCCCATGGTGGAATCTATACAATGAGTGTGTTATTAAGGACTTGTTTTTGTAAAGCTTTAAAGAATACGGACAGCAGAAACCTTGAGGGTATGTGATTCTGTGATCTTTGATCTTACAATTTCAGAGCGTATCTCGTGATACTGACTTGGTGCTCTTGCACCTATGTAAAAAGACTGGTATTGTAGTTAGATATATCGCAGGGAGGTTTTTTTTTTCTGGGTTATCATTGTATGGGGATTAATTTCTGATCTTACATTTTCGTTTTTATTCCCTTAGAAATGACTTTCTTTATTTGTTTTTATATTATTTGTGTTAAACTTGTGTTTTTCTCTAGAGACACCATCCTTGTAAAAAAAACTACAACAATAAAGTACAAACTTGTGACTGTACTTCTCTTTTAAAAAATGGTATTTTAATTAAATATTTATAAAAAAATAAATGTAAAATAAAAAACTTGTCCCTTGAAAATTTCGGCTGTGGAAGTGCCAGGTCTTGTGATGTGGGACAACAAATTTTGCCGTTCGCACTTATTCAACCATCTTGCATCGTTTAGATCTTGAGGTTTTAGTTCTTACATCTTTTAAAACCCTGTTCCAGAAATGTGTAACTACCCAATCTCTATACTATATTCATTATCCCTCCTTTCTATGAATCTGTTGCAAACGTTGCTGAATAAGGATTTCGGTGCCGGCTGCACATCTATGTGCATATATAAAGGAGTAGTAATATAAAATGATTGTACCTTCGCATTCCAACAAAAATGGTCGAATCTGCACTCCTGTGCCTGCAGCATTATTAATAAATATCAGCATAATCTATTAATCTATATGTTGTTTCGTTATATTTGCCTCGAAGAAGGGCCCCAAAATTGACAGAAAACAGAATGGTTGCGCACATTTCCTCAGATTCCATATAAGAAATGGTTAATTAATGATGTGGGGTATTTTAATGCACACTCCCCCTTCTGGATGACTAAAACTGGATCATTCCACGTAAACCAGTAATCGTATTTATCGAAATATGCGTAAGTTGATTATTGTTCTCTGGGTCTTACTTAAGATGGTAATAACGTTACAAGATCCTCGCTGTGATATTTCGAAAGCAGAGATCCTAGTGCTGTAGATCTATCGTTCATTTCTCGCCATCTTTGTCACCATATGCGTTGGGAAATAGAACGCAGGTGATACAATGGGAAGTGATCTCTTTCCCTTTGACTATCACTCATTAATGATACTTCTGTCCGCAATGACAAGATAAGCTGTCGCTAACCCAAAGGTACCAAATATTCGTCATGCAGATTGGAACATGTTTGTTTAAAAGACATATTTTGAACACCAATTTAATACCTGAATAGCGCATCAGTAAAGTATATGATAAGTTGAGTATTTTGTGTTTATCGCTAAAAAATTTTATAAGATCTATATATTTCAAGCGCTTGATAGCTTCTAGTTTCTTAAGTATTCCTTGTAAAGTTCTGAAAATGCACTCTTCGTGAAATATATTTGGTGGACATTCTGCTTGTCAAAAAGCTGTGAATGACAAAAAAAGCTGCGTTCACTTTTACTCTTCCTAAAACCTAATTAAGAAACAAAACGCCAGAAAAATCATTGTCTTATGAAAAAAGCAAAGTCCCTTTGTGATAAAACTGTTGAAACAAAGCAAACGTCAATTTTGGGTCTACCTTCTCTTGCTGGTACAAGAAGTTTACACATCGCAAGGATCTGTCCCAAAGGTTATGGAAGAGAAATTTAAAGATATGAAAATTGGGAGTAAGCTTCCTAACTAGCCCTATTAAAAATCCAAAGAGAATGGAACTTCCACCTAAATCAGGAAAAAGCTGGATGACATTCTATATGGACAATCTTCACAGATACAATGGAGTGATAAAAGTCTATCAGAGTAAATGTAAAGTGTATTATGAGAAAGAAGACACAAAAGGTTATTGTATATAAGTCTCACTGTTGGAACGATAACGAGTCATTATGTCCAATGCTCCCTAACGCTGCAGGGAGCTTAAAAGATGCCCCCCTCCTATACTTTGGACAAAACAGAACATCAGTTGGCATAGATGCTGTTTCCTCAATGAAATTTTGAATCACTAGCTTCTGCCAGAAAATTGGATGATTATTATTACTTGAATTGTTCCAAACCAGCTGGTTTTCAGGTCGGTAATCCACGCATTTTGAGAAACACTCCATCTACTTAGTGCCAGTGCCAAAAGCAGGGGTAACTTTTAAAAGTGATAAAAACCATGCTAAGGACTTATCGCCGTTTAACCCTCACATTACAGGAAAGCTTATGAAAAAAATCATGTTGTCTACGCCGTCTCGTAATACATTATTGTGATAAAACGCAAATAATTTCCCTCCTTGAGGGTCTAAGCAGGTTTTCGAATAAAAAGGCAGGGTCAGGCCACAGTCAGATCTGATTGATTAAGCTCATGTACAAAAAATTTTAAAACATCAGTTTGCTCGTTAGGAAGTATAATGCTACCTATCTTGCCACAATTTCATTTTTCTTTGATATAAAGAAGCTTTTATGATCAGGTTTCTGGTTTATTGAACCGAAATTATTATGGTTATCAAGGTTAAAGTATTGGCTTCTATATGCAATATCGCTTTTTCGGTTAAATAATTTTACAAGCGCGTTTAGTCTTTCTGAAAGTCGGCTATCACCTATAACAGGCCAAAGTGGGCAATTCCTATTCTTACTTTACGATTTCCAACAATGGGCATTCCACAGGGATACAGTCATTGGCCACATCTCTTTTCAATATTCTTCGTTATGTTCTTCCTCTAAGTGTCTCTCATGTAATGCAACCCTATGTCCAGTATGTCTGGGTGCATTTGTATGTGGTGATATTGTCTTTCTCAGTGAAAAAAAGAAGAACTCCAAAGGACATTAACATTATATGAAAAAACGTGATCAGATTGAGCTGAACAAACTTAATGTATATATGCGCGTGAAATTGGTCTCGGACACTATCTCCTGAAAAGACAAATTCTCGTACTTTTCAGTAATGGTGCTAATCACCTGCATCTACCTTGTTTTCCATAATAGATGGTATATATTTAAACTAGCATAAACCATAGTGAAGTTTTTAGGGGTATATTTTCACCGTTCTATATTATAACTTTGGGAAATTAATCATATTGGAATATTAAATCTAAAGTAGGAGAAGTCTAAATTCCTAAACGTTATTAGTAAACAAGTGTTGGGCTTTTGAAATGTTGTTTTGGATGCTGTGTTGTTTGTTTTTAATAAAACATCTGGCGTTATCTTTAGTACGTTTCTAGACTCATTTCTATGGTCAGGAATGTTTTCTGTGCTCCTAAATATTTATTGCAAAATTAAAAATGAGAGATTAGACGGCACGATAAGGGCTTTTTGATTGCACGCCTAGAGGGGACCTATGTTCATTTGTAAATTTTTTTAGATCAGTTATACGTAACTGATGTTGTAAAAGTTGTTTTTCTAGTGATTTTGAGTAAAAGTTGTATTTCAATGACATTGAATAGAAGTTGTATTTTAGTGACATTGAATAGAAGTTGTATTTCAGTGACATTGAATAGAAGTTGTATTTTAGTGACATTGAATAGAAGTTGTATTTCAGTGACTTTGAGTAGATGTTGTATTTCAGTGACATTGAATAGAAGTTGTATTTCAGTAACTTGGAGTAGATGTTGTGTTTCAGTGACTTTGAGTAGAAGTTGTATTTCAGTGACTTGGAGTAGATGTTGTGTTTCAGTGACTTTGAGTAGAAGTTGTATTTCAGTGACTTGGAGTAGATGTTGTGTTTCAGTGACTTTGAGTAGAAGTTGTATTTCAGTGACTTTAAGTAGATGTTGTGTTTCAGTGACTTTGAGTAGAAGTTGTATTTAAATGACTTTGAGTAGAATTTGTATTTCATTGACTTTGGATAGACGCTGTATTTAAATGACTTTGAGTAGAAGTTGTATTTCAGTGACTTTGAGTAGAAGTTGTATTTCAGTGACTTTGAGTAGAAGTTGTATTTCAGTGACTGTGTGAAAATTACATTTCATTGACTTTTAGTGAAAGTTGTACTTTAGTGGATTTAAGTGAAACTTGTATTTTAGTGGTTTTAGGTTTAATTCGTACTTTAATGAATTTGAGTACAATTTGTATTTTATTGAATAAAATCACATGTAGGTGAATTTGTGTAAAATTGTGTTTCGGTGACGTGTAAAATTGCATTCCAGTGACTTTGTGAAAAATTGCATTCCAGTGACTTTGTGAAAAATTGCATTCCAGCGACTTTGTATAAAATTGAATTTGGTTAACTTTGTGAGAATTTACATTTAAGTGACTTTGCATGAAACTGCATTTTAGTAAGTGTGTGTAAAAATAACATTTTTGTGACTTTTCGTAAAAAACCCAAATGTTACATGTAAACAAAAATGTTTTGATTAGTTTATTTCCGTAAACACTAAACCTTATGTTTCAATTAAATAAGATTTCAGAAAACAGTCGTTAATGTTACATTGCTGTGAGTTTCTCCAAACATTAAACTTCAATGAAAATTGCATTTTAGAAATTTTCTGTAATGGTTCTTTGTGACTTTTTCTTCAGTATAAGACAGCAACTTTTTGTAAAATCATACAATGGAGACTTTCTGTACTTTCAACATTTCAGTGACATGTAAGTATTTTAAAATGACACGTAAACATCACACTTTGGTGACTTTATGTGGACAGCATACTTTGGTGACTTTGTGTGAACATCATATTTTGGTGACTTTCTGTTCTGGGAACAACATATTTTGGTGACTTTCTGTGAACATCATATTTTTGTGACTTTCTGTGAACATCAAATTTTGGTGACTTTGTGTGAACATCATATTTTGGTGACTTTGTGTGAACATCATATTTTGGTGACTTTCTGTGAACATAATATTTCGGGGACTTTCTGTTCTGTGAACATCACATTTTGGTGACTTTGGGTGAACACAATATTTTGGTGACTCTCTGCAGACATCATATTTTGGCATCTTTTGGTCAACGTCATATTTGGACGACTTTCTGTGAAATTTGGACTCTGCTGATTCAAGTTGAAACTCAAGTTGCCAGTGTATGTAAATTATCTATCTATCTATCTATCTGTCCCGTAGTCTGACGACCGTGGGGGCACCCTCAAAGACTCAACAACCAGTTCCCTCCATTCCTCTCTCTGTTCTGCCTTTCTCAGGGTTTTGTTGAGTTCTAGGCCTGTCCATTCGCTGATGTTATCCTCCCAGCTCTTCCTTGGTCTGCCTCTTCTTCTTCCTCCTTGGACAGTGCCTTGCAAAACTGTCTTTGAATTTCCTTGGGATCTTGTGACATGCCCATACCATTTATATTTTACGCTTTTCACGATCGTTAGAAGGTTTCATAGGTCCAATGGTTGCTGGATTCTGTTATGCACGCTTTCGTTGCTTAGTGGTCTTTGTAGGAGATGCCAAGGAGTCTCCGAAAGCATTCATCTCCACTCCCTGTACTCTTTCTCCCAAATCTGCAGTCAGGGTCCATGATTCACGGGCATACAGAAATATGGATATGACAAGGGAGCGCAAAAGTCTGATCTTGGAGATAAGTGAGATTTCTTATCCCTCCAGATGGTGTTTAGTTTTGACAAAGCTGTTATTGTCTGTGCAGTCCTACATACTACTTCTGGCTTGGATCCCTGGTCTGATACAATGCTCCCAGGTACTTGAAGCTTTGAACTGTTTCCAGCTTCTGGTCATTAACCCTGATATCAGTGCTAATGCCGTTGGTGTTATTAGTCATCAGTTTGGTCTTCTCTGCACGGATTTCCATCCCGTATGTTTTGGGGGCCTTATTCAAGTGTTCTGTTAGGCTGGCAAGCTCTTTTTCTGATCCTGCTATTCCATCAATGTATCTGCGAAGCGGAGGTTTGTGATCGTTCTGCCACCAATGCTGACTGATCCTTCATGATGTTCCAGTGCATCAGCCATGATTCTCTCAAGGAAGATGTTGAAAAGAGTGGTTGAGAGTAACAGCCCTGCCTTACTCCAACTGTTGTTCGAAACCATTCTCCATGTTGTTGTTGTAGTACACTGCTCTGTGGCCTCGCTGTACAGCTGTTTGATGACTCTGATCGGGTTTTGCATTGTTTGCTGTACAAATTCATGGTTGCCCACAAAGCTGCATGCCACACCCTGTCAAATGCCTTTTTAAAAAATCGATAAATACGTGGTAAAGGGTTTCTGGTTGATTTTGAAGGTACCGCTACATAGTATTCTGGGGTTTGAATATCTGTTCTGTTGTGCGCGCCTCTCTGAAACCTGCTTGTTCCAGAAAATGATGGTCTCTCTTGTGGCTTCAGTCTATTCAATATTATCTGCAGCATGACCTTGCTTGGGGGACATATGAGGGTGATTGTGCGGTAATTAGGCATTGTTGTAGATTTCCTTTCTTGGGAGGGTGATGATGAGTGACTGTGTCCATGGTGTTGGCCATTTTCCTGTCTGCCAGATCTTTTTTGCAGATTCTTAGTAGGGCTGGTCAGGCTTCCCCTCCCGCTTGGACCCAACTCAGCTGGAATGTTGTCAGCCCCTGTGACTTCCCCTTTTTTAGCGATCTGACTGCTGTTTCCACTTCTTCTCGGGGGATAGGGTGACTGTCCTGGTCTTTGCTTTCGGGTACGTTAAGGACTTCTGGTCTCCTGCGGTTCAAAAGTTATACAGGTCGGAGCAGTATTCTGCCCATCTGTTCAGAATATCCTGGTCGTCAGTGAGACACTTTCCCCTTTTTGTCTTGGATTGTTAAACCCTTTTTTCTGTTTCGTGCTAGTCAGGTCTTTCACCGCTGATATGCTTTCTTGCTATTGTTTTTCTTTATGTTTTTCTTCAATGTCTTGGCACTGTTCACCGATCCATTTCTCTTTTGCCTCCGTCATGGACTTCCTGATTCTTTTGCTGACTGCCCTATATTGTTCTGCTCTTTCTTTGTTTCATTTTTCTTTTTCTTCAACTCTCTACGCTTGTCGCATAGTTGTAGGATGGGTTTGGTGTGACCTATGGTTTTTGACTGGTCGGTGTTGCCAAGAAGCTCGCTTGCTGTTTCAGTCACTGCTGTATTGAAACTATTTGTCAGTGTATCTATGTATATCTATCACAAATGGTGCTGCAAACTTTCCCCCTATCCTTGCTTTGAAAAATTTCTAATACCTCTGGGTCCTTCAGCTTCTCGAGGTCAAATTTGATCCTGATGTTGTTCCCCTTGTGGATTTTCTTTAGACGTAGTCGGAAAGTCATCATCACAAGATCATGATCACTCCCTAAGTCTGCTCCTGGAAAACTTCGTGTTCTGTGCGATGTTAACGCTAGACCTGAAAACCCTCTTTTCACCATGATGTAATCTATTTGGTTGTGGTGTTCTCCATTTGGGCTATGCCATGTCCAATTTTCTGGATTCTTGTGTGGGCCAAGTGTATTCACAGCTGGAGGTGGTTGTTACTGGCAAACTCCAGGAGTCTCAAGCCTCTTTCATTTGATTGGTTATTACAATGTGGCCACAAACCCCCCTCCCAGTCTTTCCATGCCTTTTTCTCCTACCTTGGCGTTCAGTCACCTTGCACAACGAGGATGTCTTTTTTTGGGTGTTTGATTCAGAACCTCTTTAGCTGGTCATAAATTCTTCTACGGCTTCATCTTGCAGTCTGATGTAGGGGGTATGCCTGTACTATAGTTATGTTAAAGGGGGTTGCTCTCAGGCGGATGGTAATAAGTCTGCTGGACACAGGCTGACAGCTCATGACGGTGTCACAGTGTCTTTGTGAACGAGAAACCCCACGCCGTGTTCATGTTTTATCCTGTTTTCCCCTGTAGTATAATTTGTGGTCTTCCTGGGTCGTTTTTCTCCCATGTTTTTCCACCCTGACTTCGCAGAGCCCAAGGATGTGCCATTGATATCTGGACATCTCATGGTCAGTTCTTCCACTTTGCCTGCAGCTCTTAGTGTCCGTACATTCCATGTGCCAATGATGGGTGTTGTTTCTGGCACGAATTTTGCTGCGTTTTACATCGTAGCATACTTTCGACATCTGTCCTGATGAGCAACAGAAGGAGCGGTCCTTGGTAACCCGGGCGACGACCGATCCGGTATGGAGATTCTGGCTGTCTTTTTCATGGGTGTATCTTGGGCAAATCAAACCTGGCGGAGCTCATCCCTCTCCAGGTCGGATTTTTTGGTTGGGTTTACTCCCCACATGTGGCAGGTGGTACTGGGTTACATGGTTACCAGTAGCAGAGGGAGTCTCTGACCTGACATGTAAATTATAGGGACTGAAAACTGGTAACGTGTACTTTTGCTCCGTGTTCCTGAATAAGTTTCTAATTAGACACATGATGGGAAAATGTGCCCTTTCTCTAGTTGTCCTCTTCCTAGTACCCTCTCTTCTAGACTTCCTTCAGAGTCACTGTGGCATTGTGATGAAACTTTCAGGTTGTATGTCTTGTCCACGTTGAATCTGGCAGAGCCCATCTTGCCTCAGATGGAAGATTGCATGATCTGATTGAGTTTGTTTAAAGTATAACCACTCTTAGTGATAATAGAAAACTAGACTAATGAAAAAAAGAAGTAAAGGAAGGAGGGCGAGTTGAGCCGAATCAAAATGTTTGACAAATTAAATTGTACAATAAGAAATAAATGTTATACAGAGGAACGACCTTTCCTATACTGTAGGTGTCTTTAAAAAGTGTTCAAAAGACCTAGCTTTATTGTCAATGCCAGAATCATCTAAAGGATTCAAACAGGACTATGAAAAACAATGCCTTCACAAGAAAGTGAAAAGGAGAAATTGCATGTTGCAAATCGATTGTACTTAGACTTCTAAGTTTTCAAACAAAGTTTTTGTAAATAAAAACTGAAATATACCTAGAACAAGGTAGACTACATACTGGATAGTTATGGTCGTGTCATCGTTGTCACTACAGACTGTTTTCCAAAGATGAATGGCTGTCTAATGTGTGCACACAATGTTCCACGTAAGTTCACACACAGGACTTGCAGGAGAATGCAGTAGGGAAAATCTAGGCAGGACTTTTAATTCTTTTTCTATTTTAGATAAGTTTTAAGAGACATTATGAACAACAAACCGATCATTGCGATTTATTTGGTCAGGAAAAGATTCAATAAAAATTGACAAGTGGAGACATGGGAATGTTGTGATTATGGATGTAACTCAAACCGTTCAGTTCACATCAGTGCCCCAGACTGGAAAGCAGAGTGCAAATAACAACCATTACCCCTTTGTAGCCTCCGTTGATGTGTCCTGTGATGCTGCTGTGGATGCTGCTGCTAAAGACTGAGGTCAAGTAGCCTTGTAAACCAGCACAGACATCCTCCTCCTCCTTCCTGCTTCAAGCAGTTTTGGTTTCCATTTTTTTCGAGTGAGACTCCAGGTGTGTTATCGGCCACTTGGCACATGCTACAGCACCTGCATAACTCGGCAGGCAAGTCAACTTTTAGTTGCATACTAGACATTTTTGTGCCGCCTATACTAAATGGCATACTTTTTCACAAAAAAATGACAGCTTTCTCATTTGCACACACACACATATACACATGCATGTATGTACACATGCAGGCAGGCACAGGCACAGACATTGTCACAGACAGACACAGAGACACAGACACAGAGACACAGACACACAGAGATATACACAGACAGGACAGACAGACACCAAACAGAACACACACACACATACAAACACACACCCACAACTCACACCCAACCACGCACCCAACACAAACCTACCCACACCCACACACGCACTCACACACAAACACACACTTAAGTGAACAGACGTAAAAATTGAAGACACACAAACACACACCCACCACACTTACATGACATTGTATTCTCTCCTCTCCTCACTCTCTCTCTCTTCTCTCTCTTTCTCTCTCTCTATATATAATATATATATATAAAATTTTATATATAATATAAGGATAAAAGGAGCCCATTACGCAGTTAAACCACCCATCACTGTTGTATGTGTCACAGACCCTATGGGTAGACAGCCGTGATAGAGACCTTTGCGGTCGGCTAGCCCATAAACAACACGAGCCAAGCGCAATGGTAGTAACAATTTAGTACTCTAAGGGTGGGGGGGTTGATTCCCAGCGCTACGATTCATCATTTTACCCTGCATCATTACAGGCGAGAGAACACACATCACGCCTCTACATCTTTGGCAGCATCTGCCGGTGCGACGTAGCGGCATGACCCCCCCTCGTAGGTCTGTCCCGGGGGAAGGAATTATTGCGCTACTTTGTACTGTATAGCGGTGTATAATAGTGCATAGTCATGGCAACATTTTCTGCGTCATATTTCAGACTGCGTTTACTGGAGGTGAGAGTGTGTTGGCGGCTATGGTAATGGGCTGTCATTATTTCTTTTTTGTGTGTTGTTGTTCCTGACAGTATGGATAATATGGAGGTACATGGTATCATTTGTTTTGTGAAGGGAATGCAGGGTTTTTTGTGTTTGTAAAGTCGGATTTTTTGCAGGAACAACTCATTTGATACTGAGAGATCTTGACATTGATGAAATGCTTGTGATTCACGGAACTTCTATATACCATTTTTTTTTCTATTATTGAGAGTAGAGTAGAGTAGAGTACAGTTGAGTCAAGTCGAGTAGAGTAGAGTCGAGTCGAGTCGAGTCGAGTCGAGTCGAGTCGAGTAGAGTAGAGTAGAGTAGAGTAGAGTAGAGTAAAGTAGAGTCGAGTCGAGTAGAGTAGAGTAGAACAGATCAGAACAGAGCAGAGTAGAGTAGAATAAAGTGGAGAAGAGCCGAGCCGAGTTGATTAGAGTAGAGTAGAGCAGAGCAGATCAGAGCAGAGCAGAGCAGAACAGAGAAGAGTAGAGTAGAGTAGAGTAGAGTAGAGTAGAGTAGAGCAGAGTCGAGTCGAGTCGAGTCGAGTCGAGTCGAGTCGAGTCGAGTCAGTCGAGTTGAATAGAATAGAGTAGAGTAGAGTCGAGTCGAGTCGAGTCGAGTCGAGTAGAATAGAGTAGAGTAAATCAGAGCAGAGTAGAGTAGAGTAGAGTATGGTATGAAATGCTATGGTGTAAGTAATGGTATCGTTTAGTATGGTATGGTGTGGTATAGAATGGTATAGTATGGTTTGGTATAGTATGGTATGGTATGATATAGAATGGTATGGCGTGATATGGTATGGTATGGTGTGGTATGGTAGGATATGGTTTAAGAACGGTGTGATATGGTGTGGTATGGCATGGAATGGAGTGGAAAGGTAAAGTATGGTATGGTATAGCACGTTATGGCATGGTGTGCAGTGGTTTGGTATGGTATGGTATGTTTGGCACAGCATGGTATGGTATGGTATAGCTTAGTGTGTAGCATAGCACAGTACGATAGAGTATGGTCTGTTACATATTGTATGGTATACACTACACTACATTATTATCATGTAGGATTTTTCAGACAGCCAAAGTTGCAGAGGGCTGCTTTTCCTTCCTTCCTTCCTTCCTCCGTCCCTCCCTCCTCTTTCTTTCTTTCTTTCTTTCTTTCTTTCTTTCTTTCTTTCTTTCTTTCTTTCTGTCTTTCTTTCTTTCTTTCTTCCTCCGTCCTTCCCTCCTCTCTTTCTTTCTTTCTTTCTTTCTTTCTTTCTTTCTTTCTTTCTTTCTGTCTTTCTTTCTTTCTTTTCCCCGCCCTTTCCTCCTCTCTTTCTTTCTTTTTTTTTCTTTTTTCTTTTTTTTTCTTTTTTTTCTTTCTTTCTTTCTTTTTTTCTTTCTTTCTGTCTTTCTTTCTTTTTTCTTCCTCCGTCCTTCCCTCCTCTTTTTTTTCTTTCTTTCTTTCTTTTTTTTTTTTCTTCCTTCCTTCCTTTCTTCCTTTCTTGCTGCCCCGATCCCCTGTTTTATTTTATTTGCCACAATTTTTTTCTTACCTAGGTGATGAAACAAAATGGGTAAAACCATTTAGACAGACAGTTTGGTCGTGAAGGGAGGGTGGTTTATATGTGTCTGGTTTTAATTTCCCCTTTGATGTGTAGCATTATGTCTTGGCGTGCGCAGCGCGAGGGTATGTGTGTGTTGTTTTGTTGTGTTTATGTGTGTGTGTATGTGTGGGCGTGTGGTGTATATGTGTGGTGTTTGCGCGCGGTGTGCGTGAGGAGTGTGTACAGGTGTGTGTGTGTGTGTGCGTTTGTGTGGGGTGTGCGTGTAGGTGTGGTGTGTGTGTGCGTGCGTGCGTGCGTGCTTGCGTGTATGTATGTTGTGTGTGTGCGCACAGCGTGTTTTGGTACGGCGTGCTTCTACAAATGCGCGTCGTCTTGCTTGACGTGTTTTGTATGTTGTGGGTAGAGTCGAAGCCCCAAAGGCGGTGTTTTTCAAAATTTTTTGCTCTCTCTTCCTAATGGCTTTTTTACCAAAAAGATAGAGGGGGGGTCAACAGGAATTGTCGTGTATCAAGCTCCCCTGGTACTGTGGGGCCCCATCCTGAACACTGATTATGTAAAGACGTGGCTCCATATCTACCCCCCTCCCGTCCATACTTTTGGCTACGTTTTGCTTACCCTGTTCGCCCCCCTGTTCTCTGTCTGTTGTTTGTCTGTCTGTGGTTTTTGGTCTTGTGTTTGTTGCTGTCCGTCGTCGTCTGTTCTGTTTTGTGTGTGTGTGGGTTTTCGGGGTTACTGTGTCTCTGTCTTTCTTTTTTTTGCTCTATTTTGTATTTGTCTGACTGTCTGTCCTCTGCTCTGTGTCTCTCTCCTCCATTGGGTGGCTTCCCCTTTCTTGGCTGCCACAAAACGCTTTTTTCCCCATTTTAGTAAATTTTCCCCTTTTTCTTCAACTTTCCTTTTTCAAAATCCCAGTTGGGGGCCTCCAGAAACCCTTTGGGATGCATGTTAATCGAGTGTTGCTGAGCAGACAGTGTTTCTTTCAACGTGGAGGGCGGGGGAAAACATCAAACTGTTGTGTTTTCGCTTGCCCAAATAACATGCTTTCCCGTTACCCCAGTTCAACAAGAAAATGTATCAAAAAAATGTTCCATTCAGGTAAATGAGACAAAAAAAGAGCAGAAAGGTATAAAAAAAAACAAGAGAAGAAATGAACGAACAAGTTTCATCCCCCTCGGGTTTGTTTCTGCCCCCCCGGCCTATTTTGTGCTGTGCTAAGGCCTTTCTAAAAACATGCAGGGAATGTTGTGTATGACACCCATGCCCCCCCTCTTAAAGCTACTGTCGGAGAACAATGTAGACGTGATCAGGAGACACAGACAGACAACAGTGACGTTTTCATTTGAAAAAAATTTTCAGGAAAAATTTTGGTAAAATTGTGAATGTGCAAAAGAGTGGGTTTATTTACAAAAAAGGAATCAAAGATTGTGTCCATGAAAACAGGAATAAGGGGGATTGTGAAAGGGGGAAGGAGGTGTGGAAAATCACGAAAAGATTGAAAAAGGTAGAGAAAAGATGCGAGCAGAAAATGACAGAAAAGGGGGTGTGTGCAGAGAATGGGTGGGAGAGGGGTAAAAGGTGAGGTGGGGAAGGGTGGGGGGAGGAGGGGAAGTGAGGAAGTTGTGCAGAGAATGTATCGGGGCAGAGTGTGCAGGGTATGGGAAAGAGGGGGATAAAAGCTGCAAAATGGAAGAGACTGTTACATAGCAGATAAAATGGAAATTTGTGGAATGTCAGAGAAAGCTGAAGATGCCACTTTATGATACAAACATGAGACAGTGCATGCATAAATCACTGCTGTATTGAAGGGAAAAAGTTTTACAAAGATGTTTCTTTATTTAAAGTGTTGTATATTCCGGACTGACTTAACAAAATAAAAAAACTGTGGGCTGTTGAATGACAAATGTATATGAAAAAATGATATGGAATCAGTCATGAAGACCCGTTTGGGTGTCATTAATTAATTCTGCTTTTCGTTGATTTTTGTTTTGTGCCCATCCCATCCACTGTCCCCTGTGAAAGGGCGTTGAGTTGTCACAATAAAATGTTGCATTTTCATTGTCATTGTCCCCTATCTTTTGTGGGTGTGTGTGTGTTTCTTTTTTTTCTTGTTGACTCTCTCCCTCTCTTTCTCTGCTCTGTCTCTGTGGTGTGTAAGCACGCGGGGGGTTTTTTTTTGGGGTGTGCGTCCGGGGGTGCTCTGTTCCCCTCTCTTCCTCTATATACTCTTTTCCCCCCCCTCTCTTTCCCTATTCTTCGTAGCTGTTTACAGTATATCGTGGTTAACTCTACATGCAGTCGAAAGGGGGGTGGGGGATGGGGGAGTGGGGGAGGGAGGAGGGGCATATTGTAGGAGTCAACGGGGGTGCACTATTATATAGTTATCGTGTCATTACAACGGAGTTTTGGAGTAATGGTAGGTAAATTCATTATATAGGGGTTTTGTAGTTATTATAAAGGACCATCTGTTTTGTTAGGCTTTTGCTTTCTGCGTTCACCCCTCACCCCCCTTTTTTTCTTTTTCCTTCCCCTGATGTTATGTGTGCTGCGTGCGTGCGTGTGTGGTATGTGTGGTTTGTGTGTTTGTGTGTGTCTATGTGTGGGAGTGCTGTGGTGTGTGTCATATTTTTTTTTGAAGTCATCTTGGAAAGTTTAAACCAATAGAAAAGTAGCTTTCTTGTTCTTTTCGAGATTTTGGTAGTATCACTGGCCCCTGTCGAGTAATTCCCCCTTTAGGGATGATTTAAACACTTACTTGACTTTTTTCCCCAAAAAGGGGAAAAAAGCAGTGCCGGAAAACAAAGTTTTGGGGGAATGATTTTTTTTTTTGCACAATTCGCAAACCCCTATTTTTTGTTTGAATGAGAGAAGACGTACTTGTGATCCCAAAATTAATGGCACAATTTTCTTTTTTTGTTTTTTTTTTTTTAAAGAAAGAGCATATTAATAGTTGATCCCAAAAATTTTAAATGCCTGTCTATTATCTATCTATCATCTATCTATCTATCTATCTATCTATCTATTATCTATCTATCTATCTTTATTATTATCTTTATCTATTATTATCTATTATCATTTCATCTATCTCGGCTCAAATGTTACTCCAGGGGGGGAAAAAACCCCTTTGAACGAGATTGGAACCCAGGTCAGCAGATCACGAGCGCATCATTTAAACACCAGGCTGTCCGTCCCCCCTGATAACTGATTTCAGTCCGGGGCATTTACGTTTGGTGAAAATGCCAAACAGTTTCTGTCTTTGCAGGTGTTTTTATCCCTGGGTCTTAATTTTAATGTTTTAGCTTGTGGAGGAATGCCCTTTAGTGGAGAAGAAAGGGGAGGGCTTTTTTTAAAACCGGGGTTCATTAGGAAGGCACGTATAGGTTTTTCGGGAGTTTAGTTTGAGAGGTGTGTGTTGTGTGTGTGTTGTGTGTGTGTGTGTTGTGTGTGTGTGAAAGTGTGTGGTGTGTGTTTTGTGTGTGTGTGTGTGTTGTGTGTGTGTGTGTTTTTTTTGGTTTTTGGTGTGTGTAAGTAAGTAAGTAAGTAAGTCTTTAAATTTAACGTTTTCCCTTTAAATGATACCAGAGATCCTAAAATAGGAGGGTGAATATGAGAGAGGAGAGAGGAGAGAGAGAGAGAGAGAAAAGGGAGAAGGGGAGTGGGGAGAGAGAGAGAGAGAGATTACTCTGTGTGTGGGGGGTGGTGTGCGGTGTTGGGCGTCCCTGCAGCATGCGCACTTGTGTGTGTAATAAATAGTAATAACAAAGGAAATAGTTATTCTTAACATGAACAAATCAAGAACAATAATTAAAAATTAAAAAAAATGTAATTCAAAAATAACTTCAAGAACTACAATTAAAAAATGTTTTGTGTGTGTGTGTGGGGTGTGAGTGAATGTCAAAGACAAAGTCAAACTTTTATTTTTAGATAGTCCAATAAAAATGGTTTTACATTGTGTGTGTGTGTGTTGTGTTTGTTGTGCGCGCGCGCGCGCGCGTGCGGTGTTGTGCGTGCGTGTCAAAGACAAAGTGTTTGTGTTTTGGTATGAGTGTGTGTGTGTGTGTGTGTGTGTGTGTTGTGGAGTGTCAAAGACAACGTCAAAACTGTTATTTTCAGATAGTACAATGAAAATTGTTAACAGTGTGGGGTGTGTTTTGTGTGTGTGTGTGTGTGTGTGTGTGTGTGTGTGTTGTGTGTGTGTGTGTGGTGTGTTGTGTGAGTGTGTTGGTAACTTTGGCTTCTTAAAACTTTTAAAGATTAGAATTTAGTTAACACTTATACCTATTGTCGGTTCATTTGGGCCAGGTGGTCTGCAACAACTGTATAAACTATTATCGCTATTGCTATTGTTCAACATCCGCACCCCCCTTCTCACCCTCGACAACCCCCCCCCTCCCCCCCACACAAACACCAAACAAACACAAACACACACAACCACACACACACACATCACCCACACACACACAACACACACCACACACACAACACACACACACACACACACACACACACACACACACACAAACACACACACACACACTCACACCAAAAAAACACACACACTTTCACTCTCTCGCTCTCTCTCTATCTGCCTCTCTCACTCACTCTCTCTGTCTCTCTCTCCTTCTGTCTCATTTGATAAATCTTTTGTAGATAAACTTGTAACTTCTGCAAAGAGAGAGAGAGAGAGAGAGAGAGAGAGAGAGAGAGAGAGAGAGAGAGAGAGAGAGAGAGAGAGAGAGAGAGAGAGAGAGAGTGAGTTGTTGATTGCCGTTCATCAAGTGTCATTTAGAAGGAAACAAACCAGATGCAATATAACTGCTGATGAATTCTGAAAATGTTGTTAATGAAGTGTTTTCAGAGGATGGCACTAATGACTGACTACATGAATCACCCTATCTCAAAAGAGGGAGTTTTGCTAACTGTAAGAAAACATAGAAGTCGTAAGGCAGCTGGTCCTGATGGCATAATTAATGAACTGTTTTAAAGTGTCACTGATTAAGTTGTTCAATTTTATTCTAACGTTGTTTGATCAATTATCGCATGACGGTTTTATGGTAAAGGTAAAGTATGTCCTATAACTTGTAAGGTCGTAGGGGAGCGAGGCATCAGAGACCTCAGCTATCTCTAGGGGGCCAGCATATTGAGGGTGGCGCCCATCTCCTCTCCCTCGCTGCTTTACCTTCCTGATCCTAAAAAGGGAAAAGGGGACCCTTTTAAAGCGGGGTAAAGGGGGGATCACTGAAGCCAAGGCGCACGAACGTTCCCCCATACTTTGGAAACCACGCCGATTGTTACCAGTGGTTTGGGGGAAAGCGAGTGCTCTGCCCAGGCTATCCGCCCCGTATGCCCAAATAGCGGGAAATAATTGTGTTTTGGGTAGGCGAAAAAAAAGTGATTGGAACCCTAACAGCCATGGGGAAGCTCACAAATTTGTAAGGGAAATTTTTAAATGATTTATAAAAAAATTTTTTCAAATGGGAGGTGAAAAAAACATTGAAGTGCCATCAGGTTGGTTCAAAAGGGGTTAAACTTTAAACCAAATTAAATTTAAAATTCTTCAAACTTTTATTATTCAAGAGAAATGTATGGGTTGAAACACATAAAAAAGTAAATAAAAAAAAAATTATCTTAGAGAAATACCACAACACAATATACAAAAAACACCAACAATTTTGCAAGAAAAACCGTACCAATACAGCCACTTTTCATCTAAAAAAACAGAAGAATACAATTTGGGTCGCAACCCAAAACCCTATTAATCAATAGTTTCAAGCCAAAAATTATCTATATAATTTTACCTTTCAAGCACTTTTTAAAAGGTAATTTGATTAATCGAAAACTCTATATGCTTTTTTTGGGCCCTTGAAAAGCGTTTCAACCCCTTTAAATTGATATTTTTGGTCTTTTTTTGGATAAGGGGATTAAAGGTAAACTGTATGAATTTAGAAGCAGAATAATACTGTAAAAGGGATTTGTTGTGTGACAATTGATGTAACGAGGGTTTGATTTGTTTCTTTACAAAATTCGCGCATATAAATTCATACATTTAAAAATAAAAATAATAAAAACAATAACATTAACTCATGCTGGTTGAAGCGGGGGGTTTTGCAGCCAGTTTTGTTTTTTTGGGGTTTTAGAGTAGGGGATACAAATTATTTTTAATGAAAGAAAGGGGCTTTTTTATGTTGATTTTTGAATTGTTTTATTTTGTTAGTGACAAATTTTTTTTAATTTCAAAAAATCATTGTTCGTGCTGGAACCCCTAAGCCAAGGGCCTTGGCCTATACACCAATAAACCAATCTCCTCTCTGTCTTGCCTCGTTTCACCCAAAACAACACCCCACAACACACACAACACCCACACAAACAACACACCAAAACCCACACAACACACTGCTGTACTTTGGGTTTAAGCGTCGTAAAAATTCCCAAAAGTTGGGCATAAAATAATATTCCGCGATTCAAACATTTTTGGAGGGTGTTTTCTTTCGGGCCTGATGACCCATTACACATGTATACAAATCAGAGACCCCGATGAAGTGTGAAATTTTGGGGGTTTAACCTATTTACCAGGATGACAAACATGCTCCTTTATAAAAAAAAAAATTAAGAAAAAACCAAACCTCCCTGGGTAAAAAAAGAAATAGAACGATAACTTAAGAAACCACTGAAAAACCCCTGGTACACAGAAAAAATTCGGACAAAAGGAAAAAAGTATTTCCCTTAAAAGAGATCAAGCTAATTTCTTTCAACAGTTGTTAATTTTCCACTAGTGACTTCGCCAGATTTTGGAAAAACCCCTCAATAAATTTTGTAATAAACGTTTCAAAAAGTCAAAAGTTCATTTAAAGCAATAATGATGAATTAAAACAGCCCTTTTCCAAAAGTAAAATAAATTAAAACATGTGCAATCAAGCGAAAAAGATCTTTTATTTCCACAAAAATTTAAATTTAAATCAAAATATAATTTCCATTTAATCTCAGCCAATGACAACCTTTTTTTGATTAGAAAACAAAAAATGCAAACAAATTCTAAACACGTGATCAGACAAGTTAGATGCTGGATTATAAAAAA
>CM054134.1:108806292-108856292 GCA_028751875.1 Rapana venosa
TCCCTTTACTTTTTACCACATTTTGCCTTTTTTTTTGGTATTGGTCAGTGAAAATATAAAACACAACTAGGCAAGAAAAGTCACTGAAAACGGGTTATTGAAGCTTAAAACACCCTACATCATTTAAAAAAAATGTTATACCACTTTAAGTCACGAGATTTCTCTGCGTGAAATTCGGGCTGCTCTCCCCGGGTAGAGCGCGTTGCCACAAGAGCAGCTCCACCCTTTCTTTTAATTTTTTTTTGGTCTGCGACTGTATTTGTTTCCCTATCAGAGTGGATTGTTTTCTAGGAATTTTGCCAGGGACAACAACTCTCTTGTTGCCGTGGGTTCTTTTACGTGCGCTGAATAATTGTGTGTAACACACGGGACCTCATCCGAAAGACTAGCGCCCAGACCACCACACTCATGGTCTAATGGATGGAGACAAAGTTTTGGGCCCAAAAAACGGGATTCGAACCACCGCACAAATCCGACCGCGGACTTTTCGTATTCTAGACAGGCGCGTTACCTCTAGACCACCGATCCACGGATTAGTCATTGAGCTAGTTGATAACAAACTATTGAGGTGTCCTACAAACTCGCAACGTTCTCTTTCCTCTCCTGTATGAGGCCTTTACCAGGTGGACTGAAGAGCGCCCAGCTTTCTTCTATGCTTGTAACTCTGCAGGAAGCCTGCTCTCAGCTGACCCAGTCCTGGTTTCGGATACTGTTCGCATAGGTGGTACATCCCCGAAGTCGGAATGTGGCTACCTTCATGGTGGGCAAAGCCAGTCGCATACGCAAAATCTCGCCAGTAGTGCACCTCGGAGCTCTACCTGAGGAACCAGAAAAAAACCAACAACCCCCCCCAACAAAACAACCACAGGTCGCATGCCGTGTGTGTGTGTGTTCATGTGTTTGTTAGCCATCGAACGCTGATATGATTTTTTTAGAATGTCTCCTGGTTTGGTTTTGGTTTTAAATCATTATTTTCTGCAGGTGTTCATAAAAGGTAAAGGTGTCCCATAATCTAGGTGGTTATTTTTATTTATTTTTATTCTATTTTATTTTTTTTATATCGAGGATGATGGAATAAACACTTATGCGCTTTTTTTTACATCTAGTCCCCGTGTGTAAGCAGTTTTGTAAATTTTGTCATCCGGTTCCCACCGGCACACAATGGCCTACTCTTACGAAAAGCGGAACAGGATTTAACGTGTGCGCAAGATGTTCTGCGTGCGTTCGCACACGGGACCTCGGTTTATAGTCTCACCCGAAGGACTTTGGGGTGAGAGTGGAGTCTGCACTGATGTTAACTCCAAGGGAAAATACCCCCTTGATCGGGAATCGAACCGGGGTCGTCAGGTTGCGAGCGCAGTGTTCTAACCACAGTGAGCCATCAGATTCCTCCACTTCTCGGGTTGCCAGCATATTGAGGGCGGCGGCTATCTTCTTTCTCGCGCTGATTTACCTTCCTTGATCCTAAAGAGGCAGGTAGCCATCTACAGCTGTGTGAACTGGGGGACTGTACTGAAGCCAAGGCGCGCAAACGGTCACCCATCCAAGTGGTAACCACGCTCGACGCTGCTTAACCTTAGCTGTGGAAAGCGAGACCTCCGACCACAGAGCTATCCCGCCCACGTGTTCATACAGGGAAGAAATGAAGGCACGGGCAGGTCTGCATTCTAAGTTACCTGGCAGATCATAACATAATGGATGCTTCATTCACCACAAGCCGCTGCCGAGATACGAACCCTCGACTTCATGAAGTCCTGCGATTGAAGTCAGTCCTCTTCATTTTACTGCAACGCTCAGACAGCAGCAACTCACTGCTGTCATGATGGCATAGGAGAGAAACTCCGTCGCGCTGCCGTTAAGCGCCTGACTAGTCAGACCTAGCCTATTCCACTTCAGGGGTTGGGGACAATGGTTATCTTTGAAATCTTTCTGGAGTAAAATTGTTTTTTTTTAAAAAGCAGCAACAACAAAAAAGCAACAAAGACAAAAGCAAGATACTGGACCCAACAAAAGCGCTAAATAGCCAAAAAGAAGGTAACAGGAAGAAAAAGGAACAATGCCAAAAAAAAACAACACAGGAGAGGGATAGAATAGAGGGCATTCTTAGCACACATTTGGGAGGGAGGGGAGGGGGGGTGAGGATGTTGTTCATACTGACAGGCCCCAGATTGTCCCCACAGGGGGGAGAAGTCTGGGTTACCTCGGGCTGCAGAACCGGACAGAGGTTCTTACCAGGCTTACTGTGTGTGCTCGTGTGCGTGCGTGCGTGCTTGCGCGTGTGTGTGCGTGCGTGCTTGCGTGTTTGCGTGTGTGTTGTGTGTGTGAGTGTGTGTGCATGGGTGCGTGTGGTGTGTGTGTGTGAGTTAGTTCTTCAGTTTTACGTCCTTCCACTAATTATTAGTGATATCAGGGAGGAAAGGGGGAATGTGTGCGTGTGTGTGTGTTTTGCGCGCGCGCGCGCGCGCGAGTGTATATGTATGTGCGGGGCGTGCGTGCGTGCGTGCATGCGTGCGTGGTGTGGGGTGCGTGCGTGGTGTGTGTGTTTGTGTTTGTGTGCACGCCCCGCACGCGCACGCGCGTGTGTGTGCGTGTGTGTTCGTGACATTTTCTTTAAAGCTATCTCGGAATATTTCAACCAATACAAAAACGTAGCTTTCTTGTGTCTTTTCGAGATGAATGAAACCTCTCCACTGTGCCTGTCAGTACAGGAATTGCCCCCCCCCCCCCTAACATGGACTAAAAATCACAGTGCTTTTGGGACTGTGACTTGAAGAAAAAGCGCGCCCAAAAGCGTTATGTTCCTCCTGGAGCAAGCACACTCACGATCCATTCCACATCGAAAGGCGGCTGTCCCAGGTAGGTGAAGGTGCCACACTGCAGCTCCAGGCTCCATCGCTTGGTCACCGTGTCCTGCACAGCCACTGGGCTTTCTTGCACGTGCAGGTAGCCATCATAGGTCATCAGGTCCGCTGGGGCGTCAAGTACCGTGCACATATACGCGCACACAACGTTCAACACACAGACATTAGAGACGTACACGCGCGTGCGCATACACACACACAAACACACACACACACACAGAGACTCGCGCGCGCGTGACACGCACACATGCACACACATGCACACATACACACACACACAAACGCGCGCGCACACTTAGGAACAAAGACTAGCGCGCGGCATAGACACACACACACACACACACACACACACACACACACACACACACACACAAAACACACACACACACAGCACACACACACCACAATCCCATTTGTATCCCTCATCTCCCCCCTCCCCCGACGACCACTCTCTCTGTCTCTTTCTCTGTCTGTCTGTCTGTCTGTCTGTCTACCTGTTTGGACTGTCTGTCTTTCTGTCTGTCTGTCAGTCTGTCTGTCGTCTGAGTGTCTGTCTTTTCTGTCTGTTTTGTCTCTGTCTGTCTCTCTCTCTCTCTCTCTCTCTCTCTCCTCTCTCCCCTCTCTCTCCCCTCTCTCTCTTTTTCCCCTCTGTGTTTCAGAGCTCAAAAATCCCCCCTCTCTCTCTCTTCCCCTCTCTCTAACTTTCTCCTCCCTCCCTTCTCCCCCTCTCCCCCTCCCTTGGTCTCCTTCTCCCTCCTCCCCTCCCCCTCCCCTCTCCCTCCCCATCCCCTCTTTCTCACTCCCCTCCTCCTTTCTCATCCACCCCCCCCCCCCTGTCTTCTTCTTCATCCAATAGAAGGAAGGTAGCAGGATGGTTAAGACGTTTGTCTGACAACAAGTAAACCGTGAGGTTCTGGGTTCGATTCCCAGCCTCGCCCTTTCTTCCCAGTTTGACAAAAAAATTGAACTGAATTTCAAAGTCCTTCGGATGAGACTATAAACTGAGGCCCCGAGTGCGAACGCATATAGAACATCTTGCGCACACGTTAAATCCTGTTCCGCTGTTCGAAAGAGTAGGCCATTGTGTGCCGGTGGGAACAGATGACAAAATTTACAAAAACGCATACACACGGGGACTGGATTCCATTATCCTCGATATATATATAATTAAAAAAATCCTCGGAGTGCTTTGATTTGTTGCTTTACAAGTTTCAGCGCTATATAAATCCCATACATTATTATTATTATTATTATTATTATTATTATTATTATTATTATTATTATTATTATTATTATTATCATTAGCTACTCACAGCCCACTTGCAGGCCAATAGTACGGTGGTACTGGAAGAAATTGCCAGAGCTCCCGCGCCCGCTGATAACCACGGAGTAGTTGCCACTGTCCTTCGTCACCACCCGGTCCATAGTGATCCCGGCGTTGTTTCGATGGTTGACCACTCTTTGAGAGAAGGAGGGCACAGGCAGGAAGGCCCCGTTGGTCATCACGGCCATCATCCTCATGCCGCTGCTGCTGCTGCTGATGGTGCCGCTGCTGCTGCCCTCCTGACTCTGGAAGAACCACTGCACGTCTTCAAGAAGCTCTCCTGACGACAGTGTGTAGCTCCACGGGAAGTGCACCGTCTCTCCAGCGCATGCGTATTGAATGGATCCGTCGCGGGGTACTTCCGCCCATTGGAAAGGCTCGGCGTCTGAGAGGAAGGGAAGAGGGAGGGAAGAGGGAGGAAAGAGGGAGGGAAGACAGGTTGAAAGTGAGAGTAGAAGTAGTGTTCGGAAGAGAAGCGACATTTTGGGGGGTTTTTTGTGTGTGGTTGGGTTTGGGTTTTTTGGATTTTTGTTTTTTTTGGGGGGGGGGGGTGTTTGTTGTTGCTTTTGTTGTTGTTTTTTTTTAAAATATTATCTGAGACAAAGAATAAACATTTTCTTTTTCTTTCGAATTCTACGTAATTCTCTTTTTCTTTGCATTCTTCTTTTTCGTAATTCTTCTTCTTCTTTGCATTTTTTCTTCTTTTTCTTCGTCTTCTTTGCATTCTTCTTCCTTTTTTTTTTTCTTCTTTGCATTCTTCTTCTTCTTCTTCTTCTTCTTCTTCTTCTTCTTCTTCTTCTTCTTTGCATTCTTCTTCTTTGCATTCTTCTTCTTTGCATTCTTCTTTTTTTGCATTCTTCTTCTTTGCATTCTTTTTTGCATTCTTCTTCTTCTTTGCATTCTTCTTTGCATTCTTCTTCTTCTTCTTCTTCTTCTTCTTCCTCTTCTTCTTCTTCTTCTTCTTCTTCTTCTTCTTCTTCTTCTAGGAGTGGCGCTGTTCCTGTGGCTACGCGCTTTCCCCGGGGAACGCAGCAACAATTCAGAGAAGGGAAATCTTCCATGACTAAAAGGTGTTTACAATCCAATGCAGTACAATACAATACTATACGATACAATGCAATACAATATGATAAGATACAATACGATACAGTACGATGCGATACGATGCGATACAATACAATGCAAAACGACACGATGCAATACGATACGATGCTTTACGATACGATGCGATGCGGTACAATGCGATACGATGCGATACAATACAATGCAAAACGACACGATACACTTCGATACGATGCGATACGATACGATACAATACAATACAATATGATACAATATAACGCAAAATGTAATACAATACAATACAATGCGATACAATACAATGCAATACAGTACAGTACAATACAATACAATACAATACAGTACTGCTTACCCCGCTCATACACTTACTCCGAATCACGAGGTAGAAGAATGTGAACCACCAAATCGTGTTCATATCGGGGGCTAAAAAAACAACAGGTCTTGCTGCTGCTTGCTGCCTCTGCCACCGCTTTCGCTGTTTCGACTCCGTCAGTGAATGTTCCAAACTGCTGTTGCTGCTGTTCTTGAATAGATGTTGCTAATAAATTGCTTCTTCTTCTTCTTCTTCTTCTTCAAATTCTTCAAATTCTTCTTCAAAGTCTTCAAATTCTTCTTCTTCTTCAAATTCTTCAAATTCTTCTTCTTCAAATTCTTCAAATTCTTCTTCTTCTTCAAATCCTTCTTCAAATTCTTCTTCTTCTTCTTTCACTGATCAAGTTATACTAACGCTCTACACCTTACAACGCATTAGTGCTTGTGTCAACGCGCGCCGAAGAACACTGCCGTCTTTTTAGGCAGTCTTGAAGCATAAAGATAGATAATGCTTTAGTTAATCAGATCAGTCATGAGCGGTCAAATCTCTGTCTTATCTTGCCTTCCAGATCTTCGTATCTGGAATTGGTCTTTCTCTTTCACGTCTGTGAGAAGGAGACAGATGTTGTCTGCGTTTTTGTTTTTGATTTTTGGTTTTGTTTTATCTAAAGAGTGCTCCGGTTGACATAATCTTAGATCGTTCTGGGTCGCAGATTGCTATCCGTAGAAATTGTATACCTAGTCTTTTCTTGGAAATTGCTGTCCATTGTGATGATAGTGTGGCTTGGGGTGTTGTGTGTGTGTGTGTGGGGCGCCCCGCGCGCCCTGGGGGGGGGGGGGGTAGAAATCAAGGGAAATAAAAAAAAAAACACACTAGAAACTCTAAGATTCATGAGTTGTTTCCCTTGCATGAATGTGTTGCGTTGCGTTGCGTTTTTGTTGTGGTGTGTGTGTATGTGTGTGTGTATGTGTGTGTGTATGTGTGTGTGTATGTGTGTGTGTGTGGTGTGTGTGTGTATGTGTGTGTGTGTGTTTGTGTGTTTTGAGTGTGCACGCACGCGAGCGTGCTGTTTGTGTGGGGGGGGGGTGGGGGGGGGGGGGGGGGGGGGGGGGGGGGGGGGGGGGGGGGCCCGTTATAATTTGCAGCACGCGTGAGTACATGCGTACAGCTTGCAGGGATGTGCGTTGAATACGGGACGTCTTCCTAATCACGTAGAAAGAATACAGTCAGATTTCGAGTTTTGGTTTTCTGGGGTGAGGAGTGCGGGGGGGGGGGGGGGGGGGGGGGGGGGGGGGGGGAGAGTGGACATGATACCAACCCCCTAAGCGAAATAAAAGAATAATAGATCGTACCTTTTTTTAAAGCGTTATATTTAACACCAAAAGGCATGTATGGGGAATCTTTGCACATGAAAACAGAAAAAAACATTTTGTTGTGTATTTCCCCCTCACTGTCACACTTCTTGTTACAGCTTTTGTTGCTGGTATTTACCGCTCTAAATACTAGCTGCAATAAGAACTAGAAATGACCGACAACAAACTCTACAGGTCCCAAAATCATTTATTTTTACTTTATTCTTTTATATCGAGGATAATGGAATATGCACTTATGTGCTTTTTTATATCCAATCCCAGTTTACATGTAGGTCTGTAAATTCCGTCATCTATTCCCACTGGCACACAACGGCCTACTCTTACGAAAAGCGGAACAGGATTTAACGTGCGCGCAATATGTTCTGCAGGCGTTCGCACACAAGGCCTTGTATATTACTTTGCATATGACGAGAAGGTGTTTTAGTTCACAAAAAAGATTAAAACCCCAAAAATTGTAGCGCAATTCACGCTAGACTTTGGGTAGTAGTTTAAGGTGCCAGTCGTTTGGATGTGATGATAGCCTGAGGTCCCGTGCGCAACACACCTTTCTCTCATGCAAAAAAAGAGTAGAAAAGAGAGTTGTGTAGATAATCTTCTGTACAAAAGACCAGTCTCTTTGGAAGTAAATTCACATACAGACAGATAGAAAGCAACAAATCAACAGGAACAAAAAACAATAAAAAATAAGTGGCGCTGCTCAGTGGTGACTGGATTTCCCTTGGTACAGCAGTCCGAATTTTACACCCAAAAATCTGACCAGAGTGAAGATTGTGTTCGAATCAGTTCTACAACTGAATAACAGCAACAACAACAACTACAACAAAAACAACAATGACACCAACACCAACACCAAAAAACAACAAATACACAACACACACACACACAAACACACCACTACACACACACAAGCACGTACGCACGCACGCACGGGATGCCTGTGGTTAGAACATTGCGCTGACAATTGACGACCCGGTTCCAAATTCCCCTTTCAAAGGAGATATTTTCCCCTGGAGTTAACATCAGTACAGACTCCACTCTCCCCAAAAGTCCTTCGGATGAGACTATAAACCGAGGTCCCGTGTGCGAACACACAGAGAACATCTTGCGCACACGTTAAATCCTGTCCAGCTTTTCGGAAGAGTAGGCCATTGTGTGCCGGTGGGAACAGACGACAATTTAAAAACCGCATAGACACGGGGACTGGATGTAAAAAACAAAAACATAAGTGCTTATTCCATTATCCTCGATATAAAAGAATTTTTTTTTAAAAATAAATAAATAAATGCACGCACGCACGCACGCACACACGCACGCCCGCACGCACACACACACACATACACACACACAAACAAACACGCCACACAAAACACACACAAAACAAACACACAACACACACAACAAAACACACACACACACATGCAGGCTTTTCCGTTACACGCGGTTTCAACATTTATGAAGTGCTTTACTAAACAGGCCACGGGAGATAATAATTGTTTTCAGGCAGCGCTAAAACATTGTGTTTCCCCTGCCCCGATTCGCTGAGATTTGGAGGGTGCGAATGATTGATTTGATCAGTGCAGATACAACCAAAACTCATCCCTGACCCAATTGCACAGCCGACAAAGCTAAGCTCTGCAATATGTGTTGGTGTGTGTGTGTGTGGTGTGTGTGTGTGTTGTGTGTTGTGTGTGTGTGTGTGTATTGTGTGTGTGTGGGTGTGTGTGGTGTGTGTGTGTTGTGTGTGTGTGGTGTATGTGTGTGAGTGTGTTGGAAAATGTGCGTGTGTGATGGTGCGAGTGTGTGGGTGTGTGTGTGTGTGTGTGTGTGTGTAAGCGCGCGCGTGCGTGCGTGTGTGTGTTTGGTGTGTGTGGTTGTGTGCATTCGTGGGGAGGGTTTTTGTGCGCGCGTGCAGGGGTGTGTGTGTGTGTGTGGCGCGCGCGCGCTCTAGATTTCGAATATTAGCTGATGTTCAGGATATAGAGATAAAAGTAAAGGTGTTCCCATAAGCTTTGCGGTCGTTGGGGAGCGAGGCGTCAGAGACCTCAACCTCTCTAGGGGCCAGCATATTGAGGGCGGCGCCTATCTCCTCTCCCTCGCTGCTTTTACCTTCCCTGACCCTAAAGAGGGCAGGCACTCATTTACAGCTGGGTGAACTTGAGGGACTGTACTGAAGCCAAGGGGAGCAAACGGTCACCCATCTACTTGGTAACCTACGCTCAATGCTGCTTGATTAGCCTTAACTTGGCAAGAGCGAATATTCTGACAAATGAGCTGTTCCGCTCCCCTTCCTCAAAATAATACAATTTAAATTGGCGCTGAAGAAAGATCGTTACTAAGTAAGTAAGTCTTCAATTTTAACGTCTTTCCACTTTAAGTGATACCAGACGGCCTTAAAATAGGAGACTGAATGAAAGAGATGGATAGATAGATAGATCTACTCTGTGTGTTGCGTGCGAGTGTGTGTGTGTGTGTGTGTGTGTAATAAAGAAAAATAACAAGATAAGATTGTTTGTAGCAGTACCGTCTATGTTTCAAAAGGCTGCCATTATTTTGTGAACATGCTATCACAGAATACTGAAAGAATAAGACGCTTATAGTATTAGTTTTCGCTCTTTTGTTTTTAGGTTTTCCCAATCTTAACATACTCAGGGTCCTCATCTGCGAATTATTGTAGGACTTTTAGTACAAACGTAGTGAACAGTTTGCGTGTATAGCTGTTTCTAAGTACGTTGCCATAAAGGTAGCTATACTCTGACTTTGGGTAATTGCTCTCTCTTTCTTTCTGGTGTTGTTTATGATTGCCGTAGAATTTTGCTGTTGTTAAACTCTTAACCCCCCACCCCCCCCCCCCCCCCCCCCCCCCCCAAAAAAAAACAAACAAAAACACACACAAAACACAAACAAACAAACAAACAAAGACCCCCAAACCAGGATATTTACACAAAAAAACAAATACATCCAATAATCTATCCAGATTGAAAGATGTCAGCCATTTTCCAGCTGTTAAAAGAGAGAGAGAAAGAGAGAGAGCGAGAAAAGGAGAGCGACAGTCAGACAGACAGACAGACAGAGAGAGAGACAGACAGACAGAGAGAGAGACAGACAGAGAGAGAGACAGAGAGAGAGACAGAGAGAGAGAGAGTGAGTTTCGCACAACACGCTCAAACCAAGTAAAGTTTAGTGTAGGTACATTGTTGTCACGGCAACTCTGAAACTAGAATAAAAGAAAAAGCAAAAAAAAATCAAAAGTTGACACATAATTATAAAAAAGCTAAGAGTATTTTTTGTCTTAACTCTCTGTACCGATATGTTTTATTGTCTTTCATTTATCTCATCTCTTGTACGTTTCATATATATATATATATATATATATATATATATATATATATATATATATATATATATATAGTATATATATATAATCAATTTCTACTTTTGAGAACAAATTATTTTTTTTATTCATAACAGCTAAAAAAAAAGATAAACCCGCACATTATTTTTTTATTCTGCCGTCACAACAGAATTAATGCTTATGATAATTCTTGGGGCCATTTTTTTTTTTTATTAGCACCATGGAATTTTCATAGCGCTATATTTTGTAAAGCAAACAAATGGAAAAAGCTTACAGTAGAACCATTCACGTGCATATAACTGTTCAAAGGATCGATATATTTTATCCTTCACACACAAACAAACATACACACACAGACAGACACACACACGCACGCATGCACGCACGCACACACCCCCACACACACACAACTGCGTGCACACACGTAACAAGCGCAATCACCCACGCACAAAACACACAGAAAACACACACACCCACACACTCCCCAGACACCCACACACAACTGCGTGCACACACTTATCCAAGCGCAATCACCCACGCACACCACACATACACACACAAACACACACACACACACGCGCGCGCACGCACGCACGCACAGAGATGCACAAGATAATTGCCCAAAAACCCAGCATCAAGACGATGAATACAGTCATAAAGTTTTTATTTTTTTTATAAAAGCAAGCAGCAGGTTTTCTGTCAACAGAAAACAAAACAAAACAAAAAATATAGAAAATAAGATATGATATAGATCGGATTGATAAATAAACGAATCAGCTATCACTTAGGCAGCCAAACATAAAAATAGGCATGCAATATAAACTGCTATGAATAGGAAAACGAAACAATGACAGAAAGACAGACAGACAGACAGATTGATTGACTGGCAACAAAACTGCATCAATTCAAACAAGACAGACAAACATACAGACAGAGGAGCAGACAAGCAGACAGACATGGAGACAGATCCATCCATCCATTCATAAAAGACTTCCATACAACATCCATCCATCCATGCATCCATGCATCCGTCCGTCCGTCCATCCATAAATCTATTCGTAAATACATACATACATACATACATGCATACAAACACACATACGTACTTATATGCATAATACATAGACATTTACATCCATCCACCCATCCATCCATCCATCCATGCATCTATATATATATATATATATATATATATATATATATATATAGAGAGAGAGAGAGAGAGAGAGAGATAATAACATACATACATATATACCCAAATACATACATGTATACACTGATCGATCGAGATAGATCGGTAGATAGATACATACATAGATAGATAGATAGATAGTGTATAGTAGGTAGATAAGAGTCTATAGATAAATAGGATATGGTACTATAGATATATAGACATATAGATAGGTAGGTAGATAGATAGATAGATAGATAGATAGATAGATAGATAGATATAGATAGATGGATCGGTCGATAGACAGATAGGTAGTTTCAGAGAAAGAAAGGTAGATCCATATGCAAAATAAGAATAAAACAAATGCATGTCAATTTACATAAGTATAGCAATAATGAAATCAGTAAAACCGAAAATCTAAGCATAATTATGATTACACAGATAAATAGAATCAATGAGTGAATGAACAAGTACATGAATAGCTAAACGGGACTAGCATCTATCTTTTGCATGGTAACTTTAGAGGTTTTGTTTCTGTTTTGCATTTTTAAGTTAAGCTTGTTTCTTGGGAAAAAAAATAACCCAAATATTATTCAGTGGATTGAAACTTAAATAACAGTTTAAGACAAAACATAAGAAGTTAATGATTCAGTCATCTATGCGTGCTAAAGTTGTGTGTCATCTGTATAATTGCTTTCCAGTTATACGGGTATTAGACAGAAACGTTCATTACAACAATGTCTTACAACAGACAGTGTGTTTTAACTTGCTTTCTTCTCTGTTGTACTTCGTTTTGCGTTGAACTAATGCTGGCTTACGTTTTTTGTACATGCACAGTGGTAGTATAAAGAATCCAGGATCTGTCTTTCTGTCTGTCTGTGTGTTTGTCTGTCTGTCTGTCTGCCTCTCTCTCTCTCTGTCTGTTTATCTGTCCGTCTCTCTGTCGCTCTCTCTGTCGGTCTGTCTGTCTGTCCGTCTCTCTGTCTGTGTCTCTCTCTCTTGCTGTCTGCCTTTCTGTTTGTCCTGTGTCTCTGTGTGTCTGTCTGTGCCTCTCTGTCTGTCTGTCTCCCCCCCCCCCCACCCTCCCCTCTCTCTCTCTCCTCTCTCTCTCTCTCTCTCTCTCTCTCTCTCTCTCCCCTCTCTCTCTCTCTGCGTTAGATCTGTCTTTTCTCTTTGCGCTCAACTTTCCCAGTCAATGGAATTTGTGTTCCGTCTTAGACCAAAGTATATTGCATTATTCATCGGTTCAAAGGTCTATTCTTCCCCATGAAACTTCCAGCCAAGCTGTTGAAACATCTCGTTGGAACTTTCTAAGATGGACTGGGTAGGGATTAAGTCTACTTCTAGCAGTTTGCGCATTCGCTATCTTGGAGTGACTCAACTGGTGTCAGTTGCGATGGCCTGGTTGGTTAGGGTGATGAGCGACGCGCTCGTGATCTGTTGACCAGGTTCGAATCCGGTTCAAGGGGATATCACTCTCCAGAGTTGACATCGCAGTGCAGACTCCACTGCCACCCCCCCCCCCCCCCCCCAACAATCCTTCACATGAGACTATAAACCGAGGCCCCGTGTGCGAAAACACGCAGACAATCTTGCGCACACGTTAAATCCTGTTCCACTTTTTGGAAGAGTAAGCCATTGTGCGCCGGTTGGAAAGGATGGCAAAATTTACAAAACTGAATGCACACGGGGACATGATGTAAAAACAAGCACATGAGTGATTGTACCATTGTCTTCGAATATAAAAGAATAAATAAGAAAATAACCAATAAAATAATAAGTGGTTCTCTTGTCGCTACTTGGTACATGACGTTGAACTGTGTGAATCCACGTTTATAAGTAACCAGCATTTTGTTTTAATGTCACTCTTTTTACACGTTGTGTTGACACCAAACACAGATGTAAACATGGCCCGAAATCAGACATGTTCTTGTGTGTAATACCAGCGAGGGGTAAAGTAAAGGTAAAAGTGTCATATCCCATAAGGTCGTAGGGGAGCGAGGCGTCCGAGCCCTCTTTTTTCTAAGGGTCAGCATATTGAGGGCGGCGCCCATCTCCTCTCCCTCGCTGCTTTACCTACACTGACCCTAAAGAGGCAGGTACCCATTTACAGCTGGGTGAACTGGGGGAACTGTACTGAAGCCAAGGCGCGCAAACGGTCACCCATCCAAGTGGTAACCACGCTAGACGCTGCTTAACTTGGCTGGGGGAAAGCGAGTGCTACGACCACTGAGCTATCCCGTCCCTAGCAAGGGGTAAGTAATGTAATATCGAAGTTCTTTGATACTGCAGCTGAAAGCGACTCTTTCCCAAGCTGACTGCCTATATGTTTTGTTTGTTTGTTAGTTTTTTAATAATAATAATAATAGATAATAATAATAATAATAATAATGATGATGATAATGTATGGAATCTATATAGCGCTGAATCTTGTAAAGCAACAAATCAAAGCGCTCAAAATGCAAAATATTTTTATGCAAAATACGGTACGTAGCATTCCACGTGAAGTTTCCAGACTATACTGACAATTGCTACCCCTGTGGAGCATATCCCGTTTACTACCACAACCACTTAATGACACGACGCACGTATAATAATAATAATAATAATAATAATAATAATAATAATAATAATAATAATAATGTATGGAATTTATTTAGCGCTGAATCTTGTTAAGCAACAAATCAAATCAAGGGATATAGTTGGCCTACTCTTTAACCAAAGATGGACGGAGCTGTAAAGTGTAGATTATTATGCTATGTGCGCGTTGACAAAAGCAATCTGGGTCCATCGTCTTGTCTTGTCTTGTCTCGTCTTGTCTTGTCTTCTCTGCCTTCCCTTACCGAGAGGGATGCTTGGAGCTCTACAGGAGATCTGCCTGCTGCCCTCGGCAAATACATTCCTTCTGCAGAGCAGCTAAATCTCGGCAGCAAATTACATATATATATATATATATATATATATATATATATATATATATATATATATATATATATATATATATATATATATTATTCTAGTGCCCTTAGCAAGGTTTTCTCATATTCTTCATATTTGCAAGATTCTATTGCCCTGCCAGTGTGTGTGACCTCTGTGTGTGTGTGTGTGTGTGTGTGTGTGTGTGTGGTGCGTGCACATTTGGACTTTGATGGAACTATTAGTTGTTACTGGTTGTATGACTGTGTAAGAATGAGTTGAGTGCAAGCGCTTTGATTTGTCTCTGCAAGATATAGCGCTATATAAATTCCATTTTATTATTATTATTATTATTATTATTTATTACATCTATCTATCTATCTATCTATATCTATCTATAATATATATACATACATAATTTTATATATATACATAATTATATTTTATGTATATATATATATATATATATATATATATATATATATATATATATATATATATATATATATATATATATATATATATAGCATGTGCATATGCATGAAGCCATTGTCAGGCCTGAATCTAAGTTCACCTCGGAGACATTAGATGTCCCCACGCTTAATTCTGTTGCCAAGATTTGAACCCATGACTTCAGGCACACACGAGTTTGATTTCAAACAGTCTTAACCTCTCCACTAAAGCGTCCGTCATTGTCTTGTCTACAATATTTGCAGGGGAGAGAAGCAGACTTCAGAGTTAACTCCAAGGGGAATAAATCCATACAAGCAGACAGTATTAATACCCACTCAAAACTTGCACCCGTGGATTATAATCTCAAATGTCGAGTCCCGTGCTATATTTGGTATCCTACTCTTGTCTGTACTCTTAACGTTTTTTTGACCTCGTTGAAATGATCCTAAGTTCAGATTGCTTATTCTAACTGGGTTAGTTTTAGGTTCTTTGTTCCAAGTGCCTAAATAGGTATTTTCTAGGAAAAACAAATGGCGACTTGTTTTACAAAATATAGCGCTATACAAACTCAGGATAGTAAATTGTTATTAAAGTTGCTTTTTTTTTTACAAAGATGAAGTAGAATAGTATACATTTTGAAGTATTTAAAAGGTTTTTTCCTATAGTACCCTACAGGTTTGGAACTATCTTCATTCGGACGTTTCAATATGGAATGTCTCTATTCTTAAGATAAAAAGGGGGAGGAGGTGGGGTTAAAAGCAATCTTATTTTCGGTTGTATAAATGACGTCTTCAAACTGTCCATTTTGTTGATCGTCTCACTTACTGTTTCTCTTTTATCACCTTGTCAACTTTTACAGTGTTTCTTTTCAAAGAGTATATAGCCGTAATTTTGATTGCTTTTATAAAAAACAAAACACAATCTTTTCATTGAGGTTGACATGGTGGCACCCCTCAGTTATTTTATATCTTATTTGAACCACTTTCTTTTATGTGAAAAAAAGCTATATATAAACATGAGGTGGGATAGAGCGTAAGGAGAAGGTGTGTAGCGAGTGACTGTTGGCAATGTTCCATTGTGTCTTCATAATATTATGTCCTGTTGCTTGTAGCCAATGAAAGTTGAGCGCTGTCAAAATAATTCTGCAACGCAACGAATACACATCAAGTATTAATGTCATAAGCTTTAAAAACAACAACTTATTTTATTCATGTTAAGCGCTTTGAGGGATATCAATCGGTTTACGAAATGTGCATTTTGCTGTTTGCAGGAAGGTTACAAACAATTATAAAGAGATTATTTAAATGTTAGTTTCAATACTAGGGCGAACTAGAAAATAAGATATTTTCCCCTTGCAACCACGCTCTGTGTGTGTGTGTATGTATGCGTGCGTGCGTGTGTGTGTGTGTGTGTGTGTGTTGTGTGTGTGTGCGTGTGTGTGTGTGTATGTGTGTGTGATACACATGCCAAAAATAAATACCATTACCCATGTCACTGGAAGACTGAAATTCAAGTAAATGATCAAAATATTTGATAAATAAAAGGATGGACAAAATTCAAGACAGATCGCATTCCATTTCGCAAAATCCATATATATCTATTTCAAACAAAAACATATTCACCAACCAATGCTTACGAAAACTAATATTCTAGAATATGATCATAGATTTTCCAACCTAAATAAAATGAAAATAGATATGACTGGCAGTGGAGCGAGTCCACTTAGAAACTGACAAAAGCAGTTTATAACCACAAACGTAACAAAAAAAACCCAAATGAAAAACAGATAATAAATGACTAAAATCCAAGAAAAATGGTATTAACAAAGGAAAAACCCACACATGCAAAGAAAAAGCAAACAAAAGTAATAATTGCATAAATAATTAGCAGAAACTGTATAAACAAATAAATAATTAAATACATATCAAGCAGTGAAATAGGAGCAAGAAAAAAGCAATTATATGTAGCAGACAAACATACACACATACACATACACATACACGCACGCACGCACGCGCGCGCACACAGACACACACGGAAATAAACGAACAAATACATTAATAAACAGATCAACCAAAACGTAATTAAGTGAACCAATCAAGAAACTAAAAAATAAATACAAAGATAAAGAAATAAATGGAAGATTAATCGAGAACCTAAATAAATTATCGAAAATACAAATGATACTATAACAAATTACCTTGCTACACGCAATAAAATATAATCGATTGAAATAATGTAGAAATAAAAAACCTAATGAGCATATAGTATTTCAAAAAAACAACAACAAATCAATCAACAGAATCAGGTGAAATGATAAAAGATAAGTACACAAACTGATAAATTAAAAAGTCATAAATATATACATATATATATATATATATAATATATATAGACAAATGATTATAAATATGCAAACATAATTATGGATCATAAATAAATAGATAACAATAGATAAATTATAAAAAAGAGTAAAATAAATAAAATAAAATAAATAAGCACATACATCGATAAAGAAATAAATAAATACATAATCGATAATGAAATAAATAAATAAACAAATAGATAATCGATAATGAAATAAAGAACTAAATAATCGATAATGAAATAAATACACAATCGATAACGAAATAAATAAATACATAATCGATAATGAAATAAATAAATACATAATCGATAATGAAATAAATAAATAAATAAATAATTCAACAAATATTCCAATGAATAAATAAGTTGTAAAAAACAAATACCAGCCCCCCCCCCCCCTCCCCCCCCCCCCCCCCCCCAAAATAAAGCTAACATCAACCTAGCTTGCATACACGGCGAAGGAAAAGAAGCCACCCTCTATTCTCTCTACAACATACACAGACCTTCCACGCCCCCATGGCATGACCAAAGACCTCAACAGCCAACCCACTGACAATGACCACAGCACAGCACAGCACAGCACAGCACAGCACAGCAGAACACAGCACACTAACTAACTGACTGACTGCATAGAAGGCCGGTAAGAAGGTAAGGGTGTTAACAAAACAGTCAGCTTTGTTTGGCAGGTCGAGCAGTGAGAGTCATCTGTCTAAGGCAAGTCTCAGCGGGAAGGAACAAGGCACTTCAGGTTCCAAAACAAAATGCATCTATGAGGTTTTCTTTTTTTTGTTGTTGTTTTTGTTGTTTTTGCTGTTGTCATTTTTTTTAACACTTTGAATATGAAGCCACTGACGTATCCATCCATTTTGAGAACCTTTGACGCAAGCGAATTTACGATTTCATTCGTTGAATGGAAGCAAGCGCGCATACACACTTAGGCACATACATAGGCACACATACACACACACACATAGGCACACACACACACCACACACACATAGGCGCGCGCACACACACACGCACACACACACGAACATGCACACATGTAGATATCCTTGGCAAAACATGGCTGTTTCCGCACAACAGCCTCAAAGCACAGTTACTGTGATCAACCTGTCCCACGTCGCACAAGCCTTCTGGTGATTAAAAACAAAGTGTACACATTCAATGCACGCTATTCCACAGGAAAGACATCATCAGCTTGAAACTTGTATGCTATCACATGGAAGAAACTGAAACATTATTTTTCAAAATATTTCTGGTAAGATCAGTCGATGGCTTGCGTGCCTATGTCTTTACAAGGAAAACAGCCAAACATATCGACCCGTCAAGATGATTGTGCAAACTCTGGGCCACATTTGAAAGAAAGGAGCTTGAAAAAGTCAGTGGCACAGTAGTTGTGTATCGGGTCTACATATACATGCAGCAACAGCCTATACAACGGTTGAATTAATATCTCTGCAGATCATTTTCACACGCAATGCTAGTTTTCATTTACTGAACTTTTCCGAAGAGCAACGCTATCCAGATTCATGTTTCATCCCCAGACACTCAAAAGACGTCAATAGATCAACGCGTAATCAGCAGGTACAGCTAAACTGATTTGTACATACAGATAGAGATGGTTTTGTCTCATGTTTTAAAGCAACCATGAATTTAGGCAAATCTAATTGGACAATGACTCTTTACTATGCTATCTGAAGATGAGTTTAGCTAGCTATGCACCTTGCAATTTCAAAAAGCCTTCTCTCGTTTGTTGATATGCTGACTCTATGTAAATACTAACATTTATACTAACATTTTCGTAGCTGATATGCAGGAGTTCAAATACTTATATTCGCAGCCTCACCAGGTAACATGCAAGCCCATCTTCTCCATGATATGCAGACTTTGCACACTGTGTAAAGCAAACTACTAGGGCAAAAGAAGAAGTTGTCTAGAAGAGTGCGAAGCAGACACAGCTATCACAGATTGAGGCCCGTTCTCGTGCCGTAAGCTTTATGTCGGCTTATCCGCTTTTGTCCTTGCATGGCAGTATACAGCACGACACTGGAGATGATGACGGTGGTGATGGTGATCCCCAGCAAGCTCAACACGATGGACCAGCGTGACCGACGTTCCCCCAGCTTAGCACGTCCTTCCTGGAAAGCCCTGACCGCCCGCAAAGAGAAGTACATAGCCACCACTCCGAAAGGAAGGTTGAAACACAAGGCCACCATACAAGCGATTGCAAAGTTGGTGTTGGGCACTTCTGTTACTTCAGGCACCTCTTTGCGGGCATTGGAATTGTTCTGTTTCTCCTCTCTGGACTTGCCGGTCTTGATGTCACTTTGAAGCTCAATGATGTCGTCAGACTGGTCAGGACGTTGGTTTCGTTTGGACGGCAGAAAAGGCGAAGACTGTGGCCTGACTTGCAGCGTGCACACGTCTGTAGACTCGTAGAGCGGTGACTTAGCCCCCTGTGAGGGCTTTGACGGGGTGGACGATTCTGGGGCACTGACGGCAGCTTTGGAAGGTCTCACTTCATACTGTTCAACAATTGGACGATATAGATGTTGGGAGGCAGACTGGTCTGCACGTAAACGTTCATAATTATTTCTTGCTTTCTGCAGAAGTCCATCTATTTTGTCATTGTTAGCAGAGTTAGCATCGCCCCAGTCTATCACCTGATCGGAACTACGACTGGCGTCCTCTATCACAGGATTGACCGTCACTGAGGGCTGTGTTTGCACACCTCCTGCAGCCCCGCCATTTCTGGGGGCTGGGTGACCGGCAGCAGGCAGGTCTCGTTCCTTGGTGGTGGGGGCAGGGAGGTCTGCAGCCCGGGGAGGCCGTGCCCTGCTGTCCCTGGAGACGTGGTGGTCATCGCCGGCAGGGGCAGGGGCGCCATTCCTCTGCTCCCGTCTGGCCTCTGTCATGTCTGCTCTGCCGTGTGGGGCTGGAGGGGCAGGGCCTCCTGATCGCATTTTCTGGGAACTGCTCGAATGGCGGCGCTGGTGATCCTGAGGATCGTGTTCAGAAGGATGAGCGCTGGAGGAAGATCGCTTGTGAGCATTGACAGCAGCTGGGGCTGACCGGGGTGGACTGTGAGAATGGGGAGGGCAGGGAGGTCGTGGTTGGGGCTGAGGCAAGAGGCAGTGGTGCTGATCCAGAACCCCGGTGAAGGGCCTGGTCTGGGGAGGCGGGGAATGGAGGTCGGCGAAAGGGCCCACCCCCTGCAGCTCCAGGTCGGAGCGCTGGCTGGTGTGTGCGCCAGCTGACATGGCGGGGCCTGTGCGGTTGTGGAACATGCTTCACGGCCTGCCAGCCCCGCTGCCGCCACTGCCGCCTGTCTCCTGGCCTGTACTGTGAGCTAGGCTGCCGCTGTTCTCATGCCGTGCCGCTGCTGTTGCTGTGCCAGAGGCAGGGAGGCAGGGAGGGAGGAAGGTGAGTTTGGCAAAGGGGCACAGGCAGGCAGGCAGACAGGCAGGCAGACAGGCAGGCAGACAGACAGACAGGCAGGCAGGCAGGTAGGCTAATGACTGCAGTGGGAGAGCCGGTCTGTGTGCAGCAGTCCTACGTCAAAGGGCGTTAACATCATTCCTGTGCTCCTCGCATTCCACTCAGGGCTCATCACTCTGTCAGAGTGTTGTTGTTGTTGTTGTTGTTGTTGTTGTTGTTGTGTGTTGGGGCGTGTGTGCAGCAACAGTGCTGACGGCGAGTGACACAGTTAGGCAGGCCGGGCTGTATCCGCTGCAGAAGAGTCAGCCTGTTGCACAAAGCCCTGTCTGCACAGCAGGAGCAGGGCGGCCTGCCTGCCAGGCGATGGTGCAGTGAGGGGTACCAGCCTTGTGCTGTGCTGGCGTTCACACCGCCCTGCCTGCACCACGGTCTGCTGTCTGCCGCGATGCTCGTAAAACACCGGCACTGGCACTATCTAGAGAAGAAGGTGGTTCTGACATCCAGGAGCGTAAGAAGGGTTTTCCTGTGTCAACTCTCCAGACGTGAAACCCATGCACAGAGAGGAGTGTTTCCTTCCTTCCTTTCTTCCTTCCTCCCTTCCTTCCTTCCTTTCTTGTTTAGGTGAAGGCAACGGAGGAGTGTTGTGTTTCTCTGAGACGCTAGCGTCAGTGCTGTTACTTTCCAGATGGTGAATTATCGCTGGCACGAACCATGCACAAGTTGTTTACTGCGGATAAATAATGATACACACTTGGCCTTCATCCAGTTATTGTGAATTATTTTTTTTTTTTTTATTCGTGCGTTCTCAGCCCAAGCACAGACCACAAACAACGCAGTATATAAGTCATAAAGTGCATCAGATAACTTTCTTAGAATTAACAATATTATGAAAGTTTACGATGTGTTCATACAATATATAGCCCAATCTTGAAATACAGAAGCAGGCATTCATCTGATGTAGAACTACACTTGTCCACGAGTGCCCATCAGCTTCACGAAGCCCAGTCAGATTCTGTACACACCCATAAGTGAAATCAACATTTCGGATACTCGTTCATTTAAAAAAAAATCGTCAGGAAATTCCAGGGAATGAAGCAGGCACTACACTAAGCCACACACAAGCCGGACCTGAACCCACTGGAGTTCATCACATTGACGTGGACACTGGTGTGGAGAAATGAAGAGTGATGGCAGAGAGAAGACACGGGAGCCGTCCTCGGAACGTGTCTTGGAGCTGTGCAGCCTGATGACAGCTGGCCTCTAAGCAGCGTGGACAGCGGTGCCAGAATCAGCCAGCCGTGGATGCTGAAGCCGTGTGGGTAGAGCCGGTGTGGCCACCTGTCAAAGAAACCAGCAGTCCTTAGCACTCTGGGTGTGTGCGAAGAGAGATGCTACACTTACAGCTATCACACACAGGTACAGTTCCCCAGCAAGCAACACTTAGTTATAACTGTCATCACATAGACATAATGGATATGGGCGAGGTAGCCTCGTGGTTAGAATTTTGTGCTCTCAATCTCACGGCCCATGTTTGAGCCACTACCGAAGCACCCGTTTGGGGGTGGGGGGGGGGGGGGGAGGGGGGATTTTCTCCCCTGGGGTTAACATCATTACCAACTCTACTCCTCCGAAAGTCTTTCGGATGAGACTGCACATCAAAGTTCCGTGTACGAACGTACACAGGACATCTTGCACGTACGTTAACACGTTCTACCTTTCGGAAGAGTAGGCCATTGCATGCCTGTAGGAACGGATAACAACCAAACAAACAAAAACCCAAATGCATGCACACTGGTGTGGCGTTAAGACAGGGTTTTCCAAATCAAAGAGCTGCTAACTCAATGGCGGGCAGACAGTCGCACACGCGAATTCTCAACAGTCACATGCAAAATCTGACCATTCCCTGATCTTTGGAGTTCGTACAAAACTAGGAAATCAAAGTAAAAACCCGAACCCCACCCTATGTGACGTTCCACCTCAAAATGAATCCCATTGCATCAGAGGTCAACAGTTAACTACTGACAAGTCACTAATCTGCAATCAAAATGCTATCCAATATTAAAGGCAGATGGAAAATCAGGCAGTGCTATCACGACGTTATCACAAAATTGAAATGGTGGCCTGCCGGAAGTGACAAAATGAGAAATTGACAAGCTGTAGCATCCTATAATGTAGTCAGAATGAGAGTTCGGGTATTTCAAAACACGTTTTAAAGAAAGAGGAAGCAAACTTACGCCTTGATATTTCAGTACAAGGTAGAAGAATAATGGCTATAGTTTTATAATCAATCCAAATCTCAAAATTGACAATCTGGCCCCCATCTGCTCAAAATGGCTCCTAACAGACCAAAGTGGGTCAGGTGCAAAGCGACTCATTTCGTGGTGGAGTGTCACGTACTATAGTTATGTTAATCGGCAGTGTGCAACAGCTGGGTATGATAGTCTTCAAATTACTGTAACTGATTAAAATAACACCTTTACAACAAGCACAAGGGAAAAACACACACACAAATTAAAAAAAAAACTGTTAGGATTTGTCCAGCTTTACCCATGTACAGTTTTACCAAATGTGTTCACTTATTTTTAGTAGAACGCTACAGGAGACAAAAAGCCATTATGAGCAATGATTCTTTTTTTTTTCTTTTTCTTTTATAGCGAGGATAATGGAAGAAGCGCTCAGGTGTTGTTGTTGTTTTACAGTCCCGGCAACGTTGGCTAAAGAAAGGGAGACAGAAAAAGAGAGAGAAGAGGAAAAAGAGAGAGAGAAGAGGAGGAGAGAAGAGAGAGAGAGAGAGTGAGAGAGAAGAGTGAGACAGACAGACAGGCAGAAGCAGGCAGGACAGGCAGGGCAGGGAACTCAAACTCGAACTCTAACTCGAAATGTTTAATAAGAGTAAATGGACACACAACACATAATGCAGACACAAAATCACAAACACACACACCACACATTACAAACACACACAAACACCACACACACAACACATAACGCCACACAAAATCACAAACACACAACACAACACAATGCAACACAACACAACGCAACACAATACACACACACAGATACGCACGCACACACACATACAACGCACACAGACACACAGGACACAACAAAACACAACACAACACACACAACCACACATAACACACATAACACAACAAACAGCACAACACCACACACACAAACAAACAACACACACATACAACAAACAACACACACATACCACAAACAACACACAAACAAACACAACACAGCAAAACACAACACAAACACAACACACACAACACACACACACCACCATACCACACAACACAATACACACACACAACAAACAGCACACACAACACACACACACATACACACACACACACACACACACACACACACACACACACACACACACACACACACACACACACACACGAAACGAGTGACCTTTCAAGCAATCTCTGCGTTTCATGTTTACATATTGTTCTTGGCGTTTGCTATCTTAACTTTACACCAGCAAATGAGCGGAAAAAACAACACACACACAACACACACACACACAACACCCCACACACACCACACACGCACGCACACGCAACAGCACACACACAACCACGCACGCACACACACACACACACACACACACACACACACACACACACACACACACACACACAACACACAACACACAAGTTCAGCATACATCTGTAGCCAGCACCACTTGCACCATTTTCATTTCTGTCCTTAATATACATTTCCTTGTATGTTGTGTTTGTTGTTATTGTTGGCATACTGTCGTGTGTGAATAGTAGAATGCTGTGGTGTGGTGATGGAGTGAGTGTGTGTTGGTGGGTGTGGTGTAGTGGATGGTGAGTGGTGTGGTTGGTGGATGGGTGGTGTGTGTTAGGGAGTGTGGTGTGTGTGGTGTGGGTGTGGGTGTGTGTGGTTGTGTGGGTGTGGAGTGGAGTGTGTTGTGGTGTGGTGTGGGTGAGTGGTGTGTGTGGTGTGGTGGTGTGGTGTGGTGTGTGTGGTAGTGAGTGTGTGTGTTGGTGTGGTGTGGTGGAGGGATGTGGTGTGTTGGGAGGGTGTGTGTGGTGTGGTGAGGTGGTGTGGTTGTGGTGGTTGTGTGTGGTGTGGTGGGTGGTGTGAAGTGGGGAGGGAGTGGTGTGGTGTGGTGTGGTGCGGTGTGGTGGTGTGGTAGGGTGTAGGTTGGTGCGTGTGTGTTGGTGAGTGGTGTGTGAGGGGGTGTGGTTATGTGTGTGTGTGTGTGTGTAGGTGTGTGTGTGTTGTGTGTGTGATGTAATGGATTGGTGTGTGGTGGTGTGGTGTGGTGTGGTGGTGTGTGTGGTGGTAGTGTGGTTGTGGTGTGGTGGGTGTGGTGTGTGTGGTGAGTGGTTGGAGTGGTGGTGGTAGTGAGTGTGTGTGTAGTGAGTGGTGTAGGTGTGGTATGTGGTTGGTAGTGTTTGGTGTGTGGTGTGGTGCTGGTGTGGTGTGGTGTGGTAGTGTGTGGTGTGTGTGTATAGTGGTGGTAGTGGAGTGGTGCGGTTGTGGTGTATGGTGTGTGTTGTGTGCGGGGTAACGTAGCGTAATGTAGCGTTAGTGTAGTAAAGTGCAGTGCAATTTCAGTGCAGTGCAATGTATTGTAATGTAGCGGTAACGTAGTGTAGTGTAGTGTAGTGTAGTGGTGTGATGTAATGTGGTTTGGTGTTGTGTGGTGTTGTGCGGTGTAATGTAGTGTAGTTCAGCGTAGCGTAGGTAGCGTAGTGTATTGTGGTGTCGTGCAGTGCAATGCAGTGCAGTGCAGTGTAGTGTTGCGTAGTGTAGCATAGCGTAATGTAATGTAGCCTAGTGTAGTATAGCGTGGCGTAGTGTAGCATAGGTTAGCGTAGTGTATTGTGGTGTCGTGCAGTATAAAGTACTGCAATGCAGTGCAGTGCAGTATAGTGTAGTGTAGCGTAGTGTAGCATAGCGTAATGTAATGTAGCCTAGTGTAGTATAGCGTAGCGTAGTGTAGCCTAGGTTAGCGTAGTGTATTGTGGTGTCGTGCAGTGTAAAGCAGTGCAATGCAGTGCAGTGCAGTATAGTGTAGTGTAGCTTAGCGTAATGTAATGTAGCCTAGTGTAGTATAGCGTAGCATAGTGTAGGGTAGGGTAGGGTAGTGTATTGCAGTGTAGTGGTGTGCTTTGTGTTGTGTGCTGTTGTGTATTTTTTATTTATTTATTTATTTATTCTTTTATATCGAGGATAATGGAATAAACACTCATGTGCTTTTTCACATCTAGTTCCTGTGTGTATGCGGTTTTGTGAATTTTGTCATCTGTTCCCACCGGCACATAATGGCCTACTCTTTCGAAAAGCGAAACAGATTTTAACGTGTGCGCAAGATGTTCTGCATGCGTTCGCACACTGGGCCTCGGTTTATAGTCTCATCCGAAGGAGGAAGGGGATGTAGTATTGTATTGTGTTGTTTTGTATTGTGCTATATTATGTTAGGTTGCGTGGTATTTTTTCTTGCGTTGCGTTCCGTTACATTGTATTGTTGTGTATCATAACTAGTGTATTGTATCTACATCACTGAGTGTATTGTATTGCATTGTTTATAGTGTATTGTAATGCATTGCATTGCACTGCACTGTAGTATATAGTATTTGATTGTGCTAATCTGTATTGTACTGCATTGCACTGTATTTATTGCATTGTATTGTATCGTACTGCATCAGGGGACGGGATAGCCTAGTGGTTAGAACATTGCGCTCGCAATCTGACAACCTGGGTTTGATTCCCGTTTCAAAGGATTATTTTCCCCTGGACTTAACATCGTCCTTCGGATGAGACTATAAATCGAGGCCCCTTGTGCGAACGCTTGCAGAGCATCTTGTGCCCACGTTAAAATCCTGTTCCGCTTTTCGTAAGAGTAGGCCATTGTGTGCCGATGGGAACAGATGACAATTTACAAAACCGCATACACACGGGGACTTGATGTAAAAAAAAGCACATTAGTGCTTGTTCCATTATCCTCGATATAAAAGAATACCATTAAAAAAATTCAAGTTTTGTAGCATTCCACAGTGGGTCAAGCGCAAATTTATGTAAGTTACAATTGGATAGGTCACAGTTGTCCCTGGCTAAATTCTGAAGAAAAAAAGAAAGTCACACAGATACAGAAACAAATACACAGGCACAGAGGAAAAGAGAGAGAGAAAAAGAAAGAAGGTTGGTGCAACTTCACTAGTAGCAAGGCACTCTTCCCAGAGAGAGCAGCCTGATATTCATACAGAAAAAAATGCTTTAACTGGAAGTGGTTAGCAAATACAAGTAGCGCGGGACAATATATAGAGATATGAACACCGATCTCAAAAACGCAACTGCCCCCCCAAAAAAAACAACAACAACAAACAAACAAACAACAAAAACCCACCATCAGTACGATGATTATCTTAGCTACCAAATTTGTCTTTCTCCCTTCCGTTTCTTCTTTCTTCTTTTTCTTTATTACCACTTTAATGCGATAGAGTCAGTATCATACGTACAACACGAACCTGTGTCTATATGTTTGTGGGTGTGCTTGTTTGCTTGTTTTTGCTTTGTTTTGTTTGTAGGACTGTTTGTTTGTTTGTTTGTTTGCTGTGGTTCACTTTGGTTACTTTGCTTTAGTTCATTTTGTTTGAGTTGTTGGTTTATTTACGCACGGACACACAAACACACAAACATATAAGACACACACACGCGCGCGCGCGCACACGCACGCACGTACGCCTACACACACAGTCATATACACACACGGGCAGACATAAATAGGCAGACGCACGCACACACCTACAAACACACACACACATGCATGCATGCACTCACGCACGCACTCACGCAAGCACGCATGCACGCACGCATACACACACAAACACACGCGCGTGCGCGCGCACAGAGAGAGAGACAGACACACAGACAGAGAGACAGACAGACAGACAGTGTCAGAGACGGACAGACAAAAAATAAAATAACAATCCACATAATATAGTAAACCCCAAAACCAGACATCAAAAAGTCACAGACACATTGGTTTAAAAAGAAGAAGAAGAAGAAAAGACATGCAGACTAACTTCAATCGCATGAACATAGACTAGATGTGCCCACAGAGAGGAATGTGCCAGTTGCTCAGATCACCACTGCCATGTAGTTTTTAGATTGCAGTCTGGTAATAACGCTGGTTTCTGGAAAACCAATCAGGAAAGTGAGACTCGAAATAGAATTGATTAGCAAGAAAAGAAAAGCGTTTATAGGAGAAGAGAACAACAATAATAATAAAAAGTCTTAATGGAGATGCTAGATTAGGAATGTAATATGTACCCAAACGTGTGTGCGTGTGTGCACCTCACACCCCCACGTACACCCACACACACTCACACCCACATATATATATATATATATTATATATATTTTTTAAATATATATATACACACACTTTACATATTCAATGTATGTCCTATTTATAAATAAATGATTGATTTTTGTAACACACACAAACACGCACGCGCATGCATGCACGCGCGCATACACGCACCTATACACACACACACACGCACACACACACGACAGACATTAAGACAGACAGAGACATTAGACAGACAGACAGACACACACACACACACACACACACACACACACACACACAATATAATATATATATATATATATATATATATATATATATATATATATATATATATATATATATATATATATATATATATATATATATATATGTATGTGTGTGTGTGTGTGTGTGTATACATATATATATATATATATATATATATATATATATATATATATATACAGAAAAAAATAGGCAACAACCAGCCATACACTACAAGCACACATACACACAAATACAAACACACTAACAGCAAAAACATAGACAAAAGGATAGAAATTCAGAATAACTTCAAATGCATGAAAAGAGATACACAGAGAGGACCGAGCCAGTTGCTAGATCACCACTGCGATCTACTTGTTAGATTGCAGTCTGGTGATAACGCTGGTTTCAGGAAAACGAATCAGGAAAGTGAGACTCGAAATAGAATTGAATAAAGGTAAAGGTAAAGGAGTCCCATAACCTATAAGGTCGTAGGGGAGCGAGGCATCAGAGACCTCACTTCTCTAGGGCCAGCATATTGAGGGCGGCGCCCATCTCCTCTCCCTCAATGCTTCACCTTCCCTGACCCTAAAGAGGGCAGGTACCCATTTACAGCTGGGTGAACTGGGGGAACTGTACTGAAGCCAAGGCGCGCAAACGGTCACCCGTCCAACTGGTAACCACGCTCGACGCTGCTTAACTTGGCTGGGGGAAAGCGAGTGCTCCGATCACTGAGCTATCCCGTCCCTTGAATAGCCAGAGAAAAAATAACTTGCTATAGAAGAAGAAGAAAGAAGAAGAAGAAGAAGAAGAAGAAGAGAGAGAGAGATAGAGAGAGAGAGAGAGAGTTAGATGAGAGAGAGAGAGAGAGAGAGAGAAAATGATAGTCTTAATGGAGATGCTAGTAGGAATAAGTTATAATATTATACACATAAGTGTGCATGTGTGCACCTCACACCCGCATGTGCATACAATCACACACACACACACACACACACACACACACCACACACACACACACACACAAACCCGCGGACGCACACGTACGTTTGCACTAACACACACATACAAAATTACAAACACAGACGCACACAGACACAAAACACACACGCATTTGCACAAACACACACACACACATACAATTTAATTACAAACACACTCACACACACTTACACACAAATATGCATACACACACACACCAACACACACATACACTTACACACTTACACATACACTTACACACATACTTACGTACACACATACACACACTCACACACACTATACCTATACACGTAAAATGACACTGAGTGAGGAAGAGACAGAGACAGAGAGCGAGCGAGAACCAGAGAGAGAGAGAGAGAGAGAGAGAAAAGACATGGAGAGGGAGATTCAGAATGCATTGGAAAGGAAAACTCTAAAAGAGAGAGAGATAGACGAACAGACACAAGCAAAATACTAGGAGGAAAAAGACGCACAGTAAAAACAAAAACAAAAACAACAAAACAACCATTTTCGGTGAGACAATGACTCCTGTACTCCACCAGTTCACCAAGGGCTGTCCAGTGACAGTGTTGCTTTTGAAAGCGACAGAGAAGGAGACTTGAAATAGAATGAAGTGGGCACAGAATGTGGGTCACAAGAAGAAGAACAAGGATGATAGTCTTTAAACTGATATCATTCTTAGGTTTCGGATTATATTCATGAGCATGTCTGTATGTACGTTGCACACGTACATGCGCGCGCACACACACACGCAGACACACACTTACAAAAATTCATACATACATACATACATGCATGCATACATACATACATACACACATGCATACATACACACAATACATACATACATACATACATACATGCGTGCATGCATACATACATACATGCATACACACATACACGCATACATACATACATACATACATACACACATATACACATACATACATACATATATACATGCACACATACACACATACATACATACATACATACATACACACACATACATACTTACATACACGCACGCAAACTCACACACACATACCTATGCACGTGAAACGACAGAGAGAGAGAGATTGAGAGAGAGAGAGGGAGAGAGAGAGAGAGAGAGAGAGAGAGAGAGAGAGAGAGAGAGAGAGAGAGAGAGAGAGAGAGGAGAGAGAGAGGAACAGACACAAGCAAATACTAGGAGAAAAAGACACACAGTAAAAACAAAAACAAAACCAAAGAACACATATTCGGTGAGACATTGACTCCAGTACTGCATCAGTTCAACAATGACTGTCCAGTGACGCCTTGCTTTTGAAAGCGACAGAGAAGAAGGAGACTTGAAATAGAATGAAGTGGGCACAGAATGTGGGTCACAGGAAGAGAACAAGGATGATAGTCTTCAAACTGATATCATTCTTAGGTTTAGGATTATATATATAATATATATGAACGTGTCTGTATGTACGTCACATAAAGACATACACGCACACATGCACGCATACACACACATACTTATATACATACATACACGCACATACACACTCACACTCACACACACATACCTATACAAGTGAAATGACACAGACAGACAGACAGACAGACAGACAGTCAGAGAGAGGAGAGAGAGAGAGAGAGAGAGAGAGAGAGAGAGAGAGAGAGAGAGGAGGAGAGAGAGAGAGAGAGAGAGAGAGAGAGAGAGAGAGAGAGAGAGAGAGACAGGAGAGGGAGATTCAGAAAGCAACGGAAAGTAAAACCCTGAAAGAACAATTTGAACAATTGAACAATTTTTGAAATTTTTTTTTTTCACAGGGTAATAGATTAAGCATTACATGCTTTTTTACATCCAGCCCTCAAAAGAGAGAGAGAGAGAGAGAGAGAGAGAGAGAGAGAGAGAGAGAGAGAGAGAGAGAGAGAGAGAGAGAGAGAGAGAGAGAGAGACGACAGACACAAGCAAATACTAGGAGAAAAAGACACACAGGTAAAAACAAAATCAAAACACAAAAAAACATTTTCGGTGAGACATTGACTCCTGTACTGCAGTTCAACAATGACTGTCCAGTGACGCCTTGCTTTTGAAAGCGACAGAGAAGAAGGAGACTTGAAATAGAATGAAGTGGGCACAGAATGTGGGTCACGGGAAAAGAATAAGAATGGTAGTCTTTCAGTTGATATTACAGGTATTGTATGTACGTCACACAAACACAGACAGACAGACGGACACACACACACACACACACACACACACACACACACACACACACACACACACACACACACACACATACACACTCTCTCTCTCTTCTATCTGTCTTTCTCTGTCTCTCTTTCTCTCTTTCTATCTCTTTCTCTTTCACTCTCTCTCTCTCTGTCTGTCCCTCTCTGTCTATCTCTCTCTGTCTGTCTCTCTCTGCCTCCCTGTCTCTGTCTCTCTGTCTATCTCTCTCTCTCTGCGTCTCTGCAGACATAGAGAGAGAGAGGCTTTGATGCTTTGACCAATGTATTGTCATTGCCCAGTGTGGCCTATTGACAAGGAGGGTTACACGCGACTTTCTTGTGTAAATGCAAATAAACACAAGAAAAAACCACATGGTGCATTTAAAGTCATGAAAAGACAAAAGCTCTGTATGGATACGACCTTAAGCTCTAGCGTCAAGCTCAGCTTCAAACGGGGACAACAGTAATATTAAGGAAAACAGAAACCAACAAAAAACAAATAAAATAATAACAAGAGAGAACAAAAACAAGGGGGAAGAGAGAAAGAGAGAGAGAGGAGGGGAGGGGAGAGAGGGAAGAGAGAGGAGAGAGAGGAGAAAAAAAAGAAAAGAGAAAACAAAAAAGACAGACAAGAGAAAACAACAGCAAGACGACAGAAAACAAGAGAAAAAGAAGAGTGGGTTAAACCCCCCCCCCCCCCCCCAAAAAAAAAAAAAAAACACACACAACACAAAAAAAAAACCCCCCCACACACAAGATTCAGTTAAGACAGAACCCCCAAAAAACATAAAAAAACACCCCAAACACCAAGACAAAACAGATAAAAAAGAACAGAAATAAAGAGAGAGAGAGAGAGAGGGGAGGAGAGGGAGAAGAGAGGAGAGAGGGAAAACAGCAGACAGACAGACAGACGACAGACAACAGACAGACAGACAGAAGCAGCAATAAAGCAAAAACGCACAGAGAGAAAAAAAACAACAAAAAACAAAAAAGTAAGTATAGCACACACAGTGTCCCCTGGTTAACCTGCTGTGCTTCGGCGTTCTTCAACAGCTGTCTATGACGTACTCGTTTGGGTTTTTTGGGGGTGGGGATATTTTGTTTATAAAAAGAAGTGTGAGTTGAAATAAAGAGTGGGGAGAGAAAAAATTGTCAGAAGAAACCAGACTCAATTTTAAATGCGATTTAGTTCTGCGATGGAGACTCGCAAGTTTATGCAAACACTTACGCTACAGAACAGAGAGACAGACAACCAGGATGAACGCGCGCCGCACACAACACACAAAAACACGCAACATAATATATGCACGCCAGATACAAGCAACAATAATAATACACAACGCAGTACATACACAGGCAAAACCCCAAAAACAAAACAAAACACGGGATACACACCACACACACGAAAAACACAAAACACCACGCAGACACAAAAAACACGTACACACACATCTCGCTTATTCTCTCCCACAACACACATGATACACCAAACACACACACAACCCAATTGCACACACATACTACACGCAAACACACCACACGGGGACGAAGAATACAAAAATCACTACACGCACAAAACACACCATTAAGACTAAAACTAAGAACAAGAAAAAAAAAGATACAAACCCAAACCAACAACGCCAAAGAAATACCGAAAGTCAGAGTACAAGGATTGCACACACACACACACACACACCAGACGGTGACATACATGGTTTAAAACCCAAAACTGATAGACAAACCCAAAAAACGTATTAGAAAGACATAAGACCAAAGTTTATTTCAACTTAGCGCAGAAACCTACGTAGTGTGAAATGTTGCAGTCGCTCATTCCGCTACTGCGTTCCAGTTCTTCAGGAATAGCTGATCAAGTGACACGCTGGTTTTGGATGAGAAACATAAGAAGGAACATCAAGAATAGAGTGAAGTGGATTGTGAAATTGGGTCACTCAAGACAAAGAATATCATAACCTTTATTTAGAAAGTAGTGCAATAGATATATTTGGTTCTTAAAAAGTGTAGGAAGACAGATTAGAATTTAAAAGAAAAAAGAAAAAAAGTAAAGGGAAAGGATTGAGTGGAGAAGAAGAGGAGAAAAGAGCGGAAAGAGATGAGAAGGAGAAGGATGAAGAGTATGAAACGAAGAGGTCGAGTGAAAGAAAGAAGAATGAAGAAGGAGGAGGAGAAGAAGAAGCAGAAGCAGAAGCAGAAGAAAAAGAAGAAGAAGAATGCAAAGAATGCGAACAGGAAGAAGGAGGAGAAGAAGAAGAAGAAGAAGCAGAAGAAGAAGAAGAAGAAGAAGAAGAAGAATGCAAAGAAAAAGAATGCAAAGAAGAAGAATGCAAAGAAGAAGAATGCAAGAAGAAGAAGAATGCAAAGAGAAGAAGAATGCAAAGAAGAAGAAGAAGAATGCAAAGAAGAAGAATGCAAAGAAGAAGAATGCAAAGAAGAAGAATGCAAGAAGAAGAATGCAAAGAAGAAGAAGAAGAATGCAAAGAAGAAGAAGAAGAAGAAGAAGAAGAAGAAGAAGACAAGAAGAAGACGAAGAAGAAGAAGAAGAGAAGAAGAAGAAGAAAAGAAGAAGAAGAAGAAGAAGAAAAGAAGAAGAAGAAGAAGAATAGAAAGAAGAATAAGGAAGAAGAATGCAAAGAAGAACAAGAAGAAGAATGCAAAGAAGAAAGAAGAAGAAGAGAAGAAGAAGAGAGAAGAATAGAAAGAAGAAAAGAAGAATGCAAAGAAGAACAAGAAGAAGAATCAAAGAAGAACAAGAAGAAGAACAAGAAAAGCACATCAACAACGACAACAAAAAAAGCACAAGGAACAAAAACAAAACAACAACAACATCAACAACAGCAACAAGCAGAACATAACAAAAAACAAAACATACAATTAGAATAACACAAGATCAAGAAGAAGACAGAGGACATAGATGAATGAGATGAACAGATCAGAGAGTGAATGTAAAAAAAAAAAAAAAAAAAAATATATATATATATATATATATATATATATATATAATATATATATATATATATTGGATATAACCTTGAACAGGAAGAAAGTAAAGTGAGAAACAAGACATTAAAGAACTACTTCAGAACCATCTGTCAAAGGTACACCATGTGAGGGATTCACTGCATAGGAGCAATGACTGTTGAAGAAGTCTTAAGAGATTGGACATCAATAGATTTTGATGTACGCACTTGGGTAGTCACAGAGAGAGAGAGAGAGAGAGAGAGAGAGAGGAGAGAGAGAGAGAGAGAGAGAGAGAGAGAGAGAGAGAGGTAGAGGAGAGGGAGGAGCAGATAGACAGACAGGACAGATATACACAAAGATACAGAAGAGAGAGAGAGGAGAGAGAGAGAGAGAGAGAGAGGGACGAAGAGAAGAGAAAAGAAGGGAGAGAGGAGAGAGAGAGAGAGAGAGAGAGAGAGAGAGAGAGATGTCGTACGACCATGCATAGTTCACACACACGAAAACACACACACACATACACACACATACACACACACTGACACATACACACACAAACACACGCACGCACGCACCACACGCACGCACACACACCACACACACACAACACACACACACACACACACACCACACACACACCACAACACACACACACACGCAAGCACACATGCAGAATCTTCATCATGACATGAAAAACCAAACCAAACAAAACAAAACAAAACAAAACAAAACCCACAAGTATCTGCTTAAAAGATTGCCCTATTTTCACGACACGATAATAGTTTCTTATTCTGTTTCCTCTGACATATTTCACAATACACACTCTTCTTGTTTGTTTTTTTCTTGTTTGTTTTTTTCTTGTTTGTTTTTTTGATTGGCTGAATTTGGGGATTTTTTGCTGCCTCATCTTCCGTGACGTTTTCCCTTCCCGCTGTTCCCACGCCGTTCATTTCAATCCCACTCCCCCCCCCCCCCCCTCCTCTCGCCTAAGCCTCACCCAGATTCGTTACGTCTCATCCCCAGGGTTGGAAGTCTACAGGGAGCCTCTCTATTTCAGGCCGTCGTGGGGCCACCAGCCAGAGGAGGCTATGCACTGTTGCTGGGTCACTTTGGTGGTGTTCAGTGGTGCCTGTTCTGAGCTAGCATGCACAGGATACCGATTTACTACTAAGTCTCATACTAACGACAATATTAGCTCAGTCGCAAAGCCACACTGGGTCGCCCGCCCGAGTTGGTGACCACCACAACGTTCCTCAAACGGTCATCCCCCACAAACCTCCACCCAAAACGGCTTTGACACAAAACATGCACAATTAAAACACACACGCGCTCACGCACGCACACACACGCACATACACACACACACACTCGTCCTTCGGATGAGACTATAAAACGAGGCCCCGTGTTCGAACGCATGTAGAACGTCTTGCGCACACGTTAACTCCTGTTCCGCTTTTCGGAAGAGTAGGCCATTGTGTGCCGGTGGAAACAGATGACAAAATTTACAAAATCGCTTACACACGGGGACTGAATGTAAAAAAGCACATGAGTGCTTATTCCATTATCCTCGATTTAAAAAAAAAGTATGTTCTTTCGAGCCAGGAGGCCCATAGAGCCGGAGCTTATCCCGGTTTCTGTAGCGTTAAGCGAACTGATGGTTTTTCACCACCCCTGTGACAGGACGCTAGTCTGTCGCCAGATACTTCCCCAGCAGAGCTGGTACCCACTTGTACACCTGGGTGGAGTGAGGATAATAGAAGTAAAGTGTCTTTCCCAAGGACACAACACCGAGCCGAGCGGGGATCGAACCCGCGTCCTCTGGATCACGAGTTGACCGCCTTAACCACTCGACCACGGTGCCTTCTATCCTCGATGTAAAAGAATAAATAAATAAATAAATAAATAAAAACCACACTCGCATACACACACACACAAACACACAAGCAAGCATGCATGTGGATTCATCATCATGACATGCAAAATCAAACTAAACCAAACGCACAAGTATCTGCTTAAAAGATTGCCCTGTTTTCGTGACACAATCATATGTTCTGATTCAGTTTCTTGTGATATATTTCCCAACACCCACTCCTTTTTTCCCCACATACATTTTTTCCTTTAGGTCGGGGGGTGGGGTGGTAAGGTGGGGGGGGGTGGTGGTGGTGGTTTCTAAGACTCACCTTGTGTTATCATCTAAATCAAAAATAGCAAAACAGCAGACGCTTACGCCTTAACTATGCCGTCAGTGAAGGTAGCGCTAATCCTAGCCTGCAGCTATAATCATTGTGTGTTCTTCTCTGTTGTCACGTCTGTCTGTCTGTCTGTCTGTCTGTGTGTCTCTCGGTCTGCCTCTCTCTTCATGCCTTCCTGCCTGCCTACCCACGTCTCTCTGTCTCTGTCTCACTCTCTCTCTCTGTCTCCCTCTCACTCTCTCACTCTCTCTCTCTGTTTCTATCTATCTATCTATCGATCTATCTATCTATCTATCTATCTATCTATCTATCTATCTATCTATCTATCTATCTATCTATCTATCTATCTATCTGTCTATCTATCTAACTACCTACCTACCTACTTATCTCTCTCTCTCTCTCTCTGTCCCTCTCTCTCTCTCACTTTCTCAGAGAAAGGGGGAGGGGGCGTGTGCGTGGTAAATAGATTTGTTCAGTCGTATATGTCAGTGCAAAAGTGGGAGGAATATTTGAAGTCTTGTCTTCAAGGCTGTAATGCTGAATGGACAATACAACTGTGTCAGTGCCAGTGCTAGTGTCAGTCTCTCTCTCTCTCTCTCTCTCTCTCTCTCTCTCTCTCTCTCTCTCTCTCTCCTCTCTCTCTCTCTTCCATTAAAAATAAACTAACTAACTAAAGAAATAATCGTGTGTATGCTCTTTTGTCAATTTTGTCATCTGTTTCCACCGGCACAAAATGACCTACTCTTACGAAAAGCGGAACGGGATTTAATGTGTGCGCAAGATGTTCTGCGTGCGTTCGCACACGGGGCCTCGGTTTATAGTCTCATCCGAAGGACTTTTGGGGAAAGTGGAGTCTGCACTGATGTTAACTCCAGGGGAAAATATCCCCTTGAACGGGAATGGAACCTGGGTCGTCAGATTGCGAGGGCAATGTTCTAACCACTAGGCTATCCCAGTTTAGATGTAAATGAGAAGAAAGGCAATGTCAAAAACTACAGAGGCAACATAAAGTTGGTGTTGTTAAACATGTCAAGAGAAAATACTCACAAATAGATTTGGCTTTGTGAATGTGGGGCAACATCTTTCACAGCTGTGCTTAGTTTTGCTTTTGTTCTGTTGGTTACATTGTTACACTGTTGTTTCAGAGTGAGAGAGAGTGTGTGTGTGTGTGTGAGAGAGACAGACAGACAGACACACAGACACAGACAGAGAAAAAGGGTGTTGTTTTTTTCCCTTTTTCTAGTGTGCTGGTTATAGTGTAAGCATGTTCTGCACGAGTGTACGCAGGAGGAAAAGTACAGTGTTCAACGGAGGAAAAGCCCCACAGCAAAACGCAGACAAAATGGATTGTTTCGTTCCTCAGCTAAAGCTCCTAGGTTCAACATGGGGAGACTCTTATGGCGTATACGATTACTTTTTGCCCACCATTAAGGTAGCCGCATTCCAATTTCCGGGATAACGACCAAACACGACACTGAAAGCAGTAGCGAGGCATAAGAGACCGTTGCTTTCTCAGGTGCCAGCATATTGAGGGCGGCGCCCATCTCCTCTCCCTCGCTGCTTTACCTTCCCTGACCCTAAAGAGGCAGGTACCCATTTACAGCTGGGTGAACTGGGGGAACTGTACTGAAGCCACACGCGCAAATGGTCACCCATCCAACTAGGAAACCACGCTCGATGCTGCTTAACTTTGGCTTTGGGAAAGCGAATGCGCTGACCACTGAGCTATCCCGTCCACGCGAACACAGGGGAAAGCATCAGTACAACAATTTGGATACACGCAAGTTTTGTTCTTTCTAATTGTTAAAAAACCGACAATACCAACTGTACAAACTGTAAGAGAAACATAGAATTGTTATGTTACACTTTGATTTTATGCATGCTTCGAGGAGACACCTGCTGCCATAGTTTATTGGGGTTTTATTTTGTTGTCCAGCTTTTGGGTTTGTTTGTTTTGTCGCTTGGTGCATAGCAGTAGTACTAGTGGCGGGGAATGCAATGGTGTCTAGTCTGGTTCTTGGAGTGGAGAGTGTGGGGGAGAAGAAGGAGAAACTGGGAAAAGCGAGTATGTGTATGTCTGTGTGTATGTGTGTGTGTGTTTGTTTGTTTGTTTGCCTACAAATGGTACCCCTGCACATGTGGCTATGTCAATTTTGCTATCTGTTCCCATCGGCACACAACATTTACTTTTTCAGAAATGTGGAACAGGTTTCAACGTGCGCGCAAGATGATCTGAGTGCGTTCATACGTGGGACATAGTTTAAAATCTAATCCGACGGACTTTCGGGGGATATAGGTCTGCACTGATGTTAGCTCCAGTCAACATTTTTTGGTGTGTACACAAACACACGCACGCACGCACACACACACACACACACCACACACACACACTCACACACACTTACACACTCACACACACTTACACACACACACTCACACACACACACACAAGCAAAAGAGAGAGAAAAACCCCCAAGATAACAATAACTAGATCACATATTTAATCAAGACTGCTGGCAGACCAATTCAGCAGAAGATTCTTGCATACATATTTAAAAATAAATAAATATGAGACTGATAAATAACTTCACACTTACGGTACAGTTTTATTAAATCACTATCGCTATAACCACATTTTGTGTTGATAAATTCTGTATTATCTTTATATTATTGGCTTCCCTGCATGCTCCTTTTCTGCGCATTAATTGAGCGTGGTATTTATTACAGGGAGAAGAAGATGCAGACAGAGAAAACGGGGGGAAGACCACATCAGAAAGTGTGGACTGGCCTTGAGTGGAACGATTTGCTACAGAAAACAGAGGACGGCGGGGTATGGAGGAAGCTGGTTGCAAAATCTTCATCGGTGCCCCCACTGTCGCAGGACTACAGGATAGGAGAAAGCGAAGGTATTAAAAAGGGATCGGCAAGCTAGAGAGAGGTATCGCTCCTGTCAATGCAAGAACTTGATGAGTTGAAGTCCCCAAAAAGCCTGAATTTTCCCGTTCTATTTATTAGACCATGAATTGTGTTGTGAGGGCTGGTCATTCTGATGAGAGACAGAGAAAAGAGTGAGGGAGAGAGCGAGGGTGCTAGTCTTTTTTGAGGGAGGAAGGGAGGGAGGGCGAGAGAGACAGGCAGACAGACAGACAGAAGAGAGAAACAGAGAGAGACAGAGATGGAGAAGAGAGACAGAGACAGAGTCAGAACGATTTAATTTTTTTTAATTCTTTTATTTTGCGGAAAATGGAATAAGCACTCGTGTGCTTTTTTCATCCAGTCCCCCTGTGTATGCAGTTTTGTTAATTTTGCGCTTTGAGCGCTTTGATTTGTTGCTTTACACAATTCAGCGCTATATAAATAAAGTCCATACATTATTATTATTATTATTATTATTATTATTATTATTATTATCATTATTATTATTATCATTATTATTAATTTTGTCATCTGTTCCCACCAGCACACAATGGCCTACTCATCCGAAAAGCGGAACGGGTTTTAACGTGTGCGCAGAGAGAGAGAGAGAGACAGAGACAGAGACAGACAGACAGACATACAGATAGCCAGACAGACAGACAGAGACAGAGAGGAAAATAAAACTTTATTTCACGAAGGTAATAGATTAAGTAGCATACTGGTATGGTCATCTAGCCCTCAAAACGAAAGAAAAGCATTGAAAAGTAAACAACATTAAACTGATGCAACGGAATCATTATAAATACATGGATCCTCACCTTCTGGAAGTTCTGGGCTAGGACTTTCCTCTTGTCTATCCCTCTAATCGTCTCTTGACTTCTTCCTTTTTCTTTTTCCTGTCACCTCCTTCTTGTCTATTTTATACCTTCTCTCCATTCTTCTGCCTTATTTTGTTTAATATTTTGTTGTTTTGTTACAAAGACTTAGAAGATAACAATTCTCTCCCACGCCGAAGTCGGATGCGTTGGGCCTGACTTGTCAAGCGCTCAACGGCAGCGCAACGTATTTTATCTCATAATTATGACAAGACAGCAATAGCTGCTGCCTAAGTGTTCTGGATAACGAAAGGAATATTGCGGCTCTGCACTTACCATTTCAAGCAGAGTGTCTGGGACACACGGAACTGACCTGACTGGCACCCGTGCCTCTCCAGGTGATGCAAGATAAGTTGGCATCTTCCATTTCCATGGGCTATATCGAGAACACTTTCTTTTCTTTTTTTATTCAACGGTAGATTGGCTTTTTTGAACACGTGCCAGCTAGATGTATGGATGCCCACTCAGAACCTTAGTTTTTAATCTCGTCTGGGCAATTTGGGAAGGAAATGAGTTAGCAGACAGTGTTAGTTAACTCCAAGGGGGCACACACTAAAAGCCAAGCTTTTGGACAACTCGGCTGGGATATGAACCGTTCCCCTCTGATGACTTCGGAAAATGCATTCACCACTCTGATCACTGAGATGATCCGCGCCCATGATTTAAGTACCGCAGAGAGGTGCAATACCAGCCCTACGTTGGCTGATGCTTATTTATATGTAAATGAAGGCGCACTATGAAACCAGTCAACTGTGAGAAGTGTCACATGTAGATAGAGTGTTGATTGTATGCCTACCAACGCTTGCGTCAGCATCTGCTGTAGACATTAATGTTCATGAGTTTGGCACTTTGCTGGTGAGCTTAGTGTTGCTGGTTCCTGTCATTTGTTGGGCTGGAGGGGTTTGGGGGGGAGTGAGAATGGTGGGTGGGGGGGGGGGTGGGGGTAGAGTGCTTTTGGAGAAGTGGCAAGAAAGTAGGGAGGGAGGGGGTTATATGATAATGTTTTTGTATGTTTGGGCAGAAATATGTACTTATTGGATTGGATTGTACTGGATTGTATTGGATTATCTTTCCTTGCTTTGCCGTGTCCTGTCTTGTCGTATCTTGCATTGCATTGTGTTGAATTGTATTGTACTGTATTGCAATGTATTGTATTGTACTGTATTGTATTGCGTTGTACTATAATTATTATACAGTACTTATTGTATTGTAGTTGTATTGTACTGTATTTCAATGCATTGTATAGTACTGTATTAATTGTATTGTACTGTAGTATCTACTTCTTTATGTCTCTGTGTGGAATTCGTAATGTTTTTTCCCAGGAAGACCATGTCGCCACAAGAGCAGTACCACCTATGTAACAAAAACTCATGTCTAAACATGCATTCATTACCATTGATGAACGTCTTTTTATTCCACACAATATATTTTTTTCCAGGCGCAAGTCTCTTGTTGCCGTGGAGTCTTTGACGCGCACTGAATATGTGTTGCTCACGAAACCCTACAATATCCTCGCAGCCGAAAGACAAAGTTCCCAACGTAGCTCAAAGTCTAGCAGATGCGTAGGGTGTATGTGTGTGTGTGTGTGGTGTGGTGTGTGTGTGTGGTGTGTGTGTGTGTGTGTGTGTGTGTGGGGGGGTGGGTGGGGGTGGGGGGGTCAGGCACAAACGGGAATCGAACTCGCTCATCTCGCTCACTGGGTAAGTGCATTACCGCTAGACCATCAATCCACCCACTGGACATGAGAGGACACAGTGATGTTCAGGCATATGCATTTTGTAGGTGCAAGTTTACACAGTTCTACGATAGCAACTCGAAGTTTGGCTTATGTGTTGGCGTAAGTGTTAATGAATGAAGGGTTTTATGAGGATGAGGAGCCCGTATGCTACTAGTATTACCTCTTTGTTTCCCTTATTTTTTTGGTTCAATGTTCCCCTTTCTAGATTTGGCAAAATGTTAAACGAACACTTTATGCACAAGGGTATGCATTTGGGAGATGAAAACTGGGACTAGTTCTCTCTCCTCCCTCCTTCTATTCTAGCCTGTGTCTGTCTCTCTGTCTGTCTGTCTGATTGTCTGTCTGATTGTCTTTTTGATTGTCTGTCTGTCTGTCTATCTGTCTGTCACTCGTGTGCCATCACACACACACACACACACACACCACACACACACACACACACACACACAACACGCACGCACGCACGCACGCACGCACGCACAAACACACACACACCACACAGAAAACAAACACCCACACCGAGCTTTTATTTTATATGATGTTTCATTATGTTCGTCTTTGCAACAGACTGGTTTTGTTGCTGTTGTTATTTGTTGATGTCAGTTTCTTTACTGACTCGAGTTTCCTAATGCCTTTTGAGATTGCCAATTAGTCATTCTCTCTCTCTCTCTCTCTCTCTCTCTCTCTCTCTCTCTCTCTCTCTCTCTCTCTCTCTCTCTCTCTCTCTCTCTCTCTCTCTCTCTCTCTCCCCCCTCTCTCTCTCTCACCCCCGCTCTCTCTCCTCCCCTTCCTCTCTCGCTGTCTCTCTTCCTTGCCCCTCACCCCATTCTCTCTCTCCTTCTCTCCCCCTCCCCCTCTCTCTCCCTTCCCCCCTCTCTCTCCCTCCCCCTCCCTCCCTCTCTTCATCCCCCCTTCTCTCTCCCTTCCCCCTCTCTCTCCCCTCTCTGTCTCTCCCTCCCCTCTCTGTCTCTCTCTCTCTCTCCCCTCATGTATATGTACCTCTCTCTAACCCCCTCCCTCACCCCTCTCTCTCAGAAGCATTATATCTTTTCTATATTTTTTTTTCATGCATAAAACCCTTGTGATGGGGGTGGGGGGGGGGGGGGGGTGTGTGGAGAATTTGGGCCCCTTCAGGTGCAGCAGCACACAGGCCCCTATTTAGTGTGTGGATATGCCCTGGTGGCCACGAACCAGCCCCGCCAGGTATGGGTCAAATACCAAGAGGGCAACATCCCGAATGAACGGAACAGGAGGAAGAGGAGAACCTGTCTCCCAACGGCTGTGAAGATAGAGGAGGAGGAGGAGGAGGATGGCCTCCAGGGCAGCAGACTGGACTCTGCAGCAGGTCAGTGAAAGCAACCCGTCTAGGAGAACGACCACACTGTTGAAAAAAGCACGCCGAGGTCGGACGCGCTGGGCCTGACTTGTCAGGCGCTTTACGGCAGCGCCATGCCATGCCATGCATTTTCGTTCATATGTAAGGAAAGGTAAAGGAGTCCCATAACCTATAAGGTCGTAGGGGAGCGAGGCGTCAGAGACCTCACTTCTCTAGGGGGCCAGCATATTGAGGGCGGCGCCCATCTCCTCTCCCTCGCTGCTTTACCTTCCCTGACCCTAAAGAGGGCAGGTACCCATTTACAGCTGGGTGAACTGGGGGAACTGTACTGAAGTCAAGGCGCGCAAACGGTCACCCATCCAACTGGTAACCACGCTCGACGCTGCTTAACTTGGCTGGGGGAAAGCGAGTGCTCCGACCACTGAGCTATCCCGTCCCGCTATCGTTATCCCGCTATCCGCTATCGTTCATCTGACAGACATGTGAATCAATTGGCTAGCTTTGCTGAGCAATGATCCTCCTTGCATTGTGTTGTCCATTGTATTAGCATCGTTTACGTCACGCTACGGAGATAATAATGCGTCGTGTGACAAGTGTAGTAATCTATGTGACATCTGTCTTAATTATAACAATAGCGTGTGTCATTGACGCAGTGTGGAAGGATAACACAAGTAATCAATTTATATAGACACACTGCACAGCTGAAACTATCCAATATGCAAGAAACGGAACTAGCAAGTGGGTAAAAAACAGTTGCACAAGCAAAGTCTTGAAATGTATGTGTAATTGTATAATTGTATAATATAATTTTAAAAAGTAATTGTATAATTTGTATAAAATAATAATTGTATAATTGGTGAGCCTTGAAGCTCTAGCTGAGCAATAAAAAAGAACGGACAAGAAGAAAAAAAACACTAGCAAAAGTTAGAGACAAAACTCATCATCATCATCATCAGACCCGTGACCTTGGCGGTCGTGGGGGAGACACGAAAGACGATGCCGTGGTAAGCCTCCTCCATCCATCTCGGTCCTCGGCTCAGCGCAGTAGTGCCGAGTCATTCATCCTGGTCCATTCTCTGATGTTGTCCATCCATGACTTGTTCTGTCTTCCCCTCTTTCTGCCACCTTCGAGTGTTCCCTGCAGAACTGTTTTTGGCAGAGTGTTGTGGCGGGTGACGTGGCCGAACCATGTCAGCTTTTTCTTCTTGACGATGGTGAGAAGGGGTTCCTGTGGACCTGCCAGCCGTGTTATTTGACACTTGACAAATTCATTGGTTTTTCGTTCTCTCCAGGATATGCCCAGCAGTTTTCTATGGCATTTTGTTTCAAATGACTGGATTCGCTTTGCTGTTTCAGCAGTCAATGTCCAGGTTTCACTTCCGTACAGCAGGATAGTCTGAATTAAGGCTTTGTAGAGCTTTAGTTTGACTAAACAGTGATAAAACAAGAAAACCTTCACCAACGAAAGTCAATACACACTGATAGAGATGGGTAGACAGGCCACTGTCAGAATAAAACTTATCAAAACAAGAAGAAGAAAAAAAATTTCAAAGGCAGAAGCAACTGTTTGTCTCATTACAAGACAACAAAATAATAAAACCCCAATGCGGATAATCCATACCCTAAATACCAACAATAATATACAACACCATCTCTCCCTCTCTCTGTACTGGCATAATTTATACGTGGGTGCGTATTTATGTGTTCTTGCGTATGTAAGTGTGTGAGTGTGTGTGTGTGTGTGTGTGTGTGTGTGTGTGTGTGTGTGTGTGTGTGTGTGTGTGTGTGTGTGTGCTTGTGTGTATGTGTTCTTGTGTTCTTGTGTGTACTTCCTTAAGTACTTGTATGTGTTCATGTGCGTACTTGTATGAATATATGCTATGCATGTATCTGAACGTTTGTGATATTGATTTCGATGCTTCCAGATTTTTATTTCCAACTTTCTACAAATGCTGATTGCTGATTACTTTATAAACACCACACTCATCCTGCCCCGCCCCCCAAATCAACAACAACAACACCCCCAAAACAACAACAACAACAAAACAACAACCAAAAAACAACAACAAAAACAAAACCAAAAAACAAGCAGAACAACAACAACTCCAAACAACTAACTTCAACTGCTTTTTACTGTGTAACTGAAATATCAAGCAATAATTGAATAGTCTTCGTGTTTCTGCAGTCTATGAACCGTTTGTTGTTGTATTTTTTATTATCACTGATTATTATTCTTGACTGAGGGCTGGGTGTAAAAAAAAAAAAAGCCATCATGAGTGCTTACTTTTTTCCCTCGATATCAAGTTTCAAAAAAAATTTGTTCCAAGATTTCAAAGGCATCAGAGCAGTACGGTCACGACACTTCCAGGAGTTAAGGAATCGCTCAGTTCATCAGAACGTGATTTCGTTTCCACCTGTGTAGTTTCTATGTCTAAATAATTTATGCAGCTCATTTTTGGTTTGTTTGGTTTTTCTTTTAACTCCCTCTCTCTCTCAGTCTCTCTGTGTCTTTCTGTCTCTGTCTGTCTGTCTGTCTGTCTGTCTGTCTGTCTGTCTGTCTGTCTCTCTCTCTCTCTCTCTCTCTCTCTCTGTTTCTATCTGTCTGTATGTCTGTCTCTGTCTGTCTCTCTGTCTGTGTGTGTGTCTCTCTCAATCTCTCTCTATCTCTGTTTTTCTCTGTCTCTGTGTGTGTGTCTTTTTTATCTCTCTCTCTCTCTCTCTCTCTCTCTCTCTCTTCTCTCTCTCCTCTCTCTCTCTCTCTCTCTCTCTCTCTCTCTCTCTCTGTGTCCCTGTCTGTCTCTCTGACTCTCTGTCTGTGTGTGTGTGTCTCTCTCAATCTCTCTCTCTCTCTCTCTCTCTCTCTCTCTCTCTCTCTCTCTCTCTCTCTCTCTCTCTCTCCCCCTCTCTCTTTTTCTCGCTACTTCCCTCCCTCCTCCACCCACCCTCTCTCTCCTCTCTTTCTGCTTCTCTGCATCTCAACACTCCACATCCACCACCCCCCTCCTCACCCCCCCCCCCCCTCCCCCTCCATCGCCTTCAAAGATACCACACAATACCAGCAGGCAAGGCCATCAACTGGAAGCAATTACCACTAACAAAAAGCACCGTAAATCGAAGCAGCTGTGGTAGTAGTTCATATGCCAACCTGCTTCATAGTTGGTCGTCCCAATCATAATAAAAAGAGTGTTTTAAGGACGCCCAATCTTGAGGAGACAAAAGACTCAGGCGTTCACAACAGCCGGTACCGAAAAAAAGTATCTATAGCATACGTGGATATTTAATGACACCCCCCCCCCCCCTCACACACATACATGCCCACCCACTCACCCACCCACCCACCCACACACACACGCCCACAAACACACACACCACACACACACAACACGCACACACACACCACAGCACAGCGCACACACACACACACACACACACACACACACACACACACACACACACACAGGCCCCAAAAGGCCTTGAGATGAGACAGTAAACTGAGGTCTTGTGTGCAAACTGACGCAGAACATCTTGCGCACACGTTGAAACCCGCTCCGCTTTTCAGAAGAGTAGGCCATAGTTTGTCGGTGGGAATGGATGACATAACGTACAAACTGCATACACACGGGGACTGGATGTAAAAAGAGCACGCGAGTGCTTATTCTATTATACTCGAAATAAAAATTATTAAAAACAAGGGGACGGGATAGCTCAGTGGTCGGAGCACTCGCTTTCCCCCAGCCAAGTTAAGCAGCGTCGAGCGTGGTTACCAGTTGGATGGGTGACCGTTTGCGCGCCTTGGCTTCAGTACAGTTCCCCCAGTTCACCCAGCTGTAAATGGGTACCTGCCCTCTTTAGGGTCAGGGAAGGTAAAGCAGCGAGGGAGAGGAGATGGGCGCCGCCCTCAATATGCTGGCCCTAGAGAAGTGAGGTCTCTGACGCCTCGCTCCCCTACGATCTTATAGGTTATGGGACTCCTTTACCTCCTTACCTAAAAACAAGCACACACAGATCACTTCATAACATCCCAGAAGAAGCAAATACTGTAAAATTTTAGTATCATTATGAAACAGAACATAGAGCAAGAACATAGCCTGCTAAGAGATAGCGATAACGATGACGATACAGCAACGAAGTGTCGCAGCATCGCGACGCAATTACATGACATGGAAACCACGGCACTAATCTTCATAATGTACAGCTAATCACGGAACTCTTTACTGTCCAGATTTGTTACGACATTCCGAGCCTTTCTTGTGCCAAGTCTCTGTCACACACACTGACAGCCAAGGTAAAACTGCGGGAGATCGCGAAGAGTGGCTAAATCCTATGAGGCATGTGCTAGGGTTTCCTTGTGTGTAGTGTGTCCTGGATTCGCTTTCCTTTCCGCAAACTGGCAAGCCTGACACGTTCCTCTTTTAACATGTTTTTGTCTTGCTGTTTGATAAGCCAGTACACACACTCTGCATCAGTGTCTGATTTGCATGCGTATTGGATCGCAATGTCATCAGACTTGCCTGTCACAAAATCTTTAAAATCTGAATGATGGAGGACAGTTTTTCTGAAGTGTTTATTTCTGTGGCTGTCTCTCAGTCTTTTCTGGAGAGATCTGTCAGTCAGAGTAGCAAAGTATCGTGTGACAATTCGTGTGTCAAATCCACGAACAAGCACCTGCGAAGAGAGAGAGAGAGAGAGAGAGAGAGAGAGAGAGAGAGAGAGAGAGAGAGAGAGAGTCAGACAGACAGACAGACAGAGACAGATGCATGAAGGCATACACATATACACATAGATACATACACACATGCATAAATACATACATACATACATACATATATAGATACATACATACATACATCATGCATGCATGCATGCATACAAACATACATACATACAAACATACATACATGCATACACACATACAACCAAACCACACATACCCATACATACGTACATGCATAAAAACATAAATACATACATACATGCATACATACATGCATGCATGCATACATACGTACGTACGTATGTACGCAAAGACATACAACCATACATAAATAGTTACAACCATACGTACAACCATGCATTTAGCCATACATACAACCATACAACTATACATACAACCATGCATACAAACATACATATAAACATACTTGCATCCATGACATTTTGGATGCATGCATGCAAGTATGTTTATATGTAAGTCATGGATGAACAACATCAGAGAATGGACCAGGATGAATGACTCGGCACTACTGCGCAGAGCTGAGGACCGAGATGGATGGAGGAGGCTTACCACGGCATCGTCTTTCGTGTCTCCTCCACGACCGCCAAGGTCACGGGACTGATGATGATGATGATGATGATGATGCATATGTTATAGTGTGCACTTTGCGCACTATAACGTTTGAACTAAACCCCTCTTTCCTTCCCTTCCCCCCCCCCCCCCCCCCCCTTCTAGAAAGAATGTTTTTAACCTGGTAAGACTTCATGATTTGCTTAGTTCAGCAATTTTAAAAGACAGAGTTAGGTTTCTTTGACAACCTCTAAGTTACAGTGTTGTGTGTAGATGAAACAATAAATTGTGTTACCATAACACCCCTGCGTGGCCTCACATCATTCCTTTGAGTGTGGAGTGCCAGTGTCCTAACATCCCTATCCCCGAACCTTCGTTCACCCCTCAACACATACATACATACATGCATACATACATACATACATACATACATACATTCATACATATGTACATGCGTACGTACGTCCATGCATGCGAGCGTGCTTCGTACGTACGTACGTACATACATACATACATGCATGTATACATATATACTTACATATATACATGCATACATACATACATACATACATACATGTATGCATACATACATGCATACATACATACATACATACATACATCATGCATACATTCATATACATCCGTCCGACAGTCAGTCCGTCCCTCCGTCCGTCCGTCCGCACGTACATACTTACGTATGCATACATTCATGCATGCATGCATGCATACATACATACACACCTACATACATACATACACGCATATACGCATACACACATAATACATACATACATACATTTTTTCTATGAATTTGTTTAAGGAAGCTTCTTCTAACAACTGATAACCCTCTGCAATGGATAGGGGGACATGCAGTACTGTAGACCCCTTTTTTATTACGTGCACCTTTCTTCGCAGCCCGATCAGCCCACTCATTAGAAAATAATCCTATATGTGAAGGAATCCAGCAAAGGAAACATGAATTCATCTTAAGCGCAGAAGATTTATAAAGTATTTGATATTTAGTATAAGTCTAGTAGAATGCTTATAAGTTATTGACTTTAAGGCATATAAAATTGATTTTAATTCCACACAAAGTAATATGTGAAAGAAACAGTATGGATGATCAAAAATAAATTCAAAGCCATGAGAATAGCGATCAGTTCAGCTGTAAAAACAGATCGATTTTTACCAACATAATACGACT
>CM054134.1:108861292-108871292 GCA_028751875.1 Rapana venosa
GCCATTTACATATTGTTATGTTAGCATGGTGTTGTGCTTTAAATGCCATTTACATATTGCTATGTTAGCAGGTGTTGTGCTTTAAATTCCATTTACATATTGTTATGTTAGCATGGTGTTGTGCTTTAAATGCCATTTACATATTGTTATGTTAGCATGGTGTTGTGCTTTAAATGCCATATACATATTGTTATGTTAGCATGGTGTTGTGCTTTAAATGCCATTTACATATTGCTATGTTAGCAGGGTGTTGTGCTTTAAATTCCATTTACATATTGTTATGTTAGCATGGTGTTGTGCTTTAAATGCCATTTACATATTGCTATGTTAGCATGGTGTTTGTGCTTTAAATGCCATTTACATATTGTTATGTTAGCATGGTGTTGTGCTTTAAATTCCAGTTACATATTGTTATGTTAGCATGGTGTTATGCTTTAAATGTCATTTACATATTGCCTTTCGCTATGACAAGCTACTTCACATAACAAACCGCACTCTCTTTTAAAGGTGACGATCTCCTCTGATCTGAAGTCGGGGTATGGCTGCCTACGATTGTGGCAAGGTACTTGAAGAAGGACGTCATTAAGCTTAAACTTCTTATTCAACGTGTACTGAAATATCCCACAACGATTCACCAGTTAGTTGGAGATGAGTGAGACAGAGCGCATTTTCTGAGTAATTCCCAGGATGCTATGCTTAGGAAAACGCAACAACCACCCCGAACCACCACCCCGGCCCGCCCCCACCTTTAAAAAAAACCCAACCAATCAGTCCTGGAAATAGGAGATCAGTATCATATTTCGAGAGACTGAAAGAATTAGGAAGAAAAAAAAAAGAAAGAAAGAAACCCTGGCGGAATGTTAGAACGGTAAAGACATTGTAAAACACTAAGTCACAGATCGACTATAAGCAGTAAAAGGTAGCACTAAACAGAACAGCACACTTCCCTGAATACTTAGAAGTAATACCCATATCTGGTTTAAACAGGCTAACGCTTTGTTATGTAGATTATGTTCAGGTTATGTGAGAGTTTGGTAGACATTTTCGTAACCTTTCATAGTAGAATAGATTGGTTTTAATATGTGAAAGCTGAGGTTTTTGTTTTCTTTACATTTCGTCGGCTAGAGCTATGGGGTTCACCAATGGTGAGATTTTGCGATTCTGAATGTTTGGATACGTGTGCGCGCGCGCGACACATACACACGGATTTCTTTTCGATTCATTAAGTTACTTTGAAGGTAAGAAATCGTCTTGGAACATATCTCTTGAGCAAGTTCGCGAAATACAATTAGGAGGAATAATGAAATGAAACTCATCACTAATTTCAAGCTAACCACGTTTGGTACATAACATTTTCCTCTTGCAATAGCTAAACGGCGACTCCCCCCCCCCCCTCCCAACTGATACATAATCCACGTATAAATAGCAATGATTTATAATTAGAGTATTTGAAACATTAATATTGCAGTAAACTGCAAATGCAATTCTTCTTTTGCAAATCAGTTTTGAAAGATATTTAGAAAAAACATTTCACTTACCACTTGATTCAATATTGCATGTCCATTACAGCGGGGGGAAAATAGGTGCAAGCTGTTTTTGACAGCACTGTGCAACGTATTGATATTTGTGACACATTGATTGTGCAACGTGTGGTCAAAACCAGATCTGTAGATATGCTTTTACTGCATGCTAACTAAACAAGCATAGCCATCGTGTTGTTATATACTTATCGTGCTAAACAAATATAACTGGATATTTTGTCAACTGAAAATTGCACTTAATAAAGATAATTATGGAGAATTACTCGTACACACACAAACACACACACACACAAACACACACACACACAGGCACGCACGCATACACGCAGCACGCACACACACACACACACAAACACACACAGGCACGCACACACGCATGCATGCACACGCACACACATACATACACACACACACATACACACACAGTAAGTCAGTCAGCTGATGAAGTGTTTTGCTCGTTGATTGGCAGGTGGTTTGATTGTTTGGTAATTAGTTTGTTATTTGACCAGTTTCCTCTAATGCTAGCTTATTTGCTAGACCATTAACTAGTCATTTGAGTAGTCTGTGGCTTAATTCGCCACTTTGCTTTGTCATGGTGTGTGTAAATCAATTGCTTGCTAGATTGGTTGCTAAGTAAGTAGGAAGGTAGGCAGACTGACATGTAGATAGGTAGGGAGGTAGGTAGGTAGATAGGTGGGTTTGGGTAGATAGGTAGGTGGGCAGGCAGGATCACCGACATATATGTAGGTGGGTAGGTAGGAAGTTAAAGTGGGTGGGTAGGTAGGTAGGTATGGAGGTAGGTAGGTAAGTTAGTAGGTAGGTAGGCAGGCAGGCAGGCTCACCGACAGGTAGGTAGGTATTATGTAGGTAGGTAAGTAGGTAGGTAGGTAGTTACGTACGTACGTACGTATGTAGGCGGTTGGGTGTGTAGATAGGTAGGTAAGTACCTCGTTCGTCATGGTTACAAAGCAACAGAATAACAACAACCAAAAACAACAAAGTCTAGTTTTTAAATAATGGTATTGTTGCAAAGGTAACACAGCTTTAAACAAAGGTTTGTTTGTTACATAGTCAGTTAGTTTTTTTTTTAATATATGTCAAATTTGCTGTCCCATAAGCGAAAAGACCATACACTTTGAGAATATCACCAAAAATCCCAAATACTTCCGGCCACAGAACAATACTTCAGTCAAAAGGAAGACACTCACTTTATGCCATTTCAGTCATTGTCCTACAGACGTCAGGCCATACCAGGGCTGTCATCCCAGACAGTGCCAGCAACCCCAATAAACAAAGACTTGCTGATATTCATGAAGAAAGCAACAGCTATAGGTACGGCCACATAGCATCATCCAATGGCCTCGATTAAACAATTCTCTTGACATTTTTACATACGCAGATGGATATATATATATATATATATATATATATATATATATATATATATATATATATATATATATATATATATATATATATATGGCCTGATCTGACTCGAGTTTCGGCTCTCTCTCTCTCTCTCTCTCTCTCTCTCTCTCTCTCTCTCTCTCTCTCTCTCTCTCTCTCTCTCTCTCTCTCTCTCTCTCTCTCTTCTCTCTCTCTCTAACCATCGATAATAATTTGTCTTGGTCTGTACATATACGTAATCTAACAAAGAAAATTGCCTCCAAAACCTACCAGTTAAATAAGATCAAACACTTTGTAAATCTGCATGCGAGAAAAATATATTTTTTATTCATTTATTCAGTCTTCTGTGGATTATGCATCTACACTATGGGATTTAGCCAGTAATAACTTATTCAAACCATTAATCAGTATACATAAACGAGCTGTCAAAATAGTATTAGATAAGTCATCTTCATTAACATTTTCAGATTACAAAAATGTTAATATTCTTCCTCTCAAAACAAGATTGCTGTTTAATAAAGGTATACTAATGCATACAATTCTTCATGGTAGTGCCCCATCTTCCTTGAGCAGCATGTTCAGCAAAAACAATTTTCGACATTCACATAAAATTAACCTCCCTTTACCAGCTATTACTCTGTTTAAATCAAGCTTAGTATATTCTGGAAGCTGGTTTTGGAATAGACTCCCAACCTTTCTAAAAGATGAAACAAGATTTTCAAGATTTAAGAGTCTGTTCTATGATTTTCTAATGACCTATGAAAATGTCACATTTCTTTCACCACAAATGTTTTAATCAAACCGTTAGTAGTTTCAGTTACACAAATTGTCCCCGCGCATGGTATAATTAGTTATTGTTAATATCCATTCCTATTCACATTTTGCTTGTTTGTTTTTAATTATTTCTGAGTATATTTAAGCACTTTCTCTGATGTTCTCTATATCTTGCTTGCCTTCCAGTATGTGTGTGTGCGTCTGTGTGTGTATTGTTTTCCATGTAATCTATGTCAATATGCATTTTTTCGTTTCTTATTCATTTATTTATTTATTATTTTGAGGGCTGGATGTAAAAAAAGCATGTAATGCTTAATCTACTACCCTCTAAAAAAAAATTGTTCAAATTGTTGTTCTCTCTCTCTCTCTCTCTCTCTCTCTCTCTATATATATATATATATATATATATATATATGTGTGTGTGTGTGTGTGTGTGTGTGTGTGTGTGTGTGTGTGTGTGTGGAATATCTCCCAAGAAGCATATTTGAAGAGACTGAGGCTTTGGTACATAACCAACAAAAATGAGCGGACCGCATGAACAGGCCTTTTTTAATTGAGGAAGAGCATCTATGTTGCAATATTCGTCTTCATGCGCAGTTCAGTCAGTCTCTCGTGCTTCGATTAGTTTTCTCTTCTAAACAGATACATTTGTCTTTTTTTCTTACATTAAAGCTTGCTGACTTGAATTTATTTAAATGTTACGGTGACATTCGTCATTAGTCATATTCTTACTTACCATATGCTTGTTTAGTTCTACAAAACAACTTATCAAATTTCTGTCTGATCAATGTAAACTACAAGCTGGTTCTGAGAATGAGAGCATTATACAAGTCTTGTTAATCTCTATACCAAACATGAAATCATACATTTCATGGCTATGCATACAATCATATATAAAATAAGAACGCACTCCAGACGAAAATATGACATAACCAAGGAATAAACAAATATTAACCACAACACATAACAGTAACTAGCCATCCAAATACATATCACAGTAATTCCTGCACAGACATTTCCAAATAACCGACCAACCTGTTGCGATGCAGAATCCAGCAGCCAAAGCCACAATCTCAACACACAACCGTCCCTGCTTTCCAAACTTAAAAAAATGCCACCTGTAACGGTTGTAAAAGCTGCAGCTAAGAATCCACACAACACCCAGAATAGTTGGTTCAAAAATAAATTTAAAAAAACAACCCTTACAAGCTTTTCAAATCCGCCAGCACCTCAACGCGCGCGCACACACATACACAGACGCGCGCGCTCGCGCGCAAGCACGCAGTAGACACCTGTGTTCTAAGTATAGCGGTGGAAATGTGAGTGTTCATACCTCGACAGCCAATCCTTTGGGAGCGAAGCACTTTTGTGTGCTGCTTGGGTGAGTATTGAGCGCAATATGAGAAAGGTTATATGTGAGGTAGCAAAATCGATTAGCTTACGTGTATATGTACGTATGTGTGTATGTACTGTGTGGAGGTATGGACAAGGGGGGGGGGGGGTGGGGGGAGGAGGGAGGGACCAGTGGATGGCATATGTTGCAGAGCCCGTTTATTGTCTGCTGACATACGTTTGCCGTCATGTGATAATGACATTGCCAACACAGGTCTACAGTCTCTGTGTGTGTGTGTTCTTGTGTGTGCGTGCGAAAGTGCGTGAGAGCGCGCGTGTGTATGTATGTGTGAAAGAGAGTCATAGTGGTGGAGATGATAATGATGACAATAATGATGATGATGATGATGATGATGATGATGACGACGTCGATAATGATAACGATGATGATGATGATGATGATGACGACGACGACGACGACGACGATGATGATGATGATAATTATAATCATGGTGACCACGACTACGACGAAAACAATGATGATTACGACGACGATGATGGGCACGACAATGATGGTGGTAGTCTTGTTTCGAGTGGTATAAGAGCGAGAGAGAGAGAGAGAGAGAGAGAGAGAGAGAGAACTCTGAACTCTGAACTCTGAAATTGTTTAATGTACATTAGCCTTTGGCCACAATACACATTGAGGGGCAAAATATTGAAGATGAAAAGTTGAAGATGAAAAAAAAAATCACATAAGTTTGGTAAGACTTTGGCATAATACCCTGAAGTGCACTCATAACTGTATACTCTTGCATAAGCATATTCCAACATCATGCCTAAATAAAGACTGTCGTATGCCAACAAATCAAAACAAAACACAGCTAAAAACAAAAACTCAGTTCACCTTAACCACTTCCCAGGGTACCACAAAAAGACAATAGACCTATTAACAAAGTTATTGATGAAGCTATACCTGATATGTTAACACCTTCTCACCTACAAAATACAAACATCAAGCACATCATAAATCATAACATTTGAAATCATTAATGCTCATTAGGTTTTCTTGCATTTTCATAATAGTTACTATACTCACAAGTTATTGCATTCTCAAAACTTTCACCACTCCAAAAAAATAATTAAAAAAGATAAAAAAATAAATGTATACATCAAATACAACCATGTCAGCTCTAGGCTACTGCAATGTTAACACAAGGCTGTATGGGGAAAAACAAAACAAAAAACCCCCAAAAAACCCACACACACAAACCAGAGAGAGAGAACTCTGAGCTCTGAACTCTGAATATTATTAATTGCCCGTTGGCCTTGAGCAACAATACAAGAGAGAGAGAGAGAGAGAGAGAGAGAGAGAGAGAGATACAGAGAGAGATACAGAGACAGAAACAGACAGATATAAGACAGACAGACAGAGAAAGAAACACAGAGACGAGAAGGCGGGGGGTGGGGGGGGAGAAGAAGGAGACAATGAGAAGGGAGGAGGGAGGAAGGGAGACAGGAGACACGAGGAAGGGAGACAATGAGAGACTGATAGAGACACAGAGGAGGACTACAATCACACACACACACACACACGCGCACATACAACACACACCATACACACGCACACATACACACACACATTCACTCACACACATACACACACACATACACACACACGCACATACACACACATACACACACGCACACACATACACACACGCACACACACACACACACTTGATGAAAAACAACAACAAATGCACTGCTTCTACAATGTACTATCTGAAAATAAAAGATTGACAATGGCTTTGACACACAAACAAACACACACACACACACACACACACTCACACATACACACTCACACACACATTCACACACACACGCACGCACGCACGCACACACAGACACACACACGCACACACACACACACACAGACACACACATTCACTCTCACACACACTCACACACACACATTCACTCACACACACACACACACTCACTCACTCACTCACACACACACACACACACACACACACACACACACACACACACACTACATACAAGGGCAAACAAACGGAGAGACAGACAGACAGACACACAGACACACACACACACACAGACAGAGAGACATATAGACCGAGGGGTGGTTAACATTCAAAACATCTGTTGCTGGTTAAGAATGATCATTAACTGACATTCGCACCGAACATGTTAAAGTGTATCCCATCCCTTGTACTTTCCACAGCAGATCTGTTTTCAACTGAAATGAGTCTTGGAAAGCAGTACATGTATTTCATTCTATTCTTTCTCAGTCTGTCATCTTGCCTGTCTGCCTGCCTGTTTATCTGCCTGATGCCTGCTTGTCTATTTGCCTGCCTGTTTGTCTGCCTGCTGCCTGCTTGTCTATTTGCCTGCCTGTCTGCCTGTTTGTCTACCTGATGCCTGCTTGTCTATTTGCCTGCCTGCCATGTTTTTTCCGTCTGCCTGCGCGCCTGCCTGCCTAGTCTGTTTGCCACCTGCCTTCCTCCATGTGTTTTGTGTGTGTGTGTGCGTGTGTGGGCGTGTGTGTGTGTGTGTGTGTGTGTGTGTGTGTGTGCTGTGTGTGCGTGTGTGTGCGTGTGTGTCTGCGAGCGTTCGAGCATGTATGTGTGCGTAACGTGCGTGCATGCTTGCGTCTTTGCGGGTATGCTTTCGGGGGGACATGTGTGTGTGTGTGTGTGTCTGTTTGTGCGTGAGTGTGTATGTGTGTGTGTGTGTAAGTCTGTGTGTTTGTGAGAGAGAGTTGTGTGTGTGTGTGTGTGTGTTGTGTGTGTGTGTTTGTGTATGAGAGAGAGATTTGTTGTGTGTGTGTGTGTGTGTGTGTGTGTGTGTGTGTGTGTGTGTGTGTGTATGTGTGTGAGAGAGATTGTGTGTTGTATGTTTGTGTGTGTGAATGTATTTGCGTGTGCACACCTGACTACATGTATATCGCATTTGGAAAATATTACAAAGTGTTTTCTTCTCCCCCTTCTCTCTCTCTCCTCTCTCTCTCTCCCTCCCTCCCTCTCTCCCTCCCTCCCTCTCTCTCTCTCTCTCTCTCTCTCTCCTCCCTCTCTCCCTCCCTCCCTCTCTCCCTCCCTCCTCTCTCTCTCTCTCTCTCTCTCTCTCTCTCCTCCCCTCCCTCCCTCTCTCTCTCGTCTCTCTCTCTCCCTCCCTCCCTCTTTCCCTCCCTCCCTCTCTCTCTCTCTCTCTCTCCCTCCCTCTCTCCCTCCCTCCCTCTCACCCTCCCTCCCCCCTCTCTCTCTCTCTCCTCCCCTCCCTCCCTCCCTCCTTCCATCCATCCTCCCTCATTTATTAATCTTTTTTTTTCAAACCACTAATATAAACCAACAGTTCGTTCAGTGGTACACGCGAGGGCCAAGCACGTTAACACAGGCTGTGTAGACAGCCTGCTGCTGCTGCTGCTGCTGCTGCTGCTGCTGCTGCTGCTGCTGCTGTACGACACAGCTGTACGGCACTGCTGTAGAAACAAGCGTGTGTAGTCCAGAACAATACTGATAGCTGTAGCATAGGATGCCGTGTTACTATACTATACTATGCTATACTATGCTATGCTATATTATGCTATGCTATGTTATGCTATGCTATACTATGCTATCCTATACTATACGATACTAAACTACACCACACTATACTACACTACACTATACTATACTATACTATACTATATTATACTAGGCTATGCTATGCTACACTACACTATACTCTACTATACTGTACTATACTATGCTACACTATACTATACTGTATTGTACTACACTATCCTATCCTATCCTATGCTACACTATCCTATCCTATCCTATACTACCCTATCATATCCTATACTATACTATCCTATATACATGTACACTATCTTATCCTATCCTATCCTATCCTACACACTACTCTACTCTACTCTATTCTACTCTACTATACTGTACTATACTATGCTAGACCAAGCTATACTATGCTATACTCTACTCTACTCTACTCTTTTCTACTCTACTCTACTCTACTATACTCTACTATACTATACTCTACCCTACTACTACACTACACTACACTACACTACACTACACTACACTACACTACACTACACTTCACTACACTACACTATACTACACTACACTACACTATACTATACTACACTATCTGTGCAGTGTGTCAGGCAATATGGCTGTTTGCTTTCCACGCTCTGTACCATTGCTGTAGAAAAGCAACGCAAAATGACCAAAGACAATGGGCAGAAAGGCAGCAACTGGAAGGGATGCGAACTTAAATTTATGCTAAATGATTGCAGGTTGTAGGCAGACTTTTCGAAAGAAAAGGCCATCGTGTGCCGGTAGGAACAGATGACAATATCTACACACGGGGACTGGATGTAAAAAAAAAAAAAAGCACATGAGTGCTTATTCCATTATCTTCGATATAAAATCATGAATGAATAAACAGATAAATGAATAAAGAGACTTGCTGCTCTTTCACCTGAAGAAAGTGGGTGGAAGACAAGATACACAGACAGACAAACAGAAAAACATATTTAACGAAAGACAGATATTTTTGTAATATATTATTATTATTATTATTATTATTATTATTATTATTATTATTATTATATTAATATTATTATTATTATTATTATTTAGATCAAGGATAACAGAACAAACACGTATGTGCTTTTTTACATCCAGTCCCCGTGTGCATGCGGCTTTGTAAATTTTGTCATCTGTTCCCACCGGCACACAATGGCCTACTCTTACGAAGAGCGGAACAGGATTTAACGTGTGCGTATGATGCTCTGCGTGCGTTCGTTCGCAACCAGGGCCTCGGGTTATAGTCTCACCCGAAAGACTTTTGGGGAGAGTGGAGTCTGCCACTGATGTGAACTCCAGGGGAAACTATCCCCTTGAACGGGAATCGAACCC
>CM054134.1:108881292-108883792 GCA_028751875.1 Rapana venosa
TTATATTTATATTTATATTTATTATATATGTTTTTATATTATTGTTTTTAGTAGTGTGTGTGTGTGTGTGTGTGTGTGTGTGTTTTGTGTGTGTGTGTGTGTACTCCCCCGTTGCGATCCCGGGGCTTGTCAGAATGAATAGCATCCCCATTTTCTGGAAAATTCTGTGCTGGGTATTTCCTTCTTTTTCTATCTTTCTCTTTGTTTGTGTCTTGTTCCTTTTTCTTCCTGTGACCCCCTTGTAGTCTATTTTCAGCCTTCTTGGTCCATTCTTCTATGGGGGTTTTTTCTTTCCAAGGCTTAAAAGATAACAATTCTTTCTTATGCCGAAGTCGGATGCGCTGGGTCTGACTTGTCAGGCGCTTAACGGCAGCGCAACGCATTTTCGCTTATATGACAGACAGCAACAGTTGCTGTCAGAGAGTTTGAAGAAGAAGAAGAAGAAGAAGAAGAAGAAGAAGAAGAAGAAGAAGAAGAAGAAGAAGAAGAAGAAGAAGAAGAAGAAAAGAAAGAAGAAGAAGAAGAAGGAGGAGGAGGAGGAGGAGGAGGAGCATGAGGAGCATGAGGAGCAGAAGGAGGAAGAGGAGAAGAAGAAGAGTACAATGTCGTGTTTCTTTTTGTTTCACATTTTTTTTCCAAGAACAGGCGAAGGTATTACACTGTATGCTTTCGTTGCATTCTAACTGATATACAGCACATGCACGCGCACACGCAAACAGACCGAACACACACACTAACATACACACACACAAACACACACACACACACACACACACACACACACTGCAAACAAAACACACACAAAAAACCCAGGCAAAGTGATATAGAAACAGACAGAAAATGTCCAGACCATGAGGTATGATAAGACTCGTCGAAAGCTTTACCATGGTGTAGCAAGAAAGCAGAGATCCTATGGTGACACTGTGCACTCACCTCAGCTTTGGCTGTCATATAATTATTATCTCGTTTCATACACGTGAAACCCACACCCTTACGCCGCCCATGGTAGTTTCGGCTTTCTGCAATAAATAAACAAGCAAACTGGAATGAATAAATTCATGAATAATAGCTACTGAATGAAAAGAAAACACACACACACAATATATGTATACATATACATATATATATATATATATATATAGAGAGAGAGAGAGAGAGAGAGAGATAATTGACAAAATATAGTGAGGAAAAACAAGTGCAGGTAATCAGTTACAACCTCACTCCCATCACAAAAATGAAGTTTTGTCCAAGATTCGAAAAACAAACAAAAAATCACTACAATATAAAACTTTGAAGGCAGCATTTTTGGGGAGTAACTGAGTAAGGACTATGCCTTTGGCCTGACCTGACTCGAGTCTCGACTCCTGGTTGAGCACTCTTCAGAGGTCCCGGCAGTGTTTGAATCCTCACTCATCCTCTGTGGTACATAATAGAAAGATACTCTTCATAATTCAGAAGTGTCTATTGCTGCCCTAAGAATAAATAGATATTCTTGTGGTCTGCCACTGCTGCCAGCAAAAGATATATATATATATATATATATATATATATATATATATATATATATATATATATATATATATAGTCTAGGCTAATATAAATAGAGACACTTTAATTAAGAAGTAGCTATTTCAGTCCTAGGAATAAGTGGTTGTTTTGTGGCCGACCACAACTGCCATCAAAAAATATGTTTAAAAAGCGAAGGAAACTATTCTTGAAATAATTGTAAATAAAAAGATGTGTGCATGTACGTGCACATGCGCACAAATATTCTCGCGCATACAAGAACATGTAAACCCATATTAGCATACAGACAAACAGAATGACAAATACACACACACTGAAAGAATCACACGCACACGCACGCGCGCGCGCGCGCACACACACACACACACGCGCGCGCGCGCGCAGAGAGAGACAGAGAGAGACAGACAGCCAGACAGACAGACAGAGAGTCAGAGACAGAGACAGACAGAGATACAGACAGAGACAGAGAGACACAGAGAGAGACAGAGACGGAGAGAGAGAGAGACAGAGAGAGATACACAGACACACAGGAAGCCATATCCATAACTGCGAGCAGTGAAGATTATCTTGATGAGCTAACGCAGAGCCCTCCTCTTTCAGCACCCCCCCCCCCCTCCCCCACCCCCACCCCCTCCCATAAAGATGACCTGTGTGCTGAGGGGGGGGGGGGGGGGGGGGGGGGGGCTTTATGACGTTACTGTCTACAGTGTGGGCTTGTTATTGTCAGTCACACGTCCTGCTAATCTCCACCATCCTGTTGCTGTAAATCGTGGGTTTGAGTCTCCAGAACTCCTGGTGGATGCGTGTACAGTCTTGTTTGATCAGCTCTCAGATGAACTTTTTTTTTTTTTGCACCTTGCTTAAAACTCTTTGTTTGTGCAGACTTGCAAAGAAAGCGAACTTGGATGTTAAAAACTGTGTACAGTCTAAGTCAAAAGCTCTGTCGGTTATCGATGCTTGTAAAGACAGCTGA
>CM054134.1:108888792-108898792 GCA_028751875.1 Rapana venosa
AGCACACAACAAACAAACACACCACGCACGCACACACAAAGCATCACACACAAGCACGCACACACCCACGCACCCCACAACCCAACGTAAAGCACAAACAAATACACCCCCATGCACCCCCGCACGCAAGCGCGCATGCGCACGCCGCACGCACGACACGCACACCCACACACCCCGTCGTTTGGTCTAAAAAATCACTAAGTGAATAACGTTACACGAAGATAAACACCCTACTCACACTATAACACTCATACAGATACACACACACTCACAGCGATTATTACACTCACACACACTCGAAACACACCTAAACTAAACTAAAACACACACACACACACAAATACACACAACGCTACGCACGCAACGCACGCACGCAGCTCCCTCCTCCTCCACGTCACTGCACGCTCCCCCCCTTTCACCCCCTAACATCCCCCTTCTCACCCCCACACACACACACACTACACACGCCTGCTTTCAATTTCTTGGCGTCATTCCCTATACCAACCAAGCAGGTAAATAAATAACATGCCAGAGAAATATGCCTCTTTTCTCCGATCCGTATGTATACCGTTCAACAGCGTGTATCAATGACAAGCATGGCGTGTTATTTGAGTCGGTAAAGCGTGGAACTTTTTAATCCTGTTTAAGCGTTTTGTCCTTAAAAGTCATCCATTTGATATATATTTGGTTTTGGTTTTGGTTGTTGTTGTTTTTTTTCTTCTAGCAAGCGTTACGTGATCTTTGGCGAAAGAAGACCAGATGCGTTGTTCTCTGTCTCTATCTGTCTGTCTGTCTGTCTCTGTTTGTCTGACTGTCTCTGTCTCTATCTCTCTGTCTCGGGGACTGGATGTAAAAAAGCACAGGGGTGCTTATTCCATTATCCTCGATATAAAAGAATAAATAAATAAATAAACAAATCTGTCTCTGTCTCTATCTCTCTGTCTGTCTTACTCTCTCTGTCTCTGTATTGTATTGTATTTATGTGTTATTTTTTATTATTTTATTTCAAGGATAATGGAATGAACACTCATGCACTTCTTTACATCCAGTCCCCGTGTGTATACCCTTTTTTTTCTAAATTTTGGCATTCGTTCCCAACCGCACGCATTGGCTAACTCTTCCGCAAAGCGGAACGGGTTTTAACGTGCGCTCAAAATGTTCTGAGTGCATTCGCGAAGGAGTGTGTGTGTGTGTGTGTGTGTGTGTGTGTGTGTGTGTGTGTGTGTGTGTGTGTGTGTGTGTGTGGTGTGTTGTGTGTGTGTGCTTTTTGAACAGTGGTAAAGAACGTGACAAAACAGAATGACTTTTTGAAACGAAAATTTTATTTTCATTTTCAGGATTGACAACGGCTATAGCTTTACAATAATCACGATGCGCAGGCAATAGTCAAGCTAATAATTATTTCTCCTAAAAGGTATCTTCATTTGAAATAGTATATATAGTTTCTAGATGATTATTATTTGGGTTTTTTCTTTGGTTTGCTTTGCTTTTGTTTATCCATTCTTTTCAATGATTAAGATTTTCAAAGAGTGTTAAAATTTTCTTGAAAACCCTCTTTGATTTTCAGATGTGTAAAAATAGAAATAAAAAAGCCTTTAATTCATTAAGAAAAAGAAACAAAAACATAATCCATCTCAAAGAAAGAGACAAAACTAAAACAAATGAACGAGTAACGTAATTAACCAATTAACTAGACAACCATCCAACCAAATAAAAAAAAACCCACCTTCTGAAAAGAAACCACAGGATGAAATAAAAAGCACATGAGTCTTTATTTCCTTATCCTCGAAATAAAATAATAAGACAGAATAAAGAAACCCAATATTACTTCTGTTCCCATTTCAGAACTAGTCTGGTTTAAACACATGCTTGTTTTAAACACGTACAACACACACACACACCACACACACACACACACACACATACACACACAACACACCACACACACTCATTGCACACAAACCATTTGGGGCTGCAACAAACTAATAGCTTATAGTGGACTCCACCCTTAAACTACAGAAAACTTCATTATTTGGCTAGCTTCAGATTTACTTTGGACATATTATCAGTTAACTAAAAAGAGTTATGAGTTTTATTCTCCGTTTGTTAGTGTGTTCAAATGTGAAAGCACGCACAAAACTATGAAACGGCTAGTAACAAGTACATGACTTAAAAAGTTCAAGCTATAGTTAAATCAAAGCGTCGAATCGTAGATTAGGTGACACAGCTCTTTATAAAATTATGATATATACAGATTGCTCTAAGCTAGAATTCCTGGTAACCTCTGACAGTTTATGTGCAGACCTGCTGGTGCCTTAATCCCATTCTCGTGTATACGCACATAAAAGTCAGTGCGTGCATGATAGAACTCTTATGGCGTGAATTAGACATATCCAGTGAGCGCCTTCTGAGTAAAAGAGAGACAAGCACTCCTCTCCTTTTCCTTCACGCTGTCTCCTTTTAGCCACCCAGCCAGCCAGGCGAGCAAGCAAGCAGCCAGCCAACCAACCAACAAACAAGCAAGTCAGCTAGCAGGCAAACAAACAAGCTAGCAACCAGCCAACCAACCAACTCCAAAGCAAAAGTTTACCAGGAAATTAAAACAAGCACACTCACATACCACACACACACCACAAACACACACACAACCACACACTTACGCACACACACGCACTCACTCACACACACACACAACACACACAACACACACACAACGCACAACACACACACACACACACACCACAACGCACAACACACCACACCACCACAACACACACCCACAACGAACAACACTCACATACAACACACACACACACAGCACAACGCAACACACACACACAACACACACACACACATACATAGATACATACATAACACACTACATACATACATACATACATAACATACATGCATATAATACATACATACATACTATACATACATACATACATACACACACATACATACATACATACATACAATACACACACCACACGCACACACACACACACACACTCACACACACACAACACACACACACACGCATACATACACAAACGGGTCTACTACACAAGTGGAGAAAAGTCCGGGTTCAAATGCAGATCAAACCAGCAATTATTTGTTTTATGTACGAGTGCGTAACCTTTAGACAACCAGTTCCACTGGATGCAGTCGATATTGCTAGCCAACTAACAGTTTTAATCGCTCCAATTGTGCCCCCCAAAAGAAAGAATATTAATGTGGAACTTGTGTGCTGGTTTGACCTCACGAACTAATAGTATCTGAAGCATTAGTAAGCCTGCTTGTATCTAGGCCACATTATTGCCATGACGTAAACATAGAGAGTCAGAGAGAGAAAGAGACAGACAGACAGACAGACAGGCAGGCTGAAAGAAATGCATGCAGACAGGCAGGCACAATTGAACGCACGCACGAACGCAACGCACACACATTCACGCGCACACACACACACACAAACGCACTTGTGTGCGCGCGCACACACACACACACACACAAGCGCACTCCATCCTTTCCCACACATTCATTAGCAGCAGCCTCACAACACCAACTGCAACAGCAGCCACAACAGAAGAAGAAGAAGAAGAAGAAGAAGAAGAAGAAGAAGAAGAAGAAGAAGAAGAAGAAGAAGAAGAGCAACAACAGCAGCAGCAACAACAACAACAAACACAACAATAACAACAACATCCACAGCAACAAAACCGAAAAAAGAAACAGGAGGAATTAACAAGCTCCTGACTAACATGCCCAGCTATTATCCTAATGCAGATTAACACTCTGTCTGTCTGTCTGTCTCTGTGTCTGTCTGTCTGTCCGTCTTTGTTTCTCTGTCTGTCTGTCTGTCTGTCTTTGTTCCTCTGTCTGTCTGTCTCTCTGTCTGTCTTTGTTCCTCTGTCTGTCTGTCTCTCTGTCTGTCTGTCTTTGTTTCTCTGTCTGTCTGTCTGTATGTCTCTCTCCTCTCTCTCTCTCTCTCTCTCTCTCTCCTCTCTCTCTCTCTCTCTCTCTCCTCTCTCTCTCACACACTCTCTCTTCTCTCTCTCTCTCTCTCTCTCTTCTCTCTCTCTCTCTCTCTCTCTCTCTCTCTCTCTCTCTCTCTCTCTCTTTCCGTGTATTGTGGCCTAAGGCCAATGTACATATTAAACACGTTCAGAGTTCAGAATTCAGAGTTCTCTCCCTCTCTTTCTCTTTCTCTCTCAATTTCTTTTTCTTCTTCTTCTTCTTCTTCTTCTTCTTCTTCTTCTTCTTCTTCTTCTTCTTCTTCTTCTTCTTCTGCTTCTGCTTCTTTTTCTTCTTCTGCTTCTTCTTCTTCTTCTTCTTCTTCTTCTTCTTCTTCTTCTTCTTCTTCTTCTTCTTCTTCTTCTCTCTTCTTCTTCTTCTTCTTCTTCTTCTTCTTCTTCTTCTCTTCTATTTTCTTTCTCATTCTCTCCGTCCTCCTCCTCCTCCTCCTCCTCCTCCTCTCCTCTCTATCTCTCTGTCTCTTCTCTTTTCTCTCTCTCTCTCTCTCTCTCTCTCTCCTCTCTCTCCTCTCTCTCTCTCTCTCTCTCTCTCTCTCTCTCTCTCTGCCTCTCTCTGCCCCCCCCCCTCTCTCTCTCAGACTAAAGAATGTGAAGATGCCAGTGTCGAAGACACACAGGGAGGGAGCGTGCAGTGGTGTCAGACAGAAAGGCACTGGACACTGCCCAAAGTGAGAGGCTGTATGACCAGTGGTTTTTCCACTCATGGAATTCCACTTTACAGCTTAGTCATTAATGATCGACGATGACTCTCTGACTAGGAGGCTTGACTTGCACCATCCTTATGTGCTGCAGCCCTGGGGGCTAGTTGGCCTTTGGAGAACTTCTCCAACGCTGACTGTCCTTATGCCCACTTGGCCGAGAGAGTGGGGATGTGCTGTGGGCAAGGCATCTCCACTATAATCAAATTTCTGCCCAGTTTCCGAAACAGCAGCTGCCTCCTCTGCTGTTTTGGAGGTCATCGTCGAAAACGACGGACTAACATACATACATACTGCCCACTGCTGGTGTGGCGCTGCTCTTGTGAACAAGAACACTCGCTATAACTCCTCTGACGCTGCTATCACCACCACGTCTTGGGGAAAAGCCGCTGGGAGGAAGAAGACGTCTTCTTAATCAGACAGACAGCTATAACAAACAGACCCAGAAGCGCACATACACAAAAAAACGTAGGCACATACACGCGTGCATGCACGCACGTACGCACGCACACATGCACGCACGCGCGCGCGCGCAGACACATATACACACATATTATGAACACATGTACACACACGCACGCACACACGCACATATACACACACACACACACACACACACACACACACACACACACACACACACACACACACACACACGCACACACACACACATGCAGATAGCTGGACAGAGTTTCAACAGCACCATTTTATTTACATGCAGACTGGGAAGAGAGATTTATTTGCTTTTTCTTTTTCTTTTTTTTAGTCTTTTCTTACGAGCATAACGGATTAAGCATTCATTTGCGTTTTCTTTTACATCCGGTCCCCGTGTTTGTATGGAGTTTTGTAAATTTCGTCATTCGTAATCACACAATGGCCTACTTTTCTAAAAAGCGGAACGGGTTTTGACGTGTGCGCACGATGCATGTTCTGTGTGCGTTCGCTCTCGGGACTTCGGTTTATAGTAGTCTTAAACGAATGACAGACACAGAAACAGAGACAGAGAAAAAGAGAGAGAAAGAGAAAGACAGCAGACAGACATAAACAGATAGACAGACAGACATAGTGAATGACAGAGAGACAGCGAGACAGACAGAGACAGATACGTGCGCGCACGATGTTCTGTGTGCGTTCACTCTTCGAATGACAGAGACAGAGAGACAGAGACAGAGACACAGAGAGAAAAGACAGACATAGCCAGGTAGACAGAAGACAGACATATGAATGAGAGAGAAGACAGACAGAGACAGCGGCAGAGACAGACAGACACAGATAGAGAGAGACAGAGAGACAGAGACAGACAGACAAAACAGAAGCAGATTAATTTACAGACAAAACAGGCAGGAACAGATATATATATATATATATATATATACATCAGACACGCTAAAACCGTTACAGCGGCATAATCCTCCACACAGATTTCTATCGGGTCCTTCCACTCAAGAACACAGACCAACGGCTTCTTTTCTGATCCATCTGGCCAAGACATGCACCTCGTCTGAGCTGACTGGCTAAACCCGCCCCTGGACTTCCTTATCATCATCATCATCATCATCATCATCATCATCATCATCATCATCATCCTCATCCTCATCCTCATCATCAATGCCTTTGTGCCTTATTGGCACGTAGGGCAGCAACAAATGTTCTCCACTCCTGTCAGCTTCTGAATGATCCCCCAGGTATGTTGGAAGGTCTTCAGCTCTGTTTCGACAGTCCGACGCCAAAAGTTCTTGGGTCGTCCTCGTTTGCGTTTTCCCTCTGGTGTCCAGTGGAGGGCTGTTCGGGCGATGTTTCCATGTTCCCGACGGCAGATATGCCCTATCCATCCCCATCGCCTATGCATGATGATGGTGTCCATGCTTCCTTATAAACCTGATGAAAACATGCACCACGTCTGATGGGTCCAGTTCGAACGACAATATTAAACGATGTGTGTCCCCTATCATCATTCCAATACCACTGTCCTGTATCGGACGTTACTGTCAAAGTCGCACACACACACACACACACACACACACACACACACACACACACACACGCGCGCGCGCGCGCGCACGCGCTCGCACACACGCGCAGGCAGGCACGCACAAGCACGCAGGCACGCACTCACTCACTCACTCACGCATGCGCACAAGCATGTACAAGCACGCACGCACGCAAACACACACACACACGCGCGCGCGCGTGCGCACTCACGCACGCGCGCGCGGACGCATTCACGCACGCACGCATGCCGAAACCGTGCATAATTTAGCTAGCAGCGTTCACAGCAGCATTCATGCACCAATGGGAGAGAGAGAGAGAGAGAGAGATACAGACAGACAGACAGACAGACAGACAGAGACAGAGACAGACAGCAGACAGACAGAGCAGAGACACAGTCAGAGAGAGAAAGAGACAGACAGACAGACAGACAGACTGAGTGAATGCAGAGAGAGAGAGAGATAGAGAACGAGAGAGATACTGTCAGACAGAGACAGAGACAGAGATAGAAAGACAAAACAGAAACAGATTTACAGACAGACAGACAAACAGGCAGAACCAGATAGATACCAGGCTGCATAATAATCCATACAGATTTCTCTTGGGTCCGTCCAGAAATAAACACACAGATCAAAGTTGGGCGGTTTTTTTGTTTTTGTTTTTTCCTCTGATGCATCTGGCAAAGACATAGAGCCATAGTCTGATGGGCCCGTATGGCAGACATTGAAAGTACTCTGTGCTCGGATCACTGTTGCTGTTTCGAGCTTTAATACTGCACTAGTTTTTTTTTTCTTGTTTTTGCAGGTTTGTTTTTCTTATTTATATGAACAGTAAGAACTGCCAGAGACAGGAGAAGGTGGAGGGACGCTGTTGAGGCCCTATGCTCCGCTAGGAGCTATAAGGAATAAGAAGAAAGAGAAGAAGGACTGCAGAAGATATACAGCTGGTGTGTGTGTGTGTGTGTGCGTGTGTGTGTGTGTTGTGTGTGTGTGTGTGTGGTGTGTGTGTCTATATGTGTATGTGTACTAAAATGCCGCGTACTTGTATCTGTTTATTATTATCCTCCGTAGATTTTTTTTTTCTTCTTGTTCTTGTTCTTCTTCATTTTGTTGTTGTTGTTGTTTTGTTCTTCTTCTTCTTCTTGTTCTTCTTCTTCTTCTTCTTCTTTCTTCTTCTTCTTTCTTCTTCTTCTTCTTCTTCTTCTTCTTCTCCTTCTTCTTCTTTTCGTCTTGTTGTTTTCTTCTTCTTCTTCTTCTTCTTCTTCTTCTTCTTCTTCTCTTCTTCTTCTTCTTCTTCTTTTTCTTCTTCTTCTTCTTCTTCTTCTTTCTTCTTCAAAGTCTTCTCTTCTTCTTCAAGTCTTCTTCAAGTCTTCTTCTTGTCTTCTTCTTCTTCTTTCTTCAAAGTTTTCTTCTTCTTCTTCAAAGTTTTCTTCTTCTTCTTCCTCGAACGCTCAGATAGCAACTATTGTTGTCCGCCATTATGAGTGAACAATTAATGCGTTGGGTTGTTGCCACTAAGTTCCTGACAAGTCCGTCCCAGTACATCCGACTGTGGCATGGGAGGCCATTATTATCTTGTAAGACTTTCTGTGAAAAAAACCCCAAGGTAGGAGAATGGACCGAGAAGGCAAAAAAGACAAGAAGGAAGAAAAGGAACCAGAGAGAAACAAGAGAGAGTGATAGAAGAGGATTCCTAACACACAAGTTCCAGAAGGTGGGGATGCTGTTTATTCTGACAGGCCCCTGGCATAGCACTCCCATAGGGTGCTCACCTCTTTTTGCTTGCCTGAACTGGGCTGTGCACTAACTGTTTTTCAAGCTGGTTTGTTTTTTTTTTTGATGGTGAGTTGAGCAGAGCAGGTTCCTGGTTCCTTCCCCTTTCCAGATAATATTGTATGTTGAGTATGTTCTGGGAAAACGATATATAATGATGGCTCATGGATTCTCTCTCTCTCTCTCTCTCTCTCCTCTCTCTCTCTCTCTCTCTCTCTCTCTCTCTCTCTCTCTCTCTCTCTCTCTTCTCCTTCTCTCTCTCTCTCTCTTCTTCTCTCTCTCAGTCTCGCTGTCTCTCTCTGTCTCGTCTGTCTGTCTTGTCTGTCTTCTCTGTCTGTCTTTTGTCTGCTCTGTCTCTGTCTCTGTCTGTCTGTCTGTCTCTGTCTTCTGTCTGTCTCTCTGCGTGGATGGTGAGTGCGCGCGCGCGCGCGCGCGCGGGTGTGTGTGTGTTGTATGTATGTGTGTGTGTCTGTGTGTTCGATAAATTTTATGTCTCTTTACAAACTGTGATATTAGTGTGTGTATGTTTGTGTGTTTGTGTGTGTGTGTGTGTGTGTATGTGAAACAGCTGACATGGACTGCAGGCTCTTTAACGTGCACGTTTGATCTCCTGCATACGTGCATACTCCAAAGAGTTTAAGGAACTGGCGGGTTTGTAATGTAGTTGACCCAGGAGATAGTGAAAAACAAGCTTTCCCTTAAACCACCACATACCGAGATTCGAACACTCAACTTCATTGACCTACGGGATAAACGACATTATGTGTAAAAATCCAGCATCAGTTCCGCAGAATGATTCAAAGCCGCCGTGACAAATTCGTCACCAATCCTTAAAATGGCAAATTTCTATCTCTACTCATACCATAATTATTTAGCCGTTATGATGCCTTCTCTACACATGCACGAAGTATCAGCATAACATTCAATCGCTTTCAATGTACACTTAAACAATTTTGCGACTCTACTTGATCAAAAATCTTCAGAAATATGAAAACTTGTAACTCGACTTGACACAAAATAACCACCAGGGAATATTGACTTTCAAAATAAAATAAAATTAAATACTAACTGAGACATTAACCAAATCTGTTAGAATGTAATATTCATCCATTGCAGTTATTGATACAGGAAAAAGGTAAAGGTGTCCCATGGCCTATAAGGTTGTAGGGGAGCGAGGCCTCAGAACCCTCACTTCTTCATTTTGAGGGTGGCGTATATCTCCTCTCCCTCGCTGCTTTACCTTCCCTGACCCTAAAGAGGGCAGGTACCCATTTACAGCTGAGTGAACTGGGGGACTGTACTGAAGCCAAGGCGTGCTAGCGGTCACCCATCCAAGTAGTAACCACGCTCGATGCTGCTTAACCTTGGCTGGGGGAAAGCGAGTGCTCTGACCACTGAGCTATTCCACTCCCATTGTATATGGTACGGCTGCAAAATCCCAAACTGCGTAAACATTCTGTTGGTCTGTTTTTCTCATGCACTAAGTCAGAAACAGTAACGGAGCCTT
>CM054134.1:108908792-108916292 GCA_028751875.1 Rapana venosa
AAAGAAACAAAGAAAGAAAGAAAGAAAGAAAGGTGAAAACAACAGCAGAAGGGAAAGCATGTCTAGCACCTCCCCTCCCCTTCCCTCCCCTCCCCTTCCCCTCCCCCCCCCCTCCCCCCCCCCCCCCCCCCCCCCCCCCCCCGCTTATACTCATCTCTTCGCTTAGACGATGTCTGGAACCTCTCCAAACGAAGAATAGTTGAAAATACTTCTTCCTTTCTCCTGTCGACTCCTTTTCGTCTTATCTTTATTTGTTCTTTGTCTCTCTGTCTTGGTGGTAGGTAAAGCAAATGAAATAATTTTTTAAAAAATTTTTGGTTTAAGAATCTATCGTTTGAATGACATATCAATCGCTGCTCAATGATGATTTGTAAATATACTCTTTTTTTCTACTTTTTTGGAATGAATTTAAGATTATTTTTTAAAAATAAGCAAACAGAAAATATTGAGTCAGGTCAAAATGGTCTTTATTTAGGGTATAAGATTAAGTTTACATAACTTGTTTTTGTTCATCCTGCCCTGACCAAAAAATTAAGAAAATCGACTTTTAAAAACATTCAAAAAGACAATGTTGATCTACGTTGAAAAGAAAAACAATGAGGATTTCTATTTATAGATGAATATGCATGTGTGCATGTGTGTGCATGTGTGTGTCACTGTATGCTCACGTATTTACATTTGTGTAAAGAGAGAGAGAGAGAGAGAGAGAGAGAGAGAGAGAGAGAGAGAGAGAGAGAGAGAGAGAGGAGAGAAGAGAGAGAGAGAGAGAGAGAGAGAAGAGAGAGAGAGAGATGTCGACGTGTAACAGAATATTTTCATATGTGTGTGTATGCACATGCTCTAGCATCTCTCTCTCTCTCTCTCTCTCTCCTCTCTCTCTCTCTCTCTCTCTCTCTCTCTCTCCTCTCTCTCTCTCTCTCGCTCCCCCCCCTCCCCCTCCAACCCCCCGTCATATTCATTATTTCTTCTATCTTGTCTTTTCTAATAACCTTTCCGTTTGTTCATTACATTTTTATCCTCCTCCTCCTCCTCCTTCTCTTGCTACCCATCCTCCTGGTCCTTCTCCTCTTATTCTTTCTCCTCTTTGTCTTCTTCTTCTTCTTGATCCTCGTCTGACAGAGAACGCATATATAGAATTATCTGTATCAATGTAAATACACTTATCAGTCGATACGTACTAAGTGACACACCGCTGTCCGAAGAGCCCCCTGTACGTGATTGCAACAAAAGTAAACCAGGCACCGAACCTCATCTTTAGAACCAATGTCACGAGAAGAGAGATGTGACAATGCATCTCTGCCCCTGACACGTCTGCCTTCCTTTGATTCTGTCTGAGTCTGTGTCAGTGTTTGGCTTTCTGCTGCCTCTGTGTGTGTGTGTGTTGTGTGTGTGTGTTGTGTGTGGTGTGTGTGTTGTGTGTGTTGGTGTGTGTGGTGTGAGAGTGTGTGTGTGTGTGTGTGTTGTAGTCTGTCTGTCTGCTCTGTCGAGTCTTTTTGTCTGTCTCTGTCTGCCTCTGTCTGTCGTCTGTCTCTCTCTCGTCTCTCTCTCTTCTACTCCTCTCTCTTCTCTCTTGTCTCTCTCTTCTCTCTCTCTTACACACACACTCTCGATTTGTCTTCTTTGCTCTTTCTTAAGTATCTCTGCAGGTACGTGTTCATTGCTCAATGTGCACACACACACACCGCGCGCGCGCGTGTGTGTTGTGTGCGCGCGTTTGCGTGCGTCCCGTGTGTGTGTCTCTGTGCGTGTATGTCTGTGTGTGTCTGTGTCTGTGTGTTTCTGTGTCTCTGTGTCTTGTCTGTCTGTCTCTCTGTCTGTCTGCCTACGTCTGTGTAGGTAGGTCTGTGCTTAAGATTCTAAACATCACGTGCTAAATTCCAAAAGCAAAAACAGACGCTGTTGATACCTTGAATCTGTAAGCCAAGCTACCCAGATATAAAAGCTATATAGATCTACACTTTCGGCATGATTCCTCTCAACAAGTGAGAAGGCAGTCAGCGGTGTTAATGTTCAATGATGTGTGATGACATAAGGGCCGAAACACTCTGTGGATTCCCTGCCAAGCAAATCTGGAAGGCATGTGAAGAAAAGATTTCTGAAATATTTATGGTCTGTTCACTCTAGCTCTTTGGCATTACCCCCCCCCCCCCCCTCTCTCTCTCTCTCTCTCTCGCTCTCTCTCTCTCGCTCTCTCTCTGACTCTCTCTCTCTCTCTCCTCTCTCTCTTTCCCCCTCTCTCTCTCTCTCTCTCTCTCTCTCTCTCTCTCTCTCTCCTCTCTCTCTCTCTCTCTCTCTCCTCTCTCTCTCTCTCTCTCTTTGTGAGTCTTTCCGATTCAGCGCCAGTATGTATTTCTGTTTCAGTTAGAATGTAACACGATATTGTATATTAGTTAATTAAAGGAAGACAGAAAACATGACAGGAACAAACAAGATTCATAGATAGAGTCTGGAAAAAAAATAACAAAAGGTTTGCCAGTGATGTGTTGTCTTCTTCGTGGAAAGCTGTAAACATTCTTCACCTCCTCCCCCCCCCTTCCCCATTCCGAGCTATGGCAATAAAATGATAAGAAGAGACATTATTTCTTTATTTCTGTCTGTCTTGCTTTTCTGTCTGTCTGTCTGTCTTTCTTTCTGTCTGTCATTCTTTCGCTTTTTCTCTCTTCTTTCATTCGTTCTTTCTTTCTGTCTGTCTATCTGACTGTCTGGGTTTTTTCCCTTTCTTCCATTCTTTCGTTCTTTCTTTCCTTCTGTCTTTCTTTTCCGAGCTATGCCCATCTATTTTAAGAAAAGTCATGTTCTCTTTATTTCTATTTTCTTTCTTTCTTTCTTTCTTTCTTTCTTTCTTTTCTTTCATTCTTTTCTTTTTCTAGCTATGGCCATACATTTTAGAAAAAGTCATTTTTTCTTTCTTTCTTTCTTTCTTTCTTTCTGTCTCTCTCTTTCTCTTTCTTTCTTACTTTCTTTCTTTCTTTTCTTTATGTCTTTCTTTTTCTGTCTATATGTCTGTCTTTCTTTCTTTTCCTAGCTTTGCCGATACACTTTAAAGAAAAGTATTTCTTTCTGTCTGTCTTTTTTTCTTTTTTTCTTTCTTCCTTCCTTCCTTTCTTTCTGTATTACTGCGCATGGTTATATGTATGTAAACATCTAAATGAAGTGGGCGAAACAGATGAACAAAGCAGTATATAAACCGTTTATGTATAAATCAAAATACTCCACAACAAAAAGCTATTAAGGTAACTCTCTGTCTCTGTCCTCTTTCTCCTCTCTCTTTCTCTCTCTCTCTCTCTCTTCTCTCTCTCTCTCTCTCTCTCATCTCTCTCTCTCCTCTTCTCTCTCTCTCTCTCTCTCTCTCTCTCTCTCTCTCTCTCCTCTCTTCTCTCTCTCTCTCTCCTCCTCTCTTCTCTCCTCTCCCTCTCTCTAACATACTCTCTCTCTCCCTCTCTTTCAATCTTTCTCTCTGCATCTATCTCTCTCTATCTCTCTGTCTGTATATATATATATATCTCTCTCTCTCTCACACACACATACATGGGAACAGATGACCAAATTTACAAAACTGCATACACACGGGGACTGGATGTAAAAAAAAGCACATACGTGCTTATTCCATTATCCTCGATATAAAAGAATGAATAAAATAAAATAAATAAATAAATAATGCATACAGCATGTTAGCACACAAACAGCAGCGTCCAATCATGTGGGATGACATACAAAGAGACAAACAATCTCCGAACACATCTGGAAGATATATAATATAATATAATAGATAGAGAGATGTCTGGAAAAAACAAATGCCTTTTCATTCACAAGCTTCCAGCAAGCCCTGGCCTCTTCCTGTCAATTTCCGATTGTGCACCAGTGATTTTTGGTTTGTCTTTGGTCCCATGTTCATGAATATGTAGCACAATCCTGTGTATTGTCGTAGGAAGAAGACGGACCATGCCAGAAGGAACGAAAACACTGGAATGTGATGATCAATGATGATACATCGTTTTTGCAGTAGTGGCGCTGGCAAGAACATCGTGCAGCATCCGCCACACCCCTTCCTTCCTTTCTTTCTTTCTGTAGCCATGCAAACACTATTGTGAAGAAGATCAGATTATGTTTGTCTGTCTGTCTTCCTGTCTTCCTGTCTTTCTTTCTTTCTTTCTTTCTGTCTGTCTGTCTGTCTGGTTTGTTTTCTTTCCTTTTTTTTTTTTCGTTTTCTGTGTTTCTTTCTTTCTGTCTGTCTGTCTCTGTCTGTCTGTCTGTCTGACAGTCTGTCTGTCTGTCTGTCTGTCTGTCCGTCTTTTATTTCTTTCAGTCTTTCTTTCTTTTTTATGTTTTTCTTTCCTTCCTTCCTTCCTTCTTTCTTTCTGTTTTTCTTTCTTTCTTTCCTTCTTTCTTTCTTTCATTCTTACTTTCTTTCTTTCTCCTTGTATATATGTTTGCCATTTCTATGCCATATTTCGTTCTGTTCTTCTCTGTCTTCTCTGTTCTGCTCTTCTCTGCTCTGTTTTGTTCTGCTCTGTTCTGCTCTGTTCTGTCTGTTCTGCTCTGCTCTGCTCTGCTCTGCTCTGCTCTGCTCTGCTCTGTTCTGCTCTGTTCTGTTCTGCTCTGTTCTTCTCTATTCTGCTCTGCTCTGCTCTGCTCTGCTCTGCTCTGCTCTGTTCTGCTCTACTCTGTTCTGCTCTGTTCTGCTCTGTTCTGTTCTGTTCTGTTGTGCTTTGCTCTGTTCAGTTCTGCTCTGCTCTGCTCTGCTCTGTTCTGCTCTGTTCTGTTCTGCTCTGTTCTGCTCTGCTCTGTTCAGTTCTGCTCTGCTCTGTTCTGCTTTGTTCTGTTCTGCTCTGTTCTGCTCTGCTCTGTTCTGCTCTGTTCTGTTCTGCTCTGCTCTGCTCTGCTCTGCTCTCTTCTGCTCTGCTCTGTTCTGCTCTGCTCTGCTCTGCTCTGCTCTGTTCTGTTCTGTTCTGCTCTCTTCTGCTCTCTTCTGTTCTGCTCTCTTCTGTTCTTCTCTATTCTGCTCTGCTCTGTTCTGCTCTGCTCTGTTCTGCTCTGCTCTTCTCTGTTCTACTCTGCTCTGTTCTGTTCTGATCTGTTCTGTTCTGTTCTGCTCTGTTCTGCTCTGCTCTGTTCTGTTCTGCTCTGCTCTGCTCTGTTCTGCTCTATTCTGCTCTGCTTTGTTCTGTTCTGCTCTGCTCTGCTCTGCTCTGTTCTATTCTATTATGTTCTGCTCTGCTCTGCTCTGCTCTGCTCTGTTCTGTTCTGGTATGCTCTGTTCTGTTCTGCTCTGCTCTGCTCTGCTATGTTGTGTTCTTTTCTTATTATTTCATTTTACTCTTAATCTGAATGAAGTATTTTCGTAACAAACTGAGAGGGAGAGAGAGAGACTAAAACACAACGAGAAAGAGAGAGAGAGATGGGGGGGTGGGGGGGGGGGGCAGAGAGAGACAGAGGCAGAGACAGAGAAAGATGTGTGTGGGCCTTTTAGCATGCGTATATCTATGAATATGTTTCGGATGAGCTAGTGTGTGCATGCAAAAGGTGTACGTGCGTGTGTGCGTGTGTTTGTTTGCGAGTGTATGTTAAAGGCAATATATATATATATATATATATATATATATATATATATATATATATATATATATATATATATATATATATATATATAATATATGAAACTTCCATACATATAAATCAAGATACACCCCCCCCCCCCTAAAAAAAAGCTATCAAGTCATGCCTCATCTCTCTCTCCCTCCCTTCCTCCCCCCCCCCTCTCTCTCTCTCTCTCTCTCTCTCTCTCTCTCCTCTCTCTCTCTCTCTCCAGCATAATGATAAGCATGCGAGCAGCAGTGTCCAATGATGTGTGATGACATAAGGGCAGAAGAAGTCTGGGAATCCGCTGCCAACAAATCTGCAATGTATCAACAACAAAAACCACACACAAAAAACAAAGACATATATTATCTGCAATCGTCTTTTTTCTTCACCTCTTAACATCCATCTCCTCTTTCCCTCTCTCCTGCCTGTTTCCGATTCTCTGCCAAGACATTTTTGTTTCTGCTTGGGTTTTTTTTTGTGTTTTGTCTTTTTGTCGTTGCTATTTTGCTAGTTTACCTCAGGTTCTTATAACTATCTCATGCATTATTTGGTGTGTGTGTGTGTGTGTGTGTGTGTGTGTGTGTGTGTGTGTGTGTGTGTGTGTGTGTGTGTGGTGTGTTTGGTGTGTGTGTGGGGTATGTATGTAGGTGGGGAGAGAGGGTTGTATGGATGCGTGAGTGTGTGCGTGAAAGTGTTGTGTGTGTGTGCGCGCGCGTTGTGTGTATGTGTGTGTGTGTGTGCATGGATGCGTGCGTGTGTGTTGACGTGTATCGTTTTATGAAGTCAGAGCAAGCTTATGTATTTCCACCCGAAATCTGGAACGTATAAAAGACAACTTCGTACCACACAAATGTCTGTTTTACCCAATCTGTCTGCACATTACTCTCTCTCTCTCTCTCTCTCTCTCTCTCTCCTCTCTCTCCTCTCTCTCTCTCTCTCTCTCTCTCTCTCTCTCTCGCTGTCTCTTTGTCTGTCTGTCTGTCGCTCTCCCTCTCTGTCTGTCTGTCTGTCTGTCTGTCTGTCTGTCTCTACTCTCTCTCTGTCTTCTGCCTCCTTTCTGTCTCTCTCTCTCTCTCTGCCTGCTGTGTCTGTCTGTATCTCTGCCTGTCGAGTGTGTCTGTGCGTCTGTTGTCTGTCTCTCTGTCTGTCTGTCTCTCTGTCTCTCTCTCTCTCTCGCTTCTCTCTCCTCCCATCTCTCTTCTCGCTTCTCTCTCTCCCCCACCATTTTCTCTCTCTCTCGCTCTCTCTCTCTCCCCCATTTCTCTCTCTCTCCTCTCTTCTCATATACTCCTCTCCTCTTTTCTCTCTCTCTCTATCTCTCTCTCCTCTCTCTCTCTGTCCACTTTGCTGATATATCAATTTAATTATCTGCCAGATATTTGGGGTGGGGTATTTTCCCTTGATGGTTTGTTTGCTTTTCTCGTTTACTTCAGACTGTTATCAAATCTCATTTATTATTGGCACACAGAAAACAGAAAACAGAATTGTGATGGCATAAATATGCTGGCAATCGAAGTGTGTGTTGGTGTTGTGTGTGTTGGTGGTGTGTGTGTGTGTTGTGTGTGTGTGTGTGTGTGGTGTGTGTGTGTGTGTATGTATTGTGAGTATTGTGTGTGTGTAGTGTGTGTGTGGGGTGGGTATAGTGTGTATGTGTGTGATGTGTATGGTGTGGTGTGTTGTGTGTGTGTGTCTGTCATGTGTTGTGTGTTCCTTAAGTGATATTAGAAAACGAGTGTGTTTGTGTGTGTAGTGTGTGTGTGTGTATGTTGTGTGTGTGTGTACTGTGTCTGTTGTGTTGTTGTGTGTTTTTGTGTCCCCAGTCTGTGAGACTCATGTTTATGTATATATTTAATATGTATTTTAATGTCTATGTCTGTTTTTCTACCTCACCCACAATCTGGAACTATTCATAAAAAA
>CM054134.1:108921292-108928792 GCA_028751875.1 Rapana venosa
ACACACACACACACACACACACCACGAGAGTCAGTGTTCATTTTACACAGTTGGCAGTACTACGCTGCCTGACAGAAAGACAGACGGACAGACAGACAAACAAAGAGACAGGCATACAGACAGACAGACAGGATGACAGCCAGCCAGACAGACAGACTGACGGACAGACAGACAGGGAGTCTGACACACGAAGAATGCTGGCACCACTGCTCTGTGAAGGAGACGAAGTCGTTTCCATTATAGAGCCATGCCATGCATCCATCCTTCCTTACCCTCCTGCAATGGGGAGCTACACTGACTGGCTATAGTGACTCCTTTTCCTCTCTATCTGCTCGTCTGTCGGTTGGGCTGTTGACTGGTTACTGCTGGCTGATTGGTAGGTTGGTTGGTTGGTTGGTTACTCTCTCTTTGTCTGTCCGTCTGTCTTTCTGTCTCTCTCTGTCTCTTTGTCTGTCTGTCTCTTCTCTGTCTCTGTTCTCTTCTCTCCTCTCTCTCTCTCTCTCTCTCTCTCTCTCTCTCTCCTCTCTCTCTCTCTCTCTCTCTCTCTCTGTGTCTTTGTCCCCTGTCCTGTGAGTGTCTGTGTGTGTGATGTGTGTATGTGTGTGAGTGGTGTGTGTGTGTGGTCTGTATATATATTATATATATATATATATATATATATAATTTATATATATCCAGACATCATTGCCAAGATTCAAGCCCACAACTTCATGGATTCGTATGACTGATTCAAGTCAAGCCTGCTTATGTACTCTGCCATACTTTGAACACCAACAAGATCTTTTCTACGACTGTGAAGACTTTAAAAAGGCGTTGGAAAGAGTCTGACACGATTTGCTGCTGAGGGCGGAGGACCACGAGGAGTGGAGGAAGCTGGTTGCAACATCTTTATTTGTGCCTCCACGGTGCATGGGACTACGGGATAGGTGAAGATGAAGGAAGGATATTTTGAAACTGTTCATGCAAATCGACCATTTTTCTACTGTTAAAATAAAGTGAAGCTGCATCTGGTCCTGTTGATAAGTTTGTATCTTATTATGCATTTAACAGTTCATAATTACTGGCATAGACATAAAACTTTGAAACTTCAGATAGAAGATAAATGCGTATCTAACCCTTTTCATTATAGGAACGAAGCATTTGGGGTGGGGGATAGGGCTGGGTGGCATGCCCATATATGATAGTTCGATAATGAAAGTATTTCCCTGTTGCCTGTACAACTGTTCTGATCTTGTAGACAACTATGTGTAAAGAACAGTCAGAATTACCTCACAACACCTCTGCTACACTTCTTACCATCTCTTTAAAGTCCCATCCTAAAAAAACAACAACTCCACAGACAAAAACCTAATTCGTTCTGATACAGACTCTTCCATTCCTGGCACGGTCACTCTGACCTGCTTTTCAAACACGTATAGATTACACGTATATATTTCAAGCAAACCACCACACCACGCACATGAACACCACCAATAAACTTAAGACATTTATCTACCAGGTTCCTACCACTGTTGACAGATAAAAGGAAAAGAGAGAGAGAGAGAGCAGTGGGGGAGGGGAGGGGGCGGGCAATGAGATGGGGCAGTAGGTGGAAAAGTGTGTGTGTGTGTGTGGGGGGGGGGGGGGGGGGGAGTGAGTGGTGATTTCTGGGTTATTTGTGCTGAGGGACATAAGAGAGGTAAACCATCTTTCATTGTTGGCAGTGATGTTCGTCAGACGTCTAATTAAGAGGCTGAGGCAAAGAGAATGTTGGCATTGCTGTGCTGTGTGTCACGTAGAGGAGATGGTTTCCAATTTGTACAGTGTCATGTTGCCTCTTTAGTCAAATAGAAAATGGTGTTTCTCTATCTGTATATCTTTCTATCTGCCTGCCTTGATGTAAAATAGATAAAATCTTATACTTATGTTATTACCTTAGGAAAATAAAATGTTATTATTCATCTCAATACTATACTATACTCTGTCTATCTGTCTGTCGCGCTCTCTCTCTCTCTCCTCTCTCTCTCTCTCTCTCTCTCTCTCTCTCTCTCTCTCTCTCTCTCTCTCTCTCTCTCTCTCTCTCTCTCTCTCTTTTACTCTCTCTCTCGCTCTCTTTCTAAGGCTTTGAAAATCAATATATATCTAATAACTTTCTAGGTATACACTAGGCACTTATTACTTATGCTTATAACAATTTTTTTTCTTTTGCTCTTTGATCTACAGTATGTATTACCTCCTCACGGACAAACACTATAAAGCCTTGCACATTCACAAAACCCTTGGAACACCTGCTCACACTCCAGTTCCCAATTTTTCCCTCCCTCCATAAGCCCATGCTCGAAATTCCAAAAAGTCTACAGCCTGATTCTCACCCATACATCTGCCTCCTCATTCCTGCACAGTCACCCCGACCTGCTGTTCAAACAGGTATATACGGTTTCCACTAGAACACCATGCATGTGGTAACCAGAAGGAAACTGAGACATGTATGTACTAGATTCGGTGGATGTTGAAAAGGGAAAAGAGAAGAGAGGAAGAGGGGATAGGGCAAGAGGAAGAAGCGCATGGGGGTGAGTGGGTGGGGTGAGGGGATAGAGTGGTGATTTCTTCCTAGTTATTAGTGCAGAGTGGCATAAGGAATGGTGAATCATTGTTTGATTGTCGGCAGTGATGTTGGCCAGATGTCTAAGCGTGTGATGCAAAGAAAAGAGTGTAGGCTGGCATTGGAGGAGTTTATGTGTGTATGCTGTAGTGCTGCCTTGATCAGAGAACAGAATGCTGTGTTTTTGTTTGTTTGTTTATTTGTTTGACTGACTGACTGGCTGACTGAATGTGTGTCTGTGTGTCTCTGTCTCCTTCTGTCTCTGTCTGTATCTGTCTCTGTATGTCTGTTTGTCTGCCTGTCTCTCTGTCTCTGTATGTCTGTCTGTCTATCTGTCTGATTGTCTGACTGTCTATCTGTCTGTCTGTCTGTGATGCTGTGCTTCTATTTGTTGGTTTCTTTCTCTGACTGATTGACTGACTGACTGACTCTGTGTGTGTCTGTGTGTCTCTATCTCCGTCTTTCTATGTCTGTCTGTCTCTGCCTCTCTCTGTCTCTGTCTGTGTCTGTCTCTCTCTGTCTCTGTCTGTCTGTCTGTATCTCTCTCTCTCGCTTCTCTCTCACTCTTCTCTATCTCCTCTCCTCTCCTCTCTTCCCCTCCCTCTCTCTCTCTCTCTCTCTCTCTCCTCTCTCTTCTCTCCTCTCTCTCTTCTCCTTCTTCTCTCTTCTCTCTCCTCTCTCTCGATGTGCACTGTGCACTTCTTACTCGTGTTTATAGCCTTTTTGTGTTTGTTTTTCTTTGATCTACAGCGTGTATTACCTTCTCACAGACAAACACACTAAAGCTTTGCACATTCAAAAAACCATGCATACTTAATCACTTTCTAGGTGTACACTGTGCACTTGTCACTTGTGTCTGTAGCTATTATTTGTGAGTTTCTCTTTGATCTACAGCGTGTATTACCTCCTCGCAGACAAACACACTAAAGCCTTGCACATTCAGAAAACCCTGAAACACCTGTTCACTCTCCAGTTCCCATTCTCGCCCTCCCTCCATCAGCCCATGCTCGAAATTCCAAACGCCTTGATTCTCACCCATACACCTGCCTCCTCATTCCTGGCACAGTCACCCCGACCTGCTGTTCAAACAGGTATATACGGTTTCCACTAGAACACCATGCATGTGGTAACCAGAAGGAAACCGAGACATGTATCTACTAGATTCTTGTGGCTGTTGAACGGTGAAAAGAGGAGAGAGGAAAAGAGAGAGAATCAGAGAGAGAGAGAGAGAGAGAGAGAGAGAGAGAGAGAGAGAGAGAGAGAGAGAGAGAGAGAGAGAGAGAGAGAGAGAGAGAGAGAGAGAGAGAGAGAGATGGAAATGAGAAGCACAGGTGGGGGTGGGGTGGTGTTGAGGTATTGAAGGAGGATAGAGTGTTGATTCCGTCCTAGTTATTTGTGCAGGGTGGCATACGAATGGTGAATCACCTTACACTGTTTGCAGTGATGCTGGCCAGATGTCTAAGAGTGTGATGCAAAGCGAGTGTTGGCTGGCATTAGAGGTGTTTCTATTTGTTATGTAAAATAAGGTAAGGTAAAGGAGTCCCATAACCTATAAGATCGTAGGGGAACGAGGCGTCAGAGACCTCACTTCTCTAGGGCCAGCATATTGAGGGCGGCGCCCATCTCCTCTCCCTCGCTGCTTTACCTTCCCTGACCCTAAAGAGGGCAGGTACCCATTTACAGCTGGGTGAACTGGGGGAACTGTACTGAAGCCAAGGCGCGCAAACGGTCACCCATCCAACTGGTAACCACGCTCGACGCTGCTTAATTTGTTATGTAGCGCTGCCTTAATGAGAGGATGTAATGCTGTGTTTCTGTTTGTCTGTCTGTTTGTTGGGTTGTTGTTTTTTTTATCTGTCTGACTGACTGACTGTAACTTTTTGCCTGTGTGCTGTCTCTCTATCTCTCTCTCCTCCCCCATCCCTCCCTTTATCTGTCCATGTTTGTCTCTCTGTGTCTCTACTCTCTCCATCTTTGCTGTCTCTGTCCCTGTCTTTCTTTATGGCTATCTGTCTCTCAGTTTTCCTCTGTATGCCTGTCTTTTTGTCTGTCTGTCTGTGTCTGTCTCTGTCTCTATGTCTGTCTCTATCTCTCTCTCTCCCAGAAAGAAAAACAACAACAACACCTCAATGCATATTTCATCATTCTCTAGGTGTCACTGTGTACTTGTTATTTGTGCCTATTACCACTTTTGTTGCTGTTTTTCTTTGATCTATAACACGTATTACCTCTTCACAGACAAACACACTAAAGCATTGCACATTCAGAAAACCCTGGAACACCTGTTCACTCTCCAGTTCCCATTCTCGCCTCCCTCCATCAGCCCATGCTGGAAATTCCAAAAAGTCTACAGCCTGAATGTCACCCATACATCTGCCTCCTCATTCCTGCCACAGTCACCCAACCTGCTGTTCAAACACACACACACACACACACACACACACACACACACACACACACACACACACACACACATTATATAGATAGATAGATAAGATAGATAGATAGATAGATAGATAGATAGATAGATAGATAGAAGAAGAGAGAGAGAGAGAGAGAGAGAGAGAGAGAGAGAGAGAGAGAGAGACAGAGAGAGAGAGAGACACAGAGAGAGAGAGACAGAGAGAGATATTTGAAATAGAACACGACACAGAAACAACAAAGAAATTAAGATATTTATCTACTACGATCTTGCTGCGGTTGAAAGGTGAGTTTTTGTGTGTGTGTGGTGTTGTGTGTGTGTGTTTTGTGTGTTGTCTGTGTCTGTTTGTGTGTCTGTGTCTGTGAGAGAGAGAGAGAGGGAGGGGGGAGAGAGGGAAGAGATGGCAATGGTACGAAGACCAGGGGAGGGGTTTTTTTGGGGGTTTTTTTTGGGGGGGATATAGAGTGACGATCTCTTCGTAGTTATTTGTGCAGAGTGGCATAAGGACTGGTGAATTATTTATCACTGTTGGCAGTGATGTTCGCCAGATGTCTATGAGTCTGACGCAGAGAGCAATGTTGGCTGACATGCCTGTGTTGTGGGGGTACTTCACGTCAAAGGAGAGCATTTACTATTGTACGATGTAATGGTGTCCCTTTAATGAAAGAATGAAATGCTGCACTACTGTCTGTCTACTTTTCGTTCTGTGTTTCTTTCTCTCTCTCTCTCTCTCTCTCTCTCTCTCTCTCTCTCTCTCTCTCTCTCTCTCTCTCTCTCTCTCTCTCTCTTCTCTCTCTCTCTCTCTCTCTCTCTCTCTCTTTCTCTCTTCTCTCTCTCTCTCTCTCTCTCTCTCTCTCTCTCTCTCTCTCTCTCTCACTCTCTCTCTCTCATCTCTCTCTCTCTCATCTCTCTCTCTCTCTCTCTGCTTATCTGCCTATTTATTTCTTTGTATCTCTTTGTCTAATGCGCTGTTGTCTCGTATTTATCTTCTGTCTGTCTGTCTAAACACTGTCGTCTCTCTGTCGCTGTCGCAGTTTCTATCTGTTATCTTGTCTGTCTGTCTGTCTATCAACTGTCCCTCTCTCTGTACTGTCGCAGTCTCTATCTGTTGTCTGTCTCTGTCTGTCTGTCTGTATGTCTCTTTCTCCCTCTCCGTCCTCTCTCTCTCTCTCTCTCTCTCTCTCTCTCTCTCTCTCTCTCTCTCTCTCTCTCTCTCTCTCTCTCTCTCTCTCTCTCTCTCCTCTCTCTCTCCATGCAGGTATGAAGTACTAGGTTAAAACATTGTGTTCCATATTTGTTTATTACAGACTGAAGCTGTAGATTTTTTTTGCCCATTAGTATGTGCTTGTTATTAATTTGGCTTAACTAGTTTGTACTGTTATAGAAGGCTGGATTAAAACAACAACAACAACAACAACAACAAAACAACAGATGTAATGTAGTTTCCCTCTATGGAATGATTAAAGTGTTTTTTGACTTGACTTGACTTTGACTTGACATCTTCTAGAAACACACACAAACACACGCACATACTCTCTCTCTCTCTCTCTCTCTCTCTCTCTCTCTCTCTCCTCTCGCTCGCTGCTCGCTCCTCCTCGCTCTAGCTCTTGCTCTCTGTCTGTCTATCTATCTATATCTATCTATATCTATCTATATCTATCTATATCTATCTATCTATTTATTGATCTATCTATCTATCTATCTATATTCTATAGCTATCTATCTATCTATATATCTCTATATCTATCTATCTATCTCTTTCTCTCTTCCTCTGTCTCTCTTCTCATCCTTGTGAATCTGTCTTCAATAAACTTTTCCTCTCACCGAAGTTACTAAGTCTTTTTTTCCCTGTGCTTCCATCAAACTTGTAAAAAACTAACTTTAGTATCCAAGCCTTTGTGCGTGAGAACAATGCTATCTTTTCCTCTATAAAATCTCTGTGTATGCGCGTGAATGCGTGCGTGCGTGCGTGCGTGCGTGTGTATGCATTTTATTTTAATTTTATTTATTTTATTTTATTCTTTTATATCGAGGATAATGGAATAAGCACTTATGTGCTTTTTTTTTACATCCAGTCCCCGCGTGTATGTGGTTTTTGCAAATTTTGTCATCTGTTTCCCCACCGGCACATTAATGGCCTACTCTTAACGAACAAGCGGAACAGGATTTAAACGTGTGCGCAAGATGTCTCTGCGTGCGTTCGCACACTGGGGCCTCGGTTTATATCTCTCCTCCGGAGTTTGTGTGTGTGTGCCGTGCGCACGCGGGCTGTATGGGGCTTTTTTTCAAGTTGAAAACAAATGTCTGTTAATCCTATTTAAAAACGCACGCACATCACACGTACACACCCTGCCGTCCACCACGGCCCCACACCCCCGAGGCCCCCCCCACCCACCATTCCCTTCCAAACACACTCAATCCCATCAACCCACACACACACACCCTGACCTCCCCCCACCCTCACCACACCACCACCCACACACTGCTCCACCCCTCC
>CM054134.1:108933792-108948792 GCA_028751875.1 Rapana venosa
ACACACAGGCGCGCGCGCAAGCACACACATACATAGATACATACGCGCGCGCGCATGCACACACGCAGGCATGCACACACTTACCAAGCTACGCACGCATGCACGCACACACACGCATGCACGCACACATACACACAGACCAAGACACACAGACATAGACACACACACTCACAGACACACACACACACGCACGTGCACACACACACACAAACACGCGCGCACGTACGCATGCACACGCACACAGAGACGCACGCGCGTGTGTTTGTGAGTGTGTGTGTGAGTATAATTGTGCAAGCACGCAACATAGCTTGACACTTTCTAGTATTGCATAGTGGTAGAGTCAAATAAACACATTAATTGCAAATGAAAGAGTATATTATTGACAAGGCATTAAGATACGGGTATAACATGAAATGTTAGTATTTGCATAAGAGCTAGTATTGTCATGATTAGTTTGTGTATACAATTTGAACAATGACATGTCTATGATTTTAGCAACATACTTGTCAAATAAATCAAAAATAGAAGATTTATATGCACAATATATGTAACATGCATGATACATAAGTTTTCATAACTACGCACATACTACATGACTGTTGCATTACACAAAGAAATAAATACATATAATAATACAACAACACATACATTATACATACATCAATAAATGCAAGCATAGCAATAAGCAATAAACAAACATCTAACATGCAAATGATCACACATCTACATACTATACAGCATAAGCATACATACATACACATACATACATACATACATACATACATAACATACAACTACATACATACATACATACATACATACATACATCTAATAAAAAGATGTGCATATAACCGCAGATGCAGATAAGGCAAATAAACAGAGACTATCTAAACAAGAAAATGGATCACGAAATCCGTCATACTTATTTTAAAACATTAAAGATACACAAACCCACGTTCCGGCTCAAAACTATGATCTCATGGTCCTCCATTTGCTCTGATTATGGCCTGAATGGTTGAGTATAGGGTATAGTAGTATTCTAAATATCTGCCCACCCCATTTTTACTTTTGTTTGATATTTTTGTTCTTTTTGTATTTGTTTATGTATTTTTTAATTGTTCATTTATTATTTTATTTCGAGGATAATGAAATAATCACGTATGTGGTTTTGTTCATCCAGTCCCCGTGTGTATGCAGTTTTGTAAATTTTGTCCCACGTTCTCACTGGCACACAATGGCCTACTCTTCCAAAAAGCGGAATGGATTTTAACGTGTGTTCATATTATGAGCACAACCATCCAAACAACCAACCAACCAACCAACCAACCAACCAACCAATCAAGCAACCAACCAAGCAACCAGTCAACCAACCAAACAACCAGCCAACCAACCAACCAACCAACCATCTAATCAATCAACCAACCAGCCAACAAAACAACAAATATACAAACGGAAAATATGCTCGATGAACTTACCCTCTATTGCAAATTTGGCATCATGTACACACACACAAACAGCCCAAGCGCAGTCTGAGGAAGGCAGAACAAAGAAAGAAAAAAAGAATTCCCACTCTCTCCCATCACACACACACAAAAAGTCACTGGTATTTCAAGACTGCTCTTCCCTCAGCTGGTGATGATGCATCAGGTAGCCAATGTGAGGAAACTCGAAGACAAGACAAGACAGACAGAGGGCAAATTCCCAGACTTGAGCCCAACCCACTGGTGCCAGAGTGAGGAAAGAAAGCAAGCATCAGTCAATCATGGCCGCCAGTCTCCGGTGACAAGTCAGGTCTGTGTTAGTGTGATGGTACAGTGAGAATGCTCCTCCGTGAGTCAGGAATGCCAGTGCAGCCTGAGCTACCCCGAGTGTTTCTCACGTATTTGTGTATACATACATATGAATGCGTTCATATTGGGTGGGGTTAGTGTGTGTAGTGTGTGGTGTGTGTGTGGGGGGGGGGGGGGGGGCAGAGGGGTAGATTGTGTGTGTGTATGTATGTGAGTGTGTATGTGTGGGTGTGTGTATGTGTCTGTGAGTGTGTGAGTGTGAGTATGCGTGTGTGAGATCGTGTGTGTGTGTTGTGTGTGTGTGTGTGTGTTAGTTTGTGTGTGTTTATTTGTGGGGGGGGGGGAGGGGTAGTAGTTTTGTGTGTATTTTCTACCTAAGACTTTCCCCCATATCTGTCCTTAATGTTCAACAGTATGCTTCACCTCCTAAGTGTGTTTGCGAGTCTGTGTGTGTGTGTGTGTGTGTGTGTGTGTGTGTGTGGTGTGTGTTGTGTGGTGTGTTGTTGTGTGTGTGTGTGAGAGAGAGAGAGAGTGTGTTGTGTTTGTAAGCGTGCGTGCATGCGCGCGCGCGCATGGATTTGAAATATGTTGTCCATTATGTTTAAATAAAACTGCATTCGTGTAAATGATTTGAGTGCAAGCGCTTCGATTTGTTTGTTTTTACAAGATTCAGCGCTATATAAATTCCATAGATGATGATGATGATGATGATGATGATGATGATGATGATGATGATGATGATGATGATGATGATGTGTAAGCGTGCGTGTGTCTGCTGTCGACAAAGTCATGGTGTGTTCTACTCTCGTATGGCCTGTTCTGCATTGTTATGCTCTAGTATAAAACGTGTGATCTGTCATTCTGTGCTTCGTGTTCTCTGTTCGGTTTTAGTCTAGCATGACTATCTGGCTTGCTCTCGTCTGCCCCGCTATGCCGCTTTGTTCTACTGATGTATGATCTGTTCTGCTTTGTTGTACTCTCTTCTATGAAGTAATGGTCTCACTATACGTGCTATGCTATTTGTTTGTGTGGTTTGGTGTGTTGCGTGCGTGCGTGGTTTGTGTGTGGTGCTGGTGTGCGTGGTGCTGGTGTGTGTGTGTGTGTGTGTGTGTGTGTGTGTGTGTGTGTGTGTGTGTGTGTGTGTGTGTGTGTGTGTGTGCTTGCGATCACAATTCATGTATAATAACAATTAATATATTCGGTCGCATGTAGTTATTGGAGATTCCTTTTCCTCTTTCGGCTCTCATTACTATATTGTTACAAAAACCATATTGCTTAAATTGTGTTCATACTGTGCTCCTTGCCAGAAAGACTGTATTTTTAATGGCAATGAATTATTGTCAGCGTTCAGTGTTCTGTTATAGTTTGGTCGGCACAGCCAGCTGACTTTTGTGTTAGTCTCCTTGGGTCTACTGTGCTAACAGGCTACACACCTGTATTAGAAATTCGTACTTTTCCTTCAGTTTTTTCCCCCATATGACTCATATTCATACAGCACGTCCTAAGGTATCCACGTATATTTTTTTTTTAAAACCAACCCAACTTTTTGTGAAAGACTAGCCTCTGACTCAAAACTCATGTGATTTAGCAAAAATTTAATAGGTTTGATTTTGTTTTCACTATACACTGTACCCCCTCAGTCTTTTGTGTTCTTCTAATTTCCTAACCGTCATATGCACGCGCGGGGGTCAACACTGTAGGAACACAAACTATCCTCATTTGATGATCATTGACAACTTTCTTGTAACTACCTGGTACTGCTCTATGTCCTCAATTGCCCAAAACAAGTACATAGTGCATTGTTTCATACTTTACTTTTGAAAATCACATTTCTTTCTGACTTTGTACTCTATACAAGATACTGTGGATCGGTGGTCTAGATGAAACACGCCTGTCTATAATGCGAAAAATCCGGGTCGGAAGTGTGGGGTGGTTTGAATCCCGTTTGGACCCGAAACTTTTCCCCATCGATTAGACCATGAGTGGTGGTCTGGATGCTAGTCTTTTAGATGAGACAATAAACCCAGGTCACGTGTGTTACACACACTTATTTAGTGCACGTAAAAGAACCCACGCAACAAGAGAGTTGTCCCTGGCAAGATTCTGTAGAAAAACGCCACTCTGATAGCGAAACAAATAAATTGCAGACCCCCCAAAACAAAAAAAAAGGTGGCGCTGCTCTTGTGGCATCGCGCTCTCCTAGGGGAGAGCAGCTCGAATTTCACGCAGAGAAATCTGCTGTGACTTATAGTGGTATAATTTTTTTTTAACATAACCCGCAAGCTAATGCAGGTGTGTAACCAAAGGCTCCACTTTATCCCTCTCTTTCTCGCATATAATATCCACGGACTAAACCTTGGTAGGATGTGAGATGGTTAGTTTGGTAGGACTGTTGGTCGAAATGAGAGGAAGCTGATGAGGAGGAGGCGCCAGTGATGTTCTGTGACTATCATAACTACAGCTGTAGGGACGGGATAGCTCAGCGGTCAGAGCACTCGCTTTCCCCCAGCCAAGTTAAGCAGCATCGAGCGGGTTACCAGTTGGATGGGTGACCGTTTGCGCCACGCCTTGGCTTCAGTACGGTCCCCCAGTTCACCCAGATGTAAATGGCTACCTGCCTCTTTAGCGTCAGGGAGGGTAAAGCAGCGAGAGAGAGGAGATGGGCGCCGCCCTGAATTAACTGGTCCCTAGAGAAGTGAGGTCTCTGATACCTCGTTCCCCTAGACCACATAGGTTATGGGACACCTTTACCTTTTTTCTTTTTTTTTACAGCCGCAGATATGAATCTCCCTTGACATCTGTCTGTCTGATTCCCTGACTGACGAAGAAACATGTAGGCAGAGGCAATCAACGCACAACAGTTTGCTGGCGACTGCATAACAACAGGAAACTGAAGCATAGGCACATGCTGATATACCTGTTGGTGTTCAAGCGAATGCATGCAGAGACACAAGCAAACACTCCCACGCACGTGCACATACACACACACACATACACACACACACACACTTGAGCAAGCGTGGCACGCACTTACAAACAGGCGCTTGTATGCACGGACACAATCACGAACACACATTTAAACACAAATGCACAAATGCACAACACACCACACGCACACACACACACACACACACACACACACACACACACACACACACCACACACACGACACACACCACACACACACACACTAAACACACACACACAGAGCAGAAAAGCCACAAGTGTTAATAGGAGAAACCCAATGTTATCAACACAGAACCCTAGCTTTCACCTGATGTATGATAGCAGCATTACCTTATCCAAACAGAAAACAGCCAAGAAACAAGTCCACGTAAACGGGAATACTACGTGGATGTGGTTTTGGATCAGGATCAAATCTCAATGTTACGGCTGTTCTAACCACTGCGCCATGGTGGCCGATGTGTTCACCACATGTGCTGTACAGGGAGGAGGGAAGATGCAGGGTACAACACTCAGTGCGCTATAAGCTGTTCTGCAGGTGCCAATGGCAATACATGCCGCCTATTCTCTTCAGTATCTGACACGTGTTGGCAAGCTTGTGTGTGTGTGTATATATACACCACACATGTACTTCTATCTAGGCCCTCGCATTCATACTGATATGTACATGCAATCACATCCATACGTCCTCTCAAAGGTATTTATTCATAATTATTCTTGCGAGTGTGTGCGCACGCACGCACCAACACACACAGTCTCACACACACACAGAGTGAGAGAGAGAGAAACACACACATACGCACACACTACACTAAAATTACACACAAGCAGCACACACATGCATAGTCATCATATATGTAATACAATCAACTGGACTTTGCCTTCTCCCCTCTTCGCTGTTTCTTTGATTATCAATAGTTTAATATCACTAAGAGTGAACTGAATATTGAACTGATATTGAACGAATCAAATAAACATTAATCACGTATACGTACGTGCTTGCGGGCACACAATACAAACAGTTTAGTTCTTCGTTTGATTTTGTTCGCATCCCTATTCATTGCACACACGCTAACACTAATACACACTCACACAAACACACACACACAAACACACACACACACACACACAAACGCACGCACACACACACACACACACACACACACACACACACACACACACACACACACACACACACAATCGAATTCACGTAAATTTGGCAGACAGTGAGGGAGACAGGACATAACAGTCTTGTGATCAAAATGGTTGGAAAATCTCATCTGGCAGTAAGCCTCTTCTCCCATCTGCTCCAAACACCGTGTCAACACCTTAGAGAAACACATGGCTTAGTGCTTCAGCATATTCTGCAGTGCATGTCATCATTTAATTACACTTGCTGGCGCTGTAAGCTGTAAAGTAAGGAGAATGTTTTACCTATACAACTAGATGCATTTTCGACCACTTCATCATGTGTTACCGATTTGCCAATCAAGATCGTTTATGTCGTCAACTGAAAATAAATATCACTATATTTGTTGGCCAATATACTCTCAGTTAATCTCAGAATCATCATCTTGTAAGAATTGCAATACCTACTGGACATTCTTCTTCTTTCTTTGTCCAACGCTCACACAGTAACTATTGTTATATGCCGTTTGAGAGAAAATGCGTCGCGCTGCCGTTAAGCGCCTGACATGTTAGGCCCAGCACATACGACTTTGGCATGGGAGAGAATTGTTATGTTTCAGTATTTCGGGGGGGGGGGGGGGGGGGGGGGGGGGGGGGGGGGGGGGGGGGGGGGGGGGAAGGGGGGCAGGAAAATGGACCAGGAAGGCAGACAGCGACAAGAAGGAGATGCCAGAAAGAAAAGGAAAGGGGCCGAAACAAAGAGAGGGATAGACACAAGAGAATTCTTACTACTTACTACTACTACTACTACTACTACTACTACTACTACTACTACTACTACTACTACTACTACTACTACTACTACTACTACTACTACTACTACTACTACTGCAGCGCTATATCTTGCAGCAAAACAAATCAAAGCGCTTTCATCCATCTCACTCATTCACATGCAGCCAGTTACAATTAATAGGATGTTTTGTTCAAGTTCAAATGTATACGCACACGCTCGCACACACGCACGCACACACACACACGCACACCCACACAAAGGTTTACTCTCCGGCAGGGACAAAAATGAAATGAAACAAGAGGGGAGAAACTTAGCTTTGAAATAAATGTGTCTTGAGGCCGGATTTAAAAGCGTCATGAGAAGGCTTTTGGCGAAGGGAGAGAGGGAGGTCATTCCAAATCAATGGACCAGAAACAGAGAAAGAGCAACGGCCAGAAAGTGGGGATGCTATGACTGACAGGGCCCAGACATCCCCATGAGGGGCCTGCTGGAAACGACTTAGAATGTGCTCAGGGTACAGTCGCTTCACTCTGTTATACAAATTCAACAAAAACCTCAGATACGTATTTCTCTACCGATATAATATGAAACACAATAAAACAAAATGAAAACTGTACAGCAGCGAGGTCAACAAACTTAAGAAAGTGTATGCATTTTGAGAACGTATGGCAAAACTGCGTTATTTAGATGTGTTCCGAGCATACCCCCTATTTACACATACAAACAGCAAACTCATCTACATTCACATAACAGATGACGTGTAAGTCTCCTGTGGTTTTTCGGAAATAGTTTACTGTACAGAATGCTCCAAACATATCCCATTAGAACAAGTTTCGAGCCTCTGAATGTTTGTTTTATTTTTCTCCAATAAAAAAGGTTTTTCGATGAAGGGAATGTTCTACAATATACGCTGTACCACAAAGGCCAAGATAACTAGAAGGGACTTACTCTTTGTATTATTTTGTTATTTTACCCACGGTTTTACTGAATAAAGAAGAAATACACAGCGAAAACTAAGATAGAGTTATGCTGGGAGCGTCGTATCATCTATGCCAGGCACTGTAACAGACCTGTTTTCTATACAGACGTTGCAAGGTATCGTAAGGTGTGTGAAACACACCATACCAGCATCACACACCGGGATATATTTTTGCCAGTTGCTAAGGCATGAGTAAGCGAATGGTATGTACGATTTAAACATATGAAAGACAGAGAGAGAAAGGAGAGAGAAAGGGAGAAAACTGGTTTGAAGAAAGATCCGTAAAACAGCCGTTAAACACACACACACACACACACACACACACACACACACACACACATACATACATACATACATACATACATACATACATACATACATACATACATACATACATACATACATACACACACATTGCGAGCGCAACGTGATGCTCTGCAATTTGCCTGCAGCTAAGCCTTGTTTTCCTCCGAAGTATGAATGTAAGAACGACAATAAAAGAAAATCGCCCGTGTATTCCAACGGTATTCTAGTTTGTTGACTGATTAAAATAAAAGCGAAAGTATGGAGTCTTGAATAATGCTAGCACCGAAGACAAAAACGCAAACCAAAAACACAACAAAACAAAACCCAGCAACAAACCATCCTGACCTATACAGCTCAGAAGCAACTCATTCTAACCCAGGGATTTCCAACCTTCATCCTCCAGATCCAGACCACAAATCAGACATTGCAGCCCCCACCCAGCTTGTCTACCCGTGTTTTAGGCGAAAACTGATGGAAGGAGAACAAATATATAGGTCACCAACAACATAGAGGGGACGAGATAGCTCAGTGGTCAGAGCACTCGCTTTCCCCCAGCCAATGTTAAGCAGCATCGAGTGTGGTTACCAGCTGGATGCGTGACCGTTTGCGGCCCTTGGCTTCAATACAGCCCCCCAGTTCAACCAGCTGTAAATGGGTACCTGCCTCTTCAGGGACAGGGAAGGTAAAGCAGCGAGGGAGGGGAGATGGGCGCCGCCTTCAATATGTTGTACCCTGGAGAAGTTGTGGTCTATGATGTCTCACTCCCCTACGACCACATAAGTTATGGGACATGACACCTTTACCTTACTTTAACAACACATGGAAACGTTGTACGCAAATGCTAAAAGCTGATGCGGGAAAACTGACACTGGTGCATAGTTGGTATGGCAGAAAGGTATCCTGGAGAGGTCAGGTGTATGTCCTGAGCCTTGAGGCCATATGCTGCACCCACTGCACTGCACTGCGCTGCACACTTGCTCAGTGGCATGAAGCAGATGTTAGCAATGTTGATGTAATACTGTACACCACGACAGAAACAACCTGGCTAGCCTTCTCTGTCATGGATACTGCATTGATGTTTAATGCCCTGTCTCCACCCTCCTCTTCTTGCTGAACAGAGATAGAAGAGAGAGAGAGAGAGAGAGAGAGAGCGAGAAAGAGAGAGAGAGAGAGAGACGACACAAAAGACAGAGTACAAAAAACACCAAGACAGAGACAACGACTACATAGAAACACTCAAACGAAACAACACTCAACACACACACACACACACACACACACACACACACACACACACTCAGCCTTCATCCTTCAGCAAAATTGCAAAGAATGACAAGTATAGGAGGACAAAGTTTAATGAGTTCTGAATCAAGAAGGAAGAGAGTCTTGACACATTCAAGATCATCTCTGGTGAAGTTTCACCATTTCCAGAGTATTGGTGAATCCCTCTTTGCAATCCAGTCTTTTGTAAAGTACGTCGTGGAATCCATTCGAACCCCTGCAAGTAAACGGTTTTCAATGGGAGGCTATGCCTTTCTACATGATTCCACACAAGTATCTATTCTACTTAAAGACAATGTTCCCTCCCCCCAATCGTATCGTCTATTCCTAATAAGACGTAAATTGAGACACATCTGTACGAGGAGTTGAAGAAGTCATTGTGCTGTCAGTCACGTTACAATGGGAACCTCTGTAACAGGTTTAGCGTCTACAACGAAGCAGTACGGTTCCTCATGTTCTATTCAGGAGGAGCATCTTGCAAGCCTTAAGACTGTGTTCTTATCTGAACCCAGCTCGAACCAGGTACGTCTTTCTCCCAAAAAGAAAGGAAAGTTAATCTATTTCTTGGTCAGAGGATGAGGTAATCCAGCGGTTAGAGCGTCGACCTCACAGTCTGACGCCAAATAAAGGCGAAGGTTTGGATCTTTGTTGTGGCGTCCTCCGACAAGGTTATTGCTTTCCTTGTACTTAGTAATCAGTACTGATTCTATGTCCGCTGAAAACCTTTCTGGTTGAGACTATGTTTTGGGTTGTTGTTGTTTTTTTCCAGAAAGACTTGAAAGATAGCAATTTTCTTCCATGCCGAAATCCGATGCGCTGAGCAGGGCCTGACTTGTCAGGCGTGAACGGCAGCACAACGCATTTTCGCTCATATGACAGACCACAGTAACTAGCCCATAAAAGCCCAGGAGCTAACTCAGCGTTCGGCGACGAAGAAGAACAAGATCAACCAAAGCCCTCAATGTGAATGTACGCAGAACATATCAAGCATTATATAAACCACACCCATTATTTTGCCAAATAGTAGGACAACTTTGGCCGATTGTATGGATAGGCACACACATAATAAGCATGCACCTTTCTTACCTGAAGAAGAATAGAGTCCATCAAGTTCAACTGGTGCTTGTTTCACTGTTGGAAAAACTCGGGACAATGCCCTGAGGACTGTCAATGAGTTTAGGAATAGTTCAAGTCCAGTCATGGTGTTCTAGACCCGTTCATTATCAGCCACAGTTCATCCTCTTTTGCTCCTCAGCCTTATCCCCCTTCCTGTTTCTTCTTCTCTTTTAGCTTCCAGATTTCTCCCTTTAATCTTTTTTCCTCCCTGCCTCTTTTTTGTTTTTGTTCCCGTTTGCTATTTTTCTATGATTTACTTATTTTTTTAATTTATTTGTTTTTGTTTCTACCCACTGTCTTCTCCCTCTTCGTTGTTCTACCACAAACACAACATCTGCATGCTACAGATTATGTAATTCTGACTCGGGGCAAAAGCTGTGTAAGTCATTGATGCAAGAAACGCAGAAGATAAAAAGTAAAGAAGACAACATCAGAGAGGACTGGCTTTGAGTGAAACGACATACTACAAAATCTCGAGAACCGCGACGAGTGGGGGAAGCTGGTTACAACATCTTCAGTGTTGCCCCAAAAGGTCTGCTAAAGTTCGGGAAAGCTGAAGGTAAAGGTTAGGCAAGTAAAGCAAGAAGAAAAGAGAGAATGCTCCCTGAACTACTTCAGGAGTCCTTCAGACAGTGCGCGGTGTTGTTCGGTATGTCAGAGGCAAGTTGAACCTGGCAGAGCAACATCCCTCTCCAGGTAGCAGGATGCATGCTGGGTACGCTTTTAGCTCACACCCCGCTGCCTCCAACGGGCTTTGTTTTTTTACTACGACAAGTAAACGAGACGCAGATGTGTGTATGTGCAAGATGGCTTCTATGCGTTCGTGCACGGGACCTCGGTTGAACATGTTATCCACAGATTATTCAGGGGATGATAGATGTGCATAGATTTGTATACTTTTTCATCAAGTCACGGCAGATTGCTCTGCGTGGAATTCAGGCTGCTCTGCCCTAGAGGAGCTTGTCACCACAAGTGAAGCGCCACCCATTTTTGAAAATGTTCCTGTCTGCATGTGCATTAGTTTCCCTATCAGAGTGGCTTTTTCGAGAAGAATTTTGTCAAAGACAATTTTGTTGTCGTGGGTTTGTTTTACGAACGCTGATTACGTGTCGCACATAGGATATCAGTTAGCTCTCTCATCGGAAAGACTAGCTCCCAGACCACGACTCAAGGTCCAGTGGATTGGAGAAAAGGTTGGGTACAGCGTGGAATTGAACCCATACTTCTCCCTTTCCAGGCAGGTACGTTACCTCCAGACAACCAATCCACCATCGAGCATGCTAACTCTATGGGGAAAAAAGATTTCCCCTAGAATGGACACATCAACGGTACTTTGAACAAGCACCTCAGTAACTTTCAAATCATGGTGTCAGTGCATTGACCGCTAGGCCCGCCTTCACTCCTCCCTCTTCACTGAAAATTGACTAGTCGTAGAAACATAATGCATTGACAGTAAAGAGTAAGAATGCTTGCATGGCATTTGACATAAGCGCACATGCGTGCATGCACGTTCATGGGTTCGTAAATGCATGTAGGCACGCACGTAAGCTCACTCGCAGAAAAGCACAAGAACATACAGGTAACGATGCATGTACATAATACTTTTGACGCATGGACGGGTGCATGCACACACTGAAGATAAACATGTGGTCAACAGTTTGATCGGCATTTTGTTATCATTAATTTTCTCTTTCAAACAGAAAGGTGGTAAACCCGTTACAAGGAGCAATTGGGTTGAAGGTCAGAATGTCGAGGTTTGTTTGGTGAGTTAGGCAGTAGTCTAAGATTAGGCAATCTTGCCAACTTACCAAATGTATGACTGTTGTAGTGTGTGGCATTGTGTTGGAGTGGAGTGGAGTGGAGTGGAGTGGAGTAGAGTGTAGTGTAGTGTAGTAGTAGTGTCGTGTCGTGTCGTGTCGTGTCGTGTCGTGTCGTGTTGTGTTGTGTAGTGTAGTGTAGTGTAGTGTAGTGTAGTGTCGTGTGTGTAGTAGTGTGGTGTGGTGTAGTGTAGTGTGTTGTAGTGTAGTGTACTGTAGTGTGGTGTAGTGTAGTGCAGTGTGCTGTAGTACAATGTACTGTAGTGTGGTCAAACTGTATTGTAGTGTACTGTATGTGGTGTACTGTGGTGTACTGCAGTGTGGTGTACTGTAGTGTGGTGTGGTGTGGTGCGGTGCAGTGTAGTGTAGTGTAGTGTATTGTATTGTGGTGTACTGTAGTGTGGTGTACTGTAGAGTTGTATGGTATTGTGTAGTGTAGTGTACTGTAGTGTGTGTGGTGCGGTGCAGTGTAGTATAGTGTGATGTAGTGTAGTATAGTATGGTGTAGAATAGTGTAGTGTAGCTTAGAGTAGGGTTGTGTAGTGTATGTGGTATGGTGTAGTATAGTGTGGTGTAGCATAGAGTAGTGTAGTGTAGTGTAGAGTGGTGTACTGAAGTGTGGTATGGTGTAGTGTAGTGTGGTGTAGTGTAGTGTAGTGTAGTGTAGAGTAGTGTAGTGTAGTGTAGAGTAGTGTAGAGTAGTGTAGAGTAGTGTAGTGTAGTGTAGTGTAGAGTAGTGTAGTGTAGTGTAGAGTAGTGTAGAGTAGTGTAGTGTAGTGTAGTGTAGTGTAGAGTAGTGTAGAGTAGTGTAGTGTAGTGTAGAGTAGTGTAGGTAAGTAGTGTAGTGTAGGTAGTGTAGTGTAGTGTAGAGTAGTGTAGAGTAGTGTAGAGTAGTGTAGAGTGAGTGTAGAGTAGTGTAGTGTAGTGTAGAGTAGTGTAGAGTAGTGTAGAGTAGTGTAGAGTAGTGTAGTAGTGTAGAGTATGTAAGTAGTGTACAGTGTAGGTAGTTTAGAGTAGTGTAGAGTAGTTTAGTGTAGTGTAGAGTAGTGTAGAGTAGTGTAGAGTAGTGTAGAGTATTGTAGTATCTACATGAGCCCTTCTCAAGTGCACTTGCTTATGTACATGTTTGTATTCGTGCGTGTGTGGATAGCCTGCATGCGCGCGAGCGCGTGATGTGTGTGTATGTGTGTGTATTTGCGTGCATGCGCACGCGCGCGCGTGTGTGTGCGCGTGCGCGTTGAGCGTGCGTGCTTGTGCGCGCGCGCGAGCGCTCGTGTGTGTATGTATGTATGTTGTATGTGCGTGTGCAGCTCATGCGCGCGCACGCGCACGCACTGCGTGTGCAGTGTTGATTACTTGTTGTTGACAGGAGCAATTATCTGGCGACCACGTGTGCTGTGAGAAAGCACTGGATGGAATGCGGTGGTAAGAGAACCATCCTGATAGCAGCAACATCAACGACGACAACAACAACAGCAGCAACACTGTTTTGGCACTGTGTGTCTGCAGCGTCTCTTTAGTGAGACGTCCTTGTTTGCTGGCTGCCTTGTTTGTTTTGGTTGTTTGGTTTTGTTGATGTGTTTGTTTGTTTGTTTGATTGGTTGTTTGTTTTTTGGGTGTACAAGCTTGTATATTTCGTTTATTCTCCTTTCTTTTTCTGTTTCCTTCTTTTTTTTCGATATGATTCCTTTTTTTTAATATAATTTTCTGCCGTAGTGATTAGAAGACAGATGTGTGTGTTTTTGTTTGTTTGCTTGTTTGTTTTCTTGTTTTTTTTTTTCTCTTTCTTTTTTTCTTTCTTTCTTTCTTCTTCTTTCTTTCTTCCTTCTTCTTTCTATCTTTTTCTTCTGTCTGTTTTGTCTGTCTGTCTGTCTTCTGTCTTTTCTTTCTTGCCTTTCTTTTTTCTTCTTCTTCTCTGCTTACTCTCTCTCTCTCTCTCTCTCTCTCTCTCTCTCTCTCTCTCTCTCTCTCTCTCTCCTTTCTGTCTGTCTGTTTCTTTTCTGCAGAGGTGATAGTAAGACATAACTATGTACTTGTTTTGTTTTGATTGTTTTCTTTCTTTCTTTTTTCTGTCTGTCTCTCTGCCTGTTTGTCTGTCTGTCTGTCTGCTATCTGTCTGTCTGTCTATCTTTCTTTCTTGTGTTTGCTGCTGTGATGATATATTTGTCTGTTTGTTTCTTTCCTTTTGTTATCGTTTTTTTCTTTCTTTTTCCTTTCTTTGTCTGTCATCCCTTCTTTCTTTCTTTCTTTTTCTGTCTGTATGTCTGTCTGTCTGTCTATCTGTCTGTCTTTCCCTCGTTCGTTCGTTCTTTTTTACTTTTCTGTAGCGACTCTAGCAACACACACACACACACACACGCACGCGCGCGCACGCGCGCGCGCACACACGCTTCTTCTCTTTCTTTTTACTTACTTTCTAAATTTTTGTCTTATTTCTTCTTTGATCTGTTCTGTCTTTCTTACTTTCTTTTTTCTGTCTTTATCTCTTTTTTTTCAGCAGAGACTGAAGTAAGACGTACGTATCTATTCTGTTTTGTCTGTTGCTTCTCTCTTTCGTTCGTTTTTCTTTCTTTCTGCCTTTCTTTCGTTCTCTTTTTCTTTTCTTTTCTCTTTCTTTCTATTTTTCTTTTCTGTCTTCTTCTTTCTTCTTTCTTTCTTTCTTTTGTCTGTCTTTCTTTCTCTCATTCTTTCTTTCTTTCTTTCTTTCTCTCTTACATCGAAACAACATATACAGCACAAACAAAGAAGAAACACAAATCACACATGACGATACACTTATACAAGATAATGTCACAACAGACTCTGCAACCGAACTCAACTCAACTC
>CM054134.1:108966292-108988792 GCA_028751875.1 Rapana venosa
GACGAGGAAGAAGAAGGAGAAGAAGAAGGAGAAGAAGAAAGAAGAAGAAGAAGAAGAAGAAGAAGAAGAAGAAGAAGAAGAAGAAGAAGAAGAAGAAGAAGAAGAAGAAGAAGAATTGCAAAGAAGAAAAAGAAGAAGATGAAGACTTCCCGTATCGTCATATATTAACCATGACACATAAGGTGGCAGGAAGGTGGCAGGATGGTTAAGAGGTTCGCCTGCCAACAAGTAAACCGTAAGGTTGTGGGTTCGATTCCCAACCTCGCCCTTTCTTCCCAGTTTGACCAAAAAATCGATTTGAATGTCAAAGTCCTTCGGATGAGACTGTAAACCGAGGCCCCGTGTGCGAACGCACACAGAACATCTTGTGCAAACGTTAAATCCTGTTCCGCTTTTCGTAAGAATAGGCCATTGTGTGCCGATAGGAACGGATGACAAAATTTACAAAACCGCAAACACACGGGGATTGGATGTAAAAAAGCTCATGGGTGCTTATTCCAGTATCCTCGATATATAAGAATAAATAAAATATAAATATAACGACTGGCGTTGCACATACCAATACACTGCAGACGGCTCAACCCCTGAGAAAATAATATAACCCACAATTTGATGTCAGTCACTAATAGTTTGGAGCTATTCCTGTGTGCTGACTCATTACAATCATGGACACGCACGTACACATGCGAATACAAACATGTCAGTTCGTATGAAAGCTCGAGCGCGTGAAATTAACCTACTTGTCTGGAAGATTTTCTTTGCAGGCATAGCTATAGATCGCTTTCTCTCTCCTATTTCTCTATGATAGAGCGTTTTGCCCTTACTAAGATAAGTGCATATAAAGAATAGACAAGGCATAGGCTGCTTTTTATATATAAAAAACCCAACTAAAAAGAAAGCAAATGTCTCCCAATTTCTTAATCGAAATTTGATTCCAATAAACTAAAGAAGTAAAACTAAAAGAAGAGAAATCCTAGAACACTGACATCAGAGATAAATTTGCGTCAGCCCTCTCATTCCTTAAACGTCACTGTCATTCTCAGAACCTTCCAGTTTAAGAGGTCTCTCTCTCTCTCTCTCTCTCTCTCTCTCTCTCTCTCTCTCTCTCTCTCTCTCTCTCTCTCTCTCTGTGTCTCTCTGTCTCTGTCTCTGTCTCTTTCTGTCTCTCTCTCTGTGTCTCTGTCTCTGTCTCTCTCCCTCTCTCTCACAAGGCCTACCTTTTGCTCCTAGCAGTTTTTCTTTCAAGTGTTCGTCTTTGTTTTATCCTCTCTTTTTCCTGCTTATCTACTCACGTTTGAGTGGTCTCCCTTGGGTCTTCACAGACCGGGTTCATTTTTCTTCTTCTTTCTTTCTTTCTTTTCTTTCCTTCTTTCTTTCCTTCTTTCGTTCTTTCTTTCTTTCTTTCCTTCTTTCTTTCTTTCTTTCTTTCCCTCTTTCTTTCCTTCTTTCGTTCTTTCTTTCTTTCTTTCCTTCTTTCTTTCTTTCTTTCTTTCCCTCTTTCTTTCCTCTTTCTTTCCTTTTTTCTTTTTTCTTTCTTTCTTTCTTTCTTTCCCTTCTTTCTTCCTTCTTTCTTTCTTTCCTACTTTCTTTCTTTTCCTTTCTTTTCTTCTTTCTTTCTTTTCTTCCTTCTTTCTTTCTTTCTCTTTCTTTCTTCCTTCTTTTCTTCTTTCTTTCTTTCCTTCTTTCCATCTTTCTTGTTGTTTATGCTCGGCATTTTATCATCTAGCAGGGTCGAGTGCACGTTCTGAGCTAATCAGCCCTAGTCGGCTGTGTAAATGTATCGGTTATGCATTTCGTTGAGTATCATTTGCAGTTAGCGCAGAGTAAGGGAGAAAGGTGGTGGTGGGGTGCTTGTGTGGTGGTGTGTGTGTGTGTTGCGCGTACGCGCGCGTGTGTGTGCGTGCGTGCTTGTGTGCGTGCGTGTGGGGGGAGGGTAGGGGGGGTGGCAGGAGTAGGGGGGTGGGGGGGTTGGTGGTTAGATTGTCGATTCGTGATCTGGCAGCAGATTTAGGGCGTAAGTTTGTATCTCTCTGAAGTGTTTTGCTTGAGGGAAAATTCCCGATCTACAATTAACCATTCCTACCGACATCATTTTCTTGCAAGTTGTTAAGAGGACACAGCGATATGAAGCTGTGTACATGTAAACGCACATATAGCTAGCTTCTCGAGCACACTATATAATGATAGCAAACCCTATCCTTAGTAAAAGAACATGTCAGCTATAGGCGGTAGTGTGAACAGCACGAACAATAAGATAGCACAATACTTCACCTGTGGAAAGGTAGACTCCGCTACCTTTAAGTTTGCCCAAGACAAACAAACGGCGTGAGTTTTCTGGATTTTTTTTTCATCTCGAGGACAGTGGAACACGCACTCATGTGCTTTTTTGACATCCAGTCTCCGTGTGCATGTGGTTTTATGACTGTTGTCATAGTTTCTAACGGTATGAAGGGCTGACACTTTTAATGTGGATGTGGTGTTACGATGAGTCTTCAGAAAGGTACAGAAAGAGAGTCAAGCTAGCGACATCATGCCAAAGTCTGTATCCATGGCTTTAAAACGCGTTATGTTTGTGTTGTTTAAGTGTGTATGTGTTTAATGTTGGGCGTTCCCAGCATAACGTCAGGAGGGTCACCCAGAACATGTACTCTGGCTCACTCATCCCACCTGGGAATCATTGTGAGATCAGAAGTAGTGCATGCGTGTATGGCTGTTTTCAAATACGTTGGGCTAAGAGTCGGCAATGCACCGACTTCAGCTGATTTTGTTACGTTAGTAACCAATTCGAAATTGTAACGCTAAAAGCTTGTCATGGATGAAGACGATCTCAACATAACAACATTATAACAAATCATTACAACATTTTAAATGCTTGGTTCATATATTTTCGGTAAACAATTACTGACAGATCTCCTAGCCTATGTCGAATAAGTGTATTTTTATTGTATTAAAAATTGAGAACATAGAGAGAATAAACAGAAAAACCTCCTTAACTAGCTGAACACATAATAAAATCCATTGCAATAAACTTCATCTTTTCGATTTCCTTACGTTTATTATGAACAACTTATGCAGTGAAATAAGTTACTTTTTGAACAGTTTTGATAAGGAAAAAAATTTGATTGATTTTTTTAATTTGTAGTTCGGACAACTTGTACATGATGTTAAACACGCCACCTTCCATGGTTGCTACAATCACATTTAACACATCCTAGTCATCTTCTTGTTCGTCGATCACTCAGACAGCAACTATTGTCTGTATATGAGCGAAAATGCGTCGCGCTGCCGTTAAGCGCCTGACAAGTCAGGCCCTGCTCATCCGACTTCGGCAACAGAAAGAACTGTTATCTTTTAAGTCTTTTTTTCGAAAAAAAAGGCAGGATAATGGACCAAGAGGGCAGACAATAGAAAAAAAAGGAGGTGGCAGGAAGAAAAGAAACAAGGCAGAAACAAAGAGAGTGATAGAAAAGAGAATATTTCAAGCACGGAATTTCCAGAATGTGGGGATGTTGCTTATACCTATGTATGTTTGTCCGTCGTGTTCGACGATGACCTCCAAAACAGCAGAAGAGGCAGCTGCTGTTTCGGAAATTGGGCAGAAATTTGATTATAGTGGAGATGCCTTGCCCACAGTACATCCCCACTCTCTCGGCCAAGTGGGCATAAGGACAGTCAGCGTTGGAGATGTTCTCCAAAGGCCAACCAGCCCCCAGGGCTGCAGCACATAAGGACTGTGCGAGTCAAGCCTGCTAGTCAGAGAGTCATAGTCGATCACTAAAGACTAAGCTGTAAAGTGGAATTCCATGAGTAGGAAAGCCACTGATCGTACAGCCTCTCACTTTGCTGTTGTCCCCAGCGTCAATGGGTTAATCAAGACCTGTGATAAAGCCCAGGCGATGACGGCAGAATCAGCCCCCGGCATCTCCACAGGGGAACACATCCTAGTCTAGAGCTAGACAACCTTCAGATGTACCCAGGCGGTCTACAACACTGCAGGATCGGTGAGGTGAGGTGAGGTGAGGTGAGGTGAGGTGAGTTGAGGTGAGGTGAGGTGAAGTGAGGTGAGAGAGGTGAGGTGAGGTGTGAGTGGCATGAGGTGAGGTGAGAGAGGTGAGGTGAGAGTGAGGTGAGTGGATGAGGTGAGTAAGGTGAGGTGGAGGTGAGGTGGTGAGGTAAGGTAAGGTGAGGTGAGGTGAGGTAAGGTGAGGTAAGGTAGTAGGTAAGGTAAGGTAGGTAGGTAAGGTGAGGTGAGGTGAGGTGAGGTGAGAGTGAGAGTGAGGTGAGAGAGGTGAGGTGAGAGAGTAAGGTGAGGTAAGGTGACGTGAGGTGAGGTGAGGTAAGGTGAGGTAAGGTGACGTGAGGTGAGGTAAGGTGAGGTAAGGTGACGTGAGGTGAGGTGAGGTATAGGTGAGGTGAGGATGACGTGGAGGTGAGGTGAGGTGAGGTGGAGGTGAGGTGAGGTGAGGTGGAGTAGGTGAGAGTAAGGTGAGGTAAGGTGACGTGAGGTAGGTGAGGTAAGGTGAGGTAAGGTGACTGAGGTGGTAGAGTGAGGTAAGGTGAGTGAGGTGAGGTGAGGTGAGGTGAGTAGTGAGGTAAGATGACGTGAGGTGAGTAGGTGGTAGTGATGAGGTAGTGAGTGTGGGTAGTGGGTAGTGTGAGGAGATGAGTGAGGTGAGAGAGGTGAGTGGTGAGGTAAGGTGGTAGGTGAGGTGAGGTAGGTGAGGTGAGGTAGTGAGGTGAGTGGGTAGGTGAGGTAAGATGACGTGAGGTGGGGGGGGAGGTAGGTGCATGAGGTGAGGTGAAGAGAGGTGAGGTAAGGTGACGTGAGTGAGGTGAGGTGAGGTGAGGTGAGGTAAGGTGACGTGAGGTGAGATGGAGGTAAGGTGAGGTAAGGTGACGTGAGGTGAGGTGAGGTGAGAGGTGACGTGAGGTGAGGTGAGGTAAGGTGAGGTAGGTGAGGTGAGTAGGTGACGTGATGAGTGAGGTAAGGGTGAGGAGTGAGGTGAGGTAGGTGAGGTGAGGTGAGGTGGGAGGTGAGGTGAGGTGAGGTGGCATGAGGTGAGGTGAGAGAGGTGAGGTAAGGTGAGGTGACGTGAGGTAAGGTGAGGTGACGTGAGGTAAGGTGAGGTGACGTGAGGTGACGTTAGGTAAGGTAAGGTGAGGTGAGATATGGTGAGGTGAGTCTCTATGCTCACAGCTACGTTATGCACATTTTCGTCTTCGGCTTGTTGTTGTTGTTGTTGTTTGTTGCAGTTGTTATTGTTGTTGTTGTTTTCGCCATTGTTGTTGTTGATGATGAGTTGTTGTTGTTGTTTTCTTCTTCTTCCTCTTCTCCTCCTCCTTCTTGTTCTTCTCCTTCTTTGTAATTGTTTTCTTTATTTTCTTGAATTCTTCTTCTTTCCCTCTAAGTTTTTCTTCTTCTTCTTCGTAATCTTCTCCTTCTTCATCGTCTTGTTAAATCCAGTCAAATCCTTTGATGTATTCTCTCTCTCTCTCTTTCTCTCTCTCTCTCTCTCTCTCTCTCTCTCTCTCTCTCTCTCTCTCTCTCTCTCTCTCTCTCTCTCTCTCTCTCTCTCTCTCTCTCTCTCTCTCTCTCTCTCTCCCCCTCTCTCTCTCTCTTTCTCTTTATTTGATAGCCTTGTATAGATTTGCCTTTCTTTCTTCTTCTTCTCCTGAATTCTAAAGGCTTTCAACTTGTCCATCTTGACGACGGAGGATTTTATTATCCTTCAGCTTTTCATCCATACCTTCGTGTCTAGAATTTGTCTTGGAGACTCAAAGTGAGGTCTACTGTAGTCCAGCCAAGAATAGACTCCATCACTATCGATCTGTAATGCACTGGAAATTCGTCAGACTTACAAGTACATAATGCTCCAACGAACGCACTTATGCCTGCATGACAGCGCAAGCACGAACGCACGCACACAAACTCATGCGCACACATACACATGCGCACGCGCACACGCATATGAACATACATGCACGTTTTATGATTTTATTATTTTTAATTCTTAAAACATTCTTTATTTAAGTATGTGTGTGTTTACGTGAGCGCGTACACGCGCAGGTGTGTATGAGTATGTGTGTGCGTGTGTATGTATATGTGTGTAATTTGTATTTTCCAATGTATTATCTTATCGATTTTCCTCTTTTTACTGGTTTAATTTAATGGTAAAGGTTGCAATAATGTAGTATTTCAGTATAACCATTAAGAAATTTGTTCTTAGATAGATGGCTTGATTAAAAAAGCAAATGCATTGCGTATTCAATGTACTATCTGGAAATAAAAAAATTTGACTTGACTTGACATGCACACACTAACACACAGACACAACTTACACACAGACACATACACACATACTCACAAACAACACATAAACACATACACAAATAAACAAACAAGCAAACACACACACATAAGTGCAAGTACACGCGCATTTGAGCGTGCACATACACATACATGAACACAATCACACATAAACACGCGTGCGCACAAACACATGCACAAATACGCATGTGCACTCACTCACACACACACACACACACACTCTCTCTCACACGCAACACACACGCACACAACACACAACACACACACACACTCTTTCTCAATCACAATCACACATACAACACATACACACACACACGCACACACACACACACACACACACACACACACACACACACACACACACACACACACACACCTCTGATATCACCTCATCTGTAAAGGCGTTAAATCAAAGAAGGATACACAAACAAACAAACAAACACACACATACACACACACACGCTCGCTTGCGCGTGCACCCGAACAGACACGTCAACAAAAGCACAAGTGCACACATAAACAGGTATTAACAAAAACAAAGCAAAGACAGGCAGGAAGAGAGAAGAACAGAAAACAAGAACAGAAGAAAAAGACCATCCCTAAGACAAACACAAAGAGGGGTGAACTCATCGATTGACCAAAAGAACAAACAACAACAACAACGACAAAATCAAAATCTAAAAAGAGACATCAAGGAAAAGACTCTCTCTCTGTCTGTCTGTCTCTGTCTATCTGTGTTTCTGTGCCTCGTGTCAGTCTATCTGTCTCTGTGTGTCTGTCTCTGTATCTGTCTCTGTCTGTCTTTCTGTCTCTGTCTGTCTGTCTGTCTCTGCCTGTCATTCTGTCTGTCTGTCTCTCTGTCTCTGTCTCTCTCTGTCTCTCTCTCTGTCTCTCTCTCTGTCTCTCTGTGTTTCTGTGCCTCTGTGTCTGTCTGTCTGTCTGTCTCTGTCTGTCTGTCTCTGTCTGTCTGTCTGTGCCTGTCAGTCTGTCTGTCTGTCTCTCTGTCTCTGTCTCTCTCTGTGTCTCTCTCTGTCTGTCTCTATCTCGCTGTGTTTCTGTGCCTCTGTGTCTGTCTGTCTGTATGTCTCTGGCTCTGTCTGTCTCTGTCTCTGTCTGTCTCTCTGTCTGTCAGTCTGTCTCTCTCTCTGTCTCTGTTTCTCCCTATCTTTCTCTCTCTTTCTCTCCCCACATCTCCCTCCCCCATCTATCTCTCTCTGTCTCTGTCTATCTGTCTCTCGCTTACTCTCTCCCCCTCTCTCTCTCCTCTCCTCCCTCTCTCTATGTCTCTCTCTATGTCTGTCTATGTCTGTCCGTCCGTCTTTATGTTTGTCAGCCTGTTTGTCTGTCAGCCTGTCTGTCTGTCTATATATATGCCTTTCTGACTCTCTCTTTCCTCCCCCACCCCCATCTCTCTCCCCTACTCCCTCTCTCTCCCTCTCTCTCTCTCTCTGTCTCTCTATATGTCTGTATGTCTGTCTGCCTGTCTGTCTGCCTGCCTGCCTGCCTACCTGTCTGTCTGTCTATCTGTCTGTCTCTCTGACTCTCTCTCTCTCTCTCTTACTTAATATTCACGCTCTGTGTCTCAAGATTACTTGTAGCTGTAGCTCTTCATTATGTGGCCAAAACCGTCCTACTTGCAGAAAATTAGTTTCCAAACTGGAAGAAAGAGTACACACATGCACCTGCCTTTTCTTTTGCACCTATTTTTACAAGCGCACACATAATTATGTGCACACACGTTCACACATGCGCGCGCGTGCACACACATACACATGTGCGTTCACATATCCAAACACACGCATGCACACGAGTATGAATGTATATATATATACACACTCACACACACAAACACAACGCAATGCAACAATACGCAACACTTCACAACACACACAAGCACACACACACACACACACACACACACACACACACAAGCACAACACACACGAACATACACACACGCACACATACACGTTCAAGCACACACATACGCATACAACCACACACACACTCTCTATCTCTCTCCCTCTCTCCTCTCTCTCTCTCTCTCTCTCTCTCTCTCCTCTCTCTCTCTCCTCTCTCTCCGCGCGCGCGCGCGCACACATACACACACAATCACACACATACAAACACACACAAACATGTAACCCTCCACCCACCACCCACGCGCGCACACACACACACACGCGCGCGCGCACGCACACGCACGCACGCACACACACACGCGCACACACACACACACACACACACACACACACACACACACACACACACACACACACACACACACACACACACACACACCACTCACCTCTTCAACATCTTTCCTCTCCTTCTTCTTGAAGATCACTCTCATTCTCGTTCTTCCTTTCTTTGTTTCTCTCTCTCTCTCTCCACTCCTGTCTCCTTCTTTTTCCTCTTCTCTTTTCCTTGTCTTTCTTGCTGCCTTCTTCACATCCTTCTCTCTCTATGACTCTCTCTCTCTCTCTCTCTCTCTCTTCTCTTTGAACAATCCGTTCGACCAAAAAAAACCCACTCACTTCAGGCTAAAAAAAACACCACCTACATAGTGCTTCCAGGTCTATTTTAACCAAGCTGTCTACAGGGACTGAATACTCGAAGAACAGGGCAGGGCAAGGCAAGGCAAGGCAAGGACGCAGCACACAGTCTATTGAACTGAAAGCAAGCAGCCGGTCCAAACTTTCTCTCTTCCGCCCCCACCCCCCCTTCCCCCCAAAAAAAACCCCACAACAACAACAACACACACAAAAAAACGCTACAGGAGAAAGCCTCGACTATTCTCCAGAGTCGGGAAGAAGATGCTTAAAGATTTGTTGCACGCAAAGATTGATGGAGAACATAGTGTAGTACTGCTCTCTACCCCTTTACTTCCTTGCCTTTTACTTTCACCCCATATACCCTTTCCCCCTCCCCTCCCCGTCCTTTGTAGTTATAATAATTAGCCTATGTCTTTTTTGTTTTGGTCTTATGTTTTGTATCTTGAGCGCGTGTGCGCGTGTGTTTGGTGTAGTGTGTGTGTGTGTGTGTGTGTATGTGGGTATGTGTTGTGTGTGTGTGTGTGTGTGTGTGTGTGTGTGTGTGTGTGGTGTGTGTGTGTGGAGGGGAGGAGATGGGTATGAGTGTGTGGGGACAGGTGGGTTGGGGTGGGGGGATGTGTGTGTGTGCTGTAGTGTTTGTGTATGTGTGTGTGCGTGTGTGTGTGTGTGTGTGTTTGTGTTTGTGTGTGTGAGCTAGGTAGTAATGTTTTTATACTTTGCCTGCACCTCACACAGTTAACCCTACCCCAAACCCCATTCACACACACAGACAAACTGAAAACAGACAGAGACATACAGACGCAGAGACAGACAGACAGTCAAACGCGCGGAACAATCTCTAGACTATGAGATCTCTAGCTAGAATGTACATACTTAGCAAACATTTGACCACGTTTTGTTCCGCTAAACGAAGGTGACGTGTACTGTTAAGACCAGTTCTGTATGTTTTGGGGCTGATGGTTGATCGCTCGCACATGACAACTTTGACGAGAAATAAATTATTATGTGTACGTAACAGGTTTTAAAGCACCTTACGTTGTCTGTATTTTGACTTAAAAGACTGATGGGACACAAATGTGCCTTAATCATCCTTTTATCGTAGGGGGCTTCGTTAAAAAGGGGGAGGCGGGAGGCGGGGGTATGGGTGGTGGGGGTTGAGGGTGGGTTTTTTTTTTTTGGGGGGGGGCCTCTAAACAAAAACTAATAGGAAATGCACTCTGAGTTTTAACCCAGTATGCTAGCTCTTGTTTTATTTATTTATTTATTTATTTATTATTTTATTTCGAGGATAATGGAATGAGCATCCATGTGCTTTTTTTAAAAATCCAACCCCCGTGTGTACGCAATTTTGTAAACTTTGTCATCCGTTCCCACCGGCATACAATGGCCTACACCTCCGAAAAGCGGAACAGGTTTAACGTATGCGCAAGATGTTGTGCGTGCGTTTGCACACGGGACCTCTGGTTTATAATCTCATCCGAAGGGCTTTTGGAACTGGTATACACATCAAACACGGGAAATAAATAAGCAGAGGTATAAGGGAACATTTTTGAAACGGGGGAACAAATTGCGAATAATTTTTGCAACACATTTTTTCTCCCTTGGAAACATTGCTGGCAGCAATATCAAACCTCTTAAAATTTCACGATATAAAAACAGGATAAAAAATATCATCCTTATCGTCCGGATTCCAAGTCGTGTTGACATTTAAAGCGATAAGGTCGTCGAGCGCCCAGTGAGAAAAACATATATTCTATCCATTCAAAGAACATTTTGCATACCACAGCATCTTCTGCTCTTTTACGACCTATAAACTTCCTTCTATCGCACATATCTCTGGCTAGAAGAACGATGCACACAAACCTTCAATGAACTTTCTTCTGGCTCGTCCTAATCCGCAATAACATCTCCCAGCTTATGGTGGAGAAGAAAAACAAATGAACAAACAGACAAAAAATGAGAAAAGAGAGTTTATGTACTAGTAGAGTGTGTTGTGTTTTATTTTTTATTTGTTATTTTATGTTATTCTTTGATATCGAGGATAATGGAATGTGTGTGTGTGTGTGTTTGAACTGCAGCAATTAGGGTTGGTAACCTTGGGAGAGAGACAGACAGACAGACAGAGACAGAGACACAGAGGCAGAGAGAGAGAGGGACAGACAGAGACAGATAGAAACAGACAGACTCACAGACAGACAAACAGGCACACACACAGACAGACACATACGCAAACAGGAAAACAGACACACAAACAAACAGAGACATACACAGACAGACATAGATATACAGACAGACACACAGAAACACAGACACACAAACAGACCAAACAGTCACTCAGACAGTCTAGCAATAATAAAAAGAAAAAAGTACAACATTTTGTGACCAAAACTTTGTAAAATCCTTGCAGCAAAGAGAAATGACATTTGTTTTTGTTTAATATGGAATAATCAAGAGATCATCAGCAGAGCCCCCAAAGATTTTCTGACAAACAGCTGATCCCACACAGTATGACGTTTCTTACTTGAGATCCTCTCGGCTGTTAAACTCTAAAAAAAATCCAATTTCAACAGACGGCTACCCTGACGCTCAATCCTTCCTTTATTTTACTTTATTCTTGTATTCTTTAATTTCGAGCATAAAAATATAAGCACTCATTTGCTTTTTCTCCATCCAGTCCCCGTGTGTACACAATTTTGTCAATGTTGTCATCCGTTCCCACCGGCACACAATGGCCTACTCTTCCGAAAAAAAAGTATGCGCAAGATGTCGTGCGTGCGTTCGCACACGGGGCCTTGGTTTTAAGTCTCATCCGAAGGACTTTTGGGAAGAGTGGAGTCGGAACTGATGTTAACTCCAGAGAGGAAAAGGCGGTATAGCGTTTGGTGTCCACTCCATAGGCCCATGAAGTCGAGGGTTCAAATCCTCGGCCGTAGCATGTAGTGATATAGCGTTGCGTGCTGCTGACGATTTCCCTTACAGTCCCGAAATCGGAAATCTCCGCTGGGGCGTAAATATCATCGCAACAACAACAACAACAACAGCAACAACAACGACGACGACAATAACAAAAAAGCAAAACAAACAATAACAACAACAACAAAATTCATCAACAACATTAACAACATCAGCAAGAACAACAAGAACAATGTCCCTAGAATACAGTCTTGCCAGTGCCTTGTATTCATTCTATGCTTATACATAATCATCCAAGAGACCATAACTCATTTTTGCGTTTTTGGTTGGTTACGAAATCATAAAGATACCAAGCATGCACCCTGTACTTGGCGCAAGATGGACTCCGCTATACTCAAGCTGCTCCGGAGACACAAGGTATGAACAGTTCTGTGCAACGCATCAATGATTACCCAGAGAAAGAAGTGAGAAATAAATACATGTAAAGAAAAGAAGCTAGCTGCCTTTCAGGGCTGATGTAAAGATGTGTGCGCACACAGACACACACACACACACACACACACGCGCGCACACACAAACACAACACACACAAACACACACACACACAAACACGCACACACCCACACGCTCGCTCACACACACAAACACACATATGCACACACGCTCGCACACATACGCACACACACAAACACACACACACACACATACACGTCCGCACACAACACACACACACACACACACACACATACGCACACACACACACGCTCGCACACACACGCACACACAAACACACACACACTCTCTCACACACACACACACACACACACACACACACACACACACACACACACACACACATAGTCTGCAGGAAAGAACCAGGAGCTTCAATATGTTACCATGCTTATCTGCGGTCAATCTCTTATCTATAACCATACCTTATCTACAGCACAATCTACCTGGCAGAGCCTTGTCTTCATACTGACAGCACTCCAACAGTTGGCATGATGTTAATGTGTCTACCAGAATCCTGACAAAGAAGAAGAAGAAGAAGAAGAAGAAGAAGAAGAAGAAAAAGAAGAAGAAGAAGAAGAGGAAGAGGAAGAGGAAGAGGAAGAAGAAGAAGAAGAAGAAGAAGAAGAAGAAGAATTGCGAAGAAGAATTGCGAAGAAGAAGAATTGCGAAGAAGAATTGCGAAGAAGAAGAAGAAGAAGAAGAAGAAGAAGAAGAAGAAGAAGAAGAAGAAGAAGAAGAAGAAGAAGAAGAAGAAGAAGAAGAAGAAGAAGAAGAAAACAACAACAACAACAACAACAACAACAACAACAAGAAAAACATGAAGAAGAACAAGAAGAAGACAAGAAGAAGAACAACAAGAACAACAACAAGAGGAAGAACAACAACAACAAGAACAAGACAAAAAACAAAAAGAACAAGAAAGAGAACACGAAAACGAAGAACAACAACAACAACAACAAGAGAAAGAGTGGCAAGAACATGATTTTGATTTCTCAACAACACAACTACACCCACGCCATCAAAACAATGATAACACTAATAATAAACCAGCTCAGATAAAGGAGATTATGGCGAGAGTGAGAGAGACACTGACACAAGCAGACAGACAAACAGACAAGAGACAGACAGCAAAAACAGTCGTACGACAAGAATATACTTCTGGAGAAAGATTTGTGTTAAAATGAGAGAAAGAAAGATAAACAGTCAGACAGACACACACAGGCACACACGCAGATAGACACACAAACAGACAGACACACAGAGATACACACACACACACACACACACACACACACACACAACACACACACACACACACACAGGCCAGGAGAGACAGAAACAAAACCAGAAAAAAGAAGACAGACAGGAAAAGATGCAGAGAGACTTAAAGAAAGAAAGAAAGGGAGATGAAGACAGACGGATAGACAAACAGAAAAAGCACACAGACAGATAACATAATATTTATTTTAAAAAACAACAACAACAACAAAATTACAATTTATTTAGAACAGAAATGGATGAAGTGAATAGATGCAAAAGGAAAAAAAAGAAGAAAAATATGAAGGAACAGAAAAACTAAGGGAAAGTGTAAACATATATAATTCTAACCATATGGCAGGCCAATCATATAAGCCATTAATTTTTTTTCCACTTCGTAATTGCATTTAATAATTTTTTGGGGGGATAAGTGTTAAAAACGTTTCACACACGAGGACGCGCACGCACACGCATACACACACACCGTAACACACTAACACACACATACACACTACCGACTTTCTCTTTCTCTCTCTCTCTCTCTCTCTCTCTCTCTCTCTCTCTCACACACACACACACACACACACACACACACACACACACACACACACACACACACGTGCCTGAACGCTTGTACTCTCTCTCTCCCTCCCCCCCCTCTCTCTCTCTCTCACCCCCCAGTCCCACTCACCCCCCTTACACACACTAACACTAATACTAACACTAACACACACACACACACACACACACACACACACACACACACACACACACACACACACACACACACACACACACACACACTAACGCTAATACTCACACACATGTTCGCTCTGTCTCTGTCTCTCTGTCTGTCTCTGTCTCTCTGTCTGCCTGTCTCTCTGTCTGCCTGTCTGTCTGTCTGTCTGTCTGTCTGTCTCTCTCTCTCTCTCTCTCTCTCTCCTCTCTTCTCTCTCTCTCTCTCTCTCTCTCTCTCTCTTTCTCTCCCAAGCACATAGGGAGACCAAAAAGTAGCAGTGTACCTTGACTTGACAGTCATGTCAATACCCTGCTGTCTGTTACCGTCTGCTGACGTCATGAGGACTTGGCACCGCCAGGCAATTCGTCAGAGGAGAGGTCAAGGAAGGTCGAATGGAAAAGCCATCACCGCTTCAGATCCTGACACACGACCCGTCTCCACCTTACCTTTCAGACGGACCGCTTAAAACCCGTGTGTTTTGATCTCTCAGCGTAGATAGAACGTACTGTAACACACAACATGGTTTGCTGGTTTCTGGTTTAGTGTTTTTGTTTGTTTTGTTTTCGTTTTCTTCTTGGTTTTTTTTGTTCAACAGCTACAGCTACATGGTTCACCAGTGGTATGACTTTGGTGTGTGTGACCGTCTCCCCCCCCCCCCCCCCTTCACCATTAAGGCAGCTGCATTCTGGCTTGGGGATTTACAAAACCTTTGAAAAGTGTGTTGAGTAAAGGTTGGTGTGTGTGTGTGTGGCTTTAATTCAATACACAAGGTATACACGCTAGTATGCTGTCCATGACTTTCCGGCTTCAGACATACTTTCTTAAGTGTTAGTTAGCTAGCGGATGTGAGCTGGCCGCTTGAAATAGAACAGGATCGATTTTAAATGGTCAGGTTGAACATGATGCTGCGAGCCGCTTGAGACAGCTGTACAGACATGTCCGGCTGACAGTTGATCCGTTTGGGGTCTGTTTAGCACTGACCATCCCTGCGTAAGGATGGGAAGGCTTTTTTATCGGCTGCTTTACTCTCTCAAGGGGACGGGATAGCTCAGTGGTCGGAGTTCTCGCTTTCCCCCAACCAAGTTAAGCAGCGTCGAGCGTGGTTACCAGTTGGATGGGTGACCGTTTGCGGGCCTTGGCTTCAGTACAGTAACCCAGTCTCACCCAGCTGTAAATAGGTACCTGCCTCTTTAAGGACAGGGGAGGTAAAGCAGCGAGAGAGGGGAGATGGGCACTGCCCTCAATACGCTGGCCCATAGAGAAGTGAGGTCTGTGACGCCTCGCTCCCCTACGACCTTATAGGTTATGAGACCCCTTTACCATTTACTCTCTGCTCTCCCTCCCCTCTTTCCTGTCAAAGAAATGAAAAGCTGAACAAACATTTATTTTAAGCAGATAAGCAAACAAAGACAACCGAGAAAGGAACTGCATCAACAAAACAAAAAAGAAACCCCACTCTAAAACGACTTTCAAACTAGACGTCATCAACTGCCAAGCTTTAGCAAATTAAAGGAGCAATGATGTAAGTTCTTTACATCTGACTTGCATAAAAAAAGCTTCCTTTCCACACAGGGCCTCTTTCTCCCAGTCCATATAGCAGGAATCTCTGCTAGGATGTAGGCATAATCACAAAAACAACATTTCTTTTAAACACGCTTTCTAATTTATCCACACAACTTTTTTTAAAACTTGAAAGCCTGCTATGGCTGATAACTTACAGAATTCTAGAAAAGAGAGAAAATGATAACTCTCATTTAGAAATCTCACGTCTAGGGATACAATTATCTCGCATACTGTTTCTATGTGAGCTCCTTTTACTTTGGGTAGGTGAGGCTTTTTCTTGATGAACTTTATTAGTGTTCTGGAGGGGGGGGGGTGTAACGGGGGGGGGGGGGGGGGGGGGGGGTAGCCTAGTGGTTAGAGAGTTACGCTGGTAATCTGACGGCCCGGAATCAAGCCGCCACGGAGGCGCCAGTTCAGAGAATTTTAGCCCGGAGTTAACCTGATTACTGACTTCACTCCCACATAAAAGTCTGGATGAGACTTGAACCTGAAGCCCCTTGAACGAACACACGCAAAACACCTTGTACACACGTTAAAAACCCATCCCGCCATTTCGTGCCGGTAAAAAAAACAACACCGGAATAACGACATTGACAAAAACGCCTGCGCTCGTGTGTAATGTTTCCACACTATCCCGGAAGTCAGACATGCAACGTCTGTCAATGATGGCTAAAGGCTGCACACCGGTATTAATTTGGGGGTCACGTAGTATCTTCTATAGAGTGCGAGTGGAAAAAAATGTTGGGGATTTTCACAGACTTTTTTAAGCATGATAAAATGGACTGTGCACTTGTTTTGGGGATTGAGGACATAGAGCAATACCAGGTAGTCACGAGAAAGTTGGAAATAACCATCAAATGAGGTTTGCCTGTATTCCTACAACGTTGACCCCGCGCTTTCATATTGCGGTAAGGAAACTGGCAGACGACAAAGGACTGAGGGGGTACAGTGCTTGCTGAAAAATTAAACAATTTCAAACCTACCAAATGTGTTCAAAATCCCATGAGTTTTGATTCAGAGGCTAGTCTTTCACAAAAAAGTGGTTTTTATTTCTGTGGATGTCTTAGTACGTGCGGTATGAATATAAGAGTCACATAGAAAAACAGAAGGAAAAGAGTGATTTTTTTAATACCGGTGTGCAGCCAAAAACGGCCATTGCAAAATCTTCATTAGCCCCCCACGGTCCAAGGGACCACGTGATAGGGTTCAAGGGTTCTAAAACGGTCGCGTACGCAAACCTGGCTGTTGGTGTGCCTGGAAGCTGTGGCAGAGGAACAAGAAATGAATAGGGTTCCTTCCTTTCTTTCTCTTCAGTTAGCTCTGCGTTGACAGTCTTTCCAGTAGAAAGGAAATCGCAAAACGAAAAGCAGACTGTTGAGAGTTAAAGACTGAATGTGCAAATACTTTATAACAAAAGAAACGAGGGTTGAGTACGCACACTCACACGCGCACACACACACACACACAGACATATACATACACACACGCACGCACGCACGTAAGCACGCACGCACACAAACACACGCACACACATGGGTATACCCCCTTCCCAAACTAGCAACCACACACTCACACACCTACACACACAAACACACAATCAGAGTCCTCTCTCTCTCTCCTCTCTCTCTCTCTCTCTCTCTCTCTCTTTCTCTCTGTCTCTTCTCTCTCTCTCTCTCTTTTTCCTCTCTCTCTCTCTCTCTCCCCACACACACACACATATACACACACACACACACTCACCCACACTCACTCACTCATTCGCTCTCTCACTCACTCACTCACTCACTCACTCACTAGGTCAGTTTCATACATCACACATACATACAAATATACCCCTCATAGACGCAGATAGGCCATCAAACACACAACACTGACCCTCTTTCTCCCTCTTCCTTCCCCCCCCCCCCCCCACACACACACCCTCTCCACATCTCTGGCCTCTTCCAGAGGTCTATGCACAAGTGGGAGCAAGGCTAAGAATAGTCCCACATTCTGACAGTTCTGTCAATATTCTGCTGGCTATCGCCAGCGTCTGACGTCATCACAAACTGGCACGGTGCAGCCACGCCATTCCTGGAGAAGGGGTCAAGGGAAGTCACAGAATTAGAAGAAAAAGCATTTTTGGCTTTCTCACCGCCTCGAAAATGAATGAGTGACACGTGTAACATAAGCAAGCAAAATGACACCAACACGCAACCCAAACTAACACCGGTGGATCGGTGGTCTAGAGGTAACGCGCCTGTCTAGAATGCGAAAAGTCCGGGTCGGGTGTGTGCGTGGTTCGTATCCCGTTTGGGCCCGAAATTTTTCCCCCATCCACTAGACCATGAGTGGTGGTCTGGGCGCTAGTCTTTCGAATGAGACGATAAACCGAGGTCCCGTGTGTTACACAACATTTTCAACGCACGTAAAAGAACCCACGGCAACAAGAGAGTTGTCCCTTGCAAAATTCTTAGAAAAAAGCCACTCTGATAGGGAAACAAATACAGTTGCAGACCAAAAGAAAAAAAAGAAAAAAAGGGTGGCGCTGCTCTTGTGGCGACGCGCTCACCCCGGGGAGAGCAGCCCGAATTTCACGCAGAGAAATCTCGTGACTTAAAGTGGTATAAAATAAAATAAATAAAAATAAACAAAACAAAAGCTCCTGACCCTCTGACGTAAACAAGAAACAAACCCACATCAGACCAAGCAACACAGCGAAAAATAACACAAGATACAAGATGCAATCTGTATTATCCAGTTAAAAAGGAAAAGGAGTCCCATAACCTATGTGGTCATAGGGGAGTAAGGCATCTGAGACCTCAACTTCTCTAGGGGCCAGCATATTGAGGGCGGCGCCCATCTCCTCTACCTCACTGCTTTACCTTCCCTGACCCTAAAGAGGCATCCAGTGCAGTAAGCATCCATTTCGTACAACTCTCTCTCTCTCTCATTCTCCCCAGGGTTCTTCTGATGAGACTATAAACCAAGGTCCCATGTGCGAACGCACGCAGAATATCTTGCGCACTCGTTGAAACCCGTCCCGCTTCTCAGAAGAGTAGGCCATCGTGTGACAAAATTGACATAACTGCATATACACATGGACTGGATGTAAAAAAAAAAGGCACATGAGTGCGTGTTCCATTATCCTCAAAATAAAAGAATAAAGCTCTGTATATGTCTCTCTTATATATATAATCTCAAGTAGAAACGTCAAAAGGCATACCCGCAGACTTTTTTCTTAGTTCTTTTCATTGTAATATTCCATGCCAATTCCAGTTTTCCCACAAGGAAGTTCTCTGGCATATTTCAAGGCTGCAGCCTGTCGGTTAGGTACGTAAGCAGAGAACAACGACTGCATTGTTTCACCTGATGACAAGCAGAAACTGAAACGAACAGGCAGACAAACAGTCTGGCATATTAACAAATAGGCACACTTACACACAGACACACAGAGATACACACACATAGATACACACGCATACACATAGATACCAACACATATACAAGCAAAACACACAGAGAGATACACACACATACACACACAGATACACACAACACACATACAAACAAAGCACACACTTCCACACCAACCCCACCACCCCCACCCACTCCACACACAAACACACGCACACACATGCACACACATGCACACACATGCACACACATACACACACATACACACACATACACACACATTGATCACCCCACCCCCATCCTCACCCACCCACACATACACACACACAACTCCAACCTCCCCACACACACACACACACACTCACCCCCACCCCCCACACCCACACAAACACATCCACATCAACACCCACCCACAGGCACAGACAAACACACCACATCCACCCCCCCCCCCCACACACACACACATACACACACATACCGCCCCCCCCCCCCCCCCCCCCCACACACACACACAGCTGTGTCAATAGTCTGCTAAAACAGTCTGCTGACGTCATTCCCAGAACGGGCACAGCCACATCAGTCAGCAGAAAAGCGGGGGCAAGTCAAGTCAGGTCAAGTCAAGTCAAGTCAAGTCAAGTCAAGGAAGAGCAAAGTATCGATTATCTCCCGATCCCTCACTTTGAAAACGACAGAAACAGAGAAGGAAGAACGAAAGCAATGAAGAGAGAAAAAGATGCGGTGACAGAGGGGTTAACAGGAAGAACAGGAAAGAAAGAAATGAAAAACAAAACAAAACAGCCATGCACTTTTAAACATTCTTCTTCTTCTTCTTCTTCTTCTTCTTCTTCTTCTTCTTCTTCTTCTTCTTCTTCTTCTTCTTCTTCTTCTTCTTCTTCTTCTTTCTTCTTCTTCGCATTCTTCGCATTCTTCTTCTTCGCATTCTTCTTCTTCGCAATTCTTCTTCGCAATTCTTCTTCTTCTTCTTTCTTGTTCTTGTTCTTGTTCTTGTTCTTGTTCTTCTTCTTGTTCTTCTTCTTCTTCTTCTTCTTCTTCTTCTTCTTCTTCTTCTTCTTCTTCTTTCTTCTTCTTCTTCTTCTTCTTCTTCTTCGCAATTCTTCTTCGCAATTCTTCTTCGCAATTCTTATTCTTCGCAATTCTTCTTGTTCTTGTTCTTCTTCTTGTTCTTCTTCTTCTTCTTCTTCTTCTTCTTCTTCTTCTTCTTCTTCTTCTTCTTCTTCGCAATTCTTCTTCTTCTTCTTCTTCTTCGCAATTCTTCTTCTTCTTCTTCTCTTCTTCTTCTTCTTCTTCTCTTCTTCTTCTTCTTCTTCTTCTCTTCTTCTTCTTCTTCTTCTTCTTCTTCTTCTTCTTCTTTCTTCTTCTTCTCGCAATTCTTCTTCTTCTTTTCTTCGCAATTCTTCTTCTTCTTCTTCTTCTTCTTCTCTCTTCTTCTTCTTCTTCTTCTTCTTCTTCTTCTTCTCTCTTTCTTCTTCCTTCTTCTTCTTCTTCTTCTTTCTTCTTCTTCTTCCTTCTTCGCTTCTTCTTCTTCTTCTCTTCTTCTTCTTCTTGCATTCTTCTCTTCTTCTTCTTTCTTCTTCTTCTTTCTTCTTCTTCTTCTTTCTTCTTCTTCTCTTCTTCTTCCAATTCTTCTTCTTCTTACATTCTTCTTCTTCTTCTTCTTCGCAATTCTTCTTCTTCTTCTTCTTCGCATTCTTCTCTTCGCAATTCTTCTTCTTCTTCTTCTTCGCAATTCTTCTTCTTCTCTCGCAATTCTTCTCTTCGCAATTCTTCTTCGCAATTTCTTCGCAATTCTTCTTCTTGTTCTTCGCAATTCTTCTTCTTCTTCGCAATTCTTCTTCTTTGCAATTCGTTGCAATTCTTCTTCTTCGCATTTCTTCTTCTTCTTCTTCGCAATTCTTCTTCTTGGCAATTTTCCTTCTTCTTCGCATTTCTTCTTCTTCTTCTTGTTTGCAATTGTTTTTCTTCTTCTTCGCAATTCTTCTTCACAATTTTCATCCTCCTTTTTTTCTTCTTCTTCTTGTTTTTGTTCTTCTTGTTGTTCTTCTTGTTGTTCTTCTTCTTGTTCTTCTTCTTCTTGTTCTTGTTCTTCTTTGCAAATCTTCGCAATTCTTCTTCGCAATACTTCTTCGCAATTCTTCGCAATTCTTCTTCTTCGCAATTCTTCTTCTTTGCAATTCTGTTTCGCAATTTCGATCTTCTTTGCAATTCTTCTTCTTTCTTCTTCTTCTTCTTCTTCTTCTTCTTCTTCTCTTCTTCTTTTCTCTTCTTCTTCTTCTTCTTCTTCTTCTTCTTCTTCTTCTTCTTCTTCTTCTTCTTCTTCTTCTTCTTCTTCTTCTTCTTCTTCTTCTTCTTCTTCTTCTTCTTCTTCTATCTTCTTCTTATTCTTTTCTTATTCTTCTTCTTCTTCTTCTTCTTCTTCTTCTTACTTCTTCCTTCTCCAACTTGCTTTAGTCCCGACTTATACAGGATTGCCACGAACGTCATGAAAAAACACTGTCTTTCAAGGCAAGACCGATTGATAAAAAAACAAAAAACAAAGGCATCTCTCATTCTTTCACGTCTGGACTATTGCAATTCTCTTTTGGCTGGTCTGCCAGCATCATCTGTCCACTCCCTTCAACGTATTCAAAACTCTGCAGCTCGACTAGTCCTCAGAAAGAAAAAAATCTGAGCACATTACCCCTCTCCTGCGATCTCTCCACTGGCTGCCTGTGCCACAAAGAATAAACTATAAGATCAGTACTCTCTGTTACAAATGTCTCCACAAAACAGCACCTTCCTACCTCTGTGAATGTCTCCACCTGTACACCCCTTCTCGTTCCCTTCGCTCTGATGCAGATTCCTTGTGCTTACAAACACCTAGATTCAACCAGTCCACTGTTGGCCGTCGCTCTTTCTCTGTTTCTGGTCCATCGATTTGGAATGGCCTCCCTATCTCTCTTCGCCAAAGGCCTTCTTGTGACTCTTTTAAATCTGGCCTCAAGACATATTTGTTTCAAACCTAAGAATTTCCTCTCCTGTTTCATTTCATAGCTATCCCTGCTTTTCAACAGCCAAAAATTCCATCACCCTGCCAAAGTGTATAACGTGGGTGTGTGTGTGTGTGTGTGTGTGTGTGTGTGTGTGTGTGTGTGTGTGTGTGTGTGTGTGTGTGTGTGTGTGTGTGTGTGTGTGCATTTGGACTTGTTAGAACTATTACTTGTTATTGGTTGCATGAC
>CM054134.1:108993792-109001292 GCA_028751875.1 Rapana venosa
AGTTCAAGAAATCTACCAATGCTTCCGTTTCTTGTCAATTCTGATCTGATCCAGTTTGGGGTTTCATTTTTTGAGATTTTTCTGACAAGCGGAAACAGTTTGCACTACTCTATCCATAAAATGTTTTAACTGAGGGCATAACTGATAGTTTCATCAAGATCAAGAAGCCCTTATACTACTACTGGATAGATTTGTAGATACATTTCAAGACAGTTAGGGCTTATTAGGTATTGCTTTTTATTTTTTGAAACCAGAATCCGGTACTACTGCTGTTTCAAAGATGCACATGGCAGCTGCTTCATAAGTAAGCAAAGGAGATGGCTAGAATATTCATGAAAAACACTCTTTCAATTGCATTCCTTACATTAACTCACAATGAATCTATTAAAAATATGGGAGAATTATGCCCCGTCATTTGATACAGAAATATGCTCTAATTAGAATCAATGACAAAAACTCTCCAAATATTTTAATACCATATGACAAAACAATTTGCCATCTCTCTAAAATTACATTACGCACATCACACCCACAACACAACACACACAAACACACACACACACACACCACACAACACACACGCAAAACACAACACACACACACACACACACACACACACACACACACACACACACACACACACACACACACACACCTCTGGCACAACCATTACTCTGTTGACTCACTGAAATAATGTTTCCCTCACCACCAACCATCCCCCACCCACTTCACCCCCTATCCATCCCCCCCGCCCCCACCCCCACCCCCCCATCGCCTTCGCCTCCACACACAGACATACACACACACCTTCCCCGCCCCCTCTTCCCTCCAAAATAAACAAAAACAACATCACCAAGGAATCAAGCAAGAAACCAACCAAGACGAGACGATAAAATGTGTAGAAGGAAACGGAACACCGAAGGAAAAGCAACACTTGGCACTGACTTGCAATTACCTGGAACAAACATTGCAGAAAGCGGGTTTTCCTCAACAAGAAGAAGAAGACTCTCACAGCAGTTGATTTCTCAGTAAAATGAGAAGTTCAGCAGACATTTATTTTTTTCACTCAGGCACACACGACGTGTGGTATGTTGATTAAAGAAGATATCAGTTTTGGATCAAAAAAGAGAAACTCGCTGGAGCGTTTGTTATTTTTGTTGTGTGTTTTGGGTTTTTTTTAATGGGCACAATGCCAAAGATGGTTTTTGTGTGTGTGTGGAATAGTGTGTGTGTGTGTGTGTTGTGTTGTTGTGTTGTGTTGTGTTGTGTTGTGTTGTGTTGTGTGTGTGTGGTGTGTGTGTGTGTGTGTGTGTGTGTGTGTGTGTGTGTGTGTGTGTGTGTGTGTGTGGCGGTGTGTGTGTGTGTGTGGTGTGCGTGTGGTGTGGGTCTGCTAGGTGTGTGTAGTGTGTGTGCGTGTGTGGATGTGGGTGTGTGTGTGTGTGTGTGTGTGTGCAAATACATTTGTGTTGATGAAGAAAGGTTGGGTGCATGTGTTCTTGGAAATGAAATACAGTTGCTTGCGAGTGTATGTTGGGAGAAACAGGGAGATAGAGAGAGAAAGAGAGAGAGGGGAGAGAGGAGAGAGAGAGAGAGAGAGAGAGAGAGGAGAGAGAGAGAGAGAGAAAGAGACAGAGAGAGAGAGAGAGACAGAGACAGAGACAGACAGACAGACAGATAGACAGATAGACAGACAGCCAGGCAGACATATAGAAACAGAAATATACCGATAAACATAACGAGATTTTATTTTCCGAAGATAATAGAATAAGTACAAGACTTTTTTTTTTACATCCAGACCTCAGAAAGGAAAAGAAGAAAAGAAAACATGAAAACAGAAAAGTATATAATAAGCAAATTGAATCATAATAATCGTAGTAGTCAGAGCGAGAGCGAGAGCGAGAGCGAGAGAGAGAGAGAGAGAGAGAGAGAGAGAGAGAGAGAGAGAGAGAGAGACTGAGAGAGAGACAGAGAGAGAGGGAAAGAGAGAGAGTTCCTTATAGCAAGCAGCTACAGACATAGACAGTTATATTGACAAAAACACAGCCGAAGTGGTAGAAAAAATAACCCAAGACTCTCACACACAAAAACAGGAAGCATAAAACATTCCCTGTTAATCAGATTATGAAAAAAACAACCCACTCCAAGAAGCCATAGGAATTCATGACAACTGTTTTATTTTATTTTTTTAAATTTAGGGACACAATTTCATAGAAATTAATTTCTTACTTTCCCTTCGAATAATTATAAACAACACCTGTGATTGCCATCGAGATCAAGCGATAATAAAAACAGTAACGATAGATAAGAACCAGTCCCAATAGTCGTGAGACCCAAAATATGTTTCTTGTAAAGTCTGTGGGGCAACCATTGTACACAGTGGTCTTTCGACACAGCATCATAGAGTTGTGTCCCATGGCTTGATGATGTGGAACGATGTGATGAGAGATTATGTACTATTTTAGAGGATAATAATTAGGAGTTGTAGTGGATGAGAAACACATCTGAAAACTAACAAGGCATGTGATTTTGTATGGGTATTTTTTTTTGGTAGTCAATGGTTGCTTTGGCTTTACATTGGTGTGTGTGTGTGTGTGTCTGTGTGCGTGTGCATGTATGCGTGCGTGTGTGCGTGCGTGTGCGTGGTGCGTGTGTGCATGCGTGTGCGTGCGTGCGTGCGTGCGTGCGCGCGCGCGCGTGTATGTGTGGTTTGTTTGTGTTGTTTACTAGACACGAGTCCTACACAGCATGTGCCTATTAATAGGGTAACTGCTCTTCCTGGGCTAATTACAGTACGTTTGCCTCTGACCTGATTTTGATGATGTGGTTCTACAAATAACCGTCCATTGTGAGAAACCAAGATATTATACCGTTGATATTTATTCGGGCCTGCATTCTTCTAAACACTTTCTTTGACCTCCTCCCCCCTCCACCCCCCCCCCAAAAAAAAAAGAGGTATACTTGGAGCGACCTGAACATGACTGTCACAGATGTGTCACTTCAAAAAAGTCAGAGTTGTTCATTCTCTGGGTATTCTCCGCACCATCCCTATCTTCATCAGCTAGGTTCATATGCATATTCTGTTGACCTTTCCGGCACAGCAAGCCGCATTGAGAGTCAGCGTCATGAAAATCGCTGTCCTGCAAAGGATGGGTATGCTCGAGCCCTTCTCACCTCCCTCAACATCTGTCTTCCTTTCCACACCGTTGTTGAGGGAATGCTTTCTCCCACCATATTCGCTATGTTCACCCACACTTCGCTTTTCCTGACTGTGACGATTGTTTCCGTGACTTTTCTGCCCGTTAATAGCCACGCACCGTCCATTCTGTGACTTCTGAGCGTTTAGCCTATCGTTATACGCATTCCGCATGTTTTCGCTGTTCTGGTCTCCGTCTGTTAAACTCTGATCGTTGTGGATAGTACCCCGGCAGAAACCATCCCCAAACTGACTTTCCCGAGCGCCATCATCAACATCATCATGATCATGATCAACATCATTATCCTCCTCAGTATCATCATCATCATTATCAACATCATCACTATTCTTTCTGTATCGACCGTTGAGTCTGTCAGCATCCCCGCAGCCCCAGGTCCGTCTGTCCTTCAAGAACTGCCTGACGCGGGTCATGACGGGCGGCACGAGGCCCTGAAGAGTGAGGCAGATGAGCGCCAGAGCGATGACGATGACGTAGGCGATGAGGATGCCTCCGATGCTGACGATCTCCAGCTGGTGGGCGCTGCTGGTGGTGTGGGAGGAGGTGAAGCACTCCGGGGACCCCCTCCACCACTCCTTCTCCCACATGGCCAAGAAGCCGCCTTCCTGCAGCTTGAGGATGCTAAGGGGAGGGGGGAGGAAAACCAACAACAATAAGAAGAAGATGTTGTTGCAGTGTTAGTGAAGGTGATTGAAGACTAGTTATCGGACATTGCTTGAAGACAAGACATGAAGGTGTTGTCATGACTGTTACACACACGCACACACACAAACACACACACACACACACACATATATATATATATATATATATATATATATATATATATATATATATATATATATATATATATATATATATATAATATATATATAATATATATAAACAGATTTATATACATACATACATACATACATACACACACAGACAGAGAGGCAGACATACAGTGACATACAGACACAAACAGAGGAGAGAGACAGACAGACAGCGGCAGAGAAAGAAGGAGAGAGAGAGAGAGAGAGAGAGGGAGAGGGAGGGGGGGGGGGGGGGGATGTGGGTGTCAGTAATGTATAGTGCACCTTGTATAGCGGCCAACCGAAAATACAATAGAATAATGCGTTTCCCGAGCGTAGCTCTCCCGAATCGAAGAGAAAGGGTGAAATACTTTGATTCCCACCAAAAAAAAACAAAAAAAACTTGAAGGTGATCAATGTGTTCTTTGTACTATCCATAAGCGTTGGTTTGATTTATTTTTTTTGGTGGTATGTCTGTTTGCTTTGAAATCTCTTGGCTACCGCTGTGCATGGTTCATCACTATATAGACAAAGGATGCATGACAAAAATACATATCAAGGGGCCGGACACAAGGCGTAGATCTTATGCATTTCTAAGCAAGCGTAGAAGGGAAGAAGAGAAGAGCATCTGCAATATTTTCTTCTCCCGGACATTCGCATTATTCAGGAGTCCCCAAAACAATACACGCATCCTTCCCCCCCACCTCCCGCACTCTCTCTGAGAGAGAGAGAGAGTGCGAGAAAGAGAGAGAGAGAGAGAGAGAGAGAGAGAGAGAGAGAGAGAGAGAGAGATAGAGAGAGGAGAGAGAGAGAGTGTATGTGTATGTGGGCGTGCGTGCGTTCGTGCGCGCGCGTGCACTGTGTGTGTGTATGTGTGTGTGTATGTGTGTGTGTGTATGTGTGTGTGTGTGTGTGTGTGTGGTAGTGTGTGTGTGTATGTGTGTGTGTGTATGTGTGTGTGTAGTGTATGTCTGAGTGTCCGACGACGAAGAAGTCCCGGAAACAAAACAACGCATGGCATCAATAAAAGAAGACATCTTAGAAACGTATGCAAAACGTTTGCTGACGCCACAACAGCCATCATGTCAGGCAAAGGCATGGGACTGGTTCTGTTATTGTGTTTGTTTTGTTTTGTTTTGTTGTTATTGTTTCCTTAGCTGAAGCTCCGAGGTTCACCAATAAATTGTGTGATTTTGCATAATTATGCGAACGTATTTTACCCACAATGCAGGTAGCCGCATTCCGAATTCGGCGATTCTGAAAGATTCGTTCTGATCTGTTTTTTTCTTTCTGTGAATGGTGAGGGATAGGAGAGAAGAGATTGCTGGGGGTTGCGGGATGGTTAGCGCACCAGGCTCATGATTTGATACCATCTGAGGTTGAAGCTTCCAGTCTCCGGTGATTTGTCTGTCTGATAAGCTTAATCCTTTCCCCCCCCCCACCCCCCCCCCCCTGGATTTAGTACCGCTTTGGACTTTATTCCCCCCTGCACGTCTTTCCAATGAAACACAGACCAAGGTCCGCTGTGTAATTCCACTCATAATCTATGAATATATATTATAAGAAAATCGATTGCCGTGTGGGAATGCTAAGGACACGTCAGTGTGAGAATAGCATCCCCACTGTCTGGAAATTCTGTGCCAGGAGTTCCCTCTTGTCCATGCCTTTCTGTATTTCTGCCTTGATCTTTTTGTTTCCCTCTGTCACCTTCTTTGAATATGTTTTTTTCTGACTTCTTGGTCTATTCTCCTCCCTCTTGTTTTGTTTTTCCCAGAAAGACTTAGAACATAACAACTGATTATCTCCCATGCCTAAGCCGAATGCGCTGGGCCTGACTTAATAATAATAATAATAATAATAATAATAATAATAATAATAATAATAATAATAATAATAATAATAATGTATGGAATTTATATAGCACTTAATCTTGTAAAGCAACAAATCAAAGCACTCAGATGACATCATTTTTATGCATGTGTATAGGTTTAAAAAAAAAAAATTGTCATCTGTTCCCACCGGCACACAATGGCCTACTCTTTCGAACAGCGGAACAGGATTTAACGTGTGTGCAAGATGTTCTGCATGCGTTTGCACACGGGGCCTCGGTTTATGGTCTCATCCGAAGGATTTTGACATTCAGTTCGATTGTTTTGTCAAACTGGGAAGAAAGGGCGAGGCTGGGAATTGAACCCAGAACGTCACGGTTTACTTGTTGTCAGGCAAACGTCTTAACCATCCTGCCACCTTCCTTCACAAACTTCTCAGACGTTTTGCTGTGAATCAGTGAATGCATTTTCGTTCATATGATAGACAACAATAGCTGTTGTCTTAGCGTTGTACTAAAAGGGGGGGGGGGGGAAATTGCATAAGAATAGGACAGATATGATGGGCGGTATGGATATTACAAAACGTATCCACCATGCAAATGGCAATATGGTGGAAAGATGGGCTTTCGCCAAGTTCTTTTTTTTTCCAACACTCACTGTCTGGAAGTATTAGCACAGCGACTTTGTGACTACTGAAGGAGTGACATGAGAAGTCAGATAATTATGGGAAAACTATGTGCTTCAGTATGCATGATAGCCTTTGATGGAGTAAGAATATGCTGTGTAGCTAGCCAGTAGCCATATCCACTAATTTCTATTGCTACGCACGAGTCAATTCAACGATAGCAATAATGTGGGTATTTTTCATCCAGTCCCCTGTGTACGCAGCTTTGTAAATTTTGTCATCCGTTCACACCGGCAGAGAGAAAGAGAGAGAGAGAGAGAGAGAGAGAGAGAGAGAGAGAGAGAGAGAGAGAGAGAGAGAGAGAGAGAGAGGAGAGAGAGAGAGAGAGAGAGAGAGAGAGAGAGAGAGAGAGAGAGAGGAGAGATGGAAAAAGATAATGATTTGAAGAGCCTAGACCGTCCATCTCAGCGTGAATTCAAATCTTCGTAAGTCAGGCACGCTGAAATAGGATGCACTGGGCCTGACTTGTCAGGTGCTTAACGGCAGTGCAACGCATTTTTCGCCGGTTTGACAGACAACAACAGTTGCTGTCTGAGCGTTGGAGGAAGAAGACATAGGTTAGGTAAGTAATGAAATCTCTAGTAATGTCTTTTTCTGTTTTACCTTTTGCTTGGTTTTGCTGGGAGAGGAAAGATACGTGAATTTTCAAATCTGTTGAAAAAATCCTTACATATTATAGGAACCCCATGTTTTTTACCCAAGTGCTGCTCAGCTTTTTCCATGAACCAGAAAATAGATATGCAAAAAGCGTCACCACTGACGTGGCTTTACAAACATGAAACATACGCTCTTGAGATCACTGCCTGAAGCTATCAGAGATGGTGTTTCATTCCACTCTCTGCTGAGGTGCCTGTCTGAGTGGACTTTTTCGCAGTTGTTAACTTTGGTTTGCATTGCATTTTCCTGTAAGACCTTTGGGTAAACTTTGAACCGTGCCTTTGGTTAACAAAAAAGATACCTGCATGCCATCATACTCTCAC
>CM054134.1:109006292-109011292 GCA_028751875.1 Rapana venosa
CAAAAATCATTAACGCGCATTCCTTCAGAGACCAGAACTTCTGATGACGTGTCTTGGAGTCGTGGCTGCCGAAAGGAAAGGTGCTGAACTGGGTGGTCACGTTCAGCACGATGGCGACCACAACAACCATGCCGGCCATCAGCAGCCACACGGACAGGGCAAAGGGACGAAACACGTTCAGAATGGAGGGCTTGGAGTCGTCTTTCTTGGTCAAGATCCCGCCGCCATCTTCCATGTAAAGAACGGTGAAATCCACGGCTTCCATTCGGTCGGAAGTGATAGAAAAGGGGCCCACAGCCAAGTCCAGTTCCTTGAGAACAGATAAAGAACGTGAAGATGTATCTTGATGAGTATGAGCTGTGGCACTGAAATTCGTTATACAATGCTGGAAAAAATACATTTCTGGCTATGTTGTGTGTAGGATTGAGCGTTTTTGTGAAACAGTTGGGGAAAAGAGACTATTTTGAATGTTTCGTTGTTGTGTTTGTAGTATATATTACAGTTTAAAAAATAATATTTAGTTACGAAGTATTAACTAAATTGTTTTGAGTTTAATGTATCTTTTCGATTGATCGGGATGGAGTATAGACAGAATGGATTCTTCATAAAGTGTTGCAATATATACAAGAGCGTAGATTTGGAATTTGCAACAGTTCTTGTATTCAAAAACTTACTCTTTTCACCACAACAAAATACAGGCTAAAACAAGTCAGTCTTTAGTCTCAATACTCTGCTGATCTTCATCATACACTATGGGTGGGAAGACGGGACGGGATTGCCTGGTGGTTACAACGTTGCACTCATGATCTAGCGGTCGGGGTTCGAGCCACCACCGAGGCACCTGTTTAAGGGGATAACTTCAGATGAAGTTAACACCAGTGCCAACATCACTCTCCCAAAAGTCTGGATGAGACTCTGAACGGTCCCGTGTACAAACGCACACATAACGCCTAATTCGCACGTTAACACTTTTTTTCCGCTTTTAGAAAAAGTAGGCCAATTTTGCCGGTTGGAACAGAAGACGAAATTTACATCACCACCCCAAAAATACACCGCACGCACACTGGGGTAGTGGTTAGACATCCTCCCCAAAGTCAAAATGCGGCTACCTAGATGGTAGACAAACGGTCGCACACGAGCAATATCACCATTGGTACCAACAAAACCCCACAACTCACTATGGGTTAAAGTCACTGATTTACTCTTTCCTGTTTTATTTTGATCCACAGGGAAAAAAAGTTATTAAGAAGAATTGCTTTTTCTTTTTCTCAATATATAATTGCTCATTATGTCAAAATATATGTACATAAAACTGCCATTTTATTGTCAATGGTACGACGCCACCAATTGTGAAAACTACTTTTAAAAACCTGTCCGGATTTTTCTTTCTTTCTTAGTGTCTCATTGTTCATGTGGACAAAGTTTGTTATGAATACCTCATTCTTCAATCGCTATTGCATTATTCACAGTGAGGAAAAGAAAACATTTTCCTGTAATCGATTACTTTACTGATTGTTGTTTTTATTGTAAGGAAGACATGGTAGAGGCTATTTCTTTTTCCCCTGGTTATTGCATGACCATTATGTTGCTGATAAGGAAAGATGGGGATGTGAAAGTAGTTAGTCTAAATGAAATATCCAGCGCAATATTGATACATCTTGGTTAAAATAATGACTATTCTTTTTTAAGGTTGAAAGAATGTCTTCTATATTTCTTCAGTTCAATGTAAAAGTAGTAAATGTGAGGATAATGAAGAGACGAATAATGACAATAATAATAATAATGCTAATAATATCATAACAGTGATAACAATAATACAAAAATAATAATGAGAGAAGAAGAAGAAGAAGAAGAAGAAGAAGAAGAAAGAAGAAGAAGAAGAAGAAGAAGAAGAAGAAAAGAAAAGAAGAAGAGCAACAACAAGGACAAGTAGAACAGGGGAAAAAGAGAGAAAATAACACTACTACTACTACTACTACTACTACTACTACTACTACTACTACTACTACTACTACTACTACTACTACTACTACTACTACTACTACTACTACTACTACTACTACTACTACTACTACTACTACTACTACTACTACTACTACTACTACTACTACTACTACTATACTACTACTACTACTACTACTACTACTACTACTATACTACTACTACTACTAACTACTACTACTAACTACTACTACTATTAATCTACACTACTACTACTACTACTACTTACTACTACTACTACTACTACTACTACTACTATTACATACTACTACTACTACTACTACTACTACTACTATATACTACTACTACTACTACTTACTACTACTACTAACTAACTACTATCTACTACTACTACTACTACTACACTACTGCTACTGACTACTACTATATAACTACTACAACTAACTATTTATAGCTATATATAACTATCTACTACTACACTACTACTACACTACTTAACTACTAACATACACTACAATACTACACTACTCACTACTTCTCACACTACTACCATGCACTCGCACAACCTGCTCTCTGCTACACACTACACTACTGCACCACATCTCACATATCCTTAAAATAACATATATAATAATAACACATACAACTACACTTCAACTCACTACACTAATACATACACTACACTACATACACTACACTTACACACGTACACTGCACTCGCCTGCCTACACTACATCACATCTCTGCGTAACAGTAATTAATAACAATACAGATTACATTAATTGCGTCTCACTCACTTATAATTGTACTTTATACAATATCAAGGATAAAATTTGTCCTTTCCACACCCCCACTCCCCAACCCCAGCCCCAAACATCTAATTGTATACTTTAGACATAACAATAGGTAAAAAAAAAAAGTAAAGGTGCCTCATAACCTATAAGGTCGTAGGGGAGGGAGGCATCAGAGACCTCAACTTCTATAGAGTCCAGCATACTGAGGGCGACGGCGCCCACCTTCTCTCCCTCGCTGCTTTACCTTCCCTGGCCCTAAGGAGGGCAGGTACCCATTTAAATCTGCGTGAACTGGGACCTGTACTGAAGCCAAGGCGCGCAAATGGTCGTCACCCATCCACTTGGTAACCACGCTCGATGCTGTTTAACTTTGGCAATGGGGAAAGCGAGCGCTCTGACCGCTGAGCCATCCCGATACTTTAAACAATGGACTTCTTCAAAACATAACAAACAAACAAACAACGAAGATACAAGCAGAGAGAGAGAGAGAGAGAGAGAGAGAGAGGAGAGAGAGAGAGAGAGAGAGAGAGAGAGAGAGAGAGGAGAGAGAGAGAGAGAGAGAGAGAGAGACTTCAGACTTCAGACTTTTATGTACATCGGCCTTAGGCCACAATACAAAAGAATGATTGGCATATGGAGTGGGCATATGACATAAGTGTTATAAACATATTACTATCAACGTATATAAATATGAAACAATGCAGCAGCAATACTAACACAAGGAAATTTCATCACAATATCTTGAAAATTCATCACAAAATAATTCACGTGCGTCATAATCGACAATGTTTTTTAATGTAGTATTCATCAATATAATGATACATTTCTAGAAAGTTATCTTATTTCTTTTGAGAGAGAGAGAGAGAGAGAGAGAGAGAGAGAGAGAGAGAGAGAGAAGAAGAGAGAGAGAGAGACAGACAGACAGACAGACAGACAGAGAGACAGACAGACAGACAGACAGACAGACAGACAGACAGACAGACAGAAAAGAATAACCAGCTATGCACAATTTTCTTTATCAAAAATCTCTCACCCCTCGAACTAGCATCCCTACCATGCCAGCCCAGCTTCCGTTCTCGTTCTTGTAGCCGAAACGTCCATCAGGGGGCTCCATCACCTCATACCTGCATCCAACATCGCCATGCTAAAGCGCTGTGTATTTGTCTGTTGTAGTAATTGTTGGTGGTAGTGGTGGTTATTGTTGCTGTTGGTGGTGGTGGTTGTGGTGGTGCTGGTGGTGGTAGTGGTGTTGGTGGTGGTTGGGGGGGTAGGGGAGGGGGTCTTGGTTGTGTTGGTGATCGGTGTTGGTGGTGGTGATGGTAGTGGAGGGTGTGGGGTGGTTGTTGTTGGTGGTGATGGTAGTGAAGGGTGTAGGGGTGGGGTTGGTGATGGTAGTGGAGAGTGTGGGGGTGGTTGTTGTTGGTGGTGATGGTAGTGGAGGGTGTGGCGATGGTGGCTAGTGGGAGTGAGGGTTGGTGGTGGTGATGGTGGTGGTGGTGGTGGTGAAGGTGGGGTTTGGTGGTGGTGGTGGTTGTTGGGGCTTCGTGGGGGGGTGGGGGTGGATGTGGTTGTTGTTGGTGGTGGTGATGGTAGTGGTGATAGTGTTGGCTGGTAGAAGTGGTGGTTACGGTGATTGTAATAATGGTGGTGGTTGTGGTGTTGGTAGTGGTTGTAACAGCGGTGGCAGTTGTGGTGCCGGTGGTGATGACAATAGTTGTAATAATGGTGGTGGTGGTGGTGGTGGTGGTGGTTGTGTTTTGTACGAATACTAGAGGGGATAATGGAAACGGTGTTTCCTTTAAAGCTGTTGCTTTATAAGTGCTTTGCAATACATGTCAACTTTTTAAAAATATTGTGTTTGTTATCATATAAGCGGTTATCACAATAGTTCCTATATTAATTTTGTCTTTATGGTTGCAATTGTTCTTATCTTTGTAGAGTTGTGGCTGTTATGAGACCGTAATCGTGTCAAGAGCAGTATTATTCCATGACTACTAATTTAATTTATGTTAGTCATTTATCTTATGCTTTTGCTCCTTGAGTTCCTAAATTGTTCTCTAGGGACAGAATAAAACACAAAAAGAGTAGAAGGCTAGAATCTTACGTAAAATTGAGGTATTTGGCCATGGCCTTCACGATGTCGAAACAAAACCCTCCATACACCACGGTTCCGTTCTGGTTCTCTCGTTTTGTAAATGGTATGGTCTGAAAACCAAAATGGGGATGGTTACGATTGTACATTAG
>CM054134.1:109018792-109026292 GCA_028751875.1 Rapana venosa
AGCCAGAAGCCTGAGAGTCCTCTTGCTGGCTCCTTCCATCCTCACACTTCTTGCTGCTGTCTGTGCTGGAAGGTTCTGTCTTAGAAAGTAAGGTTTTAGTTGATTTTGTAAAAGTTTGCATCTGTAGTCAAGAAATGAATATAACTGCCTTTTCTTTCTTTTTTCCAGTTTGTGAGAAAAAAGACTTGCCGATTTACCAACTAAATGATCAATCAAACATTCAAGCAAGCAAGTGAGAAGATACGGACAAGTAAGAAAACTAAACCAACGAACCAATTAACCAGCCAAACTACCAACCAACCAATCAACCGGTTAATCATTCGAGCAACGGACGGGAAATAACTGCTGCCGCTTTTATTCAATGATAGTTTTAACATTGCTATCTACTACTACTACTACTACTGCTACTGCTGCTGCTGCTGCTGCTGCTGCTGCTGCTGCTGCTACTACTACTGCTACCACTACTACTACTATGCTGCTGCTACTGCTTCTGCTGCTGCATCTGCTGCTGTTGCTGCTTTTATGCTGCTGTTGCTGTTGCTGCTACTGCTGTTGTTGTCGCTGCTGCTGCTGCTGCTGCTGCTGCTTCTGCTCCTCCTCATCCTCCTCCTCCTCCTCCTCCTACTACTACTTCTACTACTACTACTACTACTACTACTACTACTACTACTACTACTACTACTACTACTTCTGCTACTACTACTGTTGCAACTACTGCTGCTGCTGCTGCTGCTGCTGCTGCTACCTCTACTACTACTACTACTACTACTACTACTACTACTACTACTACTACTACTACTACTACCACCACTACTGCTGCTGCTGCTGCCGCTGCTAATATTGCTGCTGCTGCTGCTGTTGCTGCTACTGCTGTTGAAGTTGCTGCTGCTGCTGCTGCTGCCTTCCGCTACCAGTGCGACAATTACTACTCCTGCTGCTGCTGCTACTCCTTCTGATGATGATGGCAGCTCACGTTTACGGGTGTAGACAACAGCAGGGTAAAGGTGTTCCATAACTTATGTGGTCGTAGGGGAGCGAGGCGTCAGAGACCTCACTTCTCTAGGGGTCAGCATATTGAGCGTGGTACTCATCTCCTCTCCCTCGCTGCTTTTCCTTCCCTGACCCTAAAGAGACAGGCACCCATTTACAGCTGGGTGAACTGGGGGACTGCATTGAAACCAAGTCGCGCAAACGGTCACCCATCCAACTGATGACCACGCTCGATGCTGCTTAACCTTACCTGGGGGAAAGCGAGTGCTCTGACTACTTCGCTATCCCGTCCCCTGTTGCTGTTGTTGTTGTTATTATTATTATTGTTAAGTAATCTCCAGCTCCACCCTTTAGAAGTCATTCAGAATATGCACCTTTCAACCATCTCTCTTGGTATTACCACGAAACCCTGTGTGGATGAAACGTTTGCGTGGATGGCTTTTCCAGTACTTTTCCGATTGGGCAGCCTAGAATACGCCCACACGATTTGTTGTTTCTTTACGGATACTACACATCATTGTTATACTAAGAGCCTGGCATGGGGGAAGACAGTATCATCAAAACTTTTCCTTGCTATAGAGCTCCGAGGTTCACCAATCCTAAGATGTTGCGCTTGGAACCGTATTTGCCCTCTATGAAGGTAGCTGCGTTCCGGCTTCGGGGATACAACAAGTAATTATCTGAAAGCACAAATCATGTTGAATATATTCCTCAGCAATTCGCAAACATCAGTTACTAGCTAAAAAGGTTTTTGTCTAGGTCAACATTATCATTCAGTCCACTTTCACATAATCATTCAGTCCACTTTCACAAAATCATTCAGTCTATATTCACAGTATAATCATTCTGTCCACTTTCAAAGTATAATCATTCAGTCCACTTTCACAATATAATCATTCAGTCCACTTTCACATAATCATTCAGTCCACTTTCACAGAATCATTCAGTTCACTTTCACATAATCATTCAGTCCACTCTCACATTATCATTCAGGCCACTTTCACATAATCATTCAGTCCACTTTCACATAATCATTCAGTCCACTTTCATATAATCATTCAGTCCACTTTTATATAATCATTCAGTTCACTTTCACATAATCATTCAGTCTACTTTCAGGTAATCATTCAGTCCACTTTCATGTAATCATTCAGTCCATTTTCACATAACCATTCAGTCTACTTTCACATAATCATTCAGTCCACTTTCAGTCCACTGTTATATAATCATTCAGTCCACTTTCACATAACCATTCAGTCCACTTTCACATAATCATTCCGGCTATATTCACATAATCATTCAGACCCCTTTCACATAATCATTCCGTCTATATTCACATAATCCTTCAGACCACTTTCACATAATAATTCAGTCCACTTTCACGTAATCATTGAGTCCACTTTCGCATAATCATTCAGTCCCTTTTCATGAATCATTCAGTCCACTTTCGCATAACCATTCAGTCCACTTTCACGTAATCATTCAGTCTTCTTTCACGTAATCATTCAGTTCACTTCCACATAATCATTCAGTCCACTTTTACATAATCATTCGGTGCACTTTCACATAATCATTCAGTCTACTTTCACAATATAATCATTCAGTCCACTTTCACAATATAATCATTCAGTCCACTTTCACGTAATCATTCAGTCCACTTTGACACCCTATTGCTCTGCTTGTTGTTATAGGCAGTATCCTAATGACCAGCTTGTCACACCAGTCTTTGTGTCACAGGTGGAGACTAGCATTGAATGAATTATTTCTATAGTTATGTCACTTTGACCACATTTTCCCCCCCCCTGCTCCAACAACTGCAATACGTCTGAACTGGCAACCCCCCCCCCCCCCCCCCCCCCCCCCCCCCCCTCCCCGCAGCTCTATGTGTAACAGACAACAGCATGATCCTTCTCCTCATTCTGCTGCTGCTGCCGTTTCTAGTGTACAATTATTTATGTATATACTGGATTCATTGTCAGAGTGTCAGTTCTAGTTCCACATAATCTAATTCCTTCACATTTGTCAAACACGCATGCGCCAAGCGATGCGCGTGAACGTAAGAGCGTGCTTGTGTGCAAGCGTGTGTGTGTATGCGTGTGTGTGTATGCGTGTGTGTGTGTGTGTGTGTGTGTGTGTGTGCGTGTGCGTGCGTGCGTGAGTGTGTTTGTGATACTTTTATAAATTTGAAGTTATCTTGCAATGTTTATAGCAATATGAAATTAGCTTTCTTGTGTCTTTCGAGATAATGATACGCATCAATGTATGTGTGTCGTGTCAGAATTGTAATTGCCCTTCATGGGATGAATACAGTGTTTTTGACCCGATTTGACTTCATCATCATCATCATCATCATCAATGCCTTTGTGCCTTATTGGCACGTAGGGCAGCAACAAAAGTTCTCCACTCCTGTCTGTCCTGGGCCAGCTTCTGAATGGTTCCCCAGGTATGTTGGAAGGTCTTCAGCTCTGCTTCAACAGTCCGACGCCAAGTGTTCTTGGGTCGTCCTCGTTTGCGTTTTCCCTCTGGTGTCCAGTGGAGGGCTGTTCGGGCGATGTTTCCCTGTTCCCGACGGCAGATATGCCCTAATCCATCCCATCGCCTATGCATGATGATGTTGTCCATGCTTTCTTGGTTGCAACGGCAAAAAAGTTCTTGGTTGGAGATGGTCTCAGGCCAGAAGATGCGCAAGATTCTTCTGAGATTCTTCGTGTGGAATGTGGATAGTTTGTTGGGGTCACTCTCAGTCATCCTCCAGCACTCCGAGCCGTACAAAAGGTTGAAAGTACACAGCTCTGGTATAGTCTTAGTTTGGTTCTGGTGCTGTACTGGGACGATTTCCACACATTGTTCAGATTTCTATAAGCATTTCTTGCTTTGCTAATCCGGTTCTTGATGTCGCTGCCTGCTCCGCCGTCATGCCTAACAGTGCTCCTGAGGTACGTGAACTCTTCAGTTGTTGGTAAATCTTCTCCATTCACTGTGACCGGTGAGGGGTTCTGAACGTTCAGTGTCATCACCTCTGTCTTCTTCTGACTGATTTTCAGGCCTACTTGCTGTGCGAAAGTGCTGAGACGGGATGTCTTCTCTTGAATGTGATGGTGGGTATGTGAGAGCAGTGCCAGATCGTCTTGAATTGTATTTATCTTGTTTATGAAACTTATCTGCTCATACATCGTTGGCGTCCATATGCCTTACTGACAAAACACGAAACCATCGCAGTACCAAAACAGTGCCGCCGGCAGACATGTTTCAATTGAAGGTCTTGAAAAGAAACGTTTATTACTTATTCTCTACTCATGCACTAAAATTGTACTTCCACTTCAAACTTATAACAATTAATCAAATGCTGTTCACTGATGCATTTGCACTGTAACAAGTGCAACTACAGCAACAGTAACCATCATTATTACTATTTTTACCATTGTCTATCCGTCTCTTCCTTCTCCTCTTCAACCTCCTCTTATTACTACTACTACTACTACTACTACTACTACTACTACTACTACTACTACTACTACTACTACTACTACTACGACTACGACTACGACTACGACAACTGCTACTGCTGCTGCTGCTGCTGCTGCTGCTGCTGCTGCTGCTGCTGCTGCTGCTGCTGCTGCTGCTGCTACTACTACTACTACTTCTACTACTATTACTACTGCTACTGCTGTTGCTGCTGCTGCTGCTACTACTATTACCACTGTTACTACTACTAGTACTACTACTATTACTACTACTACTTCTACTACTAGTACTGCTACTATTGCTACTACTAATAATACTAGTACTATTACTACTACTACTACTACTACAATAACTACTACTACTACTACTACTACTTCTGTCTTAACCGTTACAACTACCACTTCCGACATCAACACCACAACCACACTTACCACATGTACAATTATGTCATAATACTCAATGCAGCCTTGCAACCTTACCTTTATTTACTGACAGGTTATTAAAGTCACGTTTTAGAAGATATCAAACACAGACATTTAAAAATCAAGAACACATCCATAAACTACGAAAACGCTCTATACTCTTTTAATCATCTTCTTCAGTTTTAACGCAAGCGGAACACAAATCCACATATTTCGGCCAACATAGATTCTGAAGAGACAAGTTCACTAGTCTCTGGATGCAAACCTTTCGATTCTTTTGATACAAAAACAGCAGCATTTTTATTCACTTCTATTTATCTGACAGAACCCAGAGAGAACCAGTGGCATAATCCTGGATACATGGGAAGCTGGTGTGGCACTCTGAGCAAGAACAGAACCTAGACTAACAGTACACTACAGATGCTAGCAACGACCGGCAGTAACAGAGAGACAGAGAGAGAGAGAGGGAGAGAGCGAGAGAGAGAGAGAGAGAGAGGGAAGGGGGAGGAAGGGAGAGAGCGAGAGAGACAGAGAGAGACAGGGAGAGGCAGAGAGGCAAAGAAAAAGAGAGAGACTTAGAGACGTAGAGAGAGACAAAAAGAGACAGCGAGAGATACAGAGACACAGAGACAGACAGAGACAGAGAGAGAAAGAGAAAGGCAGAGACAGAGAGAGACAGAGACAGAGACAGAGAGAGGCAGAGAGAGGTAGAGAGAGGCAGAGAGAGACAGAGAGAGAGAGACAGAGAGAGGCAGAGAGAGGCAGAGAGAGGCAGATATATATATATATATATATATATATATATATATAGAGAGAGAGAGAGAGAGAGAGAGAGAGAGACAGACAGACAGACAGAGACAGAGAGACAGAGAGACATAGAGAGGCAGAGAGAGGCAGAGAGAGACAGAGAGAAAGAGATAGAGAGAGACAGGGAGAGACAGGGAGAAGCAGAGATGCAGAGAGAGAGAGAGAGACAGACAGACAGAGAGAGACAGAGAGAGACAGCGAGCGAGCCAGAGAGCGAGACAGAGAGAAACAGAGAGAGACAGAGAGACATAGAGAGAGACAGAGAGAAACAGAGAGAGACAGACAGAAACAGAGAGAGACAGAGAGAGGCAGAGAGACAGAGAGAACGAGAGAGAGAACGAGAGAGAGAGAGAGAGGAGTCGGTCGCCCTAAATACCTAAATAATCGGAGGCACAGTGGTGTCCCTTGTTCACTGTTTAGTGAGTAAAACGATCTTTACTCTATGGATTTTCTGGGGCGGGGATGACATTCTATACTTATATCATCAATATCTGACAGGCTGGGAATGATGACCTTTTGGACATTAAAGAAAGACAGCACGTGCCGTTTCTCCACACAGTGTTTGTCCTGCTGTGCGTCTGTCCAGTACTCTGTAGCTGTATATCTTTCTTTCTCTCACTCTCTGGGTGTCGGGAATTGTGTCTGTCTGTCTTTGTTGTCGGTTTTTTTTTCGTTTATGTTTTTGCAATATTATAATTATTATCTCGTTGTTCCAGTGTGTCTTTGTGTATCTTTATCTGAATCTCTCTGTCTGTCTGTCTGTCTGTCTGTCTGTCTGTCTCTTTCTTTTTGTCCACGTCTCTACATCTGTCTCTCTTCCTGCTTTCTGTGTGTTTATTTTATTTATTTGTTTTATTTTTATTTTACTCTTTTATATCGAGGATAATGGAATAAGCACTTATGTTCTTGTTTACATCCAGTCCCCGTGTGTATGTGGTTTTGTAAATTCTGTCATCTGTTCCCACCGGCACACAATAGCCTACTCTTACGAAAAGCGGAACATGATTTAACGTGTGCGCATGATTTTCTGAGTGCGTTCGCACAAGGGGCCTCGGTTTAAAGTCTCACCGAAGGATGTCTGTTTCTGTGTTTGTCTAAACGTCAATTTGTCTACCTGTCTGTATTACAGTCTCTCTTTCTGTCTGTCTGTCCGTCTGTCTTTCTGTATATATATATATATATATATATATATATATATATATATATATATACACACAAATATATATATATATACAAATATATATATATATCTGTCTTTCTGTCTTTATGTGTGTCTATCTGTCTGACTGTCTGTCTTCTGTCTGTCTGTCTGTCTTCTGTCTGTCTGTCCGCCTGTTTCTCTCTCTCATGAATTGATCTGAACTTGCTATTGTTATTCTTAATGACGAGTCTTTTTTTCAGGGCTAGGGCTTGATAAATAAAACACCAGGTAGCTATTTATCTGTTACCCATAGAACTTAAAAGATCATCACTTATCCATAGAACTAAACAATTATCACTTACCCATAGACCTGAAGATTATCGATCTATTAACCACTCTTTTCTGGTACTGACCTGTGCAGTGATCTTGGATACTTTCATCGATGTACCATCAAGATGCAGGTCAATTTACTTGAAAGAGTAAGGTCCCACGACCGCAAGAAAATCCACCCACGCTCAATCACAGTAGCAGGCAGCCATACACAAGAATAATTGTCATGGTGACCTACTCTGTCCGACACGCCTCCCAGGGCTACTAGTTCATAAACAATTAAATACTACACCTTACCTTCTACATCTCATGCGCATCGTCATCACTGAATAAAAACAAACACAA
>CM054134.1:109048792-109051292 GCA_028751875.1 Rapana venosa
ATCCACCACTTCTTTCCTCTCTGGGGTGATGGTGATGGGGCCTATCGCCAGGTCCAGTTCCTTGGGAGACGGACAGTGGGTAAGAGAGGAAGATGAGTAATACAACGAGGTGACTGGTTGGTCGGGTTTTTAAGGACCATTGTACAGTACACTACACTCTACTGTACTCTACTTCACTCCACTACCACTCTACTGTACTCTACTTCACTCCACTACCACTCTACTCTATTCTACTCCAGTCGAGTCCAGTCCAGTCCACTCCCCCCCTCCCTGTCTACTGTATTCTATTCCACTGTACTCCACTCCGCTCCAGTCTAGTCTACTTTATTCGACTCCGCTCCAGTCTAGTCTACTTTACTCTACTCCACTCCACTCCAGTCTAGTCTACTTTATTCCACTCCACTCCACTCCAGTCTAGTCTACTTTATTCCACTCCACTCCGTTCCAGTCTAGTCTACTTTATTCCAATCCACTCCGCTCCAGTCTAGGCTATTTTAATCCATTCACTCCACTCCAGTCTAGTCTACTTTATTCCACTCCACTCCACTCCAGTCTAGTCTACTTAAATCCACTCCACTCCACTCCAGTCTAGTCTACTTTATTCCACTCCACTTCACTCCAGTCTAGTCTACTTTATTCCACTCCACTTCACTCCAGTCTAGGTTACTTTATTCCACTCCACTTCACTCCAGTCTAGTCTACTTTACTCCACTCCACTCCACTCCAGTCTAGTCTACTTTATTCCACTCCACTTCACTCCAGTCTAGGTTACTTTATTCCACTCCACTTCACTCCAGTCTAGTCTACTTTACTCCACTCCACTCCAGTCTAGTCTACTTTATTCCACTCCACTTCACTCCAGTCTAGCCTACTTTACTCCACTCCGCTCCAGTCTAGTCTACTTTAATCCACTCCGCTCCAGTCTAGTCTACTTTATTCCACCCGCTCCAGTCTAGTCTACTTTATTCCACTCCACTCCGCTCCAGTCTAGTGTACTTTATTCCACTCCACTCCGCTCCAGTCTAGTGTACTTTATTCCACTCCACTCCGCTCCAGTCTAGTCTACTTTATTCCACTCCACTCCGCTCCAGTCTAGTGTACTCTATTCCACTCCACTCCGCTCCAGTCTAGTGTACTTTATTCCACTCCACTCCGCTCCAGTCTTGTCTACTTTATTCCACTCCGCTCCAGTCTAGTCTACTTTACTCCACTCCACTCCGCTCAAGTCTCGTCTACTTTACTCTAGTCGCTCCAGTCTAGTCTACTTTATTCCACTCCACTCCGCTCCAGTCTAGTCTACTTTATTCCACTCCACTCCGCTCCAGTCTAGTCTACTTTACTCCACTCTAGTCTAGTCTACTTTACTCCACTCCACTCCAGTCTAGTCTACTTTACTCCACTCCACTCCAGTCTAGTCTACTTTATTCCACTCCACTCCAGTCTAGTCTACTTTATTCCACTCCACTCCAGTCTAGTCTACTTTACTCCACTCCACTCCAGTCTAGTCTACTTTACTCCACTCCGCTCCAGTCTAGTCTACTTTATTCCACTCCACTCCGCTCCAGTCTAGTCTACTTTACTCCACTCTAGTCTAGTCTACTTTACTCCACTCCACTCCAGTCTAGTCTACTTTACTCCACCCGCTCCAGTCTAGTCTACTTTACTCCATTCCACTCCAGTCTAGTCTACTTTACTCCACTCCACACCGCTCCAGTCTAGTCTACTTGACTCCACTCCAGTTTAGTCTACTTTACTCCACCCGCTCCAGTCTAGTCTACTTTACTCCACCCGCTCCAGTCTAGTCTACTTGACTCCACTCCACTCCACTCTAGTCTACTTTACTCCACTCCACTCCAGTCTAGTCTACTTTACTCCACTCCAGTCTAGTCTACTTTACTCCACTCCACTCCAGTCTAGTCTACTTTACTCCACCCACTCCAGTCTAGTCTACTTTACTCCACTCCAGTCTAGTCTACTTTACTCCACTCCACTCCACTCTAGTCTACTTTACTCCACTCCACTCCAGTCTAGTCTACTTTACTCCACTCCAGTCTAGTCTATTTTACTCCACTCCACTCCACTCTAGTCTACTTTACTCCACTCCACTCCAGTCTAGTCTACTTTACTCCACTCCAGTCTAGTCTACTTTACTCCACTCCACTCCAGTCTAGTCTACTTTACTCCACCCACTCCAGTCTAGTCTATTTTACTCCACTCCACTCCACTCTAGTCCACTCTAGTCTACTTTACTCCACTCCACTCCAGTCTAGTCTACTTTACCTCTCTCCAGTCTAGTCTACTTGACTCCACTCCACTCCACTCTAGTCCACTCTAGTCTACTTTACTCCACTCCACTCCAGTCTAGTGTACTTTACTCCACTCCGCTCCAGTCTAGTCTACTTTACTCCACTCCGCTCCAGTCTAGTGTACTTTACTCCACTCCACTCCAGTCTAGTGTACTTTACTCCACTCCGCTCCAGTCTAGTCTACTTTACTCCAC
>CM054134.1:109061292-109083792 GCA_028751875.1 Rapana venosa
TGCTTGTAAAAGCATCTGTCTGCTTATCAGAACATTTTTCTGCTTGTGAGATCATCTTTTTGCTTGTGAGAGCGTCTTTCTGCTTGTCAGAGCATCTTTCTGCTTGTGGAAAAAAATGTCTGCTTGTCATAGCGTCTTTTCTGCATCTTTCTGCTTGTCAGAACATTTTCTGCTTGTCAGAGCATCCTTTTGCTTGCCAGATCGTCTTTATGCTTCTCAGAGCATCTTTCTGCTCGTGGAAAAAAATCTGCTTGTCATAGCATCTTTCTGCTTTTCAGAGCATTTTTCTGCTTGTCGGAGCATCTTTTCGCTTGCATCTTTCTTCTTGCTAAAAGAAAGCTTTCTGTTTTTTAAAAACATCTTCCTTTGAACGGCGTAGATAAAAAAAAAATTCATTGGTTTTCTCTTCTTTTACTTGGGAAAACATTCAATGTCATTAATCATTCCATTTTATTGTGAAATTTACCTCTATGTAAACAAAAACCAGAAACTATCAATCTTTTAGCACAGTATTTCTTTTTGGGGTTAGATAGGAAACATTGACAGTGAGAAATCAAACATCATTATCAATATCAATATCTACCACATATGGTGTACCCCAAGGGTCAGTATTGGGACCGCTACCTTTTTTTCTGTCAATCTACCTAAACGATTACCTTAGGTTTGTGAAAATAAATGTAATAGTGAAGTGTTTGCTGGCGATACATTTTAGAAGTATAGTAAATCAACATAATTTCAAGACTGAAGGCAACATTGACAGACTTCATACCTGTGCACAATTAAAGCATCACTCTTGACAACAAATTTTCCTGAACAACAAAAAGAACCCATGGCAAAATGCTGTGGGGAAAAAAGTCATTCTGACAGGGAAACAGAATCGTATGCAGACAGAAAAATGAAAGGAAAAAAATGGATGGTAACGCACTGTCAGCGGGGTGAGCAGCCCAAATTTCACACAGAGAAATCTGCTGTGATTTAAAGTGGTATACAATACCGTTGTTAATGACAAAATACAAAAAGAACAGGTTGACTTAAATGAAACTTTATGTTTGATCGTTGACAAAATAATGCAATGCAGTTAGGAATTCATCTCTTCAACAGTTATCTGAAATAAAGATTTGTATCGATTCTCTTAAACTCTTTATCTGTCTCCATTATTTTGTCTATCATTGAATATAATACGTCAACACTTTTTCAAAGCCACAGTGAAGCAAACTGCATACACTGATTTCACTCACTGCTTGTGTAAACAATTCAGAGCGTTAACACTTTTTTCAATGTCAGCCTCTGTCACTCTCAGTGACTATAATTATGTAATTTTGCGTATTGATTTTCCGCAACAGGCTTGTTTTTCAATGAAGCTATGTTCGTGTAGAATGCTACAAATTGACATGCTTATGCAAACATCACCAATAGCTTCAATTCCCATAGAAACACTGTTCGTCCCCCCTTCCCTAGTCACCAGCTGTTCATGGAACAAGCTCTCCACAGTTAGCGAATGTAGCACAATCACAGATCAATTTAAGACACGATTAAAACATTAGCTTATGAATGACAACAGCCAGAAAATGACTTGTCAGCTCTATTGGTTCCCCCAACATTGTCTAACTCTCCTCTGCGTCTCTTTACAACGTTTACAGTGGGGTTCCAACGTACATTAAATTTGTGGTGGTTGCATTTGGCATGTTATTGATTGTGGTGCCTGAAAGCACATCGTGTGTGTGTGTGTGTGTGTGTGTGTGTGTGTGTGTGTGTGTGTGTGTGTGTGCGCGCGCGCGCGCGCGCGCACGTCTATGTGTGTGTTTGTTTGATTGTTTCAAATGCTGCTTTTAATGATGCTGTATTTTAATTGTTAGATTTAGGTGACTGCTAGCTCAACCATGTGTAATGCTATGTAGTAGCCTGTTTTCTGGTAATACAATAAGGTATGATGTTGTCACAGGGTATATTTGTCACTCTTCTCATTATACCGTTTTTAGTGATTTTGTTCTTATTGTGTTGATGATGAAATTTCAAAGATGGTTTGATACAAATGATGGGTGTGTGTATTCAATGTACAATTTGAAAAAAATATATATGCAATCAAAATTTGACTTGCATTTCATGTTAACTTTGAGTCTCTCTCTCTCTCTCTCTCTCTCTCTCTCTCTCTCTCTCTCTCTCTCTCTCTCTCTCTCTCTCTCTCTCTCTCTCTCTCTCTCTCTCTCTCTATCTCTCTCTCCTCTCTCTCTCTCTTACACACACACAAACACACACACACACACACACGCACGCACGCACTCACGCACGCACGCACACACACTGTAATAACCTGTTCCACCTTTCGGAAGAGTAAGCCATAAAATGTGGTGGGAACGGACGCCAATAATTACAAAATCGCATGCGCACGGGGAATAGATGTAAAGAAGCAGCTGAATTCTTATTTCATTATCGCCACCAAAAAAAAGAATACACAAAATTATCTTGTTTTAAATAAACAAAACGAAAATTACTCACACCTACACAACGAAAAGGAAGACACATCCATTAACCTAATGTGGACATACACTTAACTACCCTCAATGATGACCCCGTTCTGTGGTAAGAGCAAAAACTATGTACACATATCCCCCCTTCCCAGGGAATAACTTGGTTTTGCTGAAAATTCGGTCACTGTAAACAAACAAAACAAACTTTTTTTTAAACTGTATATCTCAGAGGGAGAGTTACTACGATTTGGGTTTGGTTTGGGTTTTTTTTCCAAGTTTCTTCATCACTGAAGACAAGTGCTTGAACATGGTCAATCGCTCCTTTCTTGGGCTTGTTGTTGTTGTTGTTGTTTTTGCTGCTGTTGTTGTTGTTGTTGTTTGTAATATCATTTTTAAAATGTTTTTTGGCTAAAGGTCCAAGGTCCACGAATGGTGAGATTTTGCGTTCGTACCCTTTCTTTGCCCACTATGAAGGTAGCTGTATTCCGACTTCAGGGATGTATTCTAGGTATGTTAGTGTTTCAGTAACCCACCGATCGATGATATAAGTTACAGAATCTTAAATGTGCTTATTTAGTCTTTTCTATGTGTACATACACGAAAGGAACTAAGGCATTGGCAGGTCTGCACTTGAAGTTAACCTACGAAAACGTAAAAATCCCCACCTTTATTTCAACATACCCTGCCGAGAGTCGAACCCACGACTTCATGGACCCATGGGATTGAAGTCGAACGGTCTTAACCACTCAACTATGAAGTCTGTTGTTTTACTTTTCTATTTTGTTTGCTTGCCTGTTTTACTGATCTGTTTTTTCGTTTTCTCTGTATTGTTTGTTTGTTTGTTTTTTTGTGCTTTTTTTCTAGCTCATCTTTGCTGTTTTACTTTCTTATGTTCGTAGTTTCTTTCTTCCTTTTTTCTTTTATTTTGTATTTTTTTAAAATCTTTCTTTTGCTCTCTCTCTCTCTCTCTCTCTCTCTCTCTCTCTCTCTCTCTCTCTCTCTCTCTCTCTCTCTCTCTCTCTCTCTCTCTCTCTCTCTCTCTCTCTCTCTCTCTCTCTCTCTCTCTCTATTTGTTTGCTTTCTATTTTCATTTCTCAATTGTTTCTTTCTTTTTTTCTCTACTTTTCTTTCTGTTTGCCGCCGTTGCCTTTTTATTTCTCTCCTTTCTTTTTTTCTCTTTTAATTGCTTAGTGTTCTTTCCACTTTTGCAAACGAGTTTTCTTCACTGTATTTCTTCCTCGGGACGGGATAGCTCAGTGGTCAGAGCAACCGCTTTTCCAAGCTTAGGTTAAGCAGTTTCCAGCGTGGTTAATAGTTGGATGGGTGACTGTTTGCGCGCCTTGGCTTCAGTACAGTCCCCCAGGTTCACCCAGTTGTAAATGGGTTCCTGCCTCTTTAGGGTCAGGGAAGGTAAAGCAGCGAGGGAGCGGAGATGGGCGCCGCCCTCATTGTGCTGGTCCCTTGAGAAGTTGAGGTCTCTGATGCCTCGCTCCCCTACGACAACATAGGTTATGGGACATCTTTACCTTTACCTTATTCTTTTCTGCAGTTTATAGTCGCCACGATTATCAATGTTCAATTATGCTTTTTTAAAAAGTCAAGCCTCAGCTTCTGTTCATATCAGCAAAACATTCCAGTCAAAAGCGTTTAACCGAGGTGAAATGTGATGTGAGCCTTTTATTTTATTTTGTTTATTTACTTACATTTCTTATTTCATTCTTTTATTTCGATCATAATGGAAAAGGATCTCACGTGCTTTTTCATCTAGTCCTCGTGTGTATGCAGTTTTGTAAATTTTGTCATCCGTTCCCACCGGCACACAATAGCCTACTACTCCGAAAAGTGGAACGGGCTTTTAACGTGTGCGCAAGATGTTCTGCGTGCGTTCGCACACGGGTTCTTCGGTTTATAGTCTCATCCGAAAGACTTTTGGGGAGAGTGGAGTCGGCACTGATGTTAACTCCAGAGGGAAAAAATCCTCTTGAAGGAACATCGAACCCCTCTCAGCAGATCACGAAAACATCACTCTAACCACCAGGCTATCCCGTCCACCCTATGAGTTGTGAGAGTGTACAAAATATATTTTGTCTCCACTGTATCTCTATTAATAGTAATTTGATATCACAAATCGTGTTGAGATAATAAACAAGTTTACTTTTTATATCGTTTTTAAAAATACAGAACCAGATACTCAGAAAAGAAAATTCCGAGGGTTGTGGATTAAGCAATCAAGTGCTCTTTTTACACTCAGTCCCCGTGTGCATGCAGTTTTGAAAAAAATTCCCACTGGTACAAAACAGTCTACTCTTCCGAAAGGTGGGACAGGTTTTTAACATGTGCGAAAATTGTTTTGCGTACTTTGGCTTACGAGGCAGGATATATGGCATCATGGCTATGCCTTGCTTCTTCAAAAACATATCAAAATGTCACACACGAAAGCATAGGAACTACAAACACACACGTAAACGTTACTGGCAGTATGATGTCGACAAAGCCAGACCAAAACAATACACGTATTGTGCATATTATGCGCTCAAAATTGCGTAATTAAAACATAAGCACGTGCGCTTTCTTTTTGCGATTAGCTATCCTTCCATTTCAGATGTCCACATGTCTGCTGCGTGTGGCAGCCATCATTTGCTAATGGGACTATCGACTGGCCAGCTGTTAGAAATAGCGAAAGGTAAAGCGTGTTTCAGCCATATAAAGCAACTTTTAAGCATCTTTCTGTTTTCTGAAGCATGTGTCTGTTTGCTAGAGCGTCTTTCTGTTTGCTAAAGCGTCTTTCCATTACCTGAAGCAGCTTTCCATTTTCTAAAGCTTATTAAGTTCCTGTTTGCTTCGTGCTTGCCAAGGCATCTTTCTGTTTTCTAAAACATGTTTTCTGCTTTCTAAAGCATATAATTATCTGCTTGCTTAATCATTCTTCTACTTGCTAAAATATCTTTCCGATCGCTAAAACATCTTTATGCTTGCTAAAGCAACTTTCTTTTGGCTTATACATGGTTTTGCTTGCTAAAGCAACTTTTTTTTGGCTTATACATTGTTTTGCTTGCTAAAGCAAATTTCTGCTGGCTAAAACATCTTTCTGTTTGTTAAAGCAACTTTCTGCTGGCTAAAACAATTTCGTTTGTTAAAGCAACTTTCTGCTGGCTAAAACAATTTCCTGTTTGTTAAAGCAACTTTCCTCTACTTAAAACATCTTTCTGCTGGCTAAAGGAACTTTCTGCTGGCTAAAACATCTTTCTGCTTGCAAAAGCAACTTTCGTTTGGCTAATACATTGTTTTGCTTGCTAAAGCATCTTTCTGCTGGCTAAAATATATCTATGTTTGTTAAAGCAACTTTGTGCTGGCTAAAGCAACTTTCTCCTGGCTAAAACATCTTTCCGATCGCTAAAACATCTTTCTACTTGCTAAAGCAACTATTTATTGGCTAAAGCATATATCTGCTTGCCATGAATGGATTTTTCGTCTAGTTTTCTTCCTCTGATTCACCAATTGTCATTTCCTTCATTAAAATATAGTTCATCTACATCAAAGTATAGCTCGTCACCTTATAATTGTATTATTAACATAAACAAAGCAGCTCTGTTATATCATACTCTTCAAAACCACCATCATCTACCAAATGTTCTTTAAACCTACCATCGCATACCGCTTTTATTTTTCAAAACTACCATCCTCTACCACATGCAATTTTTCAAAACTACCGCTATCTCGCACATGGGTTTTTTTCAAAACTACCACTATCTACCACATGTTTTTTTTCAAAACTACCATCATGTACCACATGCAATTTTTCAAAACTACCATCATCTACCACATGCTTTTTTTTTCAAAACTACCATCATCTACCACTTTTTTTATTTCAAAACTACCATCATCTATCACATGTTTTTTTTCAAAACTACTCTCATCTACCACATGTTTTTCTTTTCAAAACTACCATCATCTACCACTTTTTGTTTTCAAACCTACCATCATCTACCACATGTTCTTCAAAACCACCATCACCTACCACATGTTTTTTTCAAAACCACCGTCATCTACCACATGTTTTTTTCAAAACCACCGTCATCTACCACATGTTTTTTTCAAAGCCACCATCATCTACCACATGTTTTTTTTTCAAAACTACCGCTATCTACCACATGTTTTTTCAAAACCACCATCATCTACCACATGTTTTTTTTCAAAACTACCATCATCTACCACATGTTTTTTTCAAAACTACCATCATCTACCACATGTTTTTTTCAAAACCACCATCATCTACCACATGTTTTTTTCAAAACTACCATCATCTACCACATGTTTTTTTTCAAACCTACCATCATCTACCACATGGTTTTTTTCAAACCTACCATCATCTACCACATGTTTTTTTCTTCAAAACTACCATCATCTACCACATGTTTTTTTGTCAAAGCTACCATCATGTACCACATGCTCTTCAAAACTACCATCATCTACCACATGTTTTTTTGTCAAAGCTACCATCATGTACCACATGCTCTTCAAAACTACCATCATCTACCACATGTTTTTTTGTCAAAGCTACCATCATGTACCACATGCTCTTCAAAACTACCATCATCTACCACATGGTTTTTTGTCAAAGCTACCATCATGTACCACATGCTCTTCAAAACTACCATCATCTACCACATGTTTTTTTGTCAAAACTACCATCATGTACCACATGCTCTTCAAAACTACCATCATCTACCACATGGTTTTTTTCAAAACCTCCATCATCTAACAACCATCATCTACCACATGCAATTTTTCAATACTAACACTATCTACCACATGGTTTTTTTTTCAAACCTACCATCATCTACCACATGGTTTTTTTCAAAACCACCATCACCTAGCAGGCGCCGGGATACGTACAGAGAGAGGAATCGTAGACAATGGCAGCGTCCCTCCACCCCAAGAAGTCCACCAGGTCCGCAATAACTCTCGGTCTGATGGAGTCGCCATCGCCTGTTGGAAGATCTGAAGTGATTGCGAGCACAAGGAAGAGCATGGCGGCAAATGACAATATCCCCATCATCGTCTGCCTCCTCTTTGAAGATGTCCTTGTGTCAGGGGAGGGTAGGATCTTATCGCATGCTGCAAAGCAAGAAAAACAAGAGAGAAAATGCCACGGATCAATGCCAGACTTACACGACAGCTAATGGTCGATTATTCCAGCGCAAACACGGTATTGGAATTCAATCGGATATGCGCTGTGATAGCTAGGCCGCAGGTATGTTTTAATGAGTTCAGAATTCTGTTTTTCTGTAATTCTTAACGTTAAAAAACACGTAATGGATGCAGCAAAAACATAATGCACATACGCATATATTTATGCATAGGCATTTATGTACGTGTATGCAGACCTATAAAGTGTGTGTGTGTGTGTGTGTGTGTGTGTGTGTGTGTGTGTGTGTGTGTGTGTTTACACATATATATAGAGAGAAACATAGAAAGGTAAGTAGAATGGCGCACATACGTACATACGCGCGCGCGCGCATACATACACACACATGCACAGTCAGGCACTCACTCATATATCTATCTGTGCATGGAAGAAGTCATCTTGACATCCAAGTTTGCATGTTTAAAAGTACATGCAGATAAACATGCATACAGGCTCGTGATCATAGAGAAGACATGTCTATTGGTTTTGTTCAAGTCTGTGTGTGCTTTTCTCTGAATACGCTTGAAACAAAGTCTTAGTCGGAACCTGCGATGACTTAAGATATTAAATAAGCAGAAACTCAAACAAGTTAACTGGGACTATTTGGATAATGTGCTGTGTTCTTTCGTTTGCATAAAGTCTTTTCTAGTGTGTACGTAGTGTCAATACCATGGCATACGGTATTGTTAGTGCTTTGATGCGTAGTTAAAAGTGCAATTGTTCTTTTTACCCCGATACTTGAAAATATGGGAATAACGTTTTTCCAGGTTGGTTTTTTTCGCGATATATTATATCACCTTTTCTCGGTGTCTCCTGAAATTGCCACACACTCACACAGAGACACAGAAACACAGACATACACACAGACAGATACACACAAACACACTGAAATACACACAGACACATTACACACTTACACACATACACACACACACACACACAAATACACACACAAATACGCACACCGCGGGCGCAAACACACACACACACATACACACACATACACACACACACCAAACATTTCAATAAAACACCATTTGCCTCTTTCTTTTAATTTCACGCGATATAAACCTAACAATATTCCATCTGATAAAATCTGACTTTTTAACATTTAAAAAAAAGTAGCTCTAAACAAACAAAGAAAAACGAAGTCAGTTTCATTTGATAAAGTCTGATTTTCAACATTTTAAAACTAACTCTAAACAAACAAAGAAAGGATAAAAGAAATTGAAGTCAGTTTCATCTCATCAAATCTGATTTTTAACATTTTTAAAAACTGCTTCGAATTAAACAAAGAAAAACAAACCCAGTGTCATCTGATAGAGTCTGATTTTCAACTTTTTTAAACTTACTCTAAACAAAGAAAAAAACGAAGTCAGTTTCATCTGATAGAGTCTGAATTTCAACATGTTTAAACTAACTCTAAACAAAGAAAAAAAACGAAGTCAGTTTCATCTAAGAAAGTCTGATTTTCAACATTGTTAAAATAACTCTGAACAAACAAACAAACAAAGGAAGAAAACGAAGTCAGCTAGGATTTTACCTGCGGTTAGTTCCACGAGAATATAATCCACGCTGAGAGACTGGACAGCGCTGCAAAGCACTAAAGGAAGCCAGCAGAGAACTGCCTACCTCTGCCTAGTGTGGACAGCACACACTTATCACATGGGAAACGGAACAGATGCTGACCACGAGAAGTCCTTGCCTCCCCGTTCCAATTGTGCACCCCCCGGTTAGTTTCTGTGTACAGATTATAGGAACGTGGGTTGAGTTACGGTTGAGCGCATATGTTTTTTAACATTGTATACTAATTTTTGTTCTCTACTTTTGGAAATATTTTATGATTTTTGAAAAAATATATATATATAAGACATATGTGTTCATAGAGGAACTGTGTTACGGAAGACAATATTAGAATCCACTTTTATCCAAATTTGCTTATAGCCACGTGGACCAAGACATTATTATCAGGAGGGAGCTAACAATTCAGATGTTTACAAAACATGGGTCGCAGGTCATGATATAGAAATATAAGGGGGAACAAAACGAAGGGAGTACGTTTTGGGGGTACAGGTTCTATGCAATGATTATTGAACTAAACTGAATTGAATACAACTTTCCATTTTAATTTCTCTGCGTTGAAATCGGGCTGTTTTCCCTCTGAGAGAGCACATGGCTACGAGTACAGCGCCACCGCATTGTTTTCCCACTTCGTGTATTTGTTTTTCTACTAGAGTACCACGTTGTACATTTGTCCAGGGTCAACTCTCTTGCTGCGGCTGGTTCTTCAACGTAAGCGGAATGCGTATTGCTTGATTGTTCATTTCATCATTTATTTCTTCTATCATTTCCAAAATAGTGTAATAAACACTTTTTTGTAACCTCCAGTCAGTCCTGTGTACATGCGGTTTTGTAACTTTTTGTTTCATCTGTTCCCACCGACACAAATGGCCTACTCTTCCAAAATGCTGAACAGGTTCTAACGTGTGTGTGTGTGTGTGTGTGTGTGTGTGTTGTGTGTGTGTGTGTGTGTGTGTGTGTGTGTGTGTGTGTGTGTGTGTGTGTGTGTGTGGTGTGTGTGTGTGAGTGTGTGTGTGTGTGTGTGAGTGTGTATGTGTGTGCAAGATGTTCTGCCTGGGTTCGGAAACGGGACTTCGGTTTACAGTCTCTTCCAAAGAACTTTCGGGGGAGTAGACTCGGCACTGATGTTGTTCACTCCAGGGGAAAAAATTCTCTCAAACGGGGATGTGTGTCGGGGGTGGCCCGATTCCGCGCTCATCCAAAAGACTAGCACCCTGACCGCCACTCAAGGCCTTGTTGATGAAGGAAACGTACGGGCCCACACGGGGATCGAACCCACACCTCTCGCTTCTTCCCCAGGTGCGTTACCTCTGAGAACAACGGAGCCAACCATCATGGACACTACTTTATAAGGTAAACAATTCTTCAAAAGTATAATGGAAGGTATCGAGGACACTGACATTCAAAATTTACAATGTACGTATGGTACCCAGAAAATGAGAGGGAGAGAGAGAATGAATCTTTTTTGAATGAATCTTTATTTTTTAAGGGTAACAGAATAAGAATACGCATACTTTTTGTCATTCGGCCCTTGCCCTGATTAGGGACTATCAACAAAACAAGGGAGAAAAACTATTATACCAACAACATTATTTAAAAAGATATAAGTGTATATAGAAAAATACATAATTCCTAACTGACCTGAACATTAATGTCAAGAGATACATAAATGATAATTTTTGGGGAGAAAAGAGATATACGTTAATAAACACATAATTGTCAAATAAATCGAACATTAACATGAAAACTGACACACTGATTATAATTAAGTAATATGGATAAAGTGAAATAGAGGGGTGACAGCAAGAAGCGAGAGAGATAGAGAGAGCATTTTTAGGTTACATCAACATAAAAATAAACCAGATATCAAATTCTGATAAACCATCCTCACTAAAACATTTTTTTTAAACATACTCTAAAGAAACATACCATGTTAAGTAACAAAGTGCCAAAGAGCCTGATATAAAACAGTTTTAACAGCCCAGCCAACAACATCATCAATACAACAATTGGAAGTTAGACAAATCAGTTAAAACTCACTCAATGCATTTCCAAGATGCATAGTATATTGATTGAAGAAGGAGAACAATATCGCATGCGTTTTGGACGATTATAAAATAAAGCACTATAAAATTAATGTATAAAGAGAGAGAGAGCAAATCTTTCACCAGCATTTACATCATCTCTGGCAGAAGAGCTTATAAGAGGACACTACTTTCTCAACTATTGAAAGATAACACACCTTTAGAATAATTAGATTGGGAATAACAACAACTAATCATTTAACAAACAAATTAATGAAGAGATTGGTGCACTAAACGTTGCAATCTACATAATTAGACAATATAATCTTCGTGTTTACAGCATGCACTGCTCTTTTGCTCATATGATCAACACTTAAATGGGAGGAGGGGGAGGAAGGTGGGGAGAGTGCCAGTGAGTCTGCAATCTCTAGTAGGCTTCACATTAAACGTCATTAATCGTAATTATGGTCTTGTATCAATGCCATGAAATATAAATCCAGACAAACGTTCTATTGCGATTCACATTTTTCGCTGAATCAGTATTGATCAAAGGTAATTGAAATGAATTTATTTTTGTTAATTGCCCGTACGTTTTATCTGAATATATGTGGCCTTCATAAAGAAAGTACAACTCATTTTTAATGTTTGGTGCGCAAAATGGACTCCCATCTTTTTCTCTCACATGACCAGAGACAGACAGACAGACAGACAGACAAACAGATAGGGCAGCAAGAGACAGTACACAGAACAACGAAAATGCAGCGCCAATGACAGATTAACTCTTCGCTAGACAACAACAAAACAGGCAGAGAATAACAAAAGAAATATGTCATGAGAGGAGAAACATGGAAACAAGATTCAAGATTTAATTCCTTTCACCCCTTCTCGGGTATGGAGGATTACAAACAAATTAAACAGGAGAATAAACCTAACAGCAATATACCCAAAAATAACATGAATACTAACAGTAACTGAAAAGCAAGAGTTCATCGCATAATGATAAGCAAACATTAATGACTCAATACTATTTTTAAGCATACACATTTCTTTAAAAGACATAATCTACACATATGAAAGACAATTGAAATTTCAAGAAATACCTGCAAATCTTATGAATTTTGAGAGCGACAGGAGAACTTTTCGAGATTTGCATTTCATTAGCCTACAAAAATTATAACTGGACATGGGTTGAAGAAAATGTCGGGGAATAAAATCTTGTCGTAAATGTTTGAAGTGGGGACATTCCATGATAAAATGAAATTCATGCCCTAAAACAGGCATATTGCACTTCGAACATAAACACTTAAAACTAAACACAAAGAGTTATTTAAAAACAAAACAAAACAACCACCCACTGAACCAAGCTGCGCGTCCAGTTAAAAACGTCACACAGAAATGTGTGTGTTTTGTTGTTGCTGTTGTTGTTTTGGTGGTGATGGTGGTGGTCGTCGTGTGTGTGTGTGTGTGTGTGTGTGCGAGTGCGCGCGGGGGGGGGGGGGGGGGGGAGGAGGTTACTGGGGGTTGTTTGTTATTAATTTTTGTTTTGCTCATTTTCTTCGCTGCATCATCTTCTCTTCATTTCAGCGCTGCTGTGCCCACGCTGCTCATTCCAATCTCTCTGCCTCGGTCATCATCCCTGGACTGGTCATGTTATGTTCTCAAAGTCAGATGTCTATGGATACTGTTTTGTCAACATTAGGTCGCCCTGAGACCACTGACCAGACCAACCCTGCCCTGGTGTTAGTACACGCTAATGTTATCTAGTCATACAGGTTTTGATCTACCATTCGCAAGACGTCATCTCCTAACATCCCATTAGTCATGATGATGATGATGATGATGATGGTTTAGTCGCTGAGCTAGACTGAGGGACAGGGTAGCCGGGTGCTTAGAGGGATGCACATTGCGCTCGTGATCTGCTGACCCGGGTTTGAATCTCGCTCAAGAGGATTTTTCCTCTGGAGTTAATATCAGTGTCGACTCCACTCTCCCCCCAAAGGTCCTTCGGAAGAGACTATGAACCGAAGTCCAGCGTGCGAACGCACGCAAAACAACTTGCGCACACGTTAAAACCCGTTCTGCTTTTCGAAAGAGTAGACCAATGTGTGCCAGTGGGAACGGATGACAAAATTTACAAAGCTACATATACACGGGGACGGGATGAAAAAAAGCGCATTAGTGCTTATTCTATTATCCTCGAGATGAAAATAATACAATAAAAAAACTCACTGGGTTGGTCAAGTCATGTCCTCAAAAGTCAGATGTCTATGAGTATTGTTTTATCACTGTTAGGTCGCCTTGAGGCCACTGACCAAACAAACCCTGCCCTGTTGTTAGGACACTTTAATGATATCCAGTAGCGCCTGTTTTGTTCCAACATTCGCAAGACATCATTCCCTGCATCCCATTAGTAATGATGAAAATGGCTTAGTCGCTGAGCTAGACTGAGTCAGACACCGCGGAGAGGATGACCACCTATAACCTATAACGGTTTTCTGTTAAGAAGTTTTGATCCCAAAGGACTCACTGCTGGTAAAAGGAAGCTGGACTACGAAAGAATCCTACGACGCCTATGGGGACTCAAACTTGCTATCCTACTGCGTTAAGCAGTTGGTGACAAGAAAAGTTCTGCTAGGGTGTTCTTTTTTGGTTTGTTTTCTTTTAAAGCTACTTAGATGTAAAGTTAAAGATCAGGGCATAAGACAGACAATGAGTTTGGTTAGGTGGTTGTGGTTGTTTTATTTTCGTTCTTCGGTAAGACCCGCGGTGTTAATCCATGGTAACATTTTTCATATGCATCCGTATTCACCCACTATTAAGGTAGCCGCATTCCGACATCGAGAATGGTGTTTAAACACAACACCAGTTATCCATTGCCATTATTGTTGACGTTAATTACTGACGAATGGTTTGTAAACACCTTCCTAACGTTCGCCACAGCTACTTCCGTGTTCGAAGCTTTATTTCATTTAATGACACACGGCGTAATCAACAGCTTGCAAGAAAAACATATATTTCGTTTGAATGTAGTGCTCCAGTCCTTGAATACACCTGTTTCCGCATGTGGTTGCCGGGGTCCTGACAGCATAAACAGCATCCCCACCTTCTGGAAGTTGTGTGCTAGGAATTCCCTCTTTTGTATCCCTCTCTTTGTTTCTGTCTTGTTCCTTTTCTTCTTGCCACTTCCTTCTCACTTATTTTCTGCCTCCTTGGTCCATTCTCGTGCCTTTTCACCAGAAAGACTTACAAAAAAGATAACAAGTTTCTCCCATGCCGAAGTCGGATGTGCTGGGCCTGACTTGCCAGGCGCTTAACAGCAGCGCAACGCATTTTCGCTGAGGTGACACAACAAAGGTTGCTGTCTGAGCGCTCGACAAAAGACAAGAAGAATGCACCTGCTGTTACACGTGTCTCTACTGGAATCAAAACTATACAACTATTGCTGTATATGTGACTGGATGGGAAATGGGGGACAGAATAACCTAGTTGTTAGAGCATTATGAATTTATTGCACTCATGACCTGCTGACCCGGGTTCGAATCCCGTTCAAGGGGATGTTTCCTCCAGAGTTAACATCAGTGCCGACTCCACTCCTCACAAAAGTCCTTCGGGTGGAACTATGAATCGAGGTCCCGTGTGCGAATGTACGCAGAACATCTCGTGCACACGTTAAAACCTGTTCCGCATTTTGGAGCCGGAAGAGTAGGCCATTGTGTGATGGTGGGAACTGATGACAAAAGTTACAAAACTGCATTCATAGGGAGGCTGGATGTGAAAAAGCACACAGGTACCTACCTATTCCTTCTGCCTCGAAATGAAAAAAAGAAAAAAGAATGAAAGACAAATAGAGAGAGTGATTGTGTGTGTGTGTGTGTGTGTATGTGTGTGTGTGTGTGTATGTGTGTGTGTGTGTGTGTGTGTGTGTGTGTGTGTGTGTGTGTGTGTGTGTGTGTGTGTGTGTGTGTGTGTGTGTGTGTGTGTGTGTGTGTGTGTGTGAAGTCAAGTCAAGTCAAGTGAAAATTTTATTTCCAGATGGTACATTGAATAAGCAATGCATTTGCTTTTTTTCATCAAGCCATCTATCTAAGAACAAATTTCTTAATGATTATACTAAGATACTACATTATTGCATCATTTACCATTAAATTAAACCAGTAAAAAAGGAAAATCGATATAGTATGTGTGTGTGTGTGTGTGTGTGTGTGTGTGTGTGTGTGTGTGTGTGTGTGTGTGTGTGTGTGTGTGTGTGTGTGTGTGTGCAGAAACAGACCACTTTTTCTTTAAGATATGGAAATAGATTTCCAACTCGATTGTGGTGGTGAAAAGTTTGATCCTGATTATTGTTTCTTGGCCATCAAAACTGTTGTTGCTCGTGCCTCTGCGTTATCGTTTTAACAGTGCCGTTATTACATCTGTCTCTTTTTGTCCCTATCTTTTTCTTTCTTTCCCTCTCTCTGACTGAGCGTAGAAGTGGATTGGACGTGTTTGTGTGTGTGTTTGTGTGTGTGTGTGTGTGTGTGTGTGTGTGTGTGTGTGTGTGTGTGCGTCTGTGCCCTCGCGCGCTTGGTGTGTGTGTGTGTGTGTTTGTGTGTGTGTGTGATTGTGTGTGTGAGGGGGGGGGGGGGTTATCGAGGGGCGAGGGTAGGGAGGGGTGGGGGGGATGCATACGCGCATGTGAGCTCGAGTACATAAGTGCACCTTATAAATTATGCTTGTATACGATGGCATAAGATCGCGCGTGTGTGTGTATGTGTATGTGCGTGCATCCGTGCATGTGTGCGTGCGTGTGCGTGTGTGCGTGCGTGTATGTGTGTGTGTGTGTGTGCTGACAATGTGTGTATAAGTCTGGTTCGGGGTGCATCTGTGTGTAAGGGTGAGTGCGTACCTGCATGTGTGTTTGTGTTAGACCAACGTAGCAATATGATGTTACACCGCACGAGCTCTTACCTGTACATCTGGAGACCCCCACTTGCTCTTAATGACCGTTCACGATACATTATATGCCCTTTCTCTCACTCCATAACCGTGTTCGAACGCATGCAGAACATCTTGCGCACACGTTAAATCCTGTTCCGCTTTTCGAAAGAGTAGGCCACTGTGTGCCGGTGGAAACAGATGACAAAATTTACAAAACCGCATACACACGGGGACTGGATGTAAAAAAGCACATGAGTGCTTATTGCATTATCCTCGATATAAAAGAATAGAATAAATAAATAGATAAATAACCTACACAGTGTTGTTGTTAGTTCAAACAGTTGCGTCCATTTCTGATTTGTTTCATGTTTCTTGATTCTTTTATTTTGCGCATAATGGAATAAGCACTCGTGTCCTTTTTTTTTTACATCCAGTCCCCCTGTGAATGCAGTTTTGTAAATTTGTCATCCGTTCCCACCGGCACACAATGGACTACTCTCCAAAAAGCGGAACGGGTTTTAACCTGTGCGCAAGATGTTTTTCGTGCTTTCGCACACGAGACCTCGGCTTATAGTCTCATCCGAATAACTTTAAGGAGTGGAGTCAGCACTGTTGTTAGTTCCAGAAGGAAAATATCTCCTCTTGACCGAGATTGGAACCCGGGGATGCAGATCACGAGCCCATCCCTCTAACCACCAGGCTATGCCGTGTATTTGATTCTGGGTGCCTATACGTGGTATAGGGTCATTGAAGTACAGGCACCGTTCAATAATGGCGGCAAACGGAAGTCAGCCATTAGACCCTGGATCCCCTTCCTCTTGTCTTGGTTTCAGCAAGCTGAGCTACAGCCTTCAGATCCAAATAGCCAGCTTGCGTAAATCACTGCGGTCTGGTCCACAATTACAGAGCTGTGGTGGAAAAAACTATATGGTGATGTTGATAGCTGTACCAGTTTCTATGCCAGACTATACCCCGTGTGTGTGTGTGTGTGTGTGTGTGTGTGTGTGTGTGTGTGTGTGTGTGTGTGTGTGTGTGTGTGTGTGTGTTGTGTGTGTGTGTGTGTGTGTGTGTGTGTGTTTGTGTGTATGTGTGTGTATGTGTGTGTATGTGTGTGTGTGTGTATGTATGTATGTGTGTGTGTGTGTGTGTGTATGTGTGTGTGAGACTGAGAGAGGACAGGAAGGGCGGGGAAGGTGTAATGCAGGATAGATTAAGGTTCCTTGAGTGATCATGCATGAATAGGATTGGAGATTTCATGTGGCTGCAGGTGGATTCTTACTGGAAAGAAATGAGGGTATAGAGAAGAATGTTTTCTGTGTCAGAATTAATGGTATTACCGCGTTAGATTATTTTTTTAATGTGTCGTAATGTCTCTTTATTTAGAGTTCAGTTTGTTTCTGTCGCTCCTTTCTTTCTGTCAACTCTTTCTTGCGTAAGTTGTGTCACGATTCATCGATTTTTTTTCGCTTGATTGTTTACTCATGTGTTTACATTTTCGTAAACTTGTAAACTGTTTATTTTCTTGTTGTTGTTTTTGTGTGTGTCCCTTCCCCACCTTAACACTCTGGGGGTCAACTAGAATGTGCACTCTGACTCACTGATCCCACCTGGGAATCACTGTGAGATCGAGATTGCACAGTGAATGAGAAGTTTGCGTGTATGACTGTTTTTAGATACCTCACCATGTAGGAATCCATACTCCGACTTCAGAGGAAACTGTTTACTTGATGCTGTTGTTTTGGTATCTATGGCTGATCAGCCATCCAGGAGTTGCATTCTCTTGTTAAACAGAAGAAAGAAAGGCCTCAATGGTAATGACCTAACAAAATATCACCCCACCTTCAAGGCCATACTGCCCATGGCATCATTTTGTACACTCGTGGAGAGAATGCATCTCTGGCAGGTAAGAAATGGGAGCTGAGCCTTGACATCCCCGATTCTACACCTACTTGTCTGTTCAGAAAGTGTATGTAATCTAACTCGCACTGTCTCCTTGACTTTCGGTCTTACAAACAGTTCTCAGAAAATGCTATCATTGTCTATGTGAACACGCATTTAGTAGGATTTGTAAAATATATATAATAATGCATGTGAATGTGTGTCTGTGTCTGTGTGTGCATGTACAAACGCATGATTGCACATGTTTGTGCACGCATGCTCGTGTATAGTTATGTGTGTGTGTGTTTGTACGTTTGTGTTTGGATGTTTTGTTTGTTTCCTTGAATTAAGCGATGGAAGTAGACTCCTCTACTTTTCTTTTTTCACAAAGGAAATATCTGCTGATGACAGTCAGGGCTGCTGCCCCAGGAAAAGCAGACTGGGTGTGTGCGGTAAGTGTGTGCCATACTCGCAACTTCTTGTCACGTTAAGCTTCGCTTGGCAATAAAAGATTGTCTGAATGAGTTCATGGACTGTACGGTGCAACAAAACAAATGTCTCCATTGTATTGGTGCTATGTTGTTTCTAAAAAAATAAAATGTTCTTTGAACCATATGCATCTATAGGAGTGATTTCCTTTCTCATCTCATCTCATCTGCTCCCGTAACCTCTACGTTGCACCAGTTGGCTCCATTTGCAGCGGTTATGAGCAAATGCCTGGGTTGTGGAGAAGCTCTTCCCGGTCCATTCAGTGATGTTGTCTGCGCATTTCTTCTTCGACCTGCCTCGCCTTCTCTTCCCCTGCACTGTTCCTTGCAGTATGGTCTTGGAGAGCCCATCTGATCTTGTCACATGCCCATACCATCTGAGCTTCCTTTTCTTTACAGTGGTCAGCAGGTCTTCGCTTTTAGGATAGGAATCAAGTCTATTAGGGAGAATGTGGGGATTACAGGGAGTGGGATAAAGATATAGGCTGCAGACTCACGCAGAAACGCTGATATGTATGTAAAAATACTGGTCACACATACACTAACGGATGCATGCATGCGGACGTACATGAACGCACGTGTGCGCGCACGCACGCATACACACGAACACACAAACACATCAACACATACACACACATAACATCATGCATGCACCCACGCGCGCATGCACACGCACACATACTTTTAAAAAAAGTGAAATCCAGCTAACATTTTTCTCACTGGCACTCGCAGAAAAAATTGAAAATTGCACCATCTGCTATGTGCCCCTGTGGAGAAGAAGAACAGGATACGGCCCACATCCTACAAGACTGCAGGACTCTCCAGACGCTAAGGCTGGAAGTGTGGCCTGAGCCCACGCCTCTGGAGCAGAAACTGTACGGCACGGTGGATGACCTGCAGGCAACTGCTGAATTCCTTAGAAGATCTGGTCTCACAATATAACCCAGGCAACGCAAAGAAAAAGAAGAACTGGCACTCGCTAGAAGATACAACGTGACCCGGAAGCTAAACCCGGAGTGTAACCTATAAACAACATGATATGAACAACAGCACCTTTAACGTCATCTGCATGTTTATATACACGAAGATAATTCAGGTACTGTCAGGTCTGCCATTTCAGTTGACCCAAGAAGTACGTTCAAAATCTTCCCTACCTTTACTTCACTAGCGGCCACTGCCGAGATTCAAACCCACGAGTTCATGAAACCAAGGGATCGAAGTCAGACCTTCTTAACCACTCAGCTGTAGCGTTCGTCTTGAATGCGATCGATTACCCGTCAATCTATCAGTTGGCAGAAAAGAAGGCTATGGGTTCTGGTTTTTACTCTGATATGACATATTATTCGCATTCATTACCTGAAGACCACTGAAGGAAACTGCCGAAGTGACCGGATTAAAATGACAAAACTTTGTAAAGGTAAAGGTGTCCCATAACCTATGCGATCGTAGGGGTGTGAGGTTTCAGAGACCTCAACTTCTCAAGGGGCCAGCATATTGAGGGCGGCGCCCATCTCCTCTCTCTCGCTGCTTTACCTTCCCTGGCCCTAAAGAGGCAGGTGCCCATTTACAGCTGGGTGAACTGAGGGGGACTGTACTGAAGCCAAGGCGCGCAAACGGTCACCCATCCATGTGGTAACCACGCCCGATGCTGCTTAACCTTGGCCGGAGACAGCGAGTGCTGTGACCACTGAGCTATCCCGCCCCCGATAAAACTTTGAGGCAAGCCTAGTTCATTTTGGTCGGTCAGTTGTGACGACAGTACAAGATTGGAGAAACTTGTTCAATGAAGCAGAGATCACATATGTTGCGTTGTGTATTATTGTGTTGTGAGTTTTGGTGTGGTGTGGTGTGGTGTGGTTTGGTGTGGTGTGTTTAGTTGTGCTGTTGGCTTCTGTGTTCTGTTGTGCTATGTTGTGTTGTATCTCGCTAATAATTGTGTTGTTCTGTGTTGCATTCTGGCGGTCTCTCTTTGTATTGAGTTGCAATCATTATATTGCTGCAATGTATGCACATGATATAATAGCACCCTACGGTATATAGTGCATTGCAATGTATTGTACCATACTGCATTCGTGCTGCTGTACTCTCTCTCTCTCTCTCCTCTCTCTCTCTCTCTGAGATAGAGAGAGAGAGAGAAAGAGAGAGAGAGAGAGTGTGTGTGTGTGTGTGTGTGCGTGTGCGTGTGTGTGTGAGTGTGTGCGTGCGTGCGTGCGTGCGTGCGTGCGTGTGTGTGTGTGTGTGTGTGTGTGCCTGCTTGCGTGCATGTGTGTATGTGTTTGTGTGCGTGTGTGTATGTGTTTGTGTGTGTGTTGTGTGTGTGTGAGAGAGAGAGTGTGTGTGTGTGTTTGTGTGTGTGTGTGTGTGTGTGTGTGTGTGTGTGTGTGCGAGCGTGCGTGTGTGTATAATTAAGTGTCTCTGTGTTTGTGTATGTGTTAAAGGCAGTAAAACGAGCCGTGTCTGTCCATTTGCCAAGGGAGACAAGTAGGGACAGGACCATATTTTCTTGTCAGATTATCTCCCATCAGTCAAACATACGGCCTATTTCATGTCAAGTCCCCCTCTTTTCTTTTGTCTTTCTTACTTTGTACTTGTGGTTGAGGTGGTGGTGATAGCGGTGTTGAAGTTTATACTTAGGCTTCTCAGTGATGCATTCATGTTACTCTTGAGACTTGATTTGCAAGATATCTTTTTGTCGTTACTGAGATTTGATATGCTAGATATATTTATTTTGTGGTTATTAAGATTTGATGTGTTAGATAATTTTAATTGTATTGAGATTTGATGTATCAGATGTTTTTGTCGTTATTGAAATTTGATGTGTTAGATGGTTTTGTCGTTGTTAAGATTTGATGGGTCATTATGCTTTTGTTGTTATTGACAGTTGATATAGCAAATGTGTTTTTGTAGTTACTGAGATTTGATGCGTCGGATATTTTTGTTATTGAAATTTGATTTGTCAGGTATTTTTTGTCATTACCGAGATTTGATATGTTTGATATTTTTGTCGTTATTAAGATTTGATGTGTTTGCTATTTTTATTGTTATTGAGATATGATGCGTCAGGTATTTTTGTCCTTATTGTTGCTGTTGATGAGCAGTTTCCCAGCTAACTGCTACCGTAAGATTCACCCAGAAACTGAAGCCTGTCAATCATCATACCTCGGAATCCCTACGGGACTGCAAAATACACACTGCACGAGAAGTATGCGTGTACTACAGTTTTCAAGCACCTCGTCACATATACAGACATACTCCACCTCCAGAGGACACTTTTCAATTTGATGGAGACGCACTCTCGGGGTTTTACCGATACAAGTTCACCGGTCACTCATTTTATTGCATTGCATATACATAGGCCAGCCAAGCAATACGGAAGAGGTGGATGGATCGGTGGTGGTCTAGAGATAACGCGCCTGCCTAGAAAGCAAAATGTTCGGGTCGGAAGTGTGCGGTGGTTTGATCCCCGTTTTGGCCCAAAACTTTTCACCCCATCTATTAGACCGTGGGTGGTGGTCTGGGTGCTAGTCTTTCAAATGAAACGATAACTGAGGTCCTGTGTGCCACACAAAATTATTTGCGCATGTAAAAGAACCCACGGCAACAAGAGGGTTGTCCCTGGCAAAATTATGTGGCAAGAGGTTACTCTAATAGGGATACAAATACAATTGCAGATAGAAAAAGAAAAAAGAAAGGGTGGCGCTGCTCTTATGGCGACGTGCTCTCCCCGGGCAGAGCAGCTCGAACTTCACGCAGAGAATTCTGCCGTGATTTAAAGGGGTATACATGAAATTCATGAATAAATAAAATGAGCCTAGTTTAGTTGTGTGATGTTTAGAGAACACACACATACACACACGTACGCACCACATACACATATGCACGCACGGACACACACACACACACACACACACACACACACACACACACACACCACACACACACACACACACACCTCA
>CM054134.1:109086292-109091292 GCA_028751875.1 Rapana venosa
ATGAGCTCAATGCTCTAAACTCAATACCCCCCCCCCCCCCCCCCTCCCCATACACACACACATAAAATATATGTGTGCGATCGCACGCAGAACATCTTGCGCACACGTTAAAACCCGTTCCACTTTTCGGAAGAGTAGACCATTTGTGTGCCGGTGGAAAAGGGTGACAAAATTTACAAAACTGCATACACACGGGGACCGGGTGAAAAAAGCACATAAGTGCTTATTCGATTATCCTCGAAACAAACGAATGAATAACATAAATGAATAAGCGCACACTCACTTAATTCAACAAACAATGGAATATGGTAAACACATTCTTTTGCATTTGATGTGCGATATCAGCTCTATAGATAAGCATTATGTAATGAATCCGTATGAAAAATAACTTTGCACGTAGGAGAGGAGCACATTTTGACATAGTGATAGCTTGTTAAATATAAGAGAGAGAGAGAGAGAGAGAGAGAGAGAGAGAGAGAGAGAGAGAGAGAGAGAGAGAGAACAATGAACAATATTTATTGCTATTTAGCAATCAAGCCATATAGCGCTGCGGCGCGGTAACAAACGATATCGAACGCGACGCGATTACAGTGACATGGAAACCATGTCAGTAATGGTATGTACATCTAGATCTGATACATTATTGTCCGTGTCTCAGTTTTCAAAACAGCTTTTCCTTTTCCAGTCTGCAGCCAGCGAAGTCAGCCCATGTAAAACCGGATCAGGTCCCGAAGAAGATGTAATTCCCGTTCAGCACGTGCCACTGTCTCTGCGTGTTGTGTGTTAGGACGCTGCTTCCCTTTACGAAGTCTGGCAAGCCTGACACGTTCTTCTGGCAACATGTTTCTGTCTTCTTGCTTAATATACCAGAACACACACTTAGATTCCTCGCCAGTATCTCCATTACAAGAATATTCTAGGGCGATGTCATCCGATTCACACATCAGAATAGTTTGATTGCCTGAACCTTGAACTACAACCTTTCGAAACTGTGTGTTTCTTTTGCTGTCTCGTAATCGGCGCTGCACACGTTTGTCTATCAGAGTGGACACATACTCTTTCACAATACCAGTATGAAAACCCTCAACTGTGCAGTCAACTGTCTGTTCTTCGTCTACATCAGACAACTCAGGAGACACACCGATCTTGCTGTCTGTTGCTGGTTCACACGGCAAAGCAAGTGAATCTAGTGTGGCTGGCACATTCACTGCACTGTTAACACACAGCTCTGTGTACACGCTGGCTTGTTTTGATTCGGCATCCACTCTGTCACGATGCAGGGAGTCACTGTCAGACAACACCGGCTCTTCCAAAACACAGTCCTTGTCACACTGACGACTTGCCTGTCTTTCTTGATGTTGTTTACATCTTAGGACGTCACGACGGATTTGGGAAGGGCACTTCTTGCGAAAATACTGAACTCGCGAATTACGGTTCAGCACTGGGTCCGCCATTTCTGTTGATACTGTGTCAGCTGGCTTCAGTCGCAAGACGAAGACAACACTGCCGCTCTCCCCCGCGACTTTCCAGCTCGATAGGACGGCGTTTAAGGTTGTTACTACAGTTGCTGGAAGGCCAGTAACTGACATTTTGAAGCTTAAATGCAAAAATTTGCAGCAGCTTACTAACAGCACGCCCTTTCAGTTCTCGTCCCGTCACACCATCCGAGAGAGAGAGAGAGAGAGAGAGAGAGAGAGAGAGAGAGAGAGAGAGAGAGAGAAAGAGAGATTCTTGTCACGTAATTTATCCAAAATTCAATCTCTCTCTCTCTCTCTCTCTCTCTCTCTCTCTCTCTCTCTCTCTCTCTCTCTCTCTCTCTGTATTTAATATATCCAAGTTCTTCAACTGTTTCTATAAAATATCTTTATCTTAATATTTTATCAATTTAACAAATAATTGGGGAACATCTACTATCAAATTAATATTGTTTTTCGATTTTAATGAGTAATGAGTTCATTTGTGAAAAACTAGCTGCAGAAGAATTTTGTTTGATATTTTTGCGAGGCTTTTCGATTAACTCTCCTTCTGTGGCAGCCTTTTATGAAGTTTACTAAGAATAAAGAAGGCAAAAATGGTATTGTTTACTCAGTCTATCGCAGCGACAAACTGCTATAAAAAAACAACTAGTCGTTTTTTAAGAAGGCAAATGTGGTCTTTACCAGGGGAAGGAACTCAAAGTGTCGCGCATTTGTGAACTAAAGCAAGGGAAACAATGTTGGGATTGGGTTTTTTCGATTTTAAGTTTTGGCATATATATATTCTTTTAAGTGATAAGGCGATTGTATAAGATGGTGACGCTGGTGTGCACACAACACACGTTATACTAGAGTCCGTATGCAGATCATATGCATAAACAATAATACATTGGGACACAGCCGAATTTGAACTATAGTCTTCTTTTTACATGTAGCCTCTTAAAGTACCAGTGTGTAAATGTTCCCCTTTGTGTGTGTGTGTGTGTGTGTGTGTGTGTTGTGCGCGTGCGTGCGTGCGTGCGTGCGTGTGTTTGTGTGTGTGCGCGCGTGTGCGTGTGTGTATGCGTGTGTGTGCGTGTGTGTGTGTGTGTGTGTGTGTGTCGCGCGTGTGTGTGTATGTGTGATATTCATCGTGATTGTATCTTCTTTTAAGTATTTACTTTTTTTCCTTTTTTTTCAATCGTATGACATTTTTTTCTTGTGCTGTTACACATGTTACTGCTCTCCTCCGCCCCCCCCCCCCCCCACCTCCTCCACCATAATAATGAATATTGGTTGAAGCTTATTCTTCCCTTCTTGCCAAAACTCGTTGATTTTAAGTGTATGTTTTAGTGGTTTGTTATTGGTTGTTTAACGTTTTCTTTTGTATTGCCTTTTTTTTTTTTTTTTTTTTTTTTTGGGGGGGGGGGGGGGCTGGCTTGTGTGTGTGTTTCAGTCTGAGATTTTTGGTTATGTATTGTTTGTTGTTCGTTCTTTGGGGGGGGGGGGGGGTGCGTGGGAAATGTCGGCTTTTTCTTTTGTGTGTGTCTTTGTTTGTTTTAGCATTATTATTATTATTATTATTATTATTATTGTTATTATTATTATTATTATTGATAAGGTCAAGGACTAAGGGTAAAAAAGTACATGAGGGCTTATTCACTATGCTTCAAACACAATCCCCCCCCCTCTCTCTCTCTCTATCTATCTATCTATCTATCTATCTATCTATCTATCTATCTATCTATCTATGAAATCTACACCATTTTGAAACAACTGCTCTTTATCGTTAAGAAAAGAGTACTCCACCATCAGAAAATAATTTCAAAACCTATTTTGGCTATTTGCACAGCTTTATGGGTTAATATGTACAGGTTATGACAAAACAGATATAACGAGTATTTGATTAGACAGACGTTTTAACAACTTTTTTTAACACAACATTGTCATCAATATGTTCCTAACAGTGAGTAGGCACAATAATAAGCATAAAAAGAACAACAATACAGTCTTGTTTCAGTAAGAGATAACATCTTGTGTTTGTTAGGATTTTTTTCAGCATTCTTCGTCCATACCTGAATGTCGTAGACCATTTATTAAATCTTCTGACCTTTCTTAATCCTAACTGACCATGATTTGTCCATCTCTCTCTTTTATGCATAATAAAAAAAAAGGAAAATGTATGATTGAAGACAGAACCTGAACATAAACTTTTTTGCAGTAATACTTATGATGATGACGATGATTATGATGATAATGATGAAGATGCTGATGCTGAAGATAATAATAATAATAATAATAATAATAATAATAATAATAATAATAATAATAAATTTTAAAATAAATAAATAACAGTGATGCTAATAAAAATAATAATGATAATAATAATAATTATGATGATGATAACAGTGATGCTAATAATAATAAATAATAACAACAACAACAACAACAACAACAACAACAACAATAATAATAATAATAATAATAACAATAATGATAATGATGATAAAAATGATGATGATGATGATGATGATGATGATGATGATCATCATCATCATCATCATCATCATCATCATCATCACCATCACCATCACCATCAGTTTAAGCTAATAATATACGTATACAACCAACCAAATGAGAAACAAATTCAGTACAAACTGAATGCAGCATCCTCAATGTATGAACAACTCAAAAAACAGATAAATGAACGAATCAATGAATGAATGAAAAATAACGAAACAGACGAAAAGAAAAGCGCAAATAGGACTCCAAAAAATCCTAGAAAAACATTAAAAGAACGGGAGCTACATAGAGAGACATGCAGACAGATATGCAGACAGGCGGACAAAATTTAACAACTGCTCTTAGGCTTTGCTACCATCTGGTTTCTAAAACATGTAGAGATGAACATTGTTAATGTGGGATATAAAATTTCTGTCAAATTTTGGCATGCTGCCTCCTCAACATCACACATATACCACACGCTCGACCCCCTTTAACGCTCGCTTCCTTCCTTTCTTTCATTCCTTCTATCTTCATTCATTCTTTTTTTACATCCGTCAATCCATCTTTCCTTCCTTCATTCCATCTTTTCTTCCTTCATTCCTTCTTTCCTTCCTTCCTTCCTTCTTTCCTTCCTTCTTCCTTCTTTCCATCCTCCAGTCTTTCTGGGGGGGGGGGGGGGGGGGGGGGGGGGGCGGGGGGGGGGGGGGAGGGGGTGTTCTTTCCTTCCTTCATTTTTTCTGTGTTCTTTCATTTCTTCAATTTAAAAAAAAATTCTGTTCGTCTTCCTTCTTTTCTTTCTTCTTCCTTCATTTGCTTGTTTGTTTCTGCCTTCCTTTATTCATTCCTGTTTTTCTGTCCTTCCCTCCTTCGGCTTTTACTTTCTTCTTTCTCTGTTTTTTTGTGCTACTTTCTTTCTTTCTTCCTTCCTTTCTTCCTTCCTGCCTTGCTTTCTCCTGTCTTTCATCTTTCCTTCCTTTTTTCTTTCTTCTTTTCTTTGTTCCTTCATTTCTTTTCGTTCTGTCTTTCTTTCTTTCCAATCAT
>CM054134.1:109096292-109098792 GCA_028751875.1 Rapana venosa
TATATCGATCTATATAGACTGCAGAGATTATAATGTGCTTTGAATGATTGATAACTGATGAGTGATCTGTCCTTTATCCTTTTTCAAACTTTCCATACCACTTTCGACTTGTTCTACACCTCATGCACACGACTCAAACAGCTGTCAAAGACTAACGGCTTTCCCACACTGACTTGCCATAACCTGATGAGGACTTGTCCCTTACACAGCTTCAAACTGTCCTACAGACCTCCAGCTTCCACACACCTAACAGCTGTCCCCTCGACCACACAACTCAAGCTGTCCACACAGACCTCAAACAGGCTGTCCCACACAGACCTCAAACAGGCTGTCCCACACACTCTACCGACCTCAAACACTGTCCCACACAACTCAAACAGGCTGTCCCAACACAGACCTCAAACAGGCTGTCCAACACTCTACACAACCTCAAACGGCTGTCCCACACAGACCTCAACCAGGCTGTCCCACACAGACCTCAAACAGGCTGTGCCACACACTCTGTCCACACAGACCTCAAACAGGCTGTCCCACACAGACCTCAAACAGGCTGTCCCACACAGACCTCAAACAGGCTGTCCACACACTCTGCCCATACAGACCTCAAACAGGCTGTCCCACACAGACCTCAAACAGGCTGTCCCACACAGACCTCAAACAGGCTGTCCCACACGGATCCAGACAGGACCAGAGGCTTGACAGAGGACCCCAGCAGGTCGTCCAGAGAATCGACCCGGTACCCCTGCACGTCCACGGTGAGCATGGAGGCCAGGGTGGCGGTGTAGGTGGAGACGATCAGGATGCTGAACACCCACCAGAAGCCCAACAGGCATCTGGCCGAGGCGTTCTTTGGGTGAGTCTCCATTCCTGTGAAGGAGAAGATTAGTCAAGAGCTTAACTAGCGGTTAGTAGTGGTGACGCTCTCAGACCATACCGTTTAGTTCGGTTTTATTTTTCGTTCTCGGCTACAGCTGCAAGGTTTATCAAAGGTGAGATATTTTCCGTATGGACCGTTTCTGCCCATATGAAGGTAGCCACATTCCGATTTCGGGAATGCATGCTGAGTATGCAACCCGTCCAGAGTTCACACGAACTACAAGGTCTTAAACGGGCATATTAATTACGATGTTTCTAGATGTGTACATACACGAAGGGAATTAAGGCACCGGCAGGTCTGCATTTGAAGTTGATCTGATCTGGAAGATCGTAGAGATCCCAAACCCTTAATTCACAGACGCTGCCGAGAATCGAACCTGTTAGTTCATGGACCCAAGGGATTGAAGTCGAACAGTTTTTAACCACTCGGCTATAAGCGTCATTCAGGTTAGTTCTGATCTCTCATGTGTTAGAACTAAAACTATCAATTGAAAATTATCAGATTATCTACATAATAATGCAAAACACCAGTTATTTACCAATACATGCGTTTTGACTTCTTCCTTCAATGGCATTATATAGTCGTAAATAACACCCATTCTAACGTGAATGTCCACCTTATGGAGAGAAAATTGATAAAATAAAGCTTTTTTCTACCCAAGTGATATTTCGATCACAGTTAGCTCCAAAGAGCAAAACTAAGTCATTGAGGAGAAACATGGTATGAAACTGAGGTTACATACAACCCCGGATTGATAAACGAAGATCAACTATTGCATTTAAAACCCAGATGGTAACAAAAGCAATGGCAAAAGCAGCAAAACAACAACAACAACAACAACAACAGCACCAGCAGCACCAGCAACAACAACAACAAACAACCACAAACTAAGTTACAAAACAAAACAAAAACAACAAAAACAACAAACCACAGCGACACAACAACAAAAAACCAATCACACCCCTAGAAACCCAACCTTCAAAACACCACGACAACCCACCATCACCCACCACACCCACACACTCCACACACCACACACACCCTCCCCCCACACCACACACACACAACACACACAAACACACTACTATTTTACCCTAAAACAAAACAACCCTTTACCTTGCTGCATCAGCGATCCACAGATGTACAACAGACAAGCTCCAAGCTGCCACTCTTCGGAAGAACGCCTCCGCAACCTCTGCGGATGTTGCTGCCGATGCTCCAAATCTCCAGGGAGAACAAGACACGGCGTCAGAGCCGCTACCAGGGCTGAGACGAACCACGAGATAGAGCCCGATGCCCACGCACAGGGTGGTGGCCAGAAGGCTCAGCCAGATGGCTTTGGTGAAGGTCTCCAGACCAGCCAGCAGGATGGCGGATGACCCTCCCTTCCTGGTCAGAATGCCTCCCCCGTCTTCCATGTAAGGCACGGAGAAATCTACCACCTTTTCGCGGGTGGACGTGATGGTGTAAGGTCCTACTCCCATGTCCACTCCTGGTGGTGGTGAAGGGAGAGAGAGAGAGAGAGGGGGGAGGGAGGGAGAGACAGAGAGGGAGAGAGAGGGGGGAGAGGGAGGGAGAGAAGGAGAGAGAGAGAGAGGGGGGAGAGGGAGGGAGAGAGAGAGA
>CM054134.1:109111292-109113792 GCA_028751875.1 Rapana venosa
GACGCAAGAAGGGAAAGGATTTAGTCTGTGTTGTAACATGTGCTTGCCGCAAGAAGGGACATAATTTTGTCGGTGTTGCATCATGTGCTTGATGCAAGAAGGGAAAGGATTTTGTCTGTGTTGCATCATGTGCTTGGTGCAAGAATGTGTGGTTAATTAAGCATTGAGGGTGCTTCCAATAGCATTTCTAGTTACCATTATTTTTTAATTATAAAGCTAACACAGGGGTAGTGGGTTACTAAAACGCTGCCTAAAGTTTGAAGGGTATCTAACTTCATTTTTTTTTCGTTCGCGTTTTCATACATGGGAGTATTCATTTTATGGGTTGCTGTAATACATTGGGGAGTGCCATAGCAACAAAGGCTACAGAAATAATAATAAAACAATAATAATAGCACAACGACAGGGTCACAAACAACAGCAACACTAACAGCAGAAACTACAAAAGAATAATAAAGCAAAACAATGGCATTGGTAATAAAGATAATAAGATAATATAATAATAATAATAATAATAATAATAATAATAATAATAATAATAATAATAATAATAATAATATAAATTTAATATATGCATGATATTGTAAAAAACAAAAATAAAAAAAAAATATAATAATAATAATAATAAAAGAATAATAATAAATGGAATTTATATAGTCGCATATCTTGGAAAAAAACCAAAGTGCTTTCGTTCATCCCACTCATTCACATGCATCCAGTTACAATTAATAGTTTTTACAAATTCAAATGTATACACACACATAAAGGTTGCACATTTTTCACAGGGTGATGGGGTTTTGGCTGTTGAGGGCAGGGGCAAAAATGAAATGGAACAAGAGGGGAGAATCTTAGTTTTGAAATAAATGAGTCTTGAGGCCGGATTTAAAAGCTTCATAAGAAGGCTTTTGGCGAAGGAAAGAGGGAGGTTAATTCATGATCGATGGACAGAAACATAGAAAGAGCTACGGACAACGGTGGATTGGTTGAATCTAGGTATTCTGAAGCATGAGGTGTCCTGCAGGAGAGCGGAGAGGAACGTAGAAGGAGTGTACAGGTGAAGATATCACAGAAGAAGGAAGGTGATTAACAATGGTCCCGGAGCGATACTGTTCACGTGTAGCAAGTTACCCCCCGAGGAGATGCCGGGGTCCTGTCAGTATAAATGGCAACACCACCTTCTGGAAATTCTGTCCTAGAAATTCATTCTTGTCTATCCCTTGCTTTGCTTCTGCCTTGTTCCTTGTCTCCCTGTTATCTCCTTCCTCTCTATTATCTGCCTTCCTGGTCCATTCTCATGCCTCTTTTTTTTTCCAGAAAGACTTAACAGATAACAATGCTCTCCACGCTGAGGTCGGATGCAACGGGCCAGACTTGTTAGGCACTTAACGGCAGCGCAACGCATTTTCGTTCAAATGACAGACAACAATAATTGCTGTCTGAGTGATCGACGGAAGTAGAAGAAGAAGAAGAAGAAAAAGAAGAAGAAGAAGAAGAAGAAAGAAGAAGAAGAAGAATGAAGAAGAATTGGAAGAAGAGAAGAAGAAGAAGAAGAATGAAGAATTTAAGAAGAAGAAGAAGAAGAAGAAGAAGAAGAAGAAGAAGAAGAAGAGAAGAAGAGAAGAAGAAGAAGAAGAAAAAACAAAAGAAGAAGAACAACAAAACAACAACAAGAAAACAAGAAGAACAAGAGCCAGTAATCTGGGCTTATTGTCATGTTTTATGCGATACCGCTTATTTCCTAGCAAGAGTGTGACTGATGGTTTTCATAAATGAATAATCAAGTCATGAAGGGGTTACCATCTGGCTCCACGCGTGTGTCAGGATGCTGGTACAAGCCATTGTTTGTGGTAATTGTTATTGATACTATTGTTGTTACTATTATTGTCCGTGTCAATATTGTCGCAGGTGTTATGTTGTTGTTTTGGTTGTTGTTTTTTCCTCTGCTGTTAATCTTATTGTTGTTTTTTGTGTGTGAGGTAGACAACATTACGGGCTGTAATTTTCTATTTGCAGTCTTTTCGTCGGTGTCTATATGTTAGGCTGTGTCTGTGTTTCTATGTCTGTATCTCTTTTTTTGTTTGTCTGTCTGTCTGTCTGACTGTCTGTCTGTCTGTCTCTGTCTTTCTCTAACCTCTCTTTGTCTGTCTTTATCTCTTCTCTCTGTCTGTATGCATTCTCACTGTCTTTGTCTCTCTCTGTCTCTCTCTCTGTCTGTCTTTGTCTCTCTCTGACTTTCTGTCTCTCTTTGTCTCTCTCTGTCTCTCTGTCTTTCTTTATCTGTCTGTGTGTCTCTCTCCCTCTCTCTCTATCTCCCTCTCTCTCTCTATCCCCCCCCCTCTCTCTCTCTTTCCCTCCCTCTCTCCCTCCCTCTCTACCCCCCCCCCCCCTCTCTCCCTATCTCTCTCCACCCTCTCTTTACCCCCTCTCTCTCACTCTCTCTCTCCCTATCTCTCTCCCTCCCTCTCCCTCTCTCTCACATCTCTCTCTCTACCTCCCCCCT
>CM054134.1:109123792-109128792 GCA_028751875.1 Rapana venosa
GCTGGCCTCTAGAGAAGTTGAGGTCTCTGACGCGTCACTCCCCTACGACCACGTAGGTTACGGGACTCCTTTACCGTTTTGTTTTTTTTAAAGTGAGATTTTACGAGAAAATCACAAACTGGCAAAACCTAGAGGGGATCTAACTCAGCCACCCACTTAAAGCGCGCGCATCATTGATACTGTTACTTTAGATCTGTCTCTGCAGGCAACTTGTCTGGAATGTACCACACTTTACAATCATTGTCTTTAGAACGCTTCACCTGGTCAGAGAAGTGTGGGATGGTGATGTTTAACCTACTGTAATTCTGATACTGGTTTGCCCATGAATCAGCGTTTTTTATTCTGTATAAGTGTGTGTGTGTGTGTGTGTGTGTGTGTGTGTGTGTGGTGTGTGTGGTGTGTGTGTGTGTGTGTGTGTGTGTGTGTGTGTGTGGTGTGTGAGAGTGTGTTGTGATGTGTATGTGTGTGTGTTTGTGTGTGTCTGTGTGTGTGTACCTTTCTTCTCTTCTTCATCGGAAATAGCAAGTTGTTTCCCAGCATTTTCAATCAGTTTCTGTCACGGTTACATTTGCAATTTTCGACAGTAGCTATGTTTTGCCTTATTTGCCTTACCGGAGGGGGGGGGGAGGGGAAGGGGGGAGGCGGATGGGAGAGAGAGGGAAGGAGGGTGGAGAGAGAGAGAGAGGGAGAGAGAGAGGCGAGAGAGAGAGAGAGAGAGGGAGAGAGAGAGAGAGAGAGAGAGAGGAGAGAGAGAGAGAGAGAGAGAGACAGACAGACAGACAGACAGACAGACAGAAAGACAGACAGACAGACAGAAGCATACAGAATAACGAACAGAGTGTACACACATTACAAAGCAATACACTTTTTCTGCCCCCGTAGAGTATGACAATGACAAAGGAGCGGGCAACACAATCGCTATCATGATCCTTCCACCCACACCCAAACCACCATCACCACTAACACTAACACAGCACAGCACAGCACAGCACAGCGCAGCACAGCTTAGCACAGCACAGCACAGCACAGCACAGAACAGCACAGGTGCCTCATCCATTACTGACTGCCAAGCTGGCCACGCCGACCACTGTGGCCCCTATCGCTAGCGGCACAAGCAGACACACTATTCATGTTCGGCATGCATCGGTCGGGTGTGGAGTGGAAACCAATCCGACTAGAGAGAGAGAGAAGTGAGTGGAGTTGCCTTCTCTCTCTACACTCCACAAGGAGCTGTAAAGGCTTCTCCTCCTCCTCCTCCTCCTCCTCCTCCTCCTCCTCCTCCTCCTTCTTCTTCTTCTTCTTCTTCTTCTTCTTCTTCTCTTCCTCCCTCCTCCTCCTCTCTCATCCTCCTTCTTTTTCTTCAATTCTTCTTTTTTCGCAAATCTTCTTCTTTGCAATTCTTCTTTTTTCCCTTCTTCTTCTTCTTCTTCTTCTTCAATACTTGTTTGCAACTCTTCTTCTTTGCAATTCATCTTCTTCTTTTCATCATTCTTCTACCTCTTCTTCGCAATTCTTCTTCTTCGCAATTCTTCTTCTTTGCAATTCCTCGCCGAACGCTCCGACAGCGAACGTGTTGTCTGTCATGTGGACAAAAATGCACCGCGCTGCCGTTGAGCGCCTAACAAGTCTTGCTCAGCACACTCGACTTCAACATGGAAGAGACTAATATATTTTAAGTCTTTCTGGAAATGAAACGAGAGGAGAATAGACAAAGAAGGTAGAAAAAAGACAAGAAGTATGTGGCAGGAAGAAGAAGAAGTAGGAAGCAACAAAGAGAGGGACGGGAATTCCTGGCACATAGTTTCCAGAAGGTGGGGATGCTATCGATACCGACAGGCCCCTGACATTCCCACGCGGGGAGCTGTTATGGCACTGTCGTGGAGTTTTCAGACAGTGTGTCTTGGACAAGCTGGGTCTGGTTGAGTCCATCCTTCCACATAAATATAGCAGAATGTATGCTGAGTGTATTCGTGCCCATTACACGCTACAGGTAGGCCTATTCTCAACATTCGCACTTGTACAGTGGAGTTGCCTGTGTCCAACCAGCTTCTTCTTAACCAACGCAGTAGGTTTCACGACAAATATTCTTGGTTCAGACCTAGCCGGTTGTTTGAGGAAATTACAGTTTATAATTGCGATTGTCCTAGCTGACTATAGTATTATTGTTCCACAAACTCGTATTCAACGAAATAATATGACTGCAGTTAATCTGACCCATGGCTTTGTGATTACGCGATGTCCTTCCCAACTCCCCAGTTATAGCGGTCTCAACTGATGACAACATTAGAAGAATTAACAAATGAAAAGGGATGATTAGGCATAAAAACAACAACAACAACTTAACTTCCATTTTCTAGACAGCTTTTTTGCTGCTTATGCATGTTAAAATGCAAATCTTTCAAAATGAGGAAAAAGTTCGGGGGACCAGTCTCTCCATTGGTAAGTGAATAACAAAGAGATAAATCCAGATTATTACGCGGTTTAGATTATCCCCCTTGCTGTTCTCTAACGCAGAAAAAGCATATTTACTTTGAAAAAAGAGTTCATCAAAAGTAACCTACGGCCTGAGATTGACCTTAATATCACAGCTCGGTAAGCAATTTTCGACAACGATCGACTGCAAACTACGGTCCTCACACTTCATACGCAAATGTCCAGTTATTTGGTACGATACACATGTCGATCAACACGACGGAAAATCTACCAACAGTGACACCAACGTACTTTAATCAAAACAGCCACTACCACTATTTCAATGCTCTAACAACTAGCTGGGCTGTTACACCCACTACAGCAGATTCTAGTTCAGCTCCAAAACCTTAACCTTTCATATTCATTAAACTCTTAATTATGGTCTGAGCGCTAGTCTTTTGGATGCGGCGATGAAGCTAGGTTGCATCCATGTGAAACATAAATTGAGCACAAGTAATTTGCAACAAGTCGAGTTGGTAAAAATCTGTTGAGAAAAGAAGCCCGTCTCAGAGGGACCATTACACAAACAGACAGTAGCCTCAGATTTACAAAGAGAAATCCACCATGCGTGTCCGTTATTAAGCAAAACCAACCACACAGGCACACACACACACATACACACACACACACACACTCGCGCACACACACACGCACACACACACACACACGCACACACACATATACACAACACAAAAACACAGATATGATAATTATAAAACCATGCATTACAACTGATTTTTTTTCAATGCAAGACAAAGCAATACAATACGATGCAGAACAGCACAATGCAATGCATGGAGTACAATGCAATGCAATGTATGCTTGATACAATAAAGTACAACACAACGCAACACATGAGGCAATACTAGTCTACGGTACGAGAAAACACGACACAATGCGTACAATGCAACGCGACAAGCTGCAAACGGACTGCAGTTCAACGCAACACAACAACACGCATGCAGTTTGTATACTTGTCCCCCCAGTGGTAACATGAGTACTGTGGCAGTTTGCACTGATGACTGCTGTCATTGCCAGCATCAGTGCCACAGACGGGGCCTACTGCTCCAGCCGACATGTTTAACAACGACCTACATTAAACTCAATACCGAGCTAGACTTGCGGACAGGCAGGAAGCGGACACACACACACACACGCACACACACGCACACATACACACATACGCACCCGCACATGCACGCATGCACGCGCGCGCGCACATACACATACACACACTCACGCACACGCGCACACGCACGCATACTTACATTCACGCACGCACGCACACACACAAGCAAGCACACACGCATACACTCACAAGCATATACACACGCACGCTCGCACACACGCAACATCCCCATGTACTCACGCATGCACACACACACGCACGCAAGCACGCGCAAGCACACACACACACACACACACACAAACACACACAGGAGGAGAAGGTGCTTTGCCTCAGATGCCTATTGTACTCCACTATGGCAAATGTTCTTTTAGTGGTGATTGAGTTGTACCATGGTGTAGAAACTTGCTGCAGAATACAAGAACAGACACACAGGGAAAATGACTTTAAAAAAAGGGAGAAGAGAACAAGAAAGCAAGAAAGACAGACCGACAGAAACAAAACCAGGAAACAAACACACAGGCACAATATCACTTTAAGGGAACAGACGTAATATTGAAGACACACACAGGCACACACACACACACACACACACACACACACACACACACACACACACACACACACACACACACACACACACACACACACACTCACAAACCCAACAAAAAACCGAACCAAACTAAACAAACCAAAACAAAGCAAACATCAAACCAGCCAACCACAAACAAACAAACCAACACCAACAAATCCGTGACTACCACATCAACTATAATTCCAACAGCAGCAGCCAACACTGTCATCGGCTTCCCATAAACGTCCACAGCTACTGTCCAAACCCCTGAGAAAGACGGCAGCAGTGACGGCTATGCTCCCCATCAGCGGCCAACAGAACGCAACAAAAGTAACACACCAGTCAACTTCTTGACTCGACTTCTCACGTAACTCCCGGAGAAGTCGTCTTTGGGGGGTAATGAACGTTCTGAATATTTCAGGGTTTCGTGAGCAACTGGAACAGGGCGGTAGGGTGCCAGCACACATTTAGTAGGTGACTTGTCGGGAAAGGTATTCAGAATGACAGCACATTATTCATTCAACCCACCTAGACTGTTGGAAATGGCAGTCTTTTATTTCGGAATACAAATGAACTGGGCCATGGCCCGATTTGTGTGGGTGATTTGTTGTGTAATAATTCAGCGTGGTTTCGGGGGGTTAGGTGGTAGTAGGGGGTTGTTCTGTTCTGTGTGTGTGTGTGTGTGTGTGTGTGTGTGTGTGTGTGTGTGTGTGTGTGTGTGTGTGTGTGTGTGTGTGTGTGTGTTGTGATGGAATGTTAGAAGAGTGTGAAATGTTTGAGGTCCTAGCCCTATTGGGAAATGCATACGTAAAATGCAAAGGTAGATAT
>CM054134.1:109133792-109138792 GCA_028751875.1 Rapana venosa
CCGAGTTCAAGCCCGGATTCGAGCCACCACCGATACACGAGTTCTAGGGGTATTTTCCCAATACAGAACATAATTATGTGATTGAGTTTTGAATAAAACTGTATGCAGAAAATGCACACAGATCACAGAACATCTTGAGCACTCGTTGGTTTATAAAAAGAAGTTTATTTAAAAGAGAAAAAAGAGACCACGTAAATGCTGACTCCACTCCCCGGGAATGTCCTTCGGATCAGACTATAAACCAAAATCCCGTGTGGAAACGTACACAGACCATCTTGAGCACTCGTTAAAACCTGTTGGTTTATAAACAGAAGTTTTGTTTTTTTAAAACAACAACAAAAAACAACACTGTACGCACATCCATTTGGAGCAGCAACAAGCTAATTATAAGCCCTGTTCCGCCTTTCGAGAGAGTAGGCCACTGTGTGCAGGGAGGAACTGATCACAAAAATCAGATAACCGCATGAACACGGGTAATGGGTGTAAAAGAGCACTTAAATGCTTTTTCCCCCCCATGATCCTGGAAATAAAAGAATTCAACTGAAAAAAATACCCCACCTTGGTTTGACCTTTTTGTGCCTAGATGCTTATTCTATTGTTCTGGAAATAAAACAGTTTTTAAAAAAAACCCTCAAACAATTATTATTTAGACATATTTGACGTCCGCAGATTACTTGCTGTGTATGGTCGTTCTAACCTGTCCATGCCACTGGCCATAGCAAGAATTTATTTTTTGATTTTTCCACATAAGATAGACCCCCTAGGTATGTAAGCCATGTAGGTCTTCTGACTGCTTGTTTTCCCCAGTGTCGGTGAGTGTGCATGTGTAATCATCTCTTGCTGCCAAACGGCACACACTAACACTACAATATGGCCACAAGGTTTTCAGTGACATTGTTACGACTTGCTGTGAAAACGGTTTTGGGGCGATCAAATACTAGAGGTGACCTTTGAGGGGGAAAAACCCAAAGATGATTACCTAATGTGTGTGTGTGTTGGGGGGGGGGGGGGGGGAGGGGGAGTGTGTGTGTGTGTGTTGATGTGTGGGGCGGGGGGGGGGGGGGGGGGGTAGGGTAATGCGCGCGCGCGCGCGTGTGTGTGTGTGTTGCTTTTCAAGGTTTATTTTTAAAGTTGGCACAGTAGCCACCCGAATGCATCATTGATTTGAGAGAAAAGGTGGTAAATACAAGACAGAAAGACAAAAAGGACACAAATATAGAAAGAATGATAGAAAACAAGAATGAAAAAAGAAGCAAGAACTATGAAATAAAAAAGACAGAAGAGAGAAAGAGAGATGGTAAGACAGACAGAGAGAAGGGCAGACATAGACAGAGAGACAGACAGGCAGACATACAGACAGACACAGACAGACTGATAGACAGACAGACAGACAGAAACACAGACCGAGACAGCCACAAAGAGACAGCGAAACATACACAGCTATTTAGAGACAAAGGGAATCACATACAGAGAAAGAAAGAGAAAGACATAGATAGACAGACAGATAGACAGACAGACAGAGAGACAGGTCTACTGACTGACCGACCAGCCGATATGATCATCAACAGACACACTATCAGACAAACTAACCGCCCCACCCATCGACAAGCAGACAGGCATACAGCAGACAGACAGGCAGACAGACAGACAGACAGGTCTACTGACTGACCGACCAGCCGATTGATCATCACCAGACACAGTAATAGACAGACTTACCGACGGACCGACCGACCGATCGACAAACAGACAGACAGACAGGCAGGCAGAAAGACAGACAGACAGACAGGCAGACAGACAGACAGACAGACTAACCGACGGACCAACCGACCGATCGACAAACAGACAGACAGACAGACTGACAGACAGGCAGACAGACAGACAGACAGACAGACAGACAGACAGACAGACAGATAGAGAGCTAAACATGTCCGACTTTCACTCGCGGTGTCAAACCTTGTAGTCCTCTTGATTACAGACGTCAGCTCGAGGGCTGTTGTCTCTGGGATTCCAGACACCTGCCTGCTTAGTGTGTGTGTGTGTGTGTGTGTGTGTGTGTGTGTGTGTGTGTGTGTGTGTGTGTGTGTGTGTGTGTGTGTGTGTGTGTGTGTGTGTGTGTGTTGTGTGTGTGTGGGGGGGGGTGGGGGGTGGTGGTGGGTGTGGGTGTGTATGTGTGTGTGTGTGTGTTTGTGAGAGAGGAGTGTGTGTTGTGCGTGTGTTGTGTGTGTGTTGTGTGTGCGTGTGTGTGTGTGTGTTTGTGTATTCATTTATTCTTTTACTCTTTTATATCGAGGATAATGGAATAAGCACTCATGAGCTTTTTTACAGCCAGTCCCCGTGTGTATGCGGTTTTGTAAATTTTGTCATCTGTTTCCACCGGCACACAATGGCCTACTCTTCCGAAAAGCGGAACAGTATTCAACGTGTGCGCAAGATGTTCTGCATGCGTTAGAACACGGGGCCTTGGTTTATAGTCTCATCCGAAGGACTTTGACATTCAGTTCGATTCTTGGTCAAACTGTGAATGAGAGAGAGAGTGCGTGTGTGCGTGTGTGTGTGTCCGTGCGCGCGTGCGCGTGTGTGTGTGTATATGTGAGTGTGCGCGCCCGCGGTAGCGTGTGTGTATGTGCGCGTGTGTGCGTGTGTGTGTGCGTGTACACACACACACATACATGTGTGTGTTTGTGTGAGTGTGCATGTGTGTAGGTGTGTGTCTGCGTTTTACCGATGCCAATACTTTACTACCTTAATAAACAGAGAAATGCATGTGGGCTACAAGCCATAGTTATATATAAGACCAATAAATAGAAGAACAAAACCCACCGAACACGCATTAAAACCGCTCTTGCCTTCCAGGAAAGTAGGCCCTTGGGTGCTAGGTGGGGAAAGGATAATACGATTTTACAAAACCGCATATACACGGGGGGTTTGATGGAGAAAAAAACACAACATCATGCATTGGAGTTTTCATCATTTCGTCGTCGAAATAAAAGAAAAATACCATTAGGAATACAAGGATAGAGAGAAAGAGGAAAGAGAAAGAGAGAGAGAGAGAGAGAGAGAGAGAGAGAGAGAAAAGAGAGAGAGAGAGAGAGAGAGACAGACAGACAGACAGACAGACATACGTACAGACAGACAGACAGAGACAGACAGACAGAGAGAGAAAATGACAATGACAATGACAAATTCTTTTATTTCGAGGATAATAAATAAGTACCCATGTGCTTTTTTTTACATCCAGTCCCCGCAGACAGACAGACAGACGGAGAGACAGAAAGACTTTGAAACACAAAGGCAGACACAAATCGGAGAGACAGCATGAGACTGAGACACAGACACACAGAAATACAGAACCAGAGAGACAGATACAGAGCCAGAGACACAGAGACATACTGCAGAGGCAGAGACAGAGAATGAAGCATGTCTGAATTCTACCCACCGTATTCTTACTTGCAAGTTCAATACTTACTTACATAACATGAATAGCTTGTCAACTCAATAGCTTAGATCGGAGGACTCGAGGGATCTGTGGACGTGTTTGTATTTTCCTAGTGTTGCTTGTTAAGGATGAAAATGCAGGTAAAGACACACCCTCTTTCTTCTACCCCAACACACAGAGAGAGCGACAGACTGACAGACAGACAGACAGACAGAGACAGGCAAAGACAGACAGAGACAGAGAGAAAAAGACAGAGACAGGGAGACAGAAAAAGAGAGAGAAAGAGACAGAGAGACAGACACAGAGGGACAGAGATAGAAAAAGAGAGAAAAAGAGACAGAGAAACCGTGCGAGACAGAGAGAGAGACAGAGAGATTCAGAGAGACAGAGACAGAGCGAGATAGAGAGTGAGATAGAGAGATACAGAGACACAGAGACAGAGAGATGTAGCAGAAAGATTTTAGAGACACAGAGACAGAGACACAGCAAACTATTGATATACAGAGACAGAAAGAAATAGAATACAAGAGACATGAAAGTGCCTCAAATCTGCTTAGGGTGTTTACACTTACAATTACAGTACTTGCATAGGACGGCACACACACACACACACACACACACACACACACGCGCGCGTGCGCGCGCGCGCGAGCGCACACATACACACACCCACACTCAAGAAGCAAAGGAAGGAAGGAAGGAGTGAAGGAAGGAAAGAGTGAAGGAAGGAAAGAGTGAAGGAAGGAAGGAAGGAGTGAAGGAAGGAAGGAAGGAAAGAAGGAGTGAAAAAAGAAAGGAGTGAAGGAAGGAGTGAAGGAAGGAAGGAAGGAAAGAAGGAAGGAAGGAATGAAGGAAGGAAGGAAGGAGTGAAGGAAGGAAAGAAGGAAAGAAGGAAAGAAGGAAGGAGTGATGGAAAGAAAGAGTGAAGGAAGGAAGGAGTGAAGGAAGGAAAGAGTGAAGGAAGGAAGGAGTGAAGGAAGGAAGGAGTGAAGGAAGGAAGGAGTGAAGGAAGGAAGGAGTGAAGGAAGGAAGACGTAAAGGAAGGAAGACGAGTAGGAAGGAGTGAAGGAAGGAAGGAAGGAAGGAGTGAAGGAAGGAAGGAGTGAAGGAAGGAAGGAAGGAAGGAGTGAAGGAAGGAAGGAAGGAGTGAAGGAAGGAAGGAGTGAAGGAAGGAAGGAGTGAAGGAAGGAAGGAGTGAAGGAAGGAGTGAAGGAAGGAAGGAGTGAAGGAAGGAGTGAAGGAAGGAAGGAGTGAAGGAAGGAAGGAGTGAAGGAAGGAAGGAATGAATGAAGGAAGGAAGGAAGGAAGGAAGGAAGGAAGGAAGACGTGAAGGAAGGAAGGAGTGAAGGAAGGAAGGAGTGAATGAAGGAAGGAGTGAAGGAAGGAAGGAGTGAAGGAAGGAAGGAATGAAAGAAGGAAGGAAGGAAGGAAGGAAGACGTGAAGGAAGGAAGGAGTGAAGGAAGGAAGGAGTGAAGGAAGGAAGGAGTGAAGGAAGGAGTGAAGGAAGGAAGGAGTGAAAGAAGGAAGGAAGGAGTGAAAGAAGGAAGGAAGGAGTGAAAGAAG
>CM054134.1:109143792-109176292 GCA_028751875.1 Rapana venosa
AAGGCAGACGAAACTAAGAGGGAAAGAGTAATGGTTTATATATCCTGTGGCATTCAAGTACCTAGACACAACGTATAGATTTCCCTTTATTGTCCTATAAGCACCTCTTTGTACAGAAAGCAAGTAGCATTTGTCACAATCACAGAACCTCTATTAAGATGAATCAATCAATCGCACAATCAATTAATCAGCCTATCAGCCAGTCAGTCTGTAAATCAGTTAATCAATTAATCATCCAATCAATCAACTAATCACTAAGTAAGCCAGTAAGTCAGTAAGTAAGTAAGTCAGTTAGTCAATTAATCAATGAATGAAGCAGCCAAATCAATCGACCTAGCAGCCAAAATTTAATCAAATAATCCGGCAAGCAACCAGCAAACCAACCAATGAGTCAGCCAACCAGCCATCCAATCCTGCCCACAATTAATCAATGTCTTAATCACCACTCAATCAACGCACTAATTAATCAGCCTTTACACTGAGCAGTTAAACAATTAATCAGTCCATCAATCAATTCCGTAATTATTTAATCCATATTTGTTTATTACTTATCTTATACCACTTTAACGTCACGGCAGATTTCTCTCCGTGAAATTCGGGCTGCTCTTCCCAGGAAGAGCGCGTCGCCACAAGAGCAGCGCCACCCATTGTTTTTTTTTCTTTTTCCTGTCTGCTACTGTATTTGTTTCCCTATCAGAGTGGCTTTTTTCTACAGAATGTTGCCAGGGACAACTCTCTTGTTGCCGTGGGTTCTTTTACGTGCGCTAAATAATTATGTGCAACACACGGGACCTCGGTTTATCATCTCAGCTGAAAGACTAGCGCCCAGACCACCACTCATGGTCTAATGGATGGGGGAAAAGTTTCGGGTCCAAACGGGATTCAAACCACCGCACACTTCCGACCCGGACTTTTCGCTTTCGAGACAGGCGCGCTACCTCGGCCTCTAGACCACGATCCACATATTTGTTTTTTTAAAGTTGTGGCATTATCACGGTTTTCAACTTTTATACAACCAACGAAGAAGACAAAAGAATAATAGTATGTATACATATATTTCCTTTCCCTTCAAGGCATGCGGAATTGTCCACTGCCCACTTTTAACATGTTGAAAAAAACACAATGAAATGCATAATAACAAAAACAACGATAACGGCATCATCATTTTTGCGTTTACGTATGTGCAGACTGACATTAGCGATGAAGAGAAAGAAAGGGGGCAGTGACAGACTTAGACAGAGACAGCAAGAAAGACATATAGGCAGAGACTGACAAAAATAGATACAAACTCAGAAGTAGGTTCAAAGAATGATATATCACAGAAAAACCCACACAGAACAGAAAGAAACGGACAGAAACAAAAAGCACTTACAACGTTGCGCCCGTCTCCCCCCCCCCCCCTTCCCACACACACACAGACACCCATAGTGGGGACGGGATAGCCTAGTGGTTAGAACATTGCGCTCGCAATCTGACGACCCGGGTTCGATTCCCGTTCAAGGGGATATTTTCCACTGGAGTTAACATCAGTGCAGACTCCACTCTCCCGAAAAGTCCTTCGGATGAGACTATTAACCGAGATCCCGTGAGCGAACGCACACAGAACATCTTGCGCACACGTTAAATGGCCATTGTGTGCCGGTGGGAACAGATGACAGACTTTACAAAACCGCATACACACGGGGACAGGATGTAAAAACCCCCCACATAAGTGCTTAATCCAGTATCCTCGATATAAAGAATAAAATAAAATAAACAAATAAAAAACAAATAAAAAATAAAACACACACTTACAAAAATCACACACACACACACACACACACACACACATACACACACACTACCACATCACACACACACACACACCACACACACTACCACACACACACACACAAACACACACACACACTACCACACACACACACACACACAAACACACACACACACACACACACACTCACACACACTACAAACACACACACACACACACACACACTACCACACACACATACACACACACTTACTCAAAGTCTTCAGTCCCAAAGAATAGGAACCACTCACAAAACCAGCACCACCAACACACATCCACAGCAGATGAACACGAAGAACTAGACAGAGAAATCTACACATCGTTGACCAGCAAACTGTGATTACCAACTGTGGGGACCACTGTAATACCAGAAAGCTTCTGTCTAATAAAGTATCTCCTCTGCGTGTGCGCACACGCGCGTGCTTTCCCTCTTTCGATTTTTTTTTCTCTGTCTCTCTCCCTCCACAGACAAACACACCATAGGCTGATACGCATCAGAGTACTAGCGAGACGGGCATAGCAGGCTTCGGGCGACTAGGGTAATTAGCAGTACTGCTGTATAGACGACACACGCGTGCACACTATCACGGTAAGGCGTGATTAGAAGAGAAGAGATTATGTGTATTTGCGATCGCGCATGCACGCGCGCGCACACGCACACACACACATACACGTGCACGCACGCATGCACACACGCGTACAAACACGCGCGCGCGGCACGCACGCATACATGCACATACACGCATCGTTCCCGCAAAATTAAATATCTTACATCAACATCGTCGTCATCATTATCTTCATCGTCATTTTTAGCGTCATATTTATCATCATCATCATTGTCGGCGTTGTTAGCATCAGAATCGCAACCATCATCATCATTGTCGTCGATTTTAGCACTATGATCACCATCATCATCGTCGTTCATATTCATCTTCAAAATCGTCGTCATCATTATCTTTGTCATAGTATTTAGCACCATAATCATCGTCATCATCACTGTCACCGTCATTGTCATTCTATTCCTCCTTATCCCAATCATTTAAACAGCGTCAGCTACATTAGCAACAGCAACAGCAAGAACGTCACGAAGCAATAATAACAATAATAAATCACTTCTCTTCACTTCGTCTACTACTATATCTTATACTCATTTTAGCGTCTATATATCTATATCATCACAGTCGGCGTTGTAGCCATCAGAATCGCAACCATCACATCATGCGTCGATTTACACTATGATACATCATATGTCGTATATTACTTCAAAATCGTCATCATTATCTTGTCTATATTAGCACCATAATCACGTCTCTCACTGTCACTCGTCATGTGTCTCTCTATTCTCCTTATCTCAATCATTTAGACGCGTTTGCAGCTACTTAGCAACTGCAAGCTAGACGTCCTGAGCAATATAACAATATAAATTCCCTCTTACCTGCTTCTACTACTACTCATACTACTACTACTACGTGAACTACTACTACTACGTGAACTACTACCCTATCACACTACGACCACCACTACCACCACTACACTCTACTACTACTACACTGCTACATACTACTACTACTACTCACTCACTACTACTACTATCACTACTCTACTGCTGCGCTGCTGTCTGACTCTGCTTCTACTACATTAATTACGGTTTGACTACTACTTATGACTGCTATAGCTACATCTTGTGCTGCTCTATATTCGCTGTACTGCTGTAGTTACTACTGCTAATAGCTACTCTGACTGTGAACTACTACTACTACGTGACATACTCTAATTACTACTACGACACCACTACTACACTACACCCACACATACTACTACTACTCTACTACTACTACTACTACTTACTACATACTGACTACTTACTGTACTAACTAACTACTTTGCTGACTACTACTACTACTACTACTTACTACTACGCTACTACTACTACTTACTACTACTACTACTATACTTCTACTACGACTACTACTACTACTACTACTACTACTACTACTCTCACTATATACTACTACTACCACTACACTACTACTACTACTACTACTACTACTACTACTACCACTATACTACTACTACACTACTACTTATATCACCACTTCTACTACTACTACTTACTACTACTACTACTACTACTACTACTACTACTACTTCTTCTACTACTACTACTACTACACCACTTCTACTACTACTACTACTACTACTACTTCGCATTATCATCATCATTGGGTTGTTTTTTTCTGTTTGGGGGGCCAGGGATGGGGGTGGCTTGCTATTCCCTTGTGCACCATCATCAGGGTTGGCCAGGTCCTGAGGAGGCCAGGAGATGACCCTGGCAGCCTGCCCTCAACTCCTCCCCCCCCCCCCCTTCCCACTGTTGTTGAGCGTTCCCCAGCTTAACTGAACGCCCTGAAGGCTCAGTCAGATAATGCACTCTGTCCCCACCCATCACACCTGGGAATTACTGTGACACCGTATGGTGGCGATGGATGAGAAGTTTGCGTACATACCGGTTGTTTTCTATCACCCCAGGAATATAGGCAGCCACACTACAGCGTCAGAAGTTTATTTTCTCTTCTTCTTTATGATTGGAGAGTGCGGGTTAAGTTATGTTAAGACTTTTCAAAGGAAAAACAAAATATTGATCTAAGCCTTGGCGTTTTATTTTAACTGACATCGATAACTGACAAGACCTTTGTGCTGAGCTTAAGCTCTACATAATAGATCATTAGCGAACATGTCCAGTAGATTTTTATTTTTAAATAAAGAATTCATCGGCTAGAGCTTAGAGATTCACCGATGGTGAGATTTTGTCTATGTAACCGTTTTTGCTCACCATACAGACAACAACATTCTGACTTCAGTGACAGTGTCTAGGCATAACACCAAAGTGCATGCTGTTTACTTTTTCTCATAATTTTGTTATCCGTTTCTTCATGCACTACATGCCTAATCTTCCGAAATACATAGCAGGTTTTAACTGTGTTCAAGAAGTTCTGCGTGCTTTTGCACTCGGGACCTCGGTTTATTGTCTAGTCCAAAGACCTTTAGCGAAGTGGAATCGGCAGTGGTGTTTATTCCAGAGGAAGGGGGGGGGGGGGGGGGGGGGGGAGAAATTCCTCAAACAGCTAGGTGTAGGTGCCTCGGAGGGGGTTCAAACCCAGACCGTCAGATCATTACTTGAACGCTCTAACCACTCGGCTATCCCGCCCCCTGTTTCCAGTAGAATATGTGAAAGAGTTTGTTGTCATTTGTTTGTTATGCTTTTTTCTTTCTCTTTTAATGGCAGGGTAATCAGGAAGGTGATTGAACCCACTCAATGGAGGATGTTGGAAACAGCGGTAGTGTTATAATCCTAACTGAATTATTTCCATGACGTGAGTACAGGAAGTTTTTCTAATGAAAATGGAAAACTGGCAATCACTCGCCTTAATTGAGTGAACTGGGAATGAGGAGGGAAATTACCTTTTCCTTTCTGGTGTTTTCTGCTTAGCTGCTAAACACACACAAACATACGCGCGCGCGCGCTCTCACACACACACAAAACACGCACACACACAAACACACACATACGCTCGCACGCCCGCCCGCCCGCCCGCATGCGCACACACAACAAACACACACACACACACACACACACACACACACTACAACACAACAAAACACAACACACAACAAACAAACACACATAACACACAACACGACACACACACATACACACACACACACACACACACACACACACACACACACACACACACACACACACACACACAGAGTCCCCTCAGAAACCATCACATGCACAAATATACACAGACTACTTTGCGGGCTTGTACGAATTTCATTCAACAGATAAAACCTTTTCAAGTTTAAATACGTTTTAGCCTTTTTTTCTGATAAAGCGGGCCTCTCATTCCAAATTAAAATCGAATTGAAAACAAAAATGAAGACTCATGACGTAGGCTAGTTTGCAAAGTAGAGAACTATCAACCGTAATAGCGTGTCATTATAGCATGCATAGTTATGTTCTATTGTACTTGAAGCTTGTTAGTGATGACGTCATCCGGTGTTAACGTCAGTGCTGACTCCACTGAAGACATTCGGATGAGACTATATACCGAGTCCCGTGTGCGAACCCACGCAGAACATCCTGCACACACGTAAAAACCTGTTCCGCTTTTCGGAAGAGTAGGCCTTTGTGTGCCGGTGGGAACGTACGACAGACAGCAAGTACATGGGGATTTGTTTTAGAAAATTGTACAAAAGCACATGCGAGCTTATTCCATTATTCTCGAAAAATAAAAGAATACAGAATAGAATAATCCATCTGCAATACCCATAATATATCTTCCATTCACAAAAAAACAAAAACAAAAATCCATTATGAAGTAAAGTAGAAAGTGCAGAGTTTATGTTGGTGCGCTTAGTCAATAGAAGGTTTAACTGTAAACCATTCTCGCGTCAAATAAAAAGTAAAACTATGTTTCCAATGTCGTCATCGCTGGCCTCAGCAGTATTGAACATATCGTGTGATTAGGCTACCTTAGGTGAAAAGGGGGAAACTGGGACACTGATGATCAATGTTGGAAGAAAATGTGAGAAAACGAATAAGACAGCTCTGGCTGTTTAGAAGAAAGAAAAACACATTATTGTTGTCGGTCTTGGTTTGAGATTTCGTTCTTGTTTTTGTTGTTGTTGATTTATCTCAATATTAATTATGCTTTGTTTAGTTGTTGCTATTGATGTGTTGATGTCATCATAACAAAGACCAAACTCATACAGAATTTAATTTAAAACTCATATTTTTAAGCCATACAGTCTGCTTGTCTATGTGCGTCTCTCTCTCTCTCTCTCTCTCTCTCTCTCTCTCTCTCTCTCTCTCTCTCTCTCTCTCTTCTCTCTCTCTCTCTCTCTTTGTCTGTCTATCTCTCTGTCTATGTCTCTGTCTCTGTAACTGTCTCTCTCTTTCACACACTCTCTCTCCCTCTCTCTCATTATCTGTCCTGTGTGTGCATGTGTGTGTGTCTGTCAGTCTCACAGAGAGAGAGAGAGAGAGAGAGAGAGAGAGAGAGAGAGAGAGAGAGAGAGAGAAGAGAGAGAGAGAGAGAGAGAGATTCTTTTGTATCGAAGATAATGGAATAAACACTCGTGTGCTTTTTTTTTACAACTAGTCCCCGTATGTATGCGGTTTTGTAAATTGTAATCTGTTGCCACCGGCACACACTGACCTACTCTTCCGAAAAGCGGAACAGGATTTAACGTGGGCGCAAGATTTCAGCGTGCGTTCGCACACGGGTCTCGGTTTAAAGTCTCATCCGAAGGACTTTTGGGGAGAGTGGAGTCTGCACTGATGTTAACTTCAGGGGAAAAATCCCCTTGAACGAGATTCGAACCCGGGTCGTCAGATTGCGAGCGCAATATATCCTAACCACTAGGTCATCCCGTCCCCAGGGGGGGGGGGGGGGGAGAGAGAGAGAGAGAGAGAGAGGGAGAGAGAGAGAGAGAGAGAGGAGAGAGAGAGAGAGACAGACAGACAGACAGACAGACAGACAGACAGACAGAATAAAGACAGGGAGAAAGGGGTTGAGACAGGGGCAGGCAGAAACACAGATCGAGAGTACCTTGGTTGCATTCTCTAGATGAAATAACAACTTAACAACAACAACAAAAACCCTCACAAGAAATGACAAAATAGCAAAACTAACACTAAACGAGATAATGAAATAGCCCTCTCTCTATGCAGGCTTGTTCATACCATTAGTCATCATGTTCATGAAGCATCATTATCATCATGCAGCATCAGTGTAAGTGCATAGGACCATCACACTGATGAAGTAGGTAAAGGGCGAACCAGGAAGCCATTCTTTGTTCGTGAAGAAAACCTAAACCGTCAAACAAAACAGAAAATGATATAACACTAACGTACTACCCTTACTTGATTAAATCAAAACTTGCTTCCTAGACTTCGATTTCTAAATCAGATCTCAGAGACCCCCCCCCCCCCCACACACACATCTACCTCACAATAGCGAACAAACCTACCAACCAACTTGCCAAAAACACACACAAAAATTACCCCCACCAAACAGAACAAGCACAGAAACAAAATACCAAAGACATCGAATAACACAGTTTTGGAAATATCATTTTTGAAAATTATTAGGCAAAGAAAAATAGTCTGACCAAGTCCTAAAGCTGTTGAGTCCAGTTATTGATCACAACTCCGTGCTAATACCTATATGGAACCCGGCAAGAAATGTTATTGCGTAATAAACGAGAGGAAACGAAAGCTTTTAACGTTTCTTTATTACTATCCTTCAAAAAAATGGCTGCTGCTTCATAAAATTAACAATTTTTTCCATTTGACTTTCAAACTAACAAGGAAGATGGTTTAACAAATTACTGAAAGAACTCTTGATCATTACTTTTGGTTGTTTAATTGATCGGCTAGTTTGTAGGTTAAATAATTGGTTGTTTGGGATTGGTTGGCTGGCTAGGCTGGCTGGTTGGTTGACTGGTAGGTTAGTTGCTGCATAGATTGGTCGTTTAGCTGGTTATTTTGTTGATTAACTGGCTTGTTTTATGGGTGAGTAGGTAGGTTATCGATTTGGTTAGTTGACTGATTGATTAGCAGGTTTGTATGTTGGTTACTTAGCGCCTCTCTCTCCCTTCCTTTTTCTCTCTCTCTCGTCTCTGTCTCTGTGTCTGTCTCTGTCTCTCTGTCTGTCTCTCTGTCTATCTCTCTCCCACAGAGAGGGGTGTAAAGTACTGGCAGTTCTGTAGATAGTAGAAAGCTTAATTATTCAGCAGAGTATAATAAAAATGTGATTAACTCTTCCAAACCCTTATCTACAAGCGAAGGCTTAGATTCCACCCTAAGCGGTGTGGTTTCTGCAAAACCAGAAATAGAAATGCATCACTATGTCCACTCAGCTGTCAGGTTTGCCAGACACAGAACCATGTCGCGTGAATCAGAAAGCATGAGGGATGGGCAAGAGCATTGGCTGTCAGCTGACACAGAACCAACACAAAACAGATCTAGACTTAAAGTGTGTGTTTGTTGTTGTTGTTTGCTGTTGTTGTTGTTGTTGTTGCTGTTGTTGAAGATTACCCAACTGAACACTATGAGCGGATTGCCCAGGAAGTAGACATTGTCTCACTTATCACACGTGGGAATCACTGCAGGATTGTAGATATGCAGTAAATAAGAAGTCGGAGTGTATGGTTATTTTCAAGTACTTCGCTTTGTTGGCAAAATAAGAACTTTCTGTTTAATGATGTGAAACAGATTAAAACTATCGGAAACAGCATGTAAACCATGCTCATAGAATTTGAAATATGTAAACAAACAAAACATGTTCTATGTTATTGTGTTCAAGTATCTACTTTTATGGCGCATAGTCCTGCTGTTCCCACGCCGCTCATTCCAATCTCCCCGCCACAGCCACACCCAGATTTGTTATGTTTCATCCTCAGAGTCGGAAGTCCACAGGGAGCCCATCACTATCAGGCTGCCGTGGGGCCACCAGCCAGAGGGCCCTGCACTACTGCTGGGTCACTTTGGTGGTGTTCAGTGGTGCCTGTTCTGAGCTTACATACGCAGGACACCACCTACTAATCCCCCTACTAACGACAGCATTAGCTCAGTCGCGGAGCCAGACTGAGTGAGTTGCCCACCCGAAGTGGCAACAACCACAACGTCTCTCCAACGACCGTCCCCCGCGAACCTCCAACCCCAAAGGCTTTGACACAAACTCACCACAGGCACAGAAGTGTATTGGCAAATCGAATCTGAGGTCACCATGAGACCAGAGCAACTTGGACCACCGAATCAGAGGATTTTTTAATTGTATGATGATCAATGACAATGAGTATGACGTAATGATGCTGCTGAGGAAGTGCATATGCTTTGAGACTACTTGACAGGGTTGTACTCTACGCTTACTATCATAAATACCCCGGCGTCAACCGGGCTCGAGAGATACAGACACCAGCAGTGTATGTCAGGTAATTTGAGCAACACTCTCAAACTCTCATCCGTTAAGTGGATGAAGCTCGACCGTGTGGTCCCAGTCTTCCCACTGAGCCCACAGCACACTCACTCTGGGTAGGAGCCGGCCAGAGTCCGAAAAATCCTAATGACTTATGGGAATCGAACCCGCGACCTTCCAGTCCGTAACCCAATGCGCTAACTACTGCGCCATGGCGGCTGGTGAGAATTTCAATTTTAATTTGGGAGTCATTCTCCGACCTTTTTTTATTTATTGGTTACCCTTTAATTAAAAATAGGGGAATTTATACAGGCAGGATGTCTTGGATAGAAACAATGTCCTTTTTTCCTCCTATCATGGAAAATACAGGTTCTTATACTAGGACTATGTCTGGGATGAAGACAATGTCCTTTTTTCTCCTATCATGGACAATACAGGTTTTTATACGGTACTATGTCCAGGATAGGAACAATGTCCTTTTTTTCTCTCCTTTCAAGGAAAATACAGGTTGTTATACTAGGACTGTGTATTGGGTAAAGACATTGGTTTGTTTTTTCTTTCATGGAAAATACAGGTCGGTATACTAGGGCAGTATTTAGGATAAAGAGAACGCCTTGGAAAACAAAATTGATGAGATCGTTATACTAGGACTATAGGGGAGGGGATAGCTCAGGGGTCAGAGCACTCGCTTCCCCCAAGTCATTGTTAAGCAGCATCGAGCGTGGTTACCACTTGGATGGGTGACCGTTTGTGCACTTTGGCTTCAGTACAGTCCTTCAGTTCACCTAGCTGTCAATGGGTACCTGCCCTCTTTAGGGTTAGGGATGGGTAAAGCAGCGAGGGAGAGGAGATGGGCACCTCCCTCAATATGCTGGTCCCAAAAGAAGCTGAGATCTCTGATGCCTCGCTCCCCTACGAAAATATAGGTTATGGGACACCTTTACCTTTTTATGAGGACTATGTCTAGGATAGGGACAATGGTTTTTCTCTCATTTCATGGAAAATACAGGCTGCTACACTAGGATTATAATATTATCTAGGATGGAGTCAGCCTTAACATACCATCTCAAAGCATAACAACAGAGCAATGCAGACCCCAAACTAAAGCTTTCATTAATTAATAAGGGACAGAGTTGTATACCCTGTGCTAAGGTGGGCGTTTTACTAAACCGACAATGAATGAATGGATAGTGTTGTTGTTGCTGTTGTCGTTTGATGTGAAAGGATCTGACCTCCCTCTGCTGACACCTGAGAGGCGGCACTGCTGTGCTGTATTGATTTCAGATGGGGTGCTGATGTGAGCTGCTGTCGTCAGCCATTTCATGCATCATAGATCATTGACCCTAGTAAATACAGGGTTGATTTGGTGTGTGTCTATGTGTGTGTGTGTGTGTGTGGTGTGTGTGTGTGTTTTAGTCTGTATGTTTGAAGGTCATTGTTTGTGTGTGCTTGATGTATGCAGTCTGTCTCTTTTTATCAGTTTGTCTGCCTGGTGGTTTGTCTGTGTCTTTCAGTGTCTCTACATTCTGTGTGTGTGTGTGTGTGCGCGCGCGCGCGCGTGTAGGTGTGTGTGTACTGCCATTTGTCCTGTGACTTATGTGTGGGAACTGGACAGAGGCAGTGGAATATTGATTTGATGTTTACGCTGAAAATACATGCATATACAAACTACATCAGAATCAATTTCTATATTCTATATCTTTCCCAACTTTGCTGACCTTCACGATTAAGGAGAGCCTAACCTGCTACATACTTTAATATGTACTTTGATATTTACACATTGTTCCCTTTGGAGCTTGCTGGTAATTGTATTCCATAACAATTAAATACTACTCCCCGAATTCATTCTTTTTTTTGAGATCCCTATCAGAAGGGAACGGGATAGCTCAGGGGTCAGAGCACCTACTTTCCCCCAGCCAAGTTAAGCAGCGTCGAGCGTGGTTACCATTTGGATGGGTTACTGTTTGTGCGCCTTGGCTTCAGTACAGTCTCCCAGTTCAACCAGTCGTAAATGTGTACCTGCACCTTTAAGAGTCAGCGAAGGTAAAGCAGCGAGGGAGAGGATATGGGCGCCGCCCTCAATATGCTGGCCCCTAAAGATGTAAGGTCTCTGAAAACTCGCTCCCATTCGACCATATGGGTTATAGGACACCTTTGAACTCTTTACCATTATCAAGAAAATATTAACTTTACTTTGATGATGGGATTATATCCAGCTTCAGTAACAAGACATTGTTCATATGTAAGAACATAAGTTTAATTTGCAGTTAAAAACCAATTCTAGAAAGACTTTATTTGTTCTTTTTTTAAGTGTGCGGGGTGATGAGGGGGGTGGGAGGGGTAGACTTCGTTGATGGGAAGCGAAAGTTGAAGAGATTTTTTTTCTTTCTTGATTCATATGTTTTTAGAAATCAATTTATTTGTCCCCCCCCTCTCTCTCTCTCTCTCTCTCTCTCTCTCTCGCTCACACACACCCACACACACACACACACACACAACCACACACACACACACACACACGTGTCCCTCTTACCTTCTACCCCCAGCCTCCTTCACCCTCCTACCATCAAACTCACTCGGTATTCTTGCGCTTAGAAACAAAATCCTAAAACAAAAGACAAATACCACACACACGCTAAATAAAGGCAGTCTGTTTTTTTCTCACAATTGGACTGGGTAACACATAACGTTTGAAGACTTATGTTCTTTTCACAATTTGCAAAGTGCTTTTACTGCTGTGAAATTTTGAGTTCCATAATTTTGTTGTAGTGTAATTTTCTTTTTCTCTCTCTTTTAAACAACTCTTTGTTCTTTTTTTTCTTTCATTCTTTTTTCTGGCGTTTTATTTTTTGAGAGTACAATCAACAGTAAAAGCATCTCCGAGGTAACGTGCAGATTATTAAAGAAGTCACACTATGTTCACAGATTATACTAAAATGTTTCACCTACATAAAAAATGTGAAACATTTAGTACTCTCTCTGAAAACAGTGTGGCTTGTTTGCGCTGGGCTTGACTTGTCAGCGCTTAACGGCAGGGCAAGGCATTTTCGCTCACATGACAAACAGCAATAGTTGCTGACTAAGCGGTCGACGATGAAGAAGTATTAACTATTTCACTACATGTTCATTTACTGTGTATTCCAGAACGCTAGGTGTCTCTGTTGAATTAAGCATAAGCAGTGTTGCTGGCGGGGCGGGGGGACTGTCTAGAAGTACCATAAACCTGCTGTTCACCAAAGACAGCAAGATACTTGTCACACACAGAGTAAACATGTTCGTCAATCCGTATAAAGCAGCAAGTACACGAATCCTCTGTTTCGGGAAAACTGGATCAAACTTCAATAGCTTTAAATCGAAACGAAACGTGGCTTTATGAATAAATGATGTGTGTGTGTGTGTGTGTGTGTGTGTTTGTTGAGTTTTACGTCTGTTTACTTCTAGTGATGTGTGTCAGTGTGTGTGTGTGTGTGTGTGGCACGTGCGTTCATGCGTGCATGCGTGTGTGTGTTTGAGTGGGTTGAAAGACCGCAAAAACGTCATCCCTAAATGCATAAATTTGAATGGGTGCAACCTATGGTATAAAGGCAGGAAGTGCACTTCCAAACACACCTTCAAAAGCACCGCTCCTATCTGTTTACTCAAAGGTTTACACTGGCTTTCATCTGCCGGTGGGAGGCTGATGTTTTTAACACATGTTAAAGTGGTTTGCTGCAGAGTTTAATAACACAGGGAGAGTGTTGGAGAGTAGGCATTCCGTTAAAGTAACACAAACAAAACAAAAAACAAACATTTTAAGAAGAGAAAAGAGTAAAAGTACATTTACCTCCATTTTGTGTTCGACAACCTTGTCCGGATCGTTGTTGCTAGTTGGTTGTTTTTTGTTGTTGCTTTTTCTCAATTTTTAAAAAATTTCCTGTTCGATTTTTCTCAGAAGAGAAAAGAACACATATAAATGTATACAGTGAGTACAGGGATTGCACTTATCGAGATTGTTTTGTATTACGCTCGAAACATCAGCAACCAAATCTTCAGCAATCTTCGTCATACCATTGCAATGCTTACGTTTATTGTGAAAGCAGATCGTAAGCGCTGAGCTTGTGGAGCGATCAAAGGTGTTGGTTTTTGTTCATGTTGCATTATACTGTACTCATTGTATAGTGTTACATTTCTAGCACACCATGAGCGCTATGCTCTCAGTGCAATCCGTGGTGTTTTATCATGTTGCATTATAGCACCATTAAGGGGACAGGATTGCCTACCTAGTGGTTAAAGCTTTGAGCTCGCGATCTGATGGCCCAGGTTTGAGCCACTACCGAGACACGTGTTAGAGGGACGTTTGTCCCTTAAGTTTGCATTAGTATCGACTCGATTCCCCAAAAAGTCCTTCGGATAAATCTGTAGGCCGAGGTTCCGTGTCCAAACGCACACAAAACATATTGCGCACACGTTGAACCCCGTTCGGCCTTTTGGAAATGTAGGCTATTGTGTCGCAGTGGGACCTTCCAAAACAGCAAGTGCACAGGTGTCGTGTTCAGACGTCCCCTCTGAAGTTGGAGTTCGGCTGCCTTGATGGTGGGTAAACCGTCCCCGTATGCAGAACCTGACCATTGGGGAGCCTTGGAAGGCTAACGGGAAAAACGGGAGATTGTTTTTTCAGTGCATTGTGTGGTATTCAGCTTTGTTCTTTTCTTTCAGTAATAATAATAATAATAATAATAATAAAAGTAATAATAGTGTATGGAATTTATATAGCGCTGAATCTTGTAAAGCAACAAATCAAAGCGCTCAGATGACATGATTTTTTTTATATCGAGGATAATGGAATAAGGACTCAGGTGCTTATTTTTACATCTAGTCCCCGTGTGTATGCGGTTTTTGTAAATTTTGACATCTGTTCCCACCGGCACACAATGGCCTACTCTTTCGAAAAGATGTTCTGCATGCGTTCGCACACGGGGCCTCGGTTTATAGTCTCATCCGAAGGACTTTTGTATTGCATCGTATTGCATTGTGTTGTGTTTGTATCATGTCTTAAAAGAGTGCATTGTACTGCTTTGCCATCCCTGGTATGGTATGGTATGGTATGGTATGGTACGGAACGGTGTGGTAGGTAGGGTAGTTTATGGTATCGTATTATGCTGCATTGTATTCAATCACTGTAATATTTCTTTTGCATTTCATAATATTATACTGCATTACATTGCACCGCATGGTAGTGCATTGAATCATTTCTTGTTTTAGCGTATTAAACCGCATTGCACTATATCGAATTATATTGTATTGCATTGTGTTCTATGCTATTGTAGCGCACAGCATTCATGCCACATGATAGGCACGGCAGATTTCTACTCCAACCGTTTGGAGTTGCTTTCCCAGGTGACTGCAAACAACGGCCAAGGCAACATCGCCAATTCCCCTGTTTCTGGCTGACTTCATTTGCGTAGATGCCATGGTTCATCAACAAAGCTGCTTCAAAGATTACAAAGACAAAATCCGTCTACACTCAAGGATATACATGGTCTTAAAGTGCGTAAGTTATGGGGGATTTTTTAAAAATAAAAACTTCAAAATGCAAATGTAGGGATTTTCCTTTAAACATGTCAAGAATTAAGTTGGTAAAGCATATTTATAAACAGGTTTCTTGTATTTTGTTATTGATAAAAACAGATTGGAAGTTTTTCCTTCTTTTTCGTCGAACGCTCAGACAGCAACCCCTGACGCCCTGACAAATGCTGCCGTGCACTGAAGGCCCTCCAGGGTCCCAAGAGTTTGTCCATCATGCGCTGGTCAGTAGGCCAGATGTTGGCCCTGAACATTTAGTTTAGGTGGCCATAATGGATCGTTTCCATGTGTAACAAACAGATGCTGAGTTTCTATTGAGATTTCTTAAGGACGGTTGCATGCGTGTGAATGATTTAAATGCACACGTTTCGATTTGTTTACTTTACAATATTCAGCGCTATAGAAATTCCATACAGTAGTAGTAGTAGTAGTAGTAGTAGTAGTAGTAGTAGTAGTCTTTCTATGGTTGCTATCAATGGCATTCTTTGCTTATCAGTGCATGCATTGGTGGTGAGATAACAGTTTTATTAAGAATTGTCATTACCTTAGGCTTGCATATGTTTGTTTACTCGTGAAGTTTCTGGAATGTTTTTACAGTATTCTATGAAGTTTAGACTTTTCCGGAATGGTGTAGGCCTACAGTAAAGGAAGAAGTTCTAGAAGCTACTAGACAGAGTCACAGTAACCGGAGATGTTTACGTTCCTTAAGTTTCTGGAATCTTCCATTGGCTGGTAGAAGGGGTCCAGATACTGTTTACATACAAGGGGCTGTTATCGCAGCAGCGAGGGAGGAGAGTCAGAGTAGGAAAGATGATCTGTGAGGAGGAAGGGAGGAGAAAGACAGGCAGGGAGTGAACAGGGGAGACAAGCGGAGATCACTTGAAGAAGGGGAGAGAATTTGAAGGAATGGAAGAAGAGTAGGCTATGAGGACTGTGGAAGTCATTAACTGATTAAGCTCTTATTTAGTGAGCGTAGTCACAGAGTTTGGGCTGTTGATCCATGGTGAATGTGGAAAGCATTTTTCCTTTTTGTTTTGGAACTTTTGTACTGGAAAGGAATATTGTTTTGAATTAATTTAGTAGAAAAAAAGAAATCCAACTTGATTCCTGAGTCAACTTGTGCTCTGTCTGGATGTGATTCACGAGAGATAGGAGAAACCAACTCTTGGCATTTCAGTCAGCGTTCTACGTCCACTGGAGTGTTTTCAGAACAAAGAGTTAGTTCTTCAAAGAACCACGTGACACCATGACCCCAGTGCATAATTATAATTGAGTAGTTTACCAACTTTTAGGCTTTACAAGTGATGTCTGACATCTAACATGAGCTTACAAACAAATCTATCTGTTTTGATCCCCATGTCCCCCCTTAAGTGGCTGGTATTAGATAAATTCAGGATTAATCAAGCTTATTGAGTTTGCAAAACTAGTAGCAATTGATGCTGGAAACAAACAAAGTTCACTTTCATTCACATCAAACGTCCGGCTTTATCAAAATAAAGGGGTGTCAGAAACCGTGTGGAGATTTTGAGCTTTTCACATTGGGTGTAATGACAGCGTGGGCTTAACGCATGTTTGATTTGGTAATTAGTTTAAAATGTTGGTGGGGATCGTCAATTTAACATCTCGCTGTGTGTTGGGTTCTGTGTGTGGTGCGTTGTGGTGTGTGTGTGTGTGTGTGTGTGTGTGTGTGTGTGTGTGTGTGTGTGTGTGTGTGTGTGTGTTGTGTGTGTGTGCGGTGTGTTGTGTGGTCTGTGTTTTGTTGTGCGAGTGTGTATGTGTGTTTGTGTGTTGCGTGTGTCTATCCATCTGATTCTCTCTCTTCTCTCTTCTCTCTCTCTCTCCTCATCTCTCCTTCTCTCTTCCTGTCTCTCTGTGTCTCTATGTTCTCTGTCTCTTTGTTGTTTTGTCTCTGTCTCTGTCTGGTCTGTCTCCGTCTCTGTCTCTCTCTCATCTATCTCTCTTTCTCTCTCTCCTGCAGTCGCGTGGGCACAAGTTGCTCCGCATTGCACAAACCAGATTGCACAGTATTACACAACTATCGCCCATCACACTGTAACTTGCATGACTATAGATTTAACTTTGCTTGTAGCTTGTTTGTTGTTTTTTTAATCCACGTAACTGAAGTGTAGTCTGCCATTACTGTTGTTTTTATATATTTTTTTTATTCAAAGGGTTTGATTGCAGTATCTAGTAACGGCAGCATTTATTCTTAATGGAGTGTGTTTTATGAGCTGCGTGTCTCTCTGTACTTTGAACAAACATGAGAAAGAAGGGACATGCTAAAACAGGGGATATAAGGAACACCGGAGAGAGAGAGAGACAGAGAGAGACAGAGAGTGAGAGTGAGAGAGAGACAGAGAGACGGACAGAAAGACAGATAGACCGACAGAGACAGACAGACAGACAGACACAGACAGACAGAGAGAGATACACAGAGAGCGTGAACGAGATAGAGCGTGTGAGAGAGAGACGAGAGAGAGAGAGAGAGAGAGAGAGAGAGAGAGAGAGAGAGAGGATGAGAGAGAGAGAAAGAGAGAGGAGAGAGTGAGGAGAGAGAGAGAGAGAGAAACGACAACATAAAAAGAAGAACTCAAAAACAGAAAGAAAGGAGAGAGAAAGACAAGAGAGACAGAAGGAGAGTGAAGAGAGACAAGAGACGACAGAAGACAAAGACGACAGAGCAGCAACAACAGAACTTACAGCAAGAGAGATACAAGACGGAGCGAGTTGGTGTTGAACGTGAATCGATAAGTAGTGTAGATTTAGATGAGAATTAAATGACGAGGGAAGAGATGAGATGAGCCTATGTGGCGAGCGAGGGCAAAGAGAAGCAGAGATGGGTGGAAACTGAAACATTAAAGAGACCTCAAAAACCAAAGAAAAGAAGAAGAAAGAGAAAAGCGAAAAAACAGAATGAACACAAAAGCAGCTATAGATTTTACACACGGAACGACAGCGGGTTAGTGTTTAATCCTCGTTTTAATTGTGATATGCTGTTTATTTCTAATCTGAAATTCAAGAATTTGAGAGGTGACAGCCTGATATAGCCTCTGTGGTCGGCGGTGGCTAAAAACGCAGGTTGTGTGTGGATGAGAATTTGAGGATGTGCGCAATGTGGTTTCGAATGTCGACATTAACCTTAGCATCACCCCCACATAATTTCTATTGATGTGTTGAACACGTATGGCTGCTACCTAAGTGTTGTAATTCTTTGTGTGTGTGAGTGGATGTCTGTTTTCTCTGTGTAAAGGTTTGGGATGTGTGTGTGTGCGTGTGTGTGTACGTGTGTGTGTGTGTGTGTTGTGTGTGTGTGTGTGTGTGTGGTGTGTGTTTGTGTGTGTGTGTGATGTGGTGTGTTGTGTGTGTGTGTATGTGTGTGATGGTGTGGTTGTGTGTGAGAGTGTTTGTGTGTGTGTGTGTGTGTGAGTGTGGTGTGTGTGTGTGTTGTGTGGTGTGTGTGTGTTTGTGTGTGAGTGTGTTTGTGTGTTGTGTGGTGTGATGTAGTGTGTGCGTGTGTGTGGTTTGTGTGTGAGTGTGTTGTGTATGTGTGAGTGTGTGTGTGTGTGTGTTGTGGGAGTGTGTGTTGTGTGGTGTGTGTTGTGTGTGTGTGGTGTGTTATGTGCGTTGTGTGTGTGTGGGTGGTGTGTTTTATGTGTGGTGTGGTGTGTGTGTGCGTGTGTGTGTGAGTGTTGTGTGTTGTGTGTTGGTTGTTTGTGTGATGTGTGTATGTTTGTGTGTGGTGTTGTGATTTGTGTGTGTGGTGTGGTGTGTGAGTGTGTGTGTGTTTGTGTGTGAGTGTGTGTGTGTGTGGTGTGTGTGTGTTGTGTGTTGTGGTGTGTGTGAGTGTGTGTGTGTGTGAAGTTTATTTGTTCCACGGCTAGAGCTCTAAGGTCTACTCATGGTGAGGTTTTCAGGATGCGACTGTTTTGCCCGCCATTCAGGTAGCCGCATTCCAACTTCGGATATGATATTTACTGCACCATTCTACACATGCTTTTTTTAACATGATTTATCACCCGTTCCTACCGGCACGCTGTGGCATACTCTTTTGAAAGGCGGAATAGGTTTTAACATGTGTGCAGGAGATGTTCTGCGTGCGCTCGCACACGGGAATCTGGTTTATAGCTTCATCTGAAGGACTTTTGAGAAAGTGGGGTTGGTACTGATGCTAATTCCAGGGAACAAAATGTTATTAATCCCTTGAACGGGTGCCTCGGTGGTAGCTAGAACCCAGGCTGTCATAAGGTGAGCTCACCGTTCTAACCACTAAGCTATCCGGTACCCTCCATGTAAAACTTCAAATCCCGTGATTGACCCAGTTTGTTCACTATTTTTTACACCTGACTCATCATCCAAACTCTTGGCTGTTCTCCCACTGTCCACATCGCTACCATCGCCTTCGTCCTCTTCCTCTGAGTGCCGTTCTCACTCTCCACTGCCATCACCACCATCCTCCCTGCCTCCTTCAGCTCTCCTTCACCTGTGTTTGTTCAACGAGCAATCTGTCAGCCCAAATGGACAGGCTGATGTTCCTTTGTCGATGTTATCTCTAAACAAAGCATCGATTCAACCCTTCTTGCTGTAACTTGGCTGAAACCACAAGGCCACGAGCCAAAGATAAAACAGCAGACACCACCTGGCTATAAAGTGCGTTCTTTGCCCAGACTCTATCCTGCAAGTGACATTGCCATCGTTTACAAAGACATTTATGTCACAGCCTTCTTATCTCGCATGAATCGAACTCAACATCAACTTGCTTGGCCATTCTATTACTTTCTGTTGCCTTAAGAACAATATGATATCTTCTGTTTTGCATTAAAAGTTCCAAGCTACTCTTTGATCACTACAGCGCGCGCTCTACAGGGAAGTTTATTATTCTAGATAAAAGTAGTTTCCAGTTTGACAAAACAGTCTTCTCCGAATGTCAAGCGTCTTCCTATTTCTCTGTCAAACTGACGAGTTATAGACCTGTTTCTCACCTACCTGTTATATATCTCTAAAGTACGCGAATGATTTGTCCCACTCCTTCTCTCTTTTCACTCTACCTATGAGTGCCAACCAAAGCACCATGATCACCATAGTCCTCACTTAAAATACGCTTCTCCCTGCTTCTGATGCAGAAAAGAAATGTCCCTACCGACTCTTCTTGACTTGTCTGTAGCTTTTGACACTACAACCCACTCAGTTCTTCTCCGCCATCCTTAAGAAAATATTTGGTATTTATTGCACAACCCTCACCTGGTTTGGTTCAGACATCACAGACCAAATCCAGACAGTTGCTTGGAATCAAAATTCAACCAGAATATGTCAAACTGGAGTGTGGAGTCTCACGGGGCTCCTTTTGGGTACCTGTTTTCTCCACTCTCTGCACTGGTCTACGTCTACATGTTCTGGACTATCGTTAGATGAATGATTATTATAAAGTCCATCAGTTGAGATTATAAACCGAGGTCCTGTGTGCGAACGCACGCAGATCATCTGGCGCACACGTTAAAACCCGTTCCGCTTTTTGGGAGAGTGATCTATTGTGACAGGATAGGATAGCTCAGTGGTCGGAGCACTCGCTTTCCCCCAGCCAAGTTAAGCAGCGTCGAGCGTGGTTACCAGTTGGATGGGTGACCGTTTGCGCGCCTTGGCTTCAGTACAGTTCCCCCAGTTCACCCAGCTGTAAATGGGTACCTGCCCTCTTTAGGGTCAGGGAAGGTAAAGCAGCGAGGGAGAGGAGATGGGCACCGCCCTCAATATGCTGGCCTTAGAGAAGTGAGGTCTCTGACGCCTCGCTCCCCTACGACCTTACAGGTTATGGGACTCCTTTACCTTTTTTTTAAAATCTATTGTGTGCCGGTGGGAACTGATGACAAAATTTAGAAAACTGTATACACATAGGGACTGGATGAAAAAAAGCCAACATGAATGCTTATTCCATTATCCTCGAAGTAAACGAATTAAATAAATAAAATACAAATGGTTTCTATGCTGGTGATTCTCAACTTCACAGCAGTGAATTTCCCTCAAAGTCTGCCTTCTCTCTTGACACGTATGTCCTACTGTCTTCAACATACCAAAAAATTTAAGAATACAGAAACAAAATGAAGGGCTAGATAGACAAAATAAAGTAACTGTTGCTTATCTCACTGCCTCTTTAGATAATGATTGTTTGTTTACTCTTTCCCTCTGTTCTGCTGTAAATGCCCAGAATCAATCAATCTACTGTTGGCAGTCACTCTTTCTCAATTCCTCGTCCATTCATATGGAATGAGCTCTGTCTGTCTGTCTGTCTGTCTGCCTGCCTGCCTGTCTGTCTGTCTGTCTGTCTGTCTGTCTGTCTCTCTCTCTCTCTCTCTCTCTCTCTCTCTCTCTCTCTCTCTCTCTCTCTCTCTCTTCTCTCCCCCCTCCCCCTCCCCACGAAAAGCTTAGATTTGACACCTTCAAGTCCAGCCTCAGGACATGTTATTATTTCCTACACAGGATCTGTCTCCATGGTTACACCTTATGTTCGTACCTGTGCCTACTTTTAACGGTCATTTCCATCTTTATCTCCCTGCCTAAGCGCATTACGTGTGTGTGTTGTGTGTGTGTGTGTGTGTGTGTGTGTGTGTGTGTGTGTGTGTGTGTGTGTGTGAATGTGTGTGTGCGTGAATGTGTGTGTGAATGTGTGTGTGTGTGTGTGTGTGTGTGTGTGTGTGTGTGTTTGTGTGTGTATGTGTGTGTGTGTGTGGTGTGTGTGTGTAGTTATTTTTTAAAAATTCATTTTCGTAATAATGGAATAAACGATCATGTGCTGTTTTACATCCAATCCCCGTGTATATGCAGCTTTGTAAATTTTGTTGTCCGTTCCCACCGGCACACCATGGTCTACTCTTCCGGAAAAACTGATCGGTTTTTAACGAGTGCGCAAGATGTTCTGCGCGCGTTCGCACATGGGACCTCGGTTTACATTCTCATTCGGACTTTTTGGGGGAGTGGAGTCGGCACTGATGTTAATTCCAAAGAAAACATCCTCTTGAAGGAGATTGGAACCCGGGTCAGCAGATCAAGAGCGCAATGTGCATCACTCTGACACCGTGTTGTGTGTGTGTGTGTGTGTGTGTGTGTGTGTGTGTGTGTGTGTATGTGCGTGCATGCGCGCATGCGCGTGTGTGTATATGTGTGTGTGGGCAAATCTAGTTTTTGTTTAATGAGCAGATCCTCTTTTTGAGCCGTCACATGCTTGCAAATGCTACGAATGCAAACACTTTGATTTGTTTGCTTATCAGGATTCAGCGCTATTCAGACTCTATGTAATAGTATCATTACCTGATTCAAAACCAACCTACCTAATCATGTTTTCAATTACTGTTTGCTTTCTTCTTGGTTTTTGTTTCTCTTATTCTTTCGTGGATTCTTTCTTTCTGTCTGTCTTTCTCTTTCTTTCTTTTTGCTTACCTTCTTCTTTAGGATGCTTACTGTTGCTGTTGTTCTTCTTTTTCTTCTCGTTCTTCTTGTTCAGATGACAAAAATTACAAAACCGCATACACACGGGGACTGGATGTAAAAAAGCACATTAGCGCTTATTCCATTATCCTCGATATAAAAGAATAAAAAATATATATATATTGTTCTTGTTCTTCTTGTTCGTCTTGTTCTTCTTGTTGTTCTTTTTCTTCGTCGTCGTCGTCATCATCATCAAACACTCAGACAGCTACTCTCGTTGTCTGTCAGGGATCAAAACTGGGTTGCGCTGCTGTAAAACGTCTGACAAGTCAGACCAAGCGCATTAGCTTTTTGCGTGGGAGACAGTTGTTCTATTAAGATATGAAGGGGGGGAGGGGCAGGCAGGAGAATGGGTCAAGAAGGTTGAACATAGACAAGAAGGAGGTGACAAGAAGACGAGGAACAAGCCAGAAGCAAAGAGAGGGAGGTAAACATTTTCTGTAGGTGGTATTTGTACTCCTTTGAAGCAGAAACTGGTAACGTGCGAGATGAAGTGCTTGAGGAAAGCCGTCAACAAGACCAGGAGAGACAAGATCAGAAACGAGGTGATCAAAGACATGGTAGGAGCCACACCCGTCCTACACCATATTGAACAACAACAAAACAAGTGGTTCGAGCACCTCACACGGATGCCGCCAAACCAGCCAGCCTTGCGTGCTTACAACTGGAGGTACTCTGGCACGAGGGCCAGAGGTAGACCCAGGCGACGCTGGAGTGATTCCGTGGCAGAAACACTGAAAGTCCGTGGATTGTCCCTCCTCCAAGCTACCCGCCTTGCTGCAGACAGACAGTTATATCTCCCCGCGACGCCACATAGTGCAAGCGGAAGGATAAAGTAAAGTAAGGTATTTGTACGGTCCCCCGGCATCCCCACTGGGAATTTTTTTTCTTTTTTTTTACAAATATATATATATTCGGTTTTCTTTTTTTTTTTTTTCCTGTGTGTCTTCTTTTGTTCCCTTTTTCTTCCTTCTACTTGTTCTTTGTTTGTTTGCTTCTTTCTTTCTTTCGTTCTTTCTTTCTTTCGTTCTTTCTTTCTTTCTTTCTTTCGTTCTTTCTTTCTTTCTTTCTTTCTTTCTTTCTTTTGTAATGAGGCGGTCACACGTCTTTTCCTTGTAAACAACACGGATGAAAATGAGAACATTATTTTAATGACACTAGCGATGCAACGATGAATATATAGGTGTACATTTACAAGTAAAACAGAGCTCAAATGGTTAACAAGATGTGCTAATGATTAATAATTGTGCAACAACCAAAACAGCATGATGAATGGCGCATGGCCATTTTCAAATGGGACATAATCATACAAAATAGGAGTGAGTAAAATTGCATTAAAAAAAATAAAACCTGATAAAAACTAAAATGAGAAACAATGAAAAGATGATGGGAAAAATGAATAGAAATAAAAACATTGATATCAAATCACTCTCTGAAATGATACTTATTGGTACTTTGCAAGTTTGATAACACAATTGATGGTTTACTTGTTAGTCTCTATTTTCTCTTGTGGGGCTTTTTCTATTTTGTTTTCCTTTTTCACTATTGGTTTGTTTTGTTGTTGTTGATTCTTGCTCCTTAAATTATTTGTTTGTTTTCTCTTTTTTTCTTCTCTTCTTTTTTTCTTTTCTGTTTGTCTCTCTTCATATGTTTATTTCTTTCTTTCTTTCCCTTGCTTTTAAAAAAGTTGTGTTCTTTATTTCATTGTTTCTGTCTGTCTTTTTTTTTCTTCTTTATTTCCCTTCTTCCCATTCTTCTGTCGTGCTTTTTTTTTAACTTTATTTTCCTTCGTCCTTCTCTTGTTGTTTCTTTCTATTTGTCGGTCAGCCTGTCTGTCTATCTTTATTGATTTCTTTACATTTTCTGTCTGTCTTTCTTTCAATCTTCTTGCCAATCTCTTTCTGTCTCTTTGTCTTTTAAAATATCAACAATAGGTTTCTTTGCTATTCATCATCATCATCATCTTCATATACCTTCAGCATCCCCAGCAGCAACTACAGGAGGAAGAGGAGCAGCAGCAGCAGCAGTAAAAAAGTAGTAACAGCAGCACCATAGGCACGACCACTAATACCATCAGCAGCAGCAGCACCAGAAGTAGTAGCAGCAGCAGCACAGCAGTAGTAGAAGCAGCATAACCAATGTTATCACCATTACCAGTAGCAACAGCGGCAGCAACAATATCAACAACAACAATAACAACAACAATATTAATACAACCACCGCCATTACTATCACCACTGCTGTAGTCACTACTGTCGACACCATTATCATCATTATCAACCAAATCACCAACACTGTCGCATCACCGTCACCGCTACCGCCTTCAAAATCACAACTACCTGTCATCTTTATCAGCACAACCATCACTTTGCTTTCGTCAACACGTTTTACTTCTAGTGCAGTGAGCAAAGAGAAAAATAGTTACCCAGCATTTCTGTCTGTGAATCCTTTGCAATGTAATGCTTAAACATATTTAAGCTGCCTAGGTTGAAACAAAATTCTGTCAATACAAATCAGACATACTCACACACACTGACAACAGAGTAACAACTTGTTGTCTGTCAGAGAGGTAAGTTAAAGTTATACTCGCAACACACCTTCTTTCGCGATAAAATAATTTCTGTCCAGTTTATCGGACTTCTGTTTTTGGCAGGAACTAGCCTATGGAATGCTAAAGGTATGCATCACGCCACGAGTACTGGTAAGGTAACAGGTAAAGGTGTCCCATAACCTAATATGTGGTCGTAGGAGAGTGAGGTATCAGATACCTCACTTCTCTAGGGCCAGCATATTGAGGATGGCGCCCATCTCCTCTCCCTCGCTGCTTTACCTTCCCTGACCCTAAAGAGGCAGGTACCCATTTACAGCTGGGTGAACTAGGGGAACTGTACTGAATCCAAAGCGCGCAAACTGTCACCCATCAAAGTGGTAACCAGGCTCGACGCTGCTTAACATTGTGAGTACTGGACGGAATACAAATTCCCCAAAAGACCGTGACTAGGTTTATGTTACTTTTTATTATTGTACCTATAACCCCTTGCCCATTCTTTCCAAAGCCACCATAACCTTTTTTCCCCTTACTAACGAGAAAATGAGGTGTTCGTTTGAACCAATCGATCAATGCGATTCTGCTCAAAGCCTAAAGCTTACACAGATTGTGTGGGCAGAGCTGGTTTTAGGCAGCACAGGATCTGAATGGAAAAAAGAGATATTCTCGAAGCTGGAAAATGCGGTTCTTGTGTCGTGTTTGTGGAACCCGAAAGGCCTTATCAAACGCTTTTAGAATGGTTTCGCGCGCGCGCGCGCGCACGACACACACACACACAACACACACACACACACACACACACACACAACACACACACCACACACACACACACACACACACACACACACACCAGTAGGTAGATTTACAGATTCAACAAACATGTTTCTTTTCATTTTTAAGGTCGAATATACAGCTAACGTACAGCTCAGAAAGACCTTTCGGATGAGACTATAAACCGAGGCCCCGTGTGCGAACGCATGCAGAACGTCTTGGGCACACGTTAAATCCTGTTCCGCTTTTCGAAAGAGTAGGCCACTGTGTGCCGGTGGGAACAGATGACAAACATTTTTAAAAAACGCATACACACGAAAAAAAAAAGAAAAAAAATATATATAATTATCATCTGAGCACTTTGATTTGTTGCTTTACAAGATTCAGCGCTATATAAATTCCATACATTATTATTATTATTATTTATTATTATTATTATTATTATTATTAACCAGCATGATACTGTTTTTATAGTTAAGTTGATCAGTTTTGAGATTGGGTGAGCACATTCTGCAGTCAACCTTCTGCACAGGCCAACAAAAAATCGTGTTAAGAATCTAGAATGAATTTTCCAGTCAAGTCCAGTTGATGTTTCTGTGAATGCTTGCATCAAAGTGCTTACTTATATTGCTGAGCTCCCTGTGGACTTCGGCCACCCTGATACTCATGCCACACACCCATTATACATACGGGTGGGACGGGGATACTGGTATTAGCGGGGTGGTATTACCTAGGCAGGAATGTAGCAGAAAAGGAGGCAGACTTTAAAAAAAATATATAATCCCAATAACAACCCCCCCGAACAACTAGAAATGCAAGAATTAAAAACCTACACTGTGCTGTATTGTTGTGCCTGAAAACAAAACTCTGGACAGAATTAAGTTCCAAGTGGAAAAGAAGCATTCACCCCCACCCCCCTTCCCGTCGCTCTCTCTCTCTCTCTCTCTCTCTCTCTCTTCTCTCTCTTCTGCTCTCTCTCTCTCTCCTCGCTACCTGTGTATACGCATTCTCCACCCCCCCCCGTCTCTCTCTCTCTCTCTCTCGCTCTCTCTCTCTCTCTCCTCTGCTCCCTCACTTCCCCCCTCCCTCTCTCGTTCTCTCTCTCTCTCTCTCTCTCTCTCTCTCTCTCTCTCCTCTCTCTCTCTCTCTCCTCTCTCTCTCCTCTGCATACCCTAGTGTGTATATGCAGCGCGCGCGTGTGCGTATTTATTGTTATTGGTATTGATTCATGTATCCAAACGCCATTCCAGTCTGTTTTGCGGCAACTTTCTGATTTCAAGAGTACTTTTTTTTTCATCAAAATGATTATGTCAAGATTTCTTTTGAAACAGATTGATATTAAGAAACACCCAAACCGAATCAATCAACCATACCCTTTAACGTAAATATTGGTATGATATTCCATCCACTATCACACAATAATATCTTTGATTTTCGTCAGTTCTCTTATAACGTAAAGCAAATCTCCATTTACTACTTATTTTGTTTTGCAGCTGAACTGACGTCAAAGTAAAGAGAATAACATTGTCTTTAATCTTAAAAAAGACAACAACAACAACAAAAACCACACGGGCAAAGTATGTCATCGTTTCTGTTGTAAAAACTGGTGTTTTGTTTTGGGTTGGGGGGAGGGGGGGGGGGGGGGGACGGATTGGAGTGACGTCATAATGAAAAAGAGCATGACGTTGAATTAAAATGACGACATATGGACGGTGAATCTGTCGTCTACTGCGGAGATGCATTCAAAGGTGTTGGTCATATCGTAGTCCTGCATCAAGTCCGCTCTGCTGCTTGTCGCTGTCAGCATCTTGCACTTCTGAAAGATGGAAAGGGAAAAGCTTTGTTTTTTTCAGAGTATGATCCCCTCTCTCTCTCTCTCTCTCTCTCTCTCTCTCTCTCTCTCTCTCTCTCTCTCTCTCTCTCTCTCTCTCTCTCTCAGGTTGTCTGTCTGTCTGTCTGTCTCTCTCTCTCTCAGGTTGTCTGTCTGTTTGTCTCTGTCTCTGTCTCTGTCTCTCTCTCTCTCTCTCTCTCTCTCTCTCTCTCTCTCTCTCTCTCTCTCTCTCTCTCTTTCTCTCATTCATGAAATAATCGATATTATACAAAAAAGGGAAAAAATGTCGTACGTGTAAATAAAAAACGACAGGCGCATAGATAAATACATAGATAAATAATTATACAGGCACACAATGAGAGATAGATTATTGATAGATTGACAGCCAGACAGGTTTATAGACATATAGAAAGACAGAAACGGAACGACAGACAGAACGACAGACAGGCAGACAGACAGGCATACAGATAGATAGATAGATAGATAGATAGATAGATAGATAGATAGACAGACAGACAGATAGATAGATAGATAAATAGATAGATAGATAGATAGATAGATAGATAGATAGATAGATAGATAGATAAGACACTAAGAAGTATCTTCGGATGAGACGATAAACCGAGGTCTCGTGTGTTACACGTAATTATTTAGCGCACGTAAAAGAACCCACGGCAACAAGAGAGTTCTCCCTGGCAAAATTCTTAGAAAAAAGCCACTATGATAGGGGAACAAATAAAGTTGCAGACAGGAAAAAGAAAAAAGAAAAAAAAAATGGGTGGCGCTGCTTTTGTGGCGACGCGCTCTCCCCGGGGAGAGCAGCCCGAATTTCACGGAGAAAAATCTGCCGTGACTTGAAGTGGTATGAAATGAAATCTGAGCGCTTTGATATGTTGCTTACAAGATTCAGCGCTATATAAATTCCATACATTATTATTATTTTTATCTTTGGCAACAATTTCACAAGAACAATTCCTTTTAACAGTTCATTAAACAATGACACATTTGAAGGACAATAAAGCGCCTTGATCTTGCCTGTCATTGCCCCAAGGGAGAGCAATTCGAAATTGGAATAGGAAAATAGATACTGTGTTTTCTTGTTTGATAACAGATGTTCCCTGGGGTGAAGTGTGTGTATGTGGTGTGAGGAGACTGCGGGTGGGGTGTGTGTGTGGGAGGGAGGGGAGAGAGAGGGGGGAGGGGAGGGGGAAAAAAAGTAACACATTTAATTTATATAGCGCCATATCTTGAAACAAAACCCAAATCAGCGCTTTCGTTCATCCCACTCATTCACATGCAGCCAGTTACAATTACTAGTATTTACAAATGCAAATGTATAGTAGAGGTGTAACTACAGTAGACGCCTGAACAGGAAAGACTATCCAGTTTCAGCTTCACATCCCGTTCAGCAATAAACCAGTCAACTGCTCTACCTCCTTCCATCAGTTTACTGTAGGAGGTGGGTTACAAACATCTGGTACAAGGCAATACGAACAATCGTTCCGACCTACTTCTTCATTAAAACAGCGAGATCTAAACATAAACGATACACAACGCATAAACAAAGAACAACCGCCCCCCCAAAAAAAAAACAACAACAAAAAACCACACGAAAACCCCCCACAGATAAAACTAATACAGACATCCACGATACTAAGCACACCCTCAAACAATCGGCGAGGCTCTAATAATAATAATAATAATAATAATTAAACACAGCCACAACAACAACAACGAGATTAGACCGGGACAGGACGACGGAGGCAGTTTATTCACCCCTAATTTTCTACCCAAGACTAAAGGTCACGCTGACCTGCCTCCTTCTCCAGGCGGAGAACCAGCTGCAGGCGGTCTCCAGCAGACACAGGAGCAGCCCGGCAGCCAGGCCCACCCCGGCCAGCAGGAAGACGCCACCCAGGGTGTGGAAGGACAGGCCGTCGCTTTCGTCCACCTCGGAGCAGCCCTCGGCTGTGGCCTGCCACCACTTCTGCTTCAGCTTCTCCAGAAACGTCTCGGATTGCAGCTGCAGGATTCTGAGTTTGAGAAAGAGAGGGGAGGTGGGGGTGGAGAGAGAGAGGGGGGGGGGGGGTGGAGAGAGAGAGAGAGGGGGGTGGGGGAAAGGGGGTGGGGGGGAGAGGGGGGGAGGAGAGAGGGGGGTGGAGAGAGGGTGGGGGGGGGGGAGAGGGGGGGTGGGGTGGAGAGGGAGGGAGGGAGAGAGGGGGGAGGGAGGTGGAGAGAGAGGGAGAGAGGGTGGAGAGAGAGAGAGAGAGAGAGGGGGACATTGGTGGTAAAGTAACTCAGTAGTTAGAATGTAAAGACATGTGTGTGTGTGTGTGTGTGTGCGTGCGTGTGCATGTGTGCGCGTGTGTGTGTGTGTTTGTGTGTGTGCGTATGTGTGTGTTTGTGTGTGTGTGTGCGTGTGTGTGTGCGTGTGTGTGTGTGTTTGTGTGTGTGTGTACGCGTGTGTGTGTGTGTGTGTGTGTGTGTGTGTGTGCGTGTGCATGTGTGCGCGCGCGTGTGTGTGTTGTGTGTGTGCGTGTATGCGTGCGTGTGTGTGTGTGTGTGCGCGCGTGTGCGCGTGTGTGCGTGTATGTGTGTGTGTGCGTGTGTTTGTGTGTAGGGAGGGGGGGGATGGTCTCTAGTGGTTTGGGGGTTATGCCCCTGATCCTACGGCCCGGGTTAGAGCTACCACTGAGACGCCCTTTCCAGGGTTTTTCCTTCATCTACTGCTTTGCTGTCATTTTATCATATACGCATGCATACCATAATATAGTCATTCATTTGTTCGTGTATTTGCATGTTTCCTTCTTATTTGGAATGCTTTCCTGATTGTGGTGGTACTGAATGTGTCAAATGTCAATAAAAAAAAACCCAAAACTTTTGTCACTGTATTCATTCGTTCCAAATTTTTCCATTAGCCTGAGCAGGATAATTATCATTATCGGCTCAAATTTGTTGTTGCTCATGATGATTTGCTGTGCGAATTTGTTTTACAGCTTGTTTAATCAGTCGTGTTAGAAGAGAAGAGCCATTTCACGCACATGCACACGCACGCACGCACGCCCCCTCCCCCCCCCCACACACACACATACAGACACTAACCACCACCCTCCACCCCTCATCCCTGCATACACACACACACACACACATTTATCCCCTGTTTGTCTTTATCTCTATTTGTCTGTCTGTATACCCCCCTCCCTCCCCTCCCAATTACACCTCTCTCTCTATCACTCTCTCCCCCCTTTTAATCCTATCCCCTCCCTCACCTCCCCCCTCCCCACCCTACCCTAACCTCCACACCACCCCCAACCCCTCCACCCCCAACCCCACCACCCCAACACCACCACCCCCACCCCCATCAACCCCCAACCCCACCACCACCCAACCCCTCCACCCCTCCCCAACCCCACTACCCCCAACCCCACCACCCAACCCTTCCAACCCTCCACCCCCACCCCAACCCCTCCCCACCACCCACACCACCCCCTCCCCACCACCCACACCACCCACACCCCCACCAACCCCACCACCCCCAACCCCTCCACCCCCACACCCCACCACCCCCAACCCCACCCACCCCCAACCCCTCCACCCCCAACCCCACCCCCCCAACCCCACCACCCCCAACCCCACCACCCCCAACCCCAACCCCCCCAACCCCAACACCCCCACCCCCAACAACCCCCAACCCACCACCACCCAACCCTCCACCACCTCACCCCACCACCCCTAACCCCACCACCACCCAACCCTTCCACCCCAACCCCTCCACCCCAACCCCTCCTCCCCAACCCCTCCACCCCACACCCCACCACCCCCACCCTCACCACCACCCAACCCCCACCCCCCACACCCACACCACCCACACCACCCACACCACCCACCAACCCCAACACACCAAACACACCCCACAACAACCCCCAAACCTCACTTTCGCAAGTGTCGCCCCCAACAACTCACGAGTTAGAAATCTGCTCTGTCAGCGGCGAGCCTTGCGGCAGGGCGAAGGCGTAGGACTTGGTGCTGAACTGCTTGCCGATGGTGGTCAGGCTGCAGTGCTTGGCGATGGCGTACTGCAGGAAGGGCGCCTCGTCTATCAGGGCGAACTTGCCCTCCAGAACCTTCTCCAGACCCTCCTGGCTGCTGCTCAGCATCCCCGTCCTCTCTATGTCGCTCCAGATCTGGAAACAACAAAACAAAACAAAATATGGATATCTCTAATAATGATAATAATGATAATAATAATAATAATAATAATAATGATGAGAATAATGATAATAATAATAATAATAATAATAATAATAATAATAATAATAATAATAATAATAATAGTGAATAGCATTTATATAGCACATTTCTCAAAGCAATCACTCAATGCGCTTTTATCTATTAGTTTCATCATCATCATCATCATCATCATCATCATCATCATCATCATCATCATCATCATCATCATCATCAGACCCGTGACCTTGGCGGTCGTGGGGGAGACATGAAAGACGATGCCGTGGTAA